>OY856410.1:950004334-951204334 GCA_963693085.1 Alisma plantago-aquatica | reverse complement strand
TCCCACGTCAGGGTCTCCCTCTCCCATCCCCTTTTCTCCGGCCACCATCTCCGCCACAGCACCACCGCTTTTGCTGGATCTGATTTTTGGCAGAGTCGACCTGCAGCTACCGTTGGATCACGGTCAGACCTTGACCGCGACCCCAGATCAACGCCCGCCCAGCCCCGCACAATTTCTCCCCTTTGACCTCTTCCTCAAGCACGTGCCTGGGAGCATGGTTCCTCCCTGCCGCTGATCTTCTTCGTGAGTCAACGGTTGACCAAGGATCGACGGCCTTCTATTTTCTGGTATTTTTTCCTCTCTGCCCAAAATTCCATAAAAAGCCTAATCTTGCAAAAATGTTATCTTGAGATTCCTAGCTCCAAATATATCAAATTTATAGTCCATTTTTATCAAAACAATTAGCCCGATTTAATAAAAATGGTTTCAGAACTTGTGTCATATCTCTGTTCTATATTTTGATGCAAATACCTCGGAATAACCTTCTTGAGTACAAAAGGGTTAATTTCTTAAGTTCATGATCCTAACCTAGTTCCTGATCCATCATGCAATCTTACTCTGATGTTTAATCTCAAACCTATCATTATGATCTAGAAACTTGATTAATGGGTTGGATGTTGATGATATAATTAGGGTTAACTGATATGATTCCTAAAAGCACCCAAGTGGATCATTCATTCTTGATATATGCTTGATGCTTGATTAAATGTTGAAATATTGATATAATGGATGATCTACCCTATGGTTGTAATAGGAATGCAAAACCCTAATCTTGCATATTGAATACATGGTTCTTGCATAATATGATCTTGACCATCAAATCTATATCTTGTTTAATCTAGGATCTACTTAAGACCTTGACCTTTCACTCTTGGACCTTTACTCGATTAGCATTCAAAAAGGTATGCTATTATACTACTCCTCCTTGGTTGTAATGATGATACTCTTAGGTATCTCTAGAAATATGATTGGCTAGTTATTTGGATGAATTATTGTTCCCTATGAATAGTCTTCTGTTTTTCTTCTATATTATATTTTGAGAAACATGAAACCCTAAATCACAATACCCATTATGACTTCATGTATATTGATGTTGATAATGATGTTGGAAAAGTTGATAATGTTGATATTGAATATAAGCAAAACTCCCTTATTGGAAGGTGGGATTTTGCACTTTGATCTCCTATCTCCTATGGTGAGAAGGAGCTTGGTGAGCTTCCCATCGCATTGGGGTAGTAGAGTCACATAAACTAATATAAGCATGCTTCTTGAGTTACAGCATAATGGGAAATTTGTAATAAAATTTGTGTTGAATAACATTTTGGTTTTTGGAAGATTGTTCGATAATGTTTGAAACATAATTCCTGCCAAGCATACTAGTTTCTTATCAATTGCTTTACTTGTTTTTATATAGTGTACCGTGCAATTGCATTGACATTGTGTCTTGATTTTCTCGATTTTAGGTAATGCAAGGAACTAGTTTCATCTACTCACTGCAATAAAGACTGCTACATCACTTATGGACTCCACATGGGAGCTATTTGTAAAAGGGATGTAGTTGTAGGCTAGTTTCTTATCTTTTTCTCTTTCCTATGCCTACGGGCCTTATGTACTAAACCTTTTGGTTCATTTTAATAAAGAAGAATGTTATTTCATTTTTGCATATTATTTGTGTGTGATTTTCGGGCCACTCAGGGACGGGCACTCTAATCCCTTTAACACTACCCTTTTGGATAGTGGGATTGGGATTAGGGTAAGAACGGATCTGTGGCATTCATCCTCAATGCACCGGAAATACACTGGAGAAATTTATGCATGATGTGAAATGGTACTACTGGGATGAGTCGTACCTTTTCAAACTATGTATTGATGGTCTGTATAGATGATGTATCGCCGAAGAAGAAGCTCAACTTATTTTGGAACAATGTCACTCAGGACCAGTGGGAGGACATATGAGCTCTAAAAAGACTGCCTTGAAGGTTTTGCAATGTGGATTCTTCTGGCCAACCATATCCAAAGATTCCTATGACTTTGTCCTATCATGTGACAAATGTCAAAGATCAGGAAATATAACAAAGAGAGATGAGATGTCGTTGAATCTATGGCAAGAAGTAGAGATATTCGATGTTTGGGGGTGGACTACATGGGTCCATTCCCATCTTCTCATGGATTTCCATACATCCTAGTGGTAGTGGACTACGTCTCAAAATGGGTTGAAGCCATACCAACCGTCACTAGTGATTCCAAACCAGTCATCAAATTATTCAAGGATGTTGTTTTTCCCTATTTTGGTGTCCCACGCACGGTGATATCCGACGGAGGTTCCCATTTTCTTGAAAGAAGCTTTGAAGCATTGCTAAGAAAGTATGGTGTTACTCACAAGGTAGCCTCACCTTACCATCCACAGACAAGTGGACATGTGGAGGTTTCTAATTGTCAACTCAAGAGTATCTTAGAAAAGACAGTAGGCCGCAATCGGAAAGATTGGTCGGTGAAAATCAACGACGCATTATGGGCCTATCGAACTACTTATAAAACTCCCCTTGGGACTACACCTTTTTTATTAATACATGGAAAGGCTTTCCACCTGCCATTCAAACTGGAACACAAGGCATGGTGGGCAATTAAACAACTGAACTTTGATATGAAAGAAGTAGGCCAAGCCTGGATTCTGCAACTCCAAGAGTTGGATGAACTCAGGATGACAGCTTATGAGAATGCACGAATCTACAAAGAACGCACAAAACTTTGGCATGATGGACATCTGAAAAGAAAAGAAATACAAGAGGGAGACCAAGTTCTGTTGTTCAACTCAAGGTTGAAGTTATTCCCAGGGAAACTCCACTCCCGCTGGTCTGGACCGTACATAGTCAAAAGCATCTCCCCACATGGTTCCTTCTCTTTACGGAGCGAAAAGTCGGGTGAATTTGTGGCGAACGGCCAACGCTTGAAAAGATATTTCACCACATCAGACATGAGCACCTAAGAAATAATAGATCTCTCCAATCTAAAGGAACCACCGTGAAGTTGCAGATATCAAGTCGAGCCATCGACATAAAACAAAGGCGCTTGTCGGGAGGCAACCCGATAAATAAATTCATATTTAGTTTTAAATTTTGAATTAAAATTTTCTCCTTAATTTTTCTTTCACCTTTAAGATAATTTTGCGCCAAATAAAATTCACATCGCGAGATGCTATCTTGAGTTCTGATTGATCTTTCTTTAGATTTTCAGATAAGAGGATGTGCGCTGACTGGAATGCTACCACATCTGGTGGTCAAACTGCATGGATTTTCCCCTCCATCTTGGATTTAGGGTTTGCTCGAGATGAGAAAATTTCTAAGTTTGGGGTGGAGGGTGGGTGATACGTACTTCACTTTCCACTTACACCCATCCTTTTCATACTTAAGTTTTTAGTGTCACATTCTTGTAAAATTTTCAAAAAAAATTAATGTTTTTCAAAGAGATTGAACACATACTTGATGATTTTTTGACACTTCCTATTTCACCAACTAACCTGCTATGCATTTTCTAATCATTATATCCTCCTTATTCGAAGTAAATCCTCAAAAGGACCACTTTTTGAAACTAGCCTTTTGACTAAAATCATTTTGTGATGCTTATGACTCCTAACATCATGATACTTATGCAAAAATGATAAGTGTATGTCGAACTGATAGGGATCAAACACGTCGTGCTTCCTAACTAACTAGTGGAATAATAACATGGAATCTCCACCAGATCCATATCAAGTCATTATTTGAGAAGAGTACGATAAAGAGAACAACCCGGTGCACTGAATTGTAAATCAAGTTGCATTTTGATCTGAACTCTCTTCTACACTTCTTCTATCATCTTCGTACCCCTCCATCCATCAAAAAGAAACAAAAATAGCCAAATTAGTGCCAAACCCTAAGTTCGGGGTGGCACGCCACTTCCCCCTATTTCCTCTTCTTCCATACCCCTCACAAATAAATAGGGGTGTACCACCAAGAAAAGATGACAAAGTGCACACAAAAAGAAATGCAATCTCGAGTCGAATAGAGGAGAGATTAGCACAAAAAATACAATAAATGAAATTGCAAAACAAAGAAAATCTCGATTCGAATAGAGGAGAGATTTATTTCCTCCTTCCACACCACCATTCACTCCATTTTCTACCTAATGGTGCAATGAATGCCTACCCTATCCTGAAAAACACCAGTGTCAGATCAAATGCATACTTATTGTTCTGTGGGTGTCTCTGGATTCTTACAAAACTCTTTGGCATGCTTGTTGTCGGAAAAAGTGAGGAGGAAGTGATTTTGGAAAATGAGCTCAGGAATGAAGATATGGTAAGATGTGTTTAGTGGTCTCAGGAGGTTGAGATACTGAGTCACTTTGAGCAGAAAGAAAATATCCGTGATGTGAAGATGAAGCACTCACATGAATTGAAAGTATTCATTTGGCGACTGTTTCAGATTTTGTGTTAATCGAGGACGAGCAACGTTTAAGTTTGAGGTATTCTAATGAATGTACATTCATCATGAAATTCAATTACCATCTTGGGCTCATTTGGACTCAACACATCAAATTTCACTCATTAAATATCAAAATGTATCATAATGTGCAAAATTACTTAATTGATCCAATTATCATGATTTTAACAGAAATTATGTTGATTTGATGCAGGTCTTGATAAAGCTGAACAATCAGCTAGGGTTCACCTTCACTCACCCTTGATTCTGACCAATCGATCTAACCAAGCGACTTCATCCCATTCGGTCTCAAGACCGTTTGAGACCATTCGGTCTCAAGACCGTTTGAGCCCATTCGATCTCAAGACCAAATGGACAGTTCCATTATAAGACCATTTGGACGACCGCACGAATTCAAGACCTTGAAGCAGAGCCCCGGCCATGACCGTTTTGAACGACCACAGCCGTGGTCCACTGTCCTCACCATGATCGTGTGGTGAGGCCACGACCGTGGTGAACCAACCCTAGTGCCTACCCTTTCTCACCTGCCACGCCCGTGCAAGGCGGCATGGTCGTGGGGCAGCAGCCCGGCCATGACCGTATTTTCACGTCGCGACCGTGGCACACCCCCATCAGAGCTCAAAATCTTCACCTGCCATGCTCATGCGAGGAAGCACGGCCATGTGGAGGCAACCTCACCACGACCGTGTAGTATCACCATGGTCGTGGCACGTCATCTTCTACCTCGTGCCCCCCCTGATTTCAGACCTCCGCCATGGAAATTTTACCCACTGATCATTGTTGTGAGATCGTTTGATGCTGCTGGGTTGTGAGATCGTTTCGACGTCGAGGTCAAAAGACTGTTTTTTATGCAAATAATTTGGAGAAGGTCGAAGACCGTTCGATTTTACAAACCGATCAGATCGTTTGACCCAGTAGACCATTTGCTACTACCAAGAACAAGACCGAATGAACGAATCAAAGACCGTTCAGAATTAGCTGAAGGCAAGACCGAATCAAAGACCGTTTGCTCTTATTGTCCACACGAAGACCGTTTGATAAGCGAATGGTTTGCAGACCGTTTCATCGGCAAATGGTTTGTGAAGACCGTTCAGTCTCATTTGGTTTCCAAACTGTGAGAGCAAAAATACTAAAGACAATTTGGTCGAATTAACTTGAAGACCGTTTGAGCTAATCATTCGGTTTCCAAACCGAAAGGAGCCAAAACTGTTTGGTTACTAATGGTTTACAAACCGTTTGCCAAAGTTGTGCACGACCGTTTAAGCACCAAAACTGTTTGATCAGATTTTACAAGACCATTTGAGCAAAAATATCCCCCAAACGGTTTGGACTGGAAACGCACCAAAAACGTGAAGGCCAGTCTTGTGCCTATAAATAGGACCAGTAGGGTCCCCTTTGGAGGCATCGGTTCCGGGATGCCGATAGGCTTCCTGTACACAGGTTCGATCCAAATCCAGTGACGTCCATGCCAGTTTCATTCCACCTACTGCCCGTGCTGCAACTAAGGAGGCTGAGGAGAGAAGGAAGACGGAGTGAGGGAGACTGTCCGGTCTACCTTGGCATCTCCCATTCGCATCCATATCTGCTCCGACATGACGTAGAAGGTTGTATCTTCTTTACCGAGTTGTGACTACCTTCTACACCGAGTTCATGGCAGATTTCTCTCTCTTTCTTATTCTTCTTGTTTCTCGCATCATAAGCGAGTAGTAGCTTTTTGCTGGGGTGCGGGGACTAGCCCCGTTGCCCATGCAATCATGTTCTTTTGTTAAACTTTCCATGGCAATGTGTATAGCTTTTCATTTCTCTATTATTTGGTATGTTTGTAGTTGATTATCTACTTGCTTTCGTCTTGTTATTTCCTTTACTGGGAAATCTTCCATATATGGGATGGAATGGCGGTTTACAAGTTTGACTCCTTGACGAGAACTTCTGATAGGATTCTTTGAGGTCGTAAGTGTATGATCTGTGAGGGGACGTGTAACATCCTAGGATTTGAGGCCTCGGATAAAACACTCTTAAAAGGAATGATTGGACTACCCATATCACCAAGGTGCACCTCCTTTTCGGGAAGCCCATCACTAAAGAACTCCATAGTTAAGCGTGCTCAGCTTGGAGTAGTACTAGGATGGGTGACCAGTCGGGAAGTTGATCCTGGCTTGCGCGTCAGTGTGGACAAAGTGCGTAGTTAAGGCTAGTGGTGGTCTGTAGGGACATTCATCATTCCTGAAACTCTACTTGAGCCTTGGGTAGTGGGCCTGGGCATTACAAATGGTATCAGATCCATAACCCCACCAGTAGGTGGGGCCCACATGGGCATGGCATGCCAGTCTTGAGTCGTGCAGTCCAGGCATGTAGGAAAGGGTTGTCCCTGGTTGACGTAGCCACCCTTGCACTGGTATTCCATGATCGGGAGTTGGGTGTCCATGGGCCATTGTGGGTCTGCACTGAAATGGGGTCAGATTATGAGGCCTTATAGTTGAGCCTTGACAAGGACGTCAAGAGTCTAAGTGGGGGAGATTGTAACATCTTAGGATTTGAAGCCTCGGATAAAAAACTCTTAAAAGGAATGATTGGACTACCCATATCACCAAGGTGCACCTCCTTTTCCGGGATCCGATCACTAAAGAACTCCATAGTTAAGTGTGCTCAGCTTGGAGTAGTACTAGGATGGGTGACCAGTCGGGAAGTTGATCCTAGCTTGTGCGTCAGTGTGGACAAAGTGCGCAGTTAAGGCTAGTGGTGGTCTATAGGGACAATCATCATTCCTAAAACTCTATTTGAGCCTTGGGTAGTGGGCTTGGGCGTTACAGGACGAGACATCTAACCTACAGTGACGCTTCTGTGGTCTAAACATCCCTTAGGGAGGACCACAGCCTTAGTTGGATTTTGTATCGTCTTGTTTATTGTTGATGTTAGTTTGTGAATATATCACCTGCTTGATTACCAATAAATGCAGTTGACTCCTAAACTAGAAATAGAATGGGATTTCTTCGAGGTCGTAAGTGCATGATCTGTGAGGGGAGGAGCCATCTAACCTTCGGTGACACTTCTGTGTTCCTAACGCCTATATAGGGGGGCCCACTACCTTCATTGGATTTCTATATCTTCAGAGCTGTAAGTAAGTGATCTGGATGGTGACGAGACATCTGATGCCAAAGGTGATGCTTACGCAAACTTAACGCCCGTACGGGGGGTCTTGCAGCAGCTCTATATGGATTGTTATAACTTGCCTGGATTGTTTGCGATTGAATGTGTTTGCATGTGTAGCAGTGGTGAAACTCGACATCATCCCAGTGATTCCATATCATCGATCTAAATCCAACTTTGATTCATCTTTTACTTTCTTGCAATTAGTTTAATTAACCTCAAATCAACCAATCGTTCTAAAATATTAGTTTTACTTGAGCTAGATTCGACTGACAAGGATTCTTAAAAATGTTGTCCTTTGGGTTCGATCCTTAACTATACTGTGATAAGACTCGTCCGCTTGCAGGTGGTATTATTGCACTTTGGTTTTGGTAAAAGCTCGGGGATATCAACCCCGAGTGAGTTTGTTAGTGTGATAAAATCCCACGTCAGATATCACCTCGACTTAGGGTTTGGTATATAGTGGTAAATATATATTTTTCTTTTTCTTTTTGTGGATGGTAGAGAGATAAGAAATGATAGAATATGATTCATAAGAAGTGGTTGACTTGTACTTCTTCATTTTATTACTGTATTAGAATCAGATCATTATATCATATCAGTTACTTCAATTAATATAGGGAAAGAAGTATTTATGAATTTTTTTGCAAGTAATATTAGAGGCACATGCAGCTTGACCCTTCTAACTCATTCTGCTTATCATCATTTCCAAGAGGAAATAATGCTCAATTGTTTTCATTGGGGCTAAGATTTTTTTAAGATATATTTATTCCTTAAAATTTCCTTTTGTACAGGTTAGCTCAAGAAAAAGTGAATAATTCCTTCCAATTTTTTCATACATCAAAATGGCCAGCTAGGTAAAGGGCATTACTCACACAAAATAGAAAAACTAATTAGAAAAAGAACAAGACAGATGCAAATAAAATATGGAGAAAAATAATTTGAGGTGGTAAAGATAACGTACCACCCACACTCCACCCCCAATTTCAAAATGTTGTCTATCTTTGGGCAAAGATAAGTTAGAGATGGAGGGGAATAAATCCTCGATGCCTATCTAGGTGGCCCAAGAAACTCAAAGAAGATCCAGTTGAAAGAAATATGAGCAAGGGATAGTTCCTTGTACATAAGATCTCCATGTCAGGACATGATGTGGTGGTCATGGTAGCACGAATAGGTTGTCCAGGGTCTTGAAGTGATGTTGTTTTCTCCCCACATCCATTGCAATAGGATCCACAAAAACTCCTCCATCATTAGAGGTAGTGTAGTAGCTATGTGTGGTTTTAGATCAAGTAGCACAATGTAGGAGTGGTGCCCATATGATGGCTTCAAAGTATGCTCCTCAATGAAGAATAAAGGTGAACTTGACAGATATTGAACCGACATTGCCAACTATGCTAAGTCGGGAGGAGGATCTAGCTCTAGCCTCTTCTCATCTCTTGAATTTACAAATAGAACATGTGGTGTTGACATAGGAGGAATTGTCTCACCCACAAAATCAGCATGATATATATTTTTATGCGGTTGTGCATGCTCTTGGTTTTCATCCCAAATAATCGCAATATCAATAAAAGTGGTGGGCTCCTTCCTGATGCTAAAATGCAGTTGTAACTGCTCCACCTGGGATATACTCAACTCACTCTTGGATTCAGCAAACTCCCCTTGTTGGGTTTACACTACATGATATGAAATCGTTGACTTGGTATTGGGAATCTCTTTGAATTTGGCAAATTTAATGTTAAGATTTTGCTTGAGTCTGCCTAGATAAGGGATGTGAGGCTTGTACACCTGCAATTTAGGCTCTTTTGGTAGAATGTATAGAATGATTGGGACTACAATAGAGTTTATTTCAGTATGGACGGGCAGGAGAGGCATTGCAGACGATGTGGTTGGATGACTTCCTTGGGATGAGACATGATTTTTACCAACTGAGCAACTGGAGGCTGCGACTGGAGTGTTTTCTTTATCATCCTCTACATCATCATAGGGGGTAATTGGTGCAATATCAGGGACTAGAGGTGTGGAGTACACATTCTCTTACTACATCACTACAACGTTTGGTTGCTCTGAATGCTTAGGATTAAATTATGGTTGGTGTGCAATCGTATATGCAAGAGATTGTTTATGACTTCTAAACGAGTCACTTCAACTACCAATCTTTTATTCTGAGCTTCATGTTCTCTAGAATTGCTTGGAGGTCAGCTAAAATTTCATGGAGGGCATCCGTACTCTCATCCCATCCAGGATGAATTTGATATGCATGGTCAAGCTCTCCACCGTAGCCTTCATAATATTGTTGATTGCAGTCTGCTTGGAGTCTTCTTTGAATAAACTCAGCTTGGAGAGTCACCTCGGGACAGCCCCATACATAATGGTATATGGACCCAGATTTTACACATCTAGACTTTGTTACAGTGCCCACTCCATTATGAATGAATCCATGAAAATAAGAAAATTTGAATATTGGGCTCAAAGAAAAGATGTTTCAATGAGTAAAGATACAAGAATATTTTTTTATTTTTATAAAAATAGACAAGAAATAATTACAAACATCTATTAACAAAAAAAAAGCTAAATCACAAGATATTTGTAGTACTAAACTAAAAATTACAAAAATAAACTATAAATTATGAAATCAAACGAAGAGAATATACAAGACTAAGAAACAACAAACGGTTTTCTTTCTTTTTCAAAGAAAGAAAAAAAAATAACAAACTCTAGAAGAGAAAATCCCAACTGCACTTGAATTTGTAGAATAACTACCGTTGTCCCCAAAAATGGCGCCAATTTTTGATGGGGCTGCAAATGCATCAAGAAAATCCCTAAAGAATAATCTCCAAGGTGTACCAAAAGCAGTGCACTAATTCCCCACTCCACATGAGCAGAAGCCTTATTGCAATATACTTAAGGAACAAACCCAAAGGACAACCTTTTAAAGTAGTTAAATATGATTCAAAAGTAATAAGAGTAATACTTATCACTGAGTAGTTGAAAGATTGATTAAACTAAGATGTTGCCAAAAACAACTAAGATTAAGGAAGTAAATAATAGGTAATAAAGAGCACCAAGACATGGGGTTTTGCTACCTGGGCCTACGCAATTATCCTAACGAGATCTAATTCTCTAATAGTCATTACTAAATTGAGGCTATGCTGCTACACCATCACCGGATATAGGTCGTCACCTAGTATAAACTCCCTTGGAATCGACCACCTTCAGCACTCAAGTTCCTTGTCTATACTACTGAATTCCTTTACTTACAATCGACCATCCTCAATACGTGCTAAATTGAAGTCCAATCACCTCACTATCCTATTTGATAGCTCAGGGGGATAATACGATAATTCTAATGTTCTAATCACACTCACAGCAACTTGCATATCCACGATTATAACTAATATGCAGAACAAGTCATCAATTTGCAAAGCAAGACATCGAGCAGAATGATATTTTATTTAGCAATTATATTGTCGATTTAGATACAATCTTAGATATAATATGAGTGATCGGGGCTAGTTCCCATGCCCCAGTACAAAGTTTCTACTCATTCATGGCAAGGGATAATAGCAAAGATATAGTAGGAATGATGGAGAAGGTCACGACGCCTGATGTAGGAAGACTAATCTCTTCACTGTGGTCACCACCTCCTTGCTCCTAGCTAGGGTTTGTGTTTTAGCATGTGACTTCTAATCACAAATAAGAGACTCCTATGAATGGATGACAAGGGTTCTCTTTTATAGTCTCCTTTCCTCACTGCAACAACCCTATACTTGCACGACAAGGCTGGTGAGTTGAGATAACTTTGGCAGAGAGCAGCTTGAGGGAAAAATTCTAATGTTGGATTTATGAGAGCTTTTTGTGCCATTTCAACATCCCATCTCTATCCAAAAAATATACTTTACTTATATATAATAAAATTATATTTCCAAATCATATTTAAACATTAAATTCCTAGTTCGGATGCAAAAGATATAGATGTTTTAGTGGGACATATAATTCTGATTGTGGAAAACTCTGTTAGCCAGCCAACCGGTATGGAAAGCCAATCGGTTGGTGGATTCTTCAGCCTTCGAGGGAGGATATTTACTTCTCTTCTTGAACTTCCATTATTCTTACAAATAAAGCATCAAAATACATTAATAGTCAAATAATTTACTTTAGTGACTAAAATCCTAAAACAAGTGATATATGCAATAAAACATGAAAAATGAAACATATAAATGCATCTATAATGCCCCAAAAAAGGTATAAAAATCACTCATCAAACTACCTCAGACTTAATCCTTTGCTCATCCCAAGTAAAGCAAAATAAAAAGGAGATCAAACAATAGATACTAGGATCCAGGCTTTCCTCTCCCAACTGAGCAAACATCGTGCCCTCTTCAACCAAACACGATCAAGCGAACCTAGTCATTTAGGGTCACACAACCACACTTGGATATCCCCCTATTGGAGCTTGTTCCTCCATTCTCTAGACTCCAGAACCTACAATGAACTGATTTCATCTCAATAATAATCTATCTGCACAAACAGAAGATAGCACAAGTTAGGGTTGTTTGGCTATTCTTGGGAGAATTTTGAAAAGTTTTTTGGATATAAAAATTTGGAGGAAAGGGGGAGGAATACATGGCACAAATCTGATTCCCTGGTCTCTCCTCTATTTGAATCGAGACCTTATTTGGGATATAGTTATTTTATCTATCCTCTATTTGACTCGAGACCTTTTATTTAGTTGCAGTTACATCGACCGCATATTTTCTTTTGGGCTCATTGGCCTCTTTTATTTATGTCATGCATGTAGGCCAAAGTCAAATGGAGAGAGTATTTATGGAAGGGATGCCACCAAGGACTTAGGGTTTGGCATATAGTGGGAAATATATTTTTTCTTTTTCTTTTTGTGGTTGATGAAGAGATAAGAAATTATAGAAGATGTGTGAGACAAGAGGTTGACTTGTGCTTCTTCATTTTATTGCTGCATTGGAATCAAATCATCATATTATATCAGTTACTTCAGTTAATATAGGGTAAAGAAGTGTTTACGAATTTTTTTGCAAGTCATATCAGAGGCACATGTAGCTTGACCCTTCTTACTCATTCTTCATATCGTCATTTCTGAGGGGAAAGAATGCTCAATAGTTATCAATGGGGCTCAGATTTGTTCAAGATATGTTTATTCCTTAAAATTTGCTTCTATACGGGACAGCTCAAGAAAAAGGGAATACTTCCTTCCAATTTTTGCATACATAAAAATGGTCGGCTAGGTAAAGGCCATTACTCACACAAAATAGAAAAACTAAATAGAAAATGAAGAACAAGATAGATGCATATAAAATATGGAGAAAAATAATTTGAGGTGGTGGAGACAACATGCCACCCACCCTCCACCCCCAACTTCAAAACTCTTCCCATTCTCTGGAAGACAGAAGTTAGAGATGGAGGGGAAGAAATCCTCCATGTCTATCTAGGTGGCCCAAGAAACTCAAAGAAGATCCAGCTGAAAGGAATATGAATAAAGGTTGGTTCCTTGTACATGAGATCTCCAACTGACCATTGCTAAGCCAATATTAGTACCACACAACATCTGGGAGGAGCCAGACTCCTATGATCTCCCACACCCCCAGTCAGTTTGAGTCTGCCATAGTGACATACTAAAACTCACTACAAAACTGCCTAGTCTTACATGGTATATAGAGACAGCACTTGTGAAAACTGAGTTACGATCGTAGCTGCACTCTTATCGAGGTATGACCACAGCCATTCTCAAAACATATCATATGCATATATTGGATCACATCACCTGAGATACTATCTCAACCATTCTCCTACCAGGGTATGAGCACAGCCAATCTTGTAAAATGCATTTACTAAACAGCATACGACTCCAAGCTTCCACTATGGGAGAACTGGTTTCATCATCTAGCAAGTACTGACGCTGAAGATGGATCTATGGCATAGGGAAACTACATGATTAGGGTTTCACTTGATTAGTTAAGCCAATTGAGTGTATTTTATCATCAATCAAGTTACAACGTATGAACCCTAAACAATCACTACAAAGATAAGGGTACATTACAACTTCAGAAGAAATAAAATGTATAAAGCATGAACTTGTCACATCATCACTTGATGCCACTGCCATATAAGTCCATCAACATTATCACATCAGTAGGGGATAGAAATCCCTCATCTCACTACTAAATGATATCACCTCCCATTTAGGCATTAAGCATCTTCTAGGCATGAGACCCGAAACACTTTATTATCATCTCATCATGCCTTAACAAGGCTAATCATTCACCATGTCTCACATTAATCACATCATAGGATTCACTAGATATGTTATTTAGTTCCACCTATAAGGTTAGAGTTACACAAGTAGGACAGAGAAGATATGATCTCATGCTAATTACTCAAGCAATCTCAACAATTATGATATATAATTGAGAATTAGGATTAGAGTTCCTCATATATCGATTAGGGTTTCCAATTTGAAAATCATCATTAAACCCTATATACATCATCTCCCACTTTCTTGTAACACAATAAGTTAAACATGTTGGGTTTTAGGGGAGGTAGAGATGGCAGCAAAAACAAAAAATTTCATTCCAAACCTAGAACCCAAAGAGATCTCGTCAACATCTATACGGTAGGAAGGATGGTTTGTAGAGGTGTACCTTGTCACGAGGCTTGCTCGATGACATAACCTCACGACAAGTGTGGTCTTCACCTCCGGTCTTAGACGACGTTTGTGTAGCTCCTGGTCGCACCCGAACTAACATATTGACAGATGTCCTCCGAGCGACAGAAATCTCCCGCCTCTGTAGTATTCCACACAGACCACTGAGAACTCCACTCGTCCTATCCTACAGGACACTGGAAGGAGTCATCCCCTTCTGTCGGCGTACTAGTCACCGACATGCTCTCCATCCACCAGTTGTCATCTTGTAGTTGTCTTTCCCTTATTGTGCCTCCCTAATCGGGTAGCACATGCTCGGTCTCTCCCGGTTCACAACTAGAGAGGACAACTTTGCAGAGCAACTGGCGTTGTCTGAGTTGTTCTTCTTGAGAATCCCCCAGTACCCCTCTATATATAGGAGGGATCAGGGTCAGGTTTCTCAGCCCCGAGTAATGTGGGACTAAAGCGGGAGTAGAAGGATCCAAAATTTCCATGAATTAATACATTGCGGCAGGTGAATCGGTCGTTTCACAAACGAACTGGTCGTTTGGGGACTGAACCAATCGGTTCATCTCATGAACCGGTCATTTGGGGGGCTGAACCGATCAGTTCATTCATGAACCGGTCGTTTCACTTCCCAGGGAAGTTCCCACTTGACTTTCCTCTTTCCGTTTCCAATTAATCCAAAGATCAATACTTGTCCCAATCGAATTGTACAAGTGAAACAAAAATATTTTCTCACCAAACTAACTTTCCCAAACTGGCTCGTTTGGTCCAGCTGAACCGATCAGTTCAACACTTGAACCGATCTTCTCACTTGACCCTTATTCGATCGGTTCAATAGTTTGAACCGGTCAGTTGGTAGTCCAGGTTGTGCAGAAATCAGTCAATGTAGTTCTCAATCAATTTGACACCCAAATCAGTTAGTCCAACACTTAAACTTGATGATTCTAATTCAAGTCAATTGATTGAATGTTTGATTGAGTTCCTAAACACCTTTCGTAGTCAATACAAACATCATTCGTGGATAAACTCCTCTTCCAGGTTAAATCCTATGTGTGTGACCCTGCAGGCCCATTTCACGTTGGCAGTGAAAGTCCATAACACTTATGACTTCACAAGTAAAGAGTGGTGCCTAGTCGCACATCAGTGCTACCCAAGTGAAAAGGAAATGTTGGAGAAAAATTTCCAATCCTACAATCTGTGACTGGTGTTACAGTGAATGTATAATTCCTTTGTTAATGATATCCCAAATGAACTCAAGGCATGGAACAGTCATCCTTTCAACATTCATTCACTTCCTTGATCTTAGAGTAGACTGGATGAGATATGTGTGACATCAATATCACATATTGATTCACACATGCATGTGCATTCCTTTCTCAGTCCTACTCATCAAGTGACCATGGACAAAAAATCCCTCAGGAGGGATAAATCCTATATCTATCACTCACCCCTAAAAAGCCCCATGTGTCAAAGTCACCCAATCATCACCTTTATAACAATCTATATTTCAGGATTGTGTTTGATGATGTCAAAGTGTACCCAACAACATGTGTTGAGTGTAGTGATTTTAGGTCAAAGAATCACACTCACCACCATCCCTGTGAGAGCTGACTATGACTACCAAGTCATGGTTCCATGTGTCATTCTCACGGTGGGTCTGTCTGATACACTTGTTCTCTAAAAAGTATCTATGTGCTTGGTTTGATATCACTATATCATGACTAATGAGATTTTGTCTTCAACCAACACACAATCTAGTCTTATGTGTCATTGTTGTCTAACAACCTTCCACAATGACATCCAACTAGGGACATAACAAGAATGTACAAACTCTTAACATCTGTATGATCTCATCATTCAAGTCACGTACTTGAAGGCATACGTCATTGAGTACTGTCATTCTCTAGACATTCAATATGTTCTGTCATTATCTCATAACTGAGTGAACCAGATGGAATTGGAAGCTTGCTTTGATGTTTATCAAATCAATCTTTTTGTATCCCACCAATCATCCCATGATTGGCTCTCAAGGCATACATACCAACAGACTCCCACTTGCACTGTGAGCCAATCACCCTTGAATCATATTCTTAGTGATCTCCAAACATGTCCCACATGTTCTAGTGCTAATGCAGTGAGTTATGGCAACACTTTGCCTAAGTCGGTAGTATTGCATGTCTCACATATCTTTGTTGTACGTCTTACGTATGAGATGAAGTTGTCATAATATGTGATCCAATATTCCTTTGCTAACCTTTGGCCTCATTGCGTGACAAGCACTCCTTACTTGTCATCAATGACCAGAATATCTATAAGTTCATCTTTATGAACTCCCAGATCCATATAGTATCCACTGTTGTTCTCTAACACACGGATACTCAGCATTTCCCTTTTAAAACGGCTTTATTGGAACGTTTCCATTTATCAACACACATTCACTTTTATATATCCCATATATATTTTGCGATAAATTTTCTGTCTTTTTCAAAAGTTCGTATCAGTGTAACTCTTTACAGTGAGTTCTTCCTTATTTCCATAGAACTAATACTTCTCAAGTACTTATCAAGTTCTCATGGTATTTCGGTAACCCTTACTGGAACTAGACAGACATACACTCGTCATGTCCCACATACGAGTTATCAAGATGAGCATATCATATTGTCATGTCCTACATACAAGATGATAAATGCATTTTATTCTTTCTATGTCCATACATGCAAGATAACGATATGATTACATACATGATAGATCCATATCTATTCTTTGTATTACCATTCTTCATAAGAATTGGGACACTTGGCTCTGGGATACTAATTCCATGTAAAATGGACAAGTTTTCTCCCACTGAATCTGTGCACACTGAACCCTTCAGTACAGATTGACAATGTATGCTCTATCCTTTCCAGGTCAAGAGATTTTCGAGAACTATCTCTGTAGGTCTGGACACGATTTTACTGTGCGTCGAACGCAAGTGCACGCGTCAAAGCAGTATAGTCCTTTGTGAGGCCCGATTCGAACTCAGGGACACTAAATTATCGGTAGACTACTACTAACTGGTTGCGATCAGCTAAACCGATTAAAAGAGTTTGAGAGTTGTTGTAAAAACAAAAGAAAATAAAATAAAACAAAGCAATTGATTAAGGGTCTAGTTTAATCAATTCAAGTGGAGATCTTTAGGATTGTGGTTTCACCGTGGGTTTTCATTGTATGCATTTCCATATAATAATTCAGGTTCATCTCTCGATCCAGGTAGTGGTCTGTAGTCAGAACTTGCCACTGTCGTGGTACAATTCACTACCTATGTCTAGGTCAGTTCCACCGTTGTAGTAACATATACCCTAAACTAGGTGCATTAGAATCGACCTCTGGGTTTCCACCATTAACCGTACATCACCTTGTTCAAGGGATTTGTTAATTAATGTGAATTTCGTCTCTTTTCAACCGTTAATTCTTCTTTCAAAGTAAGTAAAGGCATTAGATTATCATTATGGTGATCAAGCATAACAACATAATTGAGAAAATGAAATCATACCACATATTTAAGAGATAAATGATGAATTTCTACGATAACAATGTCATACATTACTTCCCCGAGCTACTCCCGATCCTAAAGATAAAGGGGATTAGCCCTGCATGTTCATCTCAGAGCAAAACATGGTAGAGAAAAGGGAAAACATGGAGAAAAACGTGAATAAGTAATGAAACCCCTGAACGGAGAAGATCCAAGCGTTCCTCGGCGTAGAATGTGTGATCTACAGCCTTTCGGCGGTGGAAAACGTCTTCTTCGGCTTCTGGAATAGCTGGGGCGTGCTTCTGGGCTCCATTCTTCTCTCCACCCTTCTCGGGATGTGTGCAACGGATAATGACGTGATAGATGGCTCTTGGCCGCCGTCATTAGGTATAATCACCGAGTTAGGTTCCAAAAATATCACAGCCATCAGATTTGGATCGATCTGAAACAAACTTGTATCTGACGGTGTTGATACCATCGACGCGGGTCGATGGTATCGACCCTGCGCGATATCAGCAAGTCTTCTTTTCTTTTAATCGTTGTGCCTGATGCTGACTCGATACCATCGACGAGGGTCGATGGTATCGACACCCTTAGGTGTCGGTTTTATCTCTTTTCCGTCGCTGAATCTTCAGGTGTCGATAGTATCGACTTGAGGGTCGATAGTATCAACTATCTACTCGCCAGCAACCTGATGGAATGTCGCTACCATCGACTTCCCTATCGATGGTATCGACTTTGTGCTGCTCCTTGCGGCTGGCAACCTGTGGATGTGTCGATAGTATCGACAGCCGTTGATGGTATCGACAGCTATAGATATGCATTTTTCCTGAAATTGCAACACAAAACCACATAAGCCGAAATAAAACATATTATTGTAATCATTTATGCTCAAAACAATAAAATAAAGGAGATTTGACACTGAGAAGGATCATAGACTAAAGTAAATGAATTATGCAATATTAACCACTAAAATGACCAATAAATGCATAAAACACGAGTAAAACAAGTCCATAAATGTGACTCAAAATCATTGCATCAAACTCCCTTAATCTTGAACATTGCTCGCCCTCGAGCAACTGAACTTTAGAATAGAATTGCGAGGATCAACTAAAGAACCGATGGTCACAACAAACATCACCACATGATCCCCGTCAGACATTCACATACCGGCCCTCACTAACCACGGAATGATAATTACACTAAAGGCGACAGTAATCATCCATAAAAGATATCTAACTCAACATAATGAACACTATCACATAAGGCAGTTAACATAATAAAATTCTCCGATCCAGACTCGGTGCATCTTGTGATCTTCTATTCTACGTTGCTCGCCCTAACTAGCATCTACATGGAAGCAGTTCTCCTGGTATTAATGAGTGAGGAGAGAATCACGGTGGCCTACCAATTAGAGCAACGGGTGGATGGAATGGGTGTCTCATGGAAGAAATGGAAGCATTATACGATTTTAACATGCACAAAGAAAAAATGACCTAAATGATGCATATGCAAGTGCAAATGCCCTAATGCCTACATTTGGGTGGAATGATGCATGCACTTTCATTCCATCTCAAGGTGAGATGGAATATCTAAAAGAACTACATCATGTACTTATTCTTCTTAAGATGCAGGTGAGACTATGTTCCTTTCTCCCTCTCATTACTACTTACATCCCAATTCTCTTCTCTTTTTTTTTCTTTTTTCTTTTCAATTTTTTTTATTATTATTTTTTTTCAAGCCCTTATTTTCATATCTGACAACGAATTGTTTGTCGGGCTCACTTATTGCTGCATAACTTATACACTTGAAGCATCCAGAAGGTATGGAACAAGTTAATCACCCATAATGTTCAGAAGATACAAGATGCATGATGTACTCTATGCACAAAAATGTGAATGCAGCTACAACATGATAATTATGCAAATAAATGACATGCACTTAAGGATGATGTGCATGTATAACTAATCTTTTTTTTATTTTCATGCAAAACATGTGAACATAGTTGCAATGCAAGACCTATCTACATGGAATGCAATCAAAGAGATTAAAACCGTAATGTACTTCCAGTTCTTAAGGTCGAATATGAAAAACAATGGGGTGGATAGATCACAAGACTAATTGACTGAACCTTTGAAAATTATTATGTGTCCCTCCTTACTGACCCGTGTGGTAATTAAGAGGTTTCTCTCTCTCTTATTTCAAATTAAAGTCTCATTATCATTTGATTAGTTTAGGCTCAAACAACCAATTTTGCCCACTTTTCATGAATCATGGGAATGTATAGTTGTGATTTTCTATTTTAGAGTTGACAAACCCAATTATGTCCTTAAGTTATGTGCTCAAAGTTGAACAACACAAACTTGCAAAACACAAAAAAAAATTAAATTTGCCCCTGATTCCCATGTACAAGCAACGAGATGACACATGACTTAAGACATCCACAACTACACTAGATAGAGTGTGGATCCTACAAGAAAACTAAAAACTAAGAGAAACAAATAAGAAAAGACAAAATAATAAAACTAAAAACTTAAGGATAAAGTTGTTCCAACTCCCCCTCTAAGCTTGAATTCGACTATGGCCTCATAGTCAAAAACAACCTTAAAAGGTGGAATAATGATACCGATCATTCTTCCAGAGGAGGCGGGTACTGCGGGGTTGTGGGGTCCCAAGATGGGTATTGCCCCTGAAAGCTCGGATCGTATTGGGGCATGGGCAGAGGTTGTGGATACCCCCCAAAATAATTCTGGCTCCAGTAATGATCGTAGAAGGGTTGCTGCTGCATCTCCATCCTATGCAACCTGTCGTGGATGTGTTGTTGGTTGTCAAGGAGGAGGCGCTCATTCTCAAAAATAGCCCTCTGGTTATCTAACAGTCGGTTCGTCGTATCCTGAATACTGGTGTATGAAGTTGTATGCTACAGTTGGGTGTGCTGGATCTCTTACAACATTATATACATCCCCTGCATGGAATAGACATCCTCTCCTTGAGGAGAGGGCTGAGGTGGCAGAGGCTGTGAAGATGAAGATGCACCCGGATGCATATGGGGATGCTTCCTAGGTGCCACTCATGCGCGAAGAGGAGTGAAAGCCTCCTCTTCCTCTTCATGCTTGTCGTCGTCATTGTTGTTGTCATCGTTACTGCCATCTTCATCTGAGTCCTTGATGGTGATAACAGGCCATCAGAAATGCTGAGCACCCTCGATGTGGAAGACGGGGTCTGGAAGTGAACACTCTTGATATGCTTGATTGACATGGCAATGTGCATATGCCAAGCCATCACGAAGCAGGATGAGGTTGGAGCGGTGCAGATGCTGCAAGTTGACCTTGCTCCTATTGGAGAGGGGAGTAAGCTGGGAGAAATTTAACCCAAGATAGGAGGCCAGCGGTGTGATGAGCCCTCCAAAGTGGATTGGAGCCTTCTGTGTACTCCTCTTTACAGCCAATATGCGCATTAAGAAGAACGTGCCCCAATTACACTCTTCTCGCTTCAGCAACTTGTGTAGGAAAAACAAATATGTCTCTTGAAACTTGCTGAGAGATAGGTCACCATGAGCGAACAATGTGGTGCAGAGCATGCGGTGAAGAACCCGCACAAACGGATGCTCAAAATCCACCACTGCAGCGTTGTGGTAGCTGACGGATTTCCCCAGTGGCGCAGTCACAAGATGGGCGAATATATCATCATAGTGCGTCCTGTTATCGGGCCGCCGATACTGGTCTCTCCCATGATTCCAGTTGTAGATGGAATTAAACTGCCTGAGGGTGAGGGTGTAATCATTGTTGTACATCCGGAAAGAAATGCGGCCCTTGATCCATTCCCGATCAGTGGTGATGACGTCGTTTGGCACGACGCATATGTCCAACGACGCCATGACTTCCGCCACTAGCTCCTTGTATGTGGGCCATTCACTGAAGAATGGTTGTCCGTCGACATGGAATTCCATCTCATCAGGCCTCCTTTCCGTATGCCTTGCCTGCCCCTTGAGAACGTAGGCAAGATTGGCCTCGAACCCAAGATTGTGGATCATGTCCCGGTCGACGTAGCGGGTTGGCTCAATCTTGCGTTTCCTCAGTTCCTCGTAGACCTTCCGGACCTCCGAGGAAGGATGGACGATCCGTGGGCGCAGAATAGATGCAGTGGGTGGAGGAATGAACTCAGGGATCTCCATTGGAGCTGCATGTGAAGAAGAAGCATCGGGTGTACGCACCATCGTCGAGAAAGAAGAAGGAATAGAAGACGGAGCTCGGTGAAGGTCGGAGAAGACAATCTCCGCTCGGTGAAGGCTCGGGGAAGAACGTGCTCCTTGGATGCTCGTAGCCTGGCTCCGATTGCTCAACAAGACGCACGGCACAAGTGGAGGAGGAAAGGTCTGAAGGTGTGACGTCATATGACAACAATCCATCCCTTTTATAGTTGTGGTTGTCGCTGCTGTGTGCCCGTCGATACCATCGATGCAGGTCGATGGTATCGACACCTGTAGCACAATCCGGTCTTCCGCTAGTATCGACAGTTGTCGATAGCCTGATTTGGGGGCCCAGATCGATGATGTGTCGATACCATCGACGGGTGTCGATAGTATCAACCCATCCCACGGATCGACTCTCTTGATGTAGCGATCGCCGTTGATTTCCTCTCACGGATCGGTGACGTGTCGCATCGATACTATCGACGCAAGTCGATAGTATCGACTTCTTCTTAGGGCAACACCCTCACGAGGCCCAGTCATCGCTTCCTGTCTGTAACTGAGTCGATACCATCGACGAGGCCGTCGATAGTATCGACTTCACTAGGATAATTTTCATCTGAATATCTCCAGAGATCTCGCGTGTATCGACACCGATGTCGATACTATCGACCTCATTTTTGCGATCGACCTGATGGTGTGTCGATACCATCGAAGAGGCCATCGATAGTATCGACGCAGAGAGATTTTTGCAGTCGCCTAACTGTGCCCATCTCAATACCATCGACACAAGGGTCGATGGTATCGACCATGCCTCAGTCCTGCACATTGAACAAACGATCAAGGTACCTTGTTTACACTAAAAACAAAATCGAATCAAACTAATGTACAAAAGTGAAAGAAACTAAATGAAACTACTGATGGTTGGGTTGCCTCCCAACAAGCGCCCTTATTTAACATCTTAGGCTAGACGAAATCAAGCTCCTCATTCATTTGGAAGCGCAATGAGTTTGACCTCATTCACTTTCCTTATGTATTCCTCACCGAAATATAACTTCAAACATTGTCCATTAACCAATAATGTTGTCTCGCCATCATGCACCATGATTGCGCCATGTGGCCTAACCTCCTCTACTGTGAACGGTCCACTCCATCAAGATTTCAATTTCCCGAGATGCATCTTCAACCTGGAGTTGAATAAGAGTACACGATCTCCCTTCTTGAAAACACGCATCTGAATATGTCGATCGTGAATCAACTTTGTTTGCTCCTTATAGATCTGCGAGCTTTCATATGCATTCATCCTCAGCTCGTCAAGTTCATTCAACTCTAACATATGTTTCTTTCCTGCTTCATCATAGCTCAAATTCAACTTCCTCAGTGCCCAGTGTGCCTTATGCTCCAATTCCACCGGCAAATGGCAGGCCCGACCGTAAGCCAACCTAAAAGGCGTAGTGCCTATAGGTGTCTTAACCACCGTCCTATATGCCCACAAAGCGTCCGGTAGCAAGGTACTCCAGTTTGTTCTCGTCGAAGCAACATTGCGCTCCAAGATCTTCTTAATTTCCCTATTGGAGACTTCCACTTGCCCATGTGTCTACGGGTGGTACGGGGTACCAATGTTGTGCTTTACCCTGTACTTTCGCAACAATGTCGCAAACTTTTGATTTCAGAAATGTGTACCTCCATCACTAATAATCATTCTTGGTACACCAAACCTGCATAAAATGTATTCATTTGACAAACCTACACACTACGGCAGCATCATTAGTCCTAGTGGGTATTGCCTCTACCCACTTCGATACATAGTCAACAGCTAATAGAATGTACAAGTTAGAATTGGAGGACACAAAGGGTCCCATAAAATCAATACCCCACAGATCAAACACCTTGACTTCTTGAAATACATTAAGGGGCATCTCCTGTCTTTTTGAAATGTTACCTGCCCGTTGGCAGGAATCGCATTGCCGCACATAGTCATAGGCATCCCTGAACAAAGTAGGCCAGTAAAGGCCACTCTCAAGTACCTTGGCTGCAGTTCTAGAACTAGCATGGTGGCCACCCGTCGGTAGAGTATGAAAATGATTAAGGACACTTTCGTATTCCACCTCTGGTACACACCTGCGCAACACACCGTCCCTGCATTGCTTCAACAGAATAGGGTCATCCCAAAAATAATACCGCAAAGAATGGAAAATTTTCTTTTTCTCCTGGTATGTCCAATCATCTGGGATAATTTTGCATGCAAGATAATTAACAATATAAGAAAACCAAGGATCTTTAGATTTCACAGATAAAAGTTGTTCATCAAGAAATGTCTCGGTAATGGGTACATGCACGTCCTTCTCATCTACCCTTTCCAACCTAGATAAGTGGTCTGCAACCACATTTTCTATTCCTGTCTTATCTTTGATTTCAATGTCAAATTCTTGTAATAGTAGGATCCACCTAATCAGTCTAGGTTTGCATCCATTTTATCCATCAAGTACTTAATGGCGGCGTGGTTCATCCATACCACGACTTTAGATTCTACAAGATATTGCTGGAATTTTTCAAAAGCAAAAACAACGGCGAGAAGTTCTTTTTCAGTTGTCATGTAATTCAGTTGTGCTTCATTTAAGGTTTTGGACGCATAGAAAATCACAAAGGATTTATTATCCACACGTTGTCCCAAAACTGCCCCCACTGCGAAATCGGATGCATCACACATCAGTTCGAATGGCTTTGTCCAATCCGGTGTTTGCACGACCGGAGCAGAAATCAATTTTTCTTTAAGCACATTAAACGCATTTAAACACTTTGCATTAAAATCAAACACGGCATCCTTCTCCAACAACTCAGATAATGGTTTGGCGATTTTTGAGAAATATTTTATAAATTGGCGATAAAAACTGGCATGACCTAGAAAACTTCGTACCCCTTTTACCGAGTTTGGTGGGGGTAGTTTGGAAATAACTTCAATCTTCACTGGATCTACCTCCAACCCTTTGCTAGACACTTTATTTCCAAGCATGATCCCTTCGCTAACCATCATATGGCATTTCTCCCAATTGAGTACCAAATGCGTGTCCTCACAGCGTTGCAAGACTTTGTCTAAATTATATAAGCATTTGTCAAAAGACGCATCATAGATGGAGAAATCATCTATAAAAACTTCCAAACAGCGTTCAACCATATCAGAGAAAATGGCAAGCATGCAATGCTGAAAGGTTGTCGGTGCGTTACACAAACCAAAAGGCATACGGCGGTACACAAAGGTTCCATAAGGACAAGTGAAGGTGGACTTCTCTTGGTCCTTAGGATCAATGGAAATCCGATTGTACCCCAAATAACCATCGAGAAAACAAAAATGAGATTGACCTGCTAATCGCTCTAAAATCTGATCAATGAATGGGAGAGGGAAATGATCCTTAAGCGTAGCAGCATTCAATCTATGGTAGTTTATACATACACGCCACCCGATTACCAAACGGGTCGTGACTGGTTCATTTAACAAATTATGTGTAACAGTAATTCCCTCCTTTTTAGGGACTACCTATGTCGGACTCACCCACGTCGAGTCGGATATAGCATAGATGATACCCGTAGAAAGGAGCTTGATCACCTCCTTATTGATGACCTCCATCATGCTAGGATTTAGTCGATGTTGTGGTTGAATTACCAGTTTGGCTCCCTCCTCGAGCCGGATCTTGTGCTGGCACAATGTAGGGGAAATCCCCTTAATGTCCTCTACCGACCACCCGAATGCACCTCGGTGGTTCTTCAGCACGATCAGCAGTTGATCCTCCTCTTAGGCACTCAGATATGCCAAAATAATCACTGGCAGCTTTTCGCCTTCAGCTAGAAATGCATATTTCAAGTGCGGTGGCAATGGCTTCAATTCTAGTTCTGGCGGGCTGATTAAAGATGATTGAAGCGGTGGTGGGAGTTCTCCAAGGTCTTCATAGTACCTAATGTAGAAACACGGCAACACCTGAAGCATCTTGGCACACTCTTGTAGTGACTTGCTTCTCATCCAATCATGTGTTATGTTAACCAGGCAGGCTTCAAGAGGTAGTTCTGGATATGCATTGAGAGCAGAACTTGCTATGGCCTCATCTTCAGTAGAAGGAGGGATGTCCTCCTCTTCAACATTGGGAAAACCCACAGCCTTGCTAAGAGACACAACCTTGGTCTGCTCCATGATGTCTTCAGCTAGTGTCCCCTTCTCCACCTTAGTCATTACATGAGCCATATCTAGAAATGGTTTCCCTAGACAAATAGAAATATTCTTATCAAAGTTATTCATCATGTGCCATTGCTCCTTTACTTTAGATTGCGTAGTGCTTGAGGGCATGACCATCTTAAACTGATCATCAGCAATACCCAAGGTCAAACGACCTCTCCCCATCTCAAGTATCATGTCAGTAGTGGCTTGGAAGGGTCGTCCAAGGAGTAACTCATTACCATGTTCATCTTGCATTTCCATTACAACAAAGTCTGCTGGAAATACAAATCGATCCACTTTCACCAACACATCCTCACATATGTCATATGTCTTAACCACAGAATTATCCACCAACTGTATTGTCATATTGCTCGGCCTTGATTCTTTCAATCCCAATTTCTTGAACGTAGAGAGGGGCATCAAGTTTATACTTGCCCCTGAACCACATAGTGCTTCGCCAAACTTCACTTTACCAATGTAGCATGAAATGTTGAAGTAGCCCGGATCCTGCCTTTTAGGTGGCAATGTGCCCATGATGAAAGCACTCACCTGCTCCTTGAGAACCACAACCTCAATGTCAGGGATCTTCCTCTTCTTTGTAATGATGTCTTTCAGAAACTTCCCGTAGGAGGGAATTTGCTCTATTGCCTCTAATAGTGGAATGTTGACATAAAGTTTTCTAAAGATGTCCAGAAACTTCTTCAACTGGGCATCCACTTTCTTTGCATTCACGCTATTTGGATACGGGACCGGGACAGCCTACGCCCTTTGATGCGGCAGCACATATGGCATCCTCTTCTGTGTCTCCTCCTCAGCAATAGCTGGTTCTGCTGTGACATCCTCTGCTATATCCCCAACCGGCTCTATGGTTGGAATCGGAACCTCCTTTGTGGCCTCACCTATGATTTCTGACTGGGGTTTGCTTGGTTCATTGGCCCTGGGGTTTAAAATCTTCTTACCGCTCCTTAGCAAGATTGCCTTCGCCTGCTGGTTTCCTCCTGGAATATTTGTATTACCTGGAAAGCCTTGCTGTGACGGCTTCTTTAGATTTGCTATTTATACTGCCATCTATGCCAAAGACATCTCTATTGTCCTCATCTGAGCCCCATGGCTTTGTAGGGTCTGCCCAAATTGGTTCATGAATTCCCCTTGTTGCTTGATCTGCTGACCAAACGTGCTCATTAGTTCTTGATTTTGCTTGATCACTTGGTTGAGCAACTCAGTGCTCTTATTCTCCGTCACCGGTTGGGGTTTTGCGTCGGGGTCCTGCAAGAAATTATTTGGGTCCTTCCAAGAAAATTTCTTGTCTTTCCTCCATGAATAATCGTTGTTTCTGTACCCCTGCTGCTGGCGCATAAACTTTACTTGAGCCTCATCATCTGATTCTGCGTCTTCTTTTGCAAGCAGTTTCTTTGTTGGAAGATCCATCTTCTCATTCAGCTCTTTGATGGCCTTTGACTCCCCTGCAGCCCAAACATGCTCTACAGCATCTCTGTCGCCCCAGGATTGCTTTTTAGCCATGTTCTTCAAAATTTCCCAGCACCTGGTGTCTATGTTGTTTAAGAAGAACCCTAAACCTGTGGAATCTAGGTTACTTCTATCATGCTCGGAAAGAGCAAAATAAAAGATTTTGACCTGTGTCTCCTTGTTAAGTCCATGATGCGAGCACCTCCTTAGCATGATCTGGAACCGTTCCCAGGTCTCGGAGTAAGTAACTCCTACCTTCTGACTAAAATTATGGATTTTCCTGATCATATCATTTGTCTTCTCGGGCGGAAAGAATCTTTCAAAGAACACTTCCACCATGTGGTTCCATGATTCCACATACTCAACGTCAAGATTATGCAACCATTCTCATGCATTTCCCGCTAGAGAGCTCGGAAACATCTTCAGGTATAGTGTCTCCTGTGGGAACCTATCTATCTTGATCATATCGCAGTTCTCCATGAATTGACTTATGTAAGTCACTGGGTCTTCATTCTTTAGCCCGTGGAATGCATTTGACTTGACCAAGTTGATTAATGCAGGATCAATCTTATAATTCAGAATGTTGATCGCCTGCTTCTTGATTGGCCCCTTTTGAAGCGGATGAGGAAGAAGCCTTTATCTTCTCCCATATCGTCTGCATTCTGCCATGGCTTCTGGTTCTGAATCGGAATCTATTTCGTCTGGATGGGCTTGAATAGAGTTCTGCTCGTCGTCTGGTCTCGGTAGTGGAACCTCTGGTGCTTGTTGCGTGTAGTCAGTGCTACACGTCTGCACCATGCACAGTACCTACAAAATGGTAATTTTAGTTCAGTACCATGCTAGACGATTATAAAATGTGAAAGATCAACTATGAATTTTAAAAATGATTTCAGAATAATAAAAATTAAAAAGTGGCCTAGAATGGCCGCTTACAGCACTCGTAGTGTCGACAATTGTCGTGTCCCCGGCAACGGTGCCAAAAACTTGACACGATTTTACCGTGCGTCGAACGCAAGTGCACGCATCAAAGTAGTATAGGCCTTTGTGAGGCCCGAGTCGAACTCAAGGACACTAAATTATCGGTAGACTACTACTAACTGGTTGCGATCAGCTAAACCGATTAAAAGAGTTTGAGAGTTGTTGTAAAAACAAAAGAAAATAAAATAAAACAAAGCAATCGATTAAGGGTTTAGTTTAATCAATTCAAGTGGAGATCTTTAGGATTGCGGTTTCACCGTGGGTTTTCATTGTATGCATTTCCATATAATAATTCAGGTTCATCTCTCGATCCGGGTTGTGGCCTGTAGTCAGAATTGCCCACTATCGTGGTACAATTCACTACCTATGTCTAGGTCGGTTCCACCATCATAGTAACATATACCCTAAACTAGGTGCATTAGAATCGACCTCTGGGTTTCCACCATTAATCGTACATCACCTTGTTCAAGGGATTTGTTAATTAATGTGAATTTTGTCTCTTTTCAACAGTTAATTCTTCTTTCAATGTAATTAAAGGCATTAGATTATCATTATGGGGATCAAGCATAACAATATAATTGAGAAAACAAAATCATACCACATATTTAAGAGATAAATGATGAATTTCTACGATAAAAATGTCATACAATGCTTCCCCGGGCTACTCCTGGTCCTAAAGATAAAGGGGATTAGCCCCGCATGTTCATCTCAGAGCAAAACATGGTAGAGAAAAGGGGAAATTTGGAGAAAAACGTGAATAAGTAATGAAACCCCTGAACGGAGAAGATCCAAGCATTCCTCGGCATAGAATGTGTGATCTACAGCCTTTCGGCGGTGCAAAACGTCTTCTTCAGCTTCTGGAACGGCTGGGGCGTGCTTATGGGCTCCGTTCTTCTCTCCACCCTTCTCGGGACGTGTGCAGTGTCTAATGACGTGACAGATGGCTCTTGGCCGCCGTCATTAGGTATAATCACCGAGTTAGGTTCCAAAAATATCACAGTCGTCGGATTTGGATCAATCTGAAACAAACTTGTATCTGACGGTGTCGATACCATCGACGCGGGTCGATGGTATCGACCCTGCGCGATATCGGCAAGTCTTCTTTTCTTTTCTTCGTTGCGCCTGATGCTGACTCGATACCATCGATGAGGGTCGATGGTATCGAAACCCTTAGGCATCGATTTTATCTCTTTTCCGTCGATGAATCTTCAGGTGTCGATAGTATTGACCTGAGGGTCGATATTATCGACTATCTACTCGCCAGCAACCTGATGGAATGTCGCTACTAATTACTTCCCTGTCGATGGTATCGACTCTGTGTTGCTCCTTGCGGCTGGCAACCTGTGGCTGTGTCGATAGTATTGACATCCGTCGATGGTATCGACAACTGTAGATATGCATTTTTCCTGAAATTGCAACACAAAACCACATAAGCCGAAATAAAACATATTATTGTAATCATTTATGCTCAAAACAATAAAATAAGGGAGATTTGACACTGAGAAGGATCATAGACTAAAGTAAATGAATTATGCAATATTAACCACTAAAATGACCAATAAATGCATAAAACACAAGTAAAACAAGTCCATAAATGCGACTCAAAATCATCGCATCAGGTCTCTATTCCTATCGCATAGGAAATGTCTCTATCTTCCCTAAAGATAATTTCCACAAAGGATTCCATTCTAGAACATCTCATTCCTCATCAACATGTGGAATGCAAATACGCTCTCACTAAATCACAGATCCCTTCTTTATCTTTGACATATCAGTCAAACCCTTTGACCATATTATAAAGATCTCCAGTACTGAGTTGCTTGTACACAATCAATCACATTGATTAGTCCATTGTAACTTATAGACTTCATTTGCATTAATGGATTCATAAACCTTATAGGTTGTGTCATGTACACATCCTTGTCTTATTCCTCACAGGAATGCAGTTTTAGTATTCTATGCCAAATCTCTTAGTCATTAAGTTGCAATGAACAAGCATGATTCTTCTCAAAATGTCATCCATGTGTCTTAACACTTAAGACTTAAATGTACTTATGGGTTTCATCCCAATGGGTGCTACCATCAAGGTCATACCTTATGGTTCACATGGAAGTCATTTAGGATCTTATGGCCATAAACCATAACTCAGAATCTGGTTCCTCAATGTCATCTAGATTATTGGTTCATCATATGACCAACTCATCATAGAGATATTTGAGGTGTATCTGTTAAGGAATTTGAGAACTCACAACACTTTGTGATTCTTAATCTCCTTTATTAGTGTAAGGTATTCTCTATTTAAGAAGAATTTAGTTATTTGATAATCATCCTCTAACTCCTTATAGTATGACTCCTTTTTTATTTAGACTTCACTATGCCTTAATTATGAGTTCTCTATGATACATTATCATAATCACTCATAATGTTTTCAAAAATTTAGTTTAAGTATGGAGAAACAAGCAAGATCATTGCTAGGTATCATCAGGGTTAGGGTTTTCCTTTTAACTGATTAGGGTTTACAAGACCAGGTTCGACCACAACCCTAGAACCATCACCCCCCATCATCTTGAAATGCACAAGGATTGAAAGCAACATTAGAGTTGATTAGATAACATTCTATACATTATTATACATGGCTTATGCACCATACATATATGGTTATTATTAGGTGTTTACATGACATCAAGAATTATTACTTTTACCAAATTTGTATTTCATTCATGATTTTCTTCAAGATATTCATATTGGTATTTCTCTAAACACCATTTGAAGTATTAGCATTTTCTCCAATAGGTATGTAAATACATCATATGTATTATACCTAATAGGATAATCATTCTCCCACTACCACTAGTGAAGATTGATTTTATCATGTCTAAGATATTCATGTCTCTTAATGGTTCACAACCAAAAGAGTCTAGCTTTATCCATTAATATAGAACTAGAAATGAATTCCTATGATAATGCTAATTATTTGTTTGAGTTATCAATAACTTTTAAGTATCATTTTATCTTATGCATACCAAGTACCACAAGATAAATAAGACATTGCCACAAAGATCATATCTTTGAAATTGAAACATCAACTTTATTGATAGCCATCCTTGTAACAACAAGATGCAAAAATAAAGTGTTTCTATTTTATTGCCAAATATGAAATAGCAGTTCATAACTCTATTACATGCCTTCAAGGCTTAAAATAAACTAAAGTACTCCTATCTATGGCAGCAACACTTGCCCCATTTATTGAGTGCTTATCACTTTACATCTTGGTATCATATACCTCAAAAGTGTTACAAGTTTATTTCATGATACCTTCATGTGGATACATTCATCGCCTCCTTCTTCTTCTTTTGTTCTTCCAGATAGAGAGGACAATTCCTTTTCCAATGTCCTGGCTTTTGACAATGGTGGAAATTCTCTCCCTTGGTCACGCCTCCCTTGGCCTTGAGAGTTGAGGATGACTTGGGTTGTTGGCTAGCATCAAAGCCCTTCTTAGCTATGCCCTTGCCCTTGCCCTTACCCTTGCCCTTGCCCTTGCCCCTGGACCTGCCTTTCTTTCTGTTGATCAACATCATAGACTTAGGCTTGTCCTTCTTCATCTGTGCCTCAGTTGTCCTCAACATGCCCAACAACTCTGTCAATGGCTTGTCAAAGTTGTTCATGTTGTAGTTCATCACAAACTGATTGTAGGATTGTGGCAATGATTGCATTATCACGTCAGTAGCCAACTCTTGGCTCAGGGGAAATCCCAGTCTCATCAGGTTCTCCACATATCCAATCATCTTAAGCATGTGAGGACCAACTAGATCTCCTTCTGTCATGACACACTTAAACAGTGCCCTAGAGACATCACATCTCTCTTGTCATGCTTGGTCTTGATACATATTCTTGAGATGTTGAATCATCTCAATGACGTCCATGTTCTATGTTGTCTCTATAACTCGTGGTTCATAGAGCACAACATCAAGCACTTTGCATCAATGGAATCTTCAAAATGCTTCTTAAAAGCGTCCCTTTTTGCCTTTGGTGCGGTAGGAGCAGGTTCCTCTGGAGTTGGAGTATCCAGGACATAGAGCTTTCTCTCTTGAGTGAGAACTATTCTCAATGTCCTAAACCAGTCATGGAAGTTAGTCCCATTCATCTTGTCCTTCTCAAGGACCGATCGCAATGAAAAGTTATTGTTGTTTGTGGCCATTTGTACCACCAAAGGAAATATATGCAATTTAGTCCAAAACTCATTTTGACTTATTTGATTGATTTGAAAAAGTTTTACGATATAATTAGGACTTTAATTAATTATTTCTCCCACTATTTTTGTTCAAATTGATAGCCCATACCATCAATTCAAAATATTGTAGCGTACAACCTTCTAGTGGGTCCACGATCCATATTTCATCCAATCATGAGTCAGATTTTGCTAATTGCCCACAATTAGACTATTTAGGTAGGCAACACTTGCCAGTTGCATCCTATGAAACTCTCAGATGGATTCCATGTGCAACTCTTTGCCATGGTCATCCCGTGCCTCTAAATCTTAGACTCTATAAGAATCACCAGGTAAGTCTAACCCAAAAGCCGACATGATGAACATGCACCCTGCTTTGGCAGAACCTACATATCCACCATCACACTTCCACGAGATAGACGGCGCACCACGCTTTGACATAACCTACGCTTGTTCGATCACATTTTTCATGTGTGTCATTAATGGAAGGCATCTAATACTTAATATTAATTGAGGGATTTGGCTTTTATATACATATACATATCCAATCACCAAAATATATAGTGTGTATCATATACATGCTATATCCCATAGAAAACATGTGAAAAGATAAAAAGAGATGATTATGGCCATCCTAATGTGATTCCTTGAGCCAAGAGGAATCACAGTCATCTAGGTCCACATCACATGTAACCTATACAAGATGAACTCTGTGCTTTTCCATTTAGGGTTTGATCAACTCATCTCTATGATTGATCGGCTCACCAACAGGCCGGTCGGTTGGGTGCCACCAGCCGATTGACTAGCGCCTCTAGCCAATAAGTTCACTGGTCATCGTGCATCTCCTTAGGTTACCACCCGCTCGTCTCGCTCTAGGAACCGGCCTCCTTGGTCCACCAGTCGATCGTCTCACACCCGAGATGATCATCTCGATCCTCCAGGTGTCCACCGTTCTTTGACATAATAGAAAATATAAACTAATCCTATTTACATTTGAATTGGGAAACCCCAAGTCACATTTGGGGGGAGAAAAGGTAAGAAAGAATCTCAAGTTATCTCGAGTTACATCAGGAATAGGAGGTAGGGAATTGGTGCACAGATTGAGATGTAAGCAACAACAATCAACCACACACAGATACAGGGTTTATGGACACAATCATGCTACAATCACCATAGAAACTATTTAAGGGTGACACGTATCGAATGCATTTATATACCATATCATATATGTATATGTAGGGATTTTGTGGATTTATATTGGGCATGCATAAATCCAGTTAATTATTTGCATCGTATGCAATAAATAAAAGGCGACAAACCAAAAACTAATCATATCGATTATCCTAAAGTATAGAACGTTGACGTGGCTCTGATACCACTATTGGGTTTTAGGGGAGGCGGAGATGGCAGTGGAAACAAAAAAAATCTCCACAAAACCAGAACCCATTGAGATCTCATCAACATCTATACGGTAGGAAGGATGGTTTGTAGAGGCGTACCTTATCCCGAGGCTTGCTCAGAGATGTAACCTCGCAGCGAGTGTGGTCTTCACCTCCAGTCTTGGACGGTGTTTGTGCAGCTCCTGGTCACACTCAGACTCACAGATTGATATTTGTCCTCTGAGTGGCAGAAATCTACCACCTCTGTAGTAGTCCACACGGACCACTGGGAACTCCATTCATCCTATCCTATAGGATATTGGAAGGAATAGTCCCCTTCTATTGGCATACTAGTCATCGACGTCTTCTCCCGCCAACAGTTGTCATATTGTAGTTCTCTTTCCCTCATTGTGCCTCCCTAGTCGGGTAGCACCTACTTGGTCTCTCCCGGTTCACAACCAGAGAGGACAACTTTACAGAGCAACTGGTGTTGTCTGAGTTGTTCTTCTTGAGAAGCCCCCAATACCCATCTATATATAGGAGGGGTTAGGGTCAGGGTTCTCATCCATGGGCAATGCAGGACTAAAGCGGGAGTAGAAGGGTCTGGAATTTCTACAAATTAATACATTACGACAGGTATATTGGTCATTTCACAAACAAAATCATTTGGGGACTGAACTGATCGGTTCATCTCATGAATTGATCATTTAGGGGGATGAACCGATCGGTTCATTCATGAATCGGTTGTTTCACTTCCCAGGGAAATTTCCAATTGACTTTCCTCTTTATGTTTCCAATTAATCCAAAGATCAATACTTGTCCCAATCGAATTGTACAAGTGAAACGAAAATATTTTATCACCAACCTAACTTTCCCAAACTGGCTCATTTGGTCCAGCAGAACCGATCGGTTCAACACTTGAACCGGTCATCTCACTTGACCCTAAGCCAATCGATTCAACAGTTTGAACCGGTCGGTTGGCAGTCCAGGTTGTGAAGAAATCGGCCAATGCAGTTCTCAATCAATTTGACACCCAAATCAATTAGTTCAACACTTGAACTTGATGATTCTAAGTCAAGTCAATTGATTGAATGTTTGATTGAGTTCCTAAACACCTTTAGTAATCAATCCAAACATCATTCATGGATAAACTCCTCTTCCAGGTTAAATCCTATGTGTGTGACCCTGCAAGCCCATTTCACATTGGCAGTGAAAGTCCATAACACTTATGACTTCATAAGCAAAGAGTGGTGCCTAGTCTCACATCAGTGCTACTCAAGTGAAAAGGAAAGTTGGAGAACAACTTTCAATCCTACAATCCATGACTGGTGTTACAGTGAATGTATAATTCCTTTGTCACTGATATCACGAATGAACTCAAGGAATGGAATAGTCATCCTTTCAACGTTCATTCACTTCCTTGATCTCATAGTAGATTGGATGAGATATGTGTGACATCAATATCACATATTGATTCACACATGCTTTTGCATGCCTTTCTTAGTCCTACTCATCAAGTGGCCATGGACATAAAACTCCCTCAGGAGGGACAAATCCCATATCTATCACTCACCCCTAAAAATCCCCTTGTGTCAAATTCACCCAATCATCACCTTATAACAATCTATATTTCAGGACTGTGTTTGATGATGTCAAAGTGTACCCAATGACATGTGTTGATTGTAGTGATTTTAGGTCAAAGAATCACACTCACCACCATCACTGTGAGAGATGATTGTGACTACCAAGTCATGTTTCCATGTGTCACTCTCACGGTGGGTCTGTCTGATGCACTTGTTCTCTAACAAGTATCTATGTGCTGGGTTTGATATCACTATATCATGACTAATGAGATTTTGTCTTCAACCAACACACAATCTAGTCTTGTGTGTCATTGTTGTCTATCAACCTTCCATAATGACATCTGACTAGCGACATAACAAGAATGTACAAACTCTTAACATACGTATGATCTCATCATTCAAGTCACTTACTTGAAGGCATACGTCATTGAGTATTGTCATTCTCTAGACATTCAGTCTATTCTGTCATTATCTCATAACTGAATGAACTAGAATGAATTGTAAGCTTGCCTTTGATGTTTATCAAATCAATCTTAATGTATCCCACCAATCATCCCATGATTGTCTCTTAGGGCATACATACCAACAAAACATTACTTTCTTAAAACATGTAATTATCATCATGTAAATAGTAGTATGTATCGACCACTAATCATACTCATGCAAGTGTAGCAACAACCATGTATATGTATACAAATTTAGTGACCGTCATGGCTTACACACGTGTAGTGTCCATTACCGTAGGTCAGTGTAGTGACCATTAGCAAGGGCATCAACTATGTGTAGCAACCCTCTGCACATCACCATATATGCCTTAGCCAAAAACCAACCCAAGATCATGTTGCGACCGAAACCAACACAAAGAGAAGCAACCATCCAAAGACAAAACACATGTATCGACCGCAATTGATTAATGCAAGCACGCAACACCTCACTTAGAAAGCATGAAAACACCAACTCAAACCAGGACTCACCGATCATGATAAGGTTCAGATGTAATCTTTGTGAAGTGCTCAATCTTCCCTTTACCCATCCCCTTTTCTTGAAGCAAAGTTGGTGTAATCTTCTCCTTAGTGAAGGAGAAGGTTAAGGCTAAAGATCCTTGAGAAAAATGGGTATTTCCCTAAAGGAGGAGGACTTGTTTCAAGTGGAGAGATCCTTGGTGAAGGTGTCCAACTTGTTGGAAAAGTGGGTAAGCCCCTATGGAGGTTGAAGACTCTTGCTCAAGGAGAGGAGAGGTAAGACCTTGTAAGGTTTATTGGATCCTTTTGACCATTAAAAAGGAAGGATAGGTATCCTTTCCGTACAAAAGGAAGTTCTTATTGTATATCTTATATTGGAATATAAGGAAGCTGCAATGGCTACAAAATCTTATATGTTGACCTCTTGAGGTAGTGGATGTACACTCTCCTAGTTTGGAGTTTGAAACCACTATACATATCTTGTCTTTTATCTCATTTAATCTCTCTCGTCCTTTCTATGTATGCTTAGTTGCACATTAAATTGCATATTTTTAGTCTTATCACTTGAAGTAATTTGAAGGTCTAATCAATTTGTTTTAAGTGTTTTCAACTCCATGCAACCCCCCTTTAGAGCCCATTGATCCAACAAGTATTTTCAAAGCCACGGTCTTCTCTGACTAGATCTCCCACGATATGAGAATATGGGAGAAAACCTTCTAGGTGCTCTCAACTTGGAGGGTGGATTCTCCATGAGATCACCAATCTTCAACAGCACAAACTTCCTCTATTGGAAGAAAAGGATGCAGTTCTACTTGTAAGGGATGATCTACGGCATGTGGAAAGTCATCATCCTTCCCTACAATGAGCCTGGTGGAGATGTGGCTACTTGGGATAAAGCTACCTTGAAGAAAGCCCAGCTGAATGTGAAGGCAATTAGATTATCTATGTAGCCCTCACTCTTTTTTAATTCAAGTGAATCTCTTCTTGGAACATCTCCTATAAGATATGGAACAAACTATGCATTACCTATGAAGGGACTAAGCAAGCCAATGAGTCCAAGGTCTATATTCTCAAAGGTCTCCTTGAGAACTTCAAGATGGTAAGAAATAGAAAATGGTGGAGATGTACTCTAGGCTCAACACCATTGTGAATGGACTTGCTTCTTTGGGCCAACCTTTGGATCAAGGCACTATCAACTCCAAGATCCTTAGATCTCTTCCCAATAGATGGCATTCAAGGTGACCTCCATGCAAGAAACAAGAAGCCTTGGTGAAATGTCTACATAAGAGCTCAGTGGAGATCTCCAAGCCTATGAGTCTAGACCTGACAAGTAAGAAGAGGAAGAAAATATAGGAGAGAAGGAGTCCAAGAAGATGAAGGAAAATGCCTTCAAATCTCAAGTGGAGTCCATTGTACTTCAAAAACTTGATTTTCGGGGGTACTCCAACTAGTGGAGATGAATCCCCTGGTGATCATGAAGCCAACTACTCCAAGGCGAAGCACTTCAAAGGAAAGCCCTCCTCCTGTGCTCCAAGGTGCTATGAGTGTGGTCAAAAGGGACACTACAAGAATGATTGCCCCAAGGCAAAGAATTCCTACCATAAGTGAAGCTCCAAGAAGAAGGAGGACTATAAGAAGGAAAGAAAGTTCAAGAGTAAGGATAAGAAGGAAAGAAAAAGCAAAGATGTAGCCCATGAAAAATGGGAGGAGACTTTCTCTAGTGATTCTAGATCCAATGAAGGAGAATTTCACCTTGGTATCATGGCCTCAATTAGTGAAGACATGTGTGAGGTAAGTGAGGTAAGCTTGAATGAACTGTCTAAATAAGCCCTCATCGACATGCTTAATGTTCCATGTTCTTCTTATTCTAAATGCAAATCCAAGAAGAAAAGATTAGTGTAAGGACCCAGACCTTCATTTTGGGCTTATCATGTTTGCTTTGCCTAAACCTTGTGTTTAGTTGCTTGCTAATCAGCTTTAGTGGTGATTAGGGTTTGCTTGTGCTTTTTTGAGAGTGGAGGTGCTACTTGCATATAACCTAAGTTTAGGGTTAATGAGCAAGTTTGTCACCTTGAGAGATGTTTTCCCTCTTTTTGCTTCCTCTAGAGTTGAGAGGAAGGTTTGGGCTCGTTGCTTGAGTTGCCTTGGGCTTTTTTTAGCTTTGTTGGGATTCATTTTGCCTTGTTTGGGCCTTGCTTTGCCTTGTTGGACCCTGTATCGAGAAGGAGTGTCTTGTGTCGGCCATGGGTGTGTCACCCATGGGGTTGTATCGGGAAAGGGAGTGAGTGTGTTGGCCATGGACCATCTTTGACTCTTAGCTTCGTTTGTGTCACCACTCTAATGGACACTTGGTGCATGATGCTTGCATGTGGCAATTGCCTTGGACATGTGTATGAGGTGGGATGAGAAGGTGGCATTGCCCATGGACAAGTGTCCCTAGGTGGGCGACACTTTGCCTTGTTTTCTCCTCCACCCTCTTCTATACATGTATCTCCTTTCTCTTATTAAGGATCCCTTTAGTTCCTTAGTTTCCCCTCTTCCTTGGTGAACGACACCTCTCATTTGCAACCTTGGTAGCCGATACCCTTGGAGGAGCTAAGATCGGTGGTCGATCCTTCTCTTTGGAGTCTTCTTCTTCTTCCTCTTGTGGTGGCCGAAGGTGTTGCTTGGTGCTAGGAGCTTGGAGCTTGCTTAAGGCAGGTTACATAACTCATAACCTTATCTATACTACTCCCCTTTCTTGTTGCATAATATGTTTCATCTAGATCAGTCATACTCCTTGCTAGATATGTTTCTTGCTCTAGTCTGCACCTTTGATCTTGTTGGATATATGATCTTGTTGCTATAATGGATGTGTTGGATGTGCTTTGATCTTGGTAGTCGAACCCTATGCGTAGAGTTTCTTGAGAAATACCCCTTTTCTCTCTATTGGTCTTGAGAAGTGAGTTCGGATCTAGTGATATAGGCAACACCCCTCTCACTTGGTTGTTGAGAGGTGAGTCTATACTCTAGTTGCTTGAGCAACACTCTTATCTCACCATGGATTTGAGAGGTGAGACTTGGTTGACCTTAGGCCGATATGGAAATGATCCATCATGTTGTCCGATTGGTGATGGAGGTTGTGCAAAACCCCTCTCTCTTGGTTGTTGAGAGGTGAGCCAATTCTCTTGATCTTTTAGGGTTTTGATGATGGTGATCTTGAGGTTCATGATGACCTTATCAGGATGAGCTTGGTGCCTTGCACGATACACCTTTTAGTAGTGTTGCCCGACACACCCCCCTGCCTTGGGTTTAGTCTTAACCGATATGGTCATTTTGAGTGTTGTTGGCTTGATGCCCGATATGGCCCTCTTGACCTTGATGGTGAGCTTGGGCAATATGCCTTGGTCTAGATGATCCTTTGACCTAATATATGTTGCCCCTTGGCCAACAGAGTACCTAAGTGGATATCCCTGGTTGGAGTCTTGGGTGATACAAGTTGGGTTGGTTTCTTGCCTGACATGGGTTGAGTGATGGACCCTATGGTGATCGATATGGTATGCTTGACTCAGTTGAATGATAGGGTAGTTTTCGTCTGACATAACCCTAACCCTAAACTAAGTGGGCCGATAGGGCTTTACCTGATTCATTGGATGCCCGTCACCTTGGGTGCACAATATACCCCATGAACCCAGCTGCATGATAGAACCTTTGCTCTCTAGTTGCACAACACACCATGAAGTGGTTGCCCGATGTGCTTTGCCCTTGGATCGGCCATTATGTGGTTGTCCGTTGTGCTTGGATGACAGGCTTGGGTGAGGGTAGTTACCCTGCCTGATACCGCCTATGGTGAGGGTTATCCTACCTGTCACACTTCTAGTGAGGGTAGCGGGCACCTTTGGTGAGGGTCATGACCAACCCAGAAACCTTAGCTATTGGTTCTTTATCATGTTTTCGCAGCTTTGATGATTATGGGTTATGGATGATGGTTTGTAAACCAATGCTATGTTTAATGTGTGAAGATGATTCCTATTAAGAAGATAAGATGCTAGTTTATAAGATCAAATGAATGCCCATGATTTGATAGTAGTAATGTAATTGATACATTATGCCACACATAGTCTTGATCATGACATGTGTAACTGCAAACCCTAATGACATGATAATCGGTAAAGCTCTATGTCTGGTGATTTTAAGTTATCTCTCTTGCTATGTATACTAACCATGTAGGTGTATAAGATGAATTCATAACCAGGTAAGAGCTATGAGGCATATGTGTTTGAATAAAACTATATCATGATGATAACTCTTGTTGATGAAATAACATGCATCACCAGCCGATGAAGATAGGTCTAAGAACCTAATGAAGGTTGAGTGCCTAGTGAGGTGTTATCCTCTTGATGATGATATAAGTGATTGTTATCCCCGATGATGATGTAAGATGGTGATGATGCCTTGAGAGGCAGTGGATTTCTGTGATAAGGGATTGAGATCCCAGGACAAGGTGATGATGACAGTAATAATATAACTCATTTCTTGTGTGTTTTACAACTTGGTTGCCTCAACAATCCACTTAAAATATATTAATTCATTACAGTGGAATATATCATGTAGTTTTCCTTGGCCATAGATCCATCATCGTCAGTAGCTGGTGATGGTGAAACAGGTTCTCCTGTAGGTTAACCCGGAGCACATTTTTTGAATATGCGGGGTTTCTCCTAGCCAAAAATAGGAGGATTTGAGTGCTACTGCGGTTGTATACTTGGGATATTTGGAGCATGGTGAACATGCCCATGGATTAGGATATGTGACAGAGCATGAATGTGTTCATGGCTCAGAGCATGGTGAATAGGCATGTGGCTCATAGTTTACTAGCGCTGAGACCTGTACCAAGGCGGGCTAGGGTTATGGGTAGCTTGTGGAGCTGACCCTATGGCTGAAGCCACTTAAGCATAAGATTGTGGTCTTGCTTTGGTTCTCATGCACTGACCACGAGGTGGAGAGTTCGTGGAGTCCAGCTCTCCCTTTGACCTTGTATGGCATCGGTTCTGGACTTCGTAGCCAATGGTTGGATTTGAGTGGTACAGCTCACTTCCTTAGGGCATAAAAATATGTAATCCAGCTGAATAGTATTTATTACTTAAGTACAAAATACAGAACATTGGTTGAGGCCTATCTTGTGTAAGTAATCTTGTTATACTTTGTAGTTACTTGTATGTTATTTATGATTTTTGATAAGATCATATAAATCTCATCTTGTCAATCATATTCCATAAAGAAAGTCAAGTTATATGCCTCCCGAATATTTTGGTAAATTGGATAATATAATAAGTTCTGCTTAGTATGTTGCTCATATTATTTGCTTATGTCAGTTATCTGCTTTACCTGCTTTAGCTTTCTGAAGTTTTATAGTTTTGGCGGGGAGTTATGTTTCTCGCTGGGACTGGGTGTCTCACCCTGTTAGTTTACATCCCTTTTAGGTGATCGTGCTAGACGTGGTGGTGGTCGTGGGTTTGAGACCGAGCAGCAAGAGGAAGAGCGGTAGAATGCTAGAGATGGACATGTTGCATGTTTTGGTGTTTTGTAGTAGAGTCCTAGTGTGGCATACAACTCTCAAAAACATAATTAACTAATGCGGAAGCGTTCACTAAGCAGCGGATTACCAAAAATCACTAAAAATTAAAACCTTTTTATCAAAGATCCATCAAAGGAAAACTTTCTCACATAGAATCAAAGTAACATAATTACATTCTTGTTCACATGTACATATTTTGTATCATCTCCTTTTGAGAATTACAAGCATTAATTGTCCTGTCAAGCTAAACACAGGCAGTATAAAATCTCGAGGCACTGAGCCAAAATCTCAAAAGCACTAACTACTACTCTGAGGACCTGAGAGTACAGAGACGACACATAGGACTCTATCTATACAAGGCATGACAACCAGTGTCTCCACCTGAGACTTCACTATTGTCCCTGTTGTTGTTGCTGCTTTCCTTCTCCTACTGAAGGATTTCTGTCTCCTCGTTCGTGTCCACCTAAAAATGTGGTTCCCACGGGGGTGAGACAATTGTAAATTGCCCCAGTGAGAGATATAACTCTCCGCCAGAAACATTATTATTGCAGCTTAAGAAGATAAATATACACAAAGGAATTATATTTGTTTGGTAGAAGATGATTTAATGTCTAACAGATTACCACATTATTCTTTATCAAAAGCATTATAGCTATAATTTGATAGAACAACATGTCACTTATCCTTTAAGGAAAATGAAGAACATGTATAACATTTATTCACTATAGAATTATTACCACATCATTAACTCTCTTCAGGCTTAGATCATATATCTAATGCCTGGCAATGTCATTGGGGAGTCATGGCCTGTAGCCATACTTTTTTTTTCACAAAGTGTTGGGATCTTAGTCCCTCATCTCATCAAGTACATTTCCACTTCTTAACAAGTTCATTATCATGATTATAGAATCTGGGTATTTGAACCCATAACTCACCATAGAACACTTATTTCCACTATTAGGTAACTTCATACCTTCATATCATCTGACCCAAGGACATTATAATTCTTTATACACAAAGCATTGCACATAGTTCACAAAGCTCATAAACAATCTAAGATAATTAGCACATCATGTGACACACAGGACTTATTAATTGTAGGTTACCTCTCACTAAGCAACAAAGCATATGAAGGCTTATAAGGCCAATAGAACATTTTCAGTATACAGAACATCATAGCTCATACCTAGCTATGCTCATCATCTCAACATATCTGCATGATTAGTAATCATGATACCATTACATATCAATACTATGCAAATAAGGGTTATCTTATTACATTCATAACCCATTAGTCTGTATTTGAGCTTCACATAGGATTACTTTATGTTAGGACTTCACATAACATCACTTTATATTAGGGTTTCACATAGTAGTACCCTATAATAGGTTTTCACATAGCATTACCCTGTATTAGGGTTCACATAGCAAGGAATCAATATGGATAACATAAGTATTCAATCATACTTATTTATTCTCATCATTCATCATTGAATGTATTATCAATCATAAAGTATGAGTTTCTCTCTCATCTTTGCCAGAATATGATTGCATCATAGTTTATGGGTTTGGATTAACCTTTTCATATGGCATGTTAGCCTACATTCAATAGAGTACATTACATATCAATGTAACCATTGATACGACACATCCCATGTGTCATTCATCCAATTATATTGGACTTATAACACATCAAGGTATACTAGTATGGGGGTGTTGGATGTGATATGTATCATACCTTGATGTATCACTTCCCTCAACACCTTCATCTTACTTGAGTTTATTCACTTAGCTTGTATTAGGGTATTCCTCATCCTAATACTTATGCACTATATCATCACATTCATCATGCAAGGTAGTGGTCATTAGTCACTTCACTTAGAATATACAACCATTGCCAAAACTATGGACTCATCCTTAAGTTAGGAACTAACAAAATGGCCATACTAGGTCACTTGCAAATCAACTTCAAGTTGAGCATAGAGCACCACGGCCGTGTAGTCAAGAACGGCCGTGTAAGGGAAAGCCACCACAATCGTGCTACCTTGCACGGTCATGCTACAGAAGATCACCACGACCATTTTACACCACCACGGCTGCCATCATCCAACCCCTTTAGCTTAATTAAGAATAGTATTCTCCATATTTATAATTTGAGGATTCACATAGAATATTCCATACATTTATGGATTTCACATAGTAATACTCTTCAATAGGGTTTCATATAATCATCCTTCTATATTAAGGATTCACCTAGTATTATGTGAAATTAAGATTTCACAACACATCACCCAGTGCTAGGTCTTCACATAGGATTAGTGACACTACCCTATATTAGGGTTTCATGCACCTTACCCCATTTTAGGTATTAAGGTTTTCTATTCACATCCAAGGTTTCTCTTACCTCATACCCAAATTAGGGTTAGGATGTACAATTCCCATTAAGTTAGGGTTTCCTTCATTGTTATACTCAGTTAGGGTTACATCATCACCCTGGATTTATGACAACACTCAGCTTTGCCCTAAATTAGGGTTTCACACATAGCTTTGTTCTAATTAGGGTTTCACACATAGCATTTCTCTAATTAGGGTTTCACACGTAGTATTGCTCTAATTAGGGTTTCACACATAGCATTGCTCTAATTAGGGTTTGACACATAGCATTGCTCTAATTAGGGTTTCACACATAGCATTGCTCTAATTAGGGTTTCACAGATAGCATTGCTCTAATTAGGGTTTCACACATAGCATTGATCTAATTAGGGTTTCACACATAGCATTGCTCAAATTAGGGTTTCACACACAGCATTTCTCTAATTAGGGTTTCACACATAGCATTGCTCTAATTAGGGTTTCACACATAGCATTGCTCTAATTAGGGTTTCACACATAGCATTGCTCTAATTAGGGTTTCACACATAGCATTGCTCTAATTAGGGTTTCACACATAGCATTGCTCTAATTAGGGTTTCACACATAGCATTGCTCTAATTAGAGTTTCACATATAGCATTGCTCTAATTAGAGTTTCACACATAGCATTGCTCTAATTAGGGTTAGGGCTCATTGATTAGGGTTTCATGATCTCATTATTATGGATCAACCCTCATCACATAGTTTATTCATAATGAGATAATTAGGGCTTAATTATATAAGCATTCATCTCTCTCATTCTCTCTCTCATCCTCTTTAGGATTTTAACTAATCCAAGATTAATCTAGGTCAACTCTTCCCTTGAGTACACATAGCTTGGGTTAACCTTCACAATCATCATGGGTCTACATCTTTAATAATCACATAGCTGATTGACCTTTGTTAATATTAGATGTCGAAATGGTCTAATCAATTAAACCATCAATTATATAAGGGATTTAAAAGAATTGACCAATTAAACTTTCAATTCCACAAAGTGATCAATTGGGTTAACCATTGAAATCTTCAATTGCATTAAGTATCTAAATAGGTTCACCATATTGGACCTTTAATTACGTGAGATATTCAAATGGATTAACCATGTTGATCTTCACAAAGTTAATTACTTAGACCCTCAATGATCTTGGTTCTCATACATCAATTGGTTGAAAACCAATTGAACAAGTTATACTTGAAACCAATTGGACAAAGTAGGTATTGAAACCGTTTGCACTTTGGGTCTCCAAACGGTTTGAGATCGCTTGGTCCCAAACGGTCTTGAGACTGTTTGGACCCAAATTTTCTTGAGACCGTTTGGTCCAAACCTTCTCAAAACCTCATGGACCAAAAAGGCACTTCAACACTCAATCGACTCAATGTTTCAATCCATGGACCAATTATAAATTGAACCACTAAAGTATTCACCAATTGGACCACTGAATCACCATTTAATTAGACCTTCAATTTAGGGTTTTGAACCCAATTGAATTAGGTTTGATATTCAATAAACCATCACTTAGGGTTTGAAATCGAGGATCCATCAATGGTTGACATTGTGGAATCAAATCAATTGAAATCAATGAACTATCATCATCACATGATATGACCTGACCTCAAACGGTCTTGGATGACCACCAAACGGTCTTGAGACCACTTGGTTGATCTCCAAACGGTCTTGAGACCGTTTTCCCATTCCATCATCAAAAACCATGACATCCAATTAGGGTTTTGTACCATTGGATTGATTATCAAATCAGCACTTAGTTGCAATTCAATTTGGTACCTTTGGACCTTCAAAAACTTAGCCATACTTAACCCTAGACCTCCAAACGGTCTTGGGTGACCCCCAAACGGTCTTGAGACCGTTTGGGTGATTCCCAAATGGTTTTGAAACCATTTGGGTCAATCAACCCAAAACATCATCTCAATCAATTTCAAAATCAGCACTTAGCCGATTAGAGTTTGCAATTAGGTAATCAATCACATTTGAATCCATCAAGGTCAACCAATTGGAACCATTGGATCAAGATCCAAGTACCACAGCATATATATTCAAACGGTCAACCATTTCAAATGGTTAACCATCCCAAACGGTCATAGAACTCAAACCACCAAACGGTTTGCAAACCGTTTGGTCACCAAACGGTTTGGTGAAACCGTTTGGAATCAACATTGAAACTGTTTGCCCTAGATATTTGGGGAGGTGTGTTATTATGATGATCTCATCATCATCAAGCTCCAAACTCACGAAATATTCTGTGATTTCCATGGAAATTGCATCAATCAACCAAACTTAATTTTGGAAGTGTAGAAATGATCACCAATTGACAAGAAATTGATTGCAATAATAAAATTAAGGGTTCAAGTTATAAAACCGCCTCCAATTGATCTCCAAAGCTCCAATCTCATGGCACCAATGGTGAATGCAACTCTTTTCACTATTCCAAGGGTCGTCCTCAATCTTTGAGTGAAAAGAATTGGTTAGAATTGAAGAGGGGATCGAGATATGAAGAATTCATGCATTGATTTTCGATTTTCACCATGGATTCAAGGTGAAAGGAGGTCAAGAACCTTACCAACAGGTTGGGGGTCGTCCTCCTGATCCACCACTGCTCCTTAGTCGTTTTCCAAGCAAGGGGAAAGAAAGGAATCTGAAAAATCCTTTGTTTTGGCTTGGAAAAGGTACTTTTATAAGAAAATTGATGAGAGAGAAAATACTTTATAAAAGTCTTTTAATTCCAAACTTATTGCCACCACTTCCCCCTTGGTTTCTTTCATGCAAGGGCATCTCTATCCCCACCGATCTCCCTTCCATTATCCATGAATTAAGGGAAAAGAAATTAAGCACCTTAACCCTTATAATAAGAATATCCACATGTGAGTGGAAATTCTTTTCCTTATAATAATGGTGAGTGGGATTTCACCTCCTTAGGATATGCTCGTGCCTTTGCAAGGCTTTAAACTCATCCAAACACATCTTAATCAAACCATTTTAATTTTGGTTGAAGGCCCTTTAATTAATACATTTATTTTTGCCCTAAATTAAATAAGGGTTTCACTTAGGATTAAATCTTGATTATTTTAATATCAAGATTCTCTCTCCTCCAACTTAATTCAAATGAGGCGCCCCTCTCATTTTCTTTGCTCTACATGATTCCAAGAAACATTAGGGACCTTATTTAAGTGGTAATTTGCATATTGAACCCTAGGTTTTGGGTAAATTACACATTACACCAAAACTAGGTTTTTATGCACAAGGATTGCTTTACAAACTTGTGAAAACCATACCACTACATCATATTCATTCTTATGATGTCTCAACATCATAGTAACATCTTATCATGCAACATTTGCAATTTAACCCCTCAATCTTAGGTAATTTGCACTTTAGTCCAAAATAAGCAAACATTGCTTCAACATTGTTCAAACAGGACCAAAATTGAAACATATGTTTCTCATGAGCCCTAATTACTTTTTACAAGATTAGATTAAGTATCTACTCAACCTTATTAGGCAAAACATCTAGGGTTAACACATAACCCAGGTCAGGGATGTTACAATTTATAAACCCCTAACAAGGATTTCGTCCCCGAAATCCCAGAAAAAAGGAGAAACAGATTATTCAGTTGTCATACCCTCAAGTCTCCACATAATATCTTAATATCATGGAGATATCATGGATTATGTAATCCACACAATGTTCCTTTCATTAATTCAACCTTATCAATGTTTTTGTTTATGCAAAACATAAACCCCTAACATATGGTGTCCATATTATTGAAAGGAAGAAGCATAAGAGAACATACTTCAATCATCAGTCAAGAATATTTATCAAAAGGGAAAACATATATATCTAACAAAGATAATTCACTTAGAAATCCTTTATTCATTTAGAAAAGTTCACTTAGTGAACTCTATTTAATTGGGAATGTTCCCATAGATTTTCCTTTTTGTTGGGAATGTTCACATAGCTCTTCCTTTTAGTTGGGAATGTTCACATAGCTCTTCCTTTTAGTTGGGAATGTTCACATATCTCTTCCTTTTAGTTGGGAATGTTCACATAGCTCTTCCTTTTAATTGGAAATGTTCACATAGCTCTTCTTATTAGTTGGGAATGTTCACGTAGCTCTTCCTATTAGTTGGGAATGTTCACATAGCTCTTCCTTTTAATTGGGAATGTTCACAAAGCTCTTCCTATTAGTTGGGAATGTTCACATAGCTCTTCATATTAGTTGGGAATGTTCACATAGCTTTTCCTTTTAGTTGGGAATGTTCACATAGCTTTTCCTTTTAGTTGGGAATGTTCACATAGCTCTTCCTTTTAATTGGGAATGTCCACATAGCTTTTCCTTTTAATTTACATTATACTCTCTAGATTGTTTCAGAATGACTACTTGATCAGAGTAATCAAAAGATAACAATCTAAGAGTTTCATACTTGCCTTATCTTCAATAATCATATACCTGGCCATGGTATATAAGTATGGAGATTAGGTAGTATGCACTTTATTTGATATCATATTCCTCACTTTTCATATTATTATACACACAGGGTTTTCCATTCCTAGATTTTCTCCAGGAATCACTTCTATATCTCATCTTGTATCACAAAGATAAGAGAGATTATAAAGCATTTTAAGAAATACTGAGTAAGATGTAGATTCTCATCTTCCTTGTGTCCTTATAGGACTAGTCAAAGGAAGTTCAAAAACAACTACAACACATAGAATCATGAAATGAAGTATCAGAATGAATATATTTCATTTTACTATTACCCCTCATAGTTATCTACTACTTTAGGTTGGCTCAACACATAGTGTTTAGTTATTTCATGTTGTTGCTTTTGCCTTTACTTAGTGGCTACTGCCCTGGTGCACTAGGCATTTATTGCACTGGTGACACCAAAAACTTTGGCTTTTTAGAATATCTAGGCAATTGTCTCTAGAATTATAGAGACCTTACCTTAATTCATAGCTTATGGCCCCTCCTTGGGCACTACCATCACAGATGTACTGTTTTTCCATACTTATGACAGAGTCTACTTTCTTGCCATTTATTAATCTTTCCCACATTTCCCCTGTTCTAACATGAGCATGTCACTCAGGAATCCTTTCAAAGCCCAAAGTTTATGCATTAAAGACTGGTAACTTAGGTTGTAATACTAGTATCCAGTCTTCTATATGCATTACTGTTATCCTATCCTGCCCTTCAAGAGCATAACATAGGATTTTCTATCCTGATTAGATCAAGGTGGGAATTCTCAGGCACTTGTTCTCCTCTTGCCTGGTCCCATGCACCCACTCCTGGTGCAGTAGTGTTGCCCTCAGCAGCATGTTCTTTATGTGGTCCAGACATCTTCAAGTTCTTCTTCTCCTATGTGAGCAGAAGATACTATCAGATAAACTGGAAAACACTTAGAACAGACTCTACAACCTTAGTCTTATGTCTCTGTAGACTCAGCGAACCTAGAGCTCTGATACCACTTAATTGTGGCATACAACTCTCAAAAACATAATTAACTAATGCGGAAGCGTTCACTAAGCAGCGGATTACCAAAAATCACTAAAAATTAAAACCTTTTTATCAAAGATCCATCAAAGGAAAACTTTCTCACATAGAATCAAAGTAACATAATTACATTCTTGTTCACATGTACATATTTTGTATCATCTCCTTTTGAGAATTACAAGCATTAATTGTCCTGTCAAGCTAAACACAGGCAGTATAAAATCTCGAGGCACTGAGCCAAAATCTCAAAAGCACTAACTACTACTCTGAGGACCTGAGAGTACAGAGACGACACATAGGACTCTATCTATACAAGGCATGACAACCAGTGTCTCCACCTGAGACTTCACTGTTGTCCTTGTTGTTGTTGTTGTCCTTCTCCTACTGAAGGATTTCAGTCTCCTGTCCGCGTCCACCTAAAAATGTGGTTCCCATGGGGGTGAGATAGTTGTAAATTACCCCATCGAGAGATATAACTCTCCTCCAGAAACATTATTATTGCATCTTAAGAAGATAAATATACACAAAGGAATTATATTTGTTTGGTAGCATATGTTTTAATGTCTAACAGATTAGCACATTATTCTTTATCAAAAGCATTATAGATATAATTTGATAGAACAACATGTCATGTATCCTTTAAGGAAAATGAAGAACATGTATAACATTTATTCACTATAGAATTATTACCACATCATTAACTCTCTTCAGGCTTAGATCATATATCTAATGCCTGGCATTGTCATTGGGGAGTCATGGCCTGTAGCCATACTTTTTTTTCACAAAGTGTTGGTATCTTAGTCCCTCATCTCATCAAGTACATTTCCACTTCTTAACAAGTTCATTATCATGATTATAGAATCTGGGTATTTGAACCCATAACTCACCATAGAACACTTATTTCCACTATTAGGTAACTTCATACCTTCATATCATCTGACCCAAGGACATTATAATTCTTTCTACACAAAGCATTTCACATAGTTCACAAAGCTCATAAACAATCTAAGATAATTAGCACATCATGTGACACACAGGACTTATTATTTATAGGTTGCCTCTCACTAAGAACAAAGCATATGAAGGCTTATAAGGCCTATAGAACATTTTCAGCATACAGAACATCATAGCTCATACCTGGCTATGCTCGTCATCTCAACATATCTGCATGATTAGTAATCATGATACCATTACATATCAGTACTATGCAAATAAGGGTTATCTTATTATATTCATAACCCATTAGTCTGTATTTGAGCTTCACATAGGATTACTTTGTGTTAGGACTTCACATAGCATCACTTTATATTAGGGTTTCACATAGCAGTAACATGTATTAGGTTTTCACATAGCATTACCATGTATTAGGGTTCACATAGTAAGGAATAAATATGGATAACAGAAGTATTCAATCATACTTATTTATTCTCATCATTCATCATTGAATGTATTATCAATCACAAAGTATGAGTTTCTCTCTCATCTTTGCCAGAATATGATTACATCATAGTTTATGGGTTTGGATTAACCTTTTCATAAGGCATGTTAGCCTACATTCAATAGAGTACATTACATATCAATGTAACCATTGATACGACACATCTCATGTGTCATTCATCCAATTATATTGGACTTATAACACATCAAGGTATACCAGTATTGGGGTGTTGGATGTGATATCTATCATACCTTGATGTATCACTTCCCTCAACACCTTCATCTTACTTGAGTTTATTCACTTATCTTGTATTAGGGTATTCCTCATCCTAATACTTATGCACTAGATCATCACATTCATCATGCAAGGTAGTGGTCATTAGTCACTTCACTTAGAATATACAACCATTGCCAAAACTATGGACTCATCCTTAAGTTAGGAACTAACAAAACGTCCATACTAGGTCACTTGAAAATCAACTTCAAGTTGAGCATAGAGCACCACGGCCGTGTAATCAAGAACGGTCGTGCAAGGGAAAGCCACCATAACCATGCTACCTTGCACGGTCGTGCTACAGAAGATCACCACGACCGTTTTACACCACCACGGCTGCCATTATCCAACCCCTTTAGCTTAATTAAGAATAGTATTCTCCATATTTATAATTTGAGGATTCACATAGAATATTACATACATTTATGGATTTCACATAGTAATACTCTTCAATAGGGTTTCATATAATCATCCTTCTATATCAAGGATTCACCTAGTATTATGTGAAATTAAGATTTCACAACACATTACCCAGTGCTAGGTTTTCACATAGGATTAGTGGCACTACCCTATATTAGGGTTTCATGCACCTTACCCCATTTCAGGGATTAAGGTTTTCTATTCACATCCAAGTAAGGTTTCTCTTACCTCATACCCAAATTAGGGTTAGGATGTACAATTCCCATTAAATTAGGGTTTCCTTCATTGTTATACTCAGTTAGGGTTACATCATCACCCTGGATTTATGACAACACTCAGCTTTTCCCTAAATTAGGGTTTCACACATAGCTTTGTTCTAATTAGGGTTTCACACAAAGAATTGCTCTAATTAGGGTTTCATACATAGAATTGCTCTAATTAGGGTTTCACACATAGCATTGCTCTAATTAGGGTTTCACACATAGCATTGCTCTAATTAGGGTTTCACACATAGCATTGCTCTAATTATGGTTTCACACATAGCATTGCTCTAATTAGGGTTTCACACATAGCATTGCTCTAATTAGGGTTTCACACATAGCATTGCTCTAATTAGAGTTTCACACATAGCATTGCTCTAATTAGGGTTTCACACATAGCATTTCTCTAATTAGAGGTTCACACATAGCATTGCTCTAATTAGAGTTTCACACATAGCATTGCTCCTAATTAGGGTTAGGGCTCATTGATTAGGGTTTCATGATCTCATTATTATGTATCAACCCTTATCACATAGTTTATTCATAATGAGAGAATTAGGGATTAATTATATAAGCATTCATATCTCTCATTCTCTCTCTCATACTCTTTAGGATGTTAACTAATCCAAGATTAATCTAGGTCAACTCTTCCCTTGAGTACACATAGCTAGGGTTAACCTTCACAATCATCATGGGTCTACATCTTTAATAATCACATAGTTGATTGAACTTTGTTCATATTAGATGTCCAAATGGTCTAATCAATTAAACCATCAATTATATATGGGATTCAAAAGAATTTACCAATTAAACATTCAATTCCACAAAGTGATCAATTGGGTTAACCATTAAAATCTTCAATTGCATTAAGTATCTAAATAGGTTCACCATATTGGACCTTTAATTACATGAGATATTCAAATGGATTAACCATGTTGATCTTCACAAAGTTAATTACTTAGACCCTTAATGATCTTGGTTCTCATACATCAATTGGTTGAAAACCAATTGAACAAGTTATACTTGAAACCAATTGGACAAAGTAGGTATTGAAACTGTTTGCACTTTGGGTTTCCAAACGGTTTGAGATCGTTTGGTCCCAAACGGTATTGAGACCGTTTGGTCCCAAATGGTCTTGAGACCTTTTGGACTCAAACGGTCTTGAGACCATTTGGTCCAAACCTTCTCAAAACTACATGGACCAAAAAGGCACTTCAACACTCAATCGACTCAATGTTTCAATCCATGGACCAATTATAAATTGAACCACTAAAGTATTCATCAATTGGACCACTAAATCACCATTCAATTAGACCTATAATTTAGGGTTTTGAACCCAATTGAACTAGGTTTGATATTCAAGAAACCATAACTTAGGGTTTGAAATTGAGGATCCATCAATGGTTGACATTGTGGAATCAAATCAATTGAAATCAATGAACTATCATCATCACATGATATGACCTAACCTCAATCGTCTTGGATGACCACCAAATGGTCTTGAGACCATTTGGTTGATCTCCAAACAGTCTTGAGACCGTTTGCCCATTCCATCATCAAAAACCATGACATCCAATTAGGGTTTTGGACCATTGGATTGATTATCAAATCAGCATTTAGTTGCAATTCAATTTGGTACATTTGGACCTTCAAACACTTAGCCATACTTAAACCTAGACCTCCAAACGGTCTTGGGTGACCCCCAAATGGTCTTGAGACCGTTTGGGTGATTCCCAAACGGTTTTGAAACCGTTTGGATCAATCAACCCAAAACATCATCTCCATCAATTTCAAAATCAGCACTTAGCTTATTAGAGTTTGTAATTAGGTAATCAATCAAATTTGAATCCATCAAGGTCAACCAATTGGAACCGTTGGATCAAGATCCAAGTACCACAGCATATATATTCAAACGGTCAACCATTTCAAATGGTCAACCATCCCAAACGGTCTTGGAACTCAAACCACCAAACGGTTTGCAAACCGTTTGGTCACCAAACGGTTTGGTGAAACCGTTTGGACTCAACATTGAAACTATTTGCCCTAGATATTTGGGGAGGTGTGTGCTTATGATGATTTCATCATCATCAAGCTCCAAATTCATTAAATCTTCTGCAATTTCCATGGAAATTGCATCAATCAACCAAACTTAATTTCGGAAGTGTAGAAATGATCACCAATTGACAAGAAATTGATTGCAATAATAAAATTAAGGGTTCAAGTTATAAAACCCGCCTCCAATTGAGCTCCAAAGATCCAAGCTCACGGAAACAATGGTGAATGCAACTCTTTTCACTATTGCAAGTGTCATCCTCAAGCTTTGAGTGAAAAGAATTGGTTAGAATTGAAGAGGGGATCGAGATATGAAGAATTCATGCATTGATTTTTGATTTTCACTATGGATTCAAGGTGAAAGGAGGTCAAGAACCTTACCAATAGGTTGGGGGTCGTCCTCCTGATCCTCCACAGCTCCTTAGTCATTTTCCAAGCAAGGGGGAAGAAAGGAATCCGAAAAAGCCTTTGTTTTGGCTTGGAAAAGGTACTTTTATAAGAAAATTGATGAGAGAGAAAATACTTTATAAAAGTCTTTTAATTCCAAAATTGTTGCCACCACTTCCCCCTTGGTTTCTTGCATGCAAGGGCATCTCTATCCCCACCGAGCTCCCCTCCATTATCCATGAATTAAGGGAAAAGAAATTAAGCACCTTAACCCTTATAATAAGAATATCCATATGTGAGTGGAAATTCTTTTCCTTATAATAATGGTGAGTGGGATTTCACCTCCTTAGGATATGCTCGTTCCTTTGAAAGGCTTTAAACTCATCCACACACATCTTAATCCAACCATTTTAATTTTGGTTGAAGGCCCTTTAATTAATACATTCATTTTTGCCCTAAATTAAATTAGGGTTTCACTTAGGATTAAATCTTGATTATTTTAATATCAAGATTCTCTCTCCTCCAACTTAATTCAAATGAGGCGCCCCTCTCTTTTTATTTTCTATAAATGATGCCAAGAAACATTAGGGGCCTTATTGAAGTGGTAATTTTCATATTGAACCCTAGGTTTTGGGTAAATTGTACATTACACCAAAACTAGGTTTTAATGCACATGGATTGCTTTACAAGCTTAATCTTGGTGCCCAAGCTTGTGAAAACCATACCACTACATAATATTCATTCTTATGATGTCTCAACATCATAGGAACATCTTATCATGCAACATTTGCAATTTAACCCCTCAATCTTAGGTAATTTGCACTTTAGTCCAAAATAAGCAAACATTGCTTCAACATTGTTCAAACAGGACCAAAATTGAAACATAAGTTTCTCATGAGCCCTAATTACTTTTCCCAAGATTAGATTAAGTATCTACTCAACCTTATTAGGCAAAACATCTAGGGTTAACACATAAACCAGGTCAGGTATGTTACACCTAGAGTCATCCATGTACTCTCAGGTCCTCGGAGGTGTTTTGATGATGTTTCACGATGTATAGTTGTTGAACCTTTGTTTATCCTGCTGTTGGCCTTATGTGGCATGTTATGTACATATAAATAGGTGATGAACTCATGTGCTGGCAAGACAGTTTAATCCTGTAAGTTTTTGGACATATATAAGTCTTGTAATGTTTATATAACATGTATCTTTACAGGATCTAGATGCAATAGTTATCTTATGTATGCTTTCCACAATCGGTTTTAATTAACTGAGGTTTTTGTTAATATTTGGTTCTACACATTTTCACGTGTCATCGCGTTGTCTGTGTGATGGCGGGGTGTCACATATTATGTTGGTATCAGAGCTCTAGGTTTGCTGAGTCTACAAGGATCTAGGACTAGGTTTGTGTTTGTTCTTGTGAGTTTCTAAGATTTTCTTACAATAATCTTCTGCCCTCAGTGGAAGAAAAAGCTTAAAGATGTCTAGAAACCATGAAGAACATGTTGCCGAGAGTAGTGAGGCTGCATTAGTTGATGGAGCTAGAGTGTAGGCACATGAAGATCGGGTGCCTGAGGTCCCCCAACTTGACCCAGCCATTCTTAAAAACCCTACCTATCAGCAGCTTATGGGGAAGATGGTAGCTACGATGAATCTCATGGTGTAGAGATTGCTAGTTTCTCCGCCAAGAGTGCAGGCTCCCCATGGTGAAACATCGGGTATTGGGAAAACCTTTGAGCGACTTCGCCGAGTCAGAGCTTCAGATTATGCTAGAATGGCTGATCCAGCAGATGTAGATCTATGGGTGACAGGTCTTGAGAAGGCCTTTTGGATCCTCGACATCCCCGAAGCAAATAAAGTAAAGCATGTTTGACCGGCCTAAATCGCGCGTCCTAAAATTGGAGGCGAATTTGAGGTAGTCGAGCTTTTACATTTATAACCCGAATCCTTCTAGGCCCCCGCAACTTTGTTTACGGGGTCGAAGTAGATATACGGGGTCGAACACAGGGACAAGGGTGGTAGTGTTGAGAACTCAGAATCGACACGCTACACTCTGGTAGGTATAAAGAGATATTAAATTCCCCAAAGGGAAACAGCAAGATGTCACGAACAAAATGAAGAAAACTATCTCCAACTGGAGTTACAAGAAGGATTTAAGGTTTTAGTCATTTAGCAGTTTTTTTAGGGGTTTTCATGCATTAGAAATAAAAAGATAAAACTAGAGCTAAAGTGAGGTGCAAAGGATAAACTTTGGTAAAACAAGCAGCAGTAGGAACATCTTGTACCCCTCCTCTCGGAGTGGATACCTCTAACCAAGCATCAACACCCCTCTTGAGGTTGCTGGACTATAAGTTAGAGTGAAATGTTACTGAAGCAACTCCAATTCCGGGCACTCTCATACTCCAGAATTGGACCAAACACTAGAGCCACAACACATCTCTCGAGGTTGTTGCGATGGGAAAACACGATTTGGTAGCTAAGCGAAACGCGATCTAAACATGCAAGCTAGAGTTCAGATATTAAACATAGCAGTCATCCAACAATTACACCAAGCATAGAGCAACAAGTGATTAAGCTTTTCCATTTCCATAAACATTAAAGGTCTTAATTACAGTGCATAAGTAAAGAATTAAATAACAGAAATAAAGATAGATGTTGCCTTCTTGATGTAGAAGGACGACAGTCCACTGCAGCTCTCCAGCCCGATACCGGTCAGGAGCCTAGCCCGATACAGTAGTGTCGGGCGGCACACCCTCTCGGGCGGCACATCGTGGCAGCCGACTATATCGCTCAAGGACCCTGGCCGATACGCTCATGTCGGGCGGCGCACCCTCTCAGGCGGCACATTATGACGGGCGAAGCGTATCGGGTTCGATATCGTGTCTGGCATGGAGTGATGCAACTACTGTCGGGCACTTGTGTCGCTCATCAACGTTGGCCGATATCAGCCTGTAGTGTCGCTCGGGACGGTCCTAAGTGAACCATCCCCTCCCTCTCGGGATGAGGAAGAGCTTACCTAGAGTTTCCCAGTACGATCATTGAGGCATGATACTCTTGCTCTCGCAGTTTTCCTCCGAAGATCGCTCAAAGTTCCCAACTGTGTGAACTGTCTTTTCGGCTTCCTGTAGCTGCTATTTATAGGCAGCGGTTGGGGGAAGTTATGGTGCTCGAAGCGCCATGTGTCCTCCTTATTCGCTGGTCGGTGGACGGCCGATACTGGTATCGCTCAGCACAGGGGTGTCGGCTATTGGTTACGTAACGGGTGGCGCCTGCCGGTGGGTGGCCTGTGTCGTATGGCAAGCTTGGGTTGTCGTGGCGAGCTCGGCTCCCTGTCAGGTAAAAGACGTGATGTCCGTCAGTTTCTTTTTGTGCGGCATCCCCATATCGCGCGCCATTGTGTCGCGCTACCCTATCGGGCAGTGCTTGTATCAGGCGTCAGGAAGGCTGAAAGCAGGTGGAGCTTATTCATGGGCCGGGACAGCCTTATTGATGACAAAATGGGTCAAAATTGTAGGAAAACCCTACAAAAGTTGGAAATATTGGATTAAGAGCGTTGTCTGGCCAATTATTGCGAAAGTACATATAAAAGAGAGGAAAACAGTTAAAAAGGGCAGTTTTGATAGTAGAAAAATAGTCTAAAAGATCACAAAATTTAGTGTTATCAACTCCTCCAAACTTAGCGTTTTGATTGTCCTCAATCAATGTTTAAACTTTATTTAGTGATGTTACTTCTTGCTTGGTGTAGCTTTCAGGCCAAGAGGTAAAACAAGTATCGTAATGCCTATAGAGATAATGCTACCTCACTACGAACAAAAGACCTTGCGTTTCTTACCTTATTATTTTAGTAAAAAAATTCTCTACAGCTTCAGCGAGACTTTGGTGCATGATTCTGAAGTTAGCTTCCACACCAAACAGCTTTATTTTTGGGGCAGAAAGTTGTGTATAAGGTAGGCTAAGGCTTTTTGGGGGTTTTCTTGTCTCCATCAGTCCATCCAGGTAAGGGTTTGTTAGCGGGCAAGTGGTCCCTGCAGTCCAAGCCAGTTGGCTTTACAGAAGTGATTTCACATCTTATGTACCATTGCCCTGGATCTACCATGCCTAAAGATGGGTACTTTTGGAGGACAAGTGTGTATATTTTTTTCTTTTCTTTTATCGGGCACAACTCTCATGCTTTTATTCACACTCATAAGGCTTCTTTCTCTTTTTGGGATTTTCATAGGATGAGGGAAAACAAAGAGATTTCGGTTGTTTGGGCAGCTTTTTCCTTCTCCATACTCGTCTCTTAGCTGTTTGCAAGATATATGAAATTTTTGGCATGGAAAAACGTAATCTTTTGTTTGTTTGAGGCAGCATTGTCAGAAAGATATAACAGAACTTGAATCTCGTTAAGCACATAGAAAACAAACTTGGCAAGAAGTTACATCAGGTTTTTACTAATATAGCGACTCTGTACATGTGTAAGGGAACAAGATAAGCAAAATTTTTCAAAAAATTTTGGTAAGATTTTGTTGTATGAGCAAACAAATGTACATGTACACACGATGTAGGAAGGAATGAACATATGTATATGTATACATGATATAGGAAAGAATCAAAAGAATAAAGAATTTTAGTCAGAAAAATCATAAAAAATTTCAAAATTTTTGTACCTCCCTCACTGGTACATGGTAACCCCCCCCCAAACTTACTCCACACTTTGTCTCAGAGTTGTGAGGTAGATAAGGTGAGGTAATGTTACTCCAGTGAGGTTAGCTGATGAGCGTGTCTGCGTCAGATAAAAGCTCCCACACATATTCTCCTCTTTTGCTGTGATAATCGATGTGGTGGAGCTGGTCAGGCGTTGCTTTATTTGCTATCCATTCCAAGACAAAGATGCCGCAGTCGTTAGATAGGGGAAGCTGTTGTGGATTGCGGTGGCAGAACTGGAGTTCGTGCCATTTGCTTGCTTGCATGTCCAGGAATGGTTGGATCATCTTTGACACCTCGTCGTAGAATTTTCGAGGTAAGCGTTCGACAGATGTCAACGGTTCTGATGTACACGGCACTGCATGGTTTTTGTTGCTGTCTGAGCTATTGTAAAAGATTCATGCTCGTTGCCGAGTGTACATTGTCAGGAGTATCTAATGATTATAATGCAGGATGGGTAGAAAAATTTGGCTAGGGACCCCGCTCTTCAACTCTGCCAAAAAATGCTGCTTTGCTCCTGTTTCATCGGTGAGGAAGACGTCGTTGAATAGCATAGGATGAGCTATGTATGCGTGTTCAAACCTTAGCTGTAATATTTGGATGCAAGCCGCCGCCACAGATACAGCTAAGCATCCTCCTTCTTTTACCATGTCCCTTAGATCATCTACCGAGACTATGACATCGCCAGCCTTGTAAATGACATCTGTCGGGGTGGAATCTGTTAACTTCAGAAGGATTTCATTTACCTACTCCCGTGTGAGCGTAGCGCACGAGAAGCGGTCGAAATTTTTGATCAGCTCTTCTGAAGCTTCAGGCGACGCAGTGTCTTCCATCCCGTGCACTTTCCGTAGGGTCTCCAACTGCTTGCCTGCCCCGTAGGTGTCAGCTTCTATCTCTACTTCTCTCTCTGGGGAGCTGCTGGATTGTGAAGATTTGTCTTCTTGTTCACTGTCCAGCAGCCTATCAGGTACCCCTGTGTCTCAGAAATAGCATCTATCTTTAATCAACAGCATGGTGTATGTGCCCCTGCGGTGATAGAAACATGTGCCCTTAAGGGCCCCCAAGTTTCCAATTGTGTTGAGCACCTCTATGGCACTTAAGATGATGAGGGCGCTGTTTCCGCTTCCCTTTTTAGCCTGGACAGGGAAGTTGCGGATAGAATAGAAGTTCCAAATGCCACCATGACGTTTGGCTCCTTCCTTGATAGCTCGTAGAAGACACAGCGGTAGAAGCCTCAGATTTTTGTCCTCCGGGCGGCTGAAAGCATTCCCAGAGTGTGGCACCTCATTGCGGCTGCAGTTCATCAGCCGGACATCGTGGTTCCTTAGGTCTTCCACGCAGAGGAACCATATGTTGCGGTGCTTGTACGGTGCCAACACGAAGTTAGGGTTATGCTCGTCAATGTGCTGCAGCATGTTGGCCACCACAGTGGAGTCTTGTTCACCCCACATCAGCCTTCTTGCCAAGGTCAGGATGGCGTTGTATATTGTCTTCCGACCTATCCTGCTGTCGATATTTTCTATTATCACATTTTCAAGGACCCGAAACAGTCTTTTGCCGACGACGGCAAGAGAGCGAAACATCTTGCGGAGCGCTCCCCGTTGTACGGAGAAGTAGTCATCGCACCAGACGACGTCTTCTTCATCTGCCTACGATCTTAAGACCTTGTTTAGCAGTTTCTGGTCTCTGATCGTCAGGCAGCCGATGGCCCTTCTGTCGAAGTCGGTCATTTCAAAGGAGGGTATCTCGGATGGCTCACGGAACCTGTCCGCCATCGAGCGTCTTTCTCGGGGGAGGTGTCTTTCATTAGCTGCATAGAAGTCCTCCTTTTCTCCCTCTGATTCATCAAAAGAGTCTGTCCCGATGTTGATATCTCTGTTATCATCTTCACTTTCATCTAGGAGGACTGAGAGATTTTCTTCTTCTGAACCTAGGGAGCTCTCATGTCCTACTGGAGCTCCTTCGGCTGACCTTTGTTGCGTCCCCTCCTCGGGCATTGAGGATCGCCCGGTGGAGGAGGAGGAGGATGCTGTTCCCGAGGGGGAAATTGATGAAGGAGGAGAGCCACGGCTAGCCGGTGATGGGGACCTTCTCAGCTGCCTTCGGCGCGGATGGTCGTCACTCCTGTCCAGTCTCTCTTCGATCATGTCGAGGCGTTGGAGAACTTACTGAAGTGTTGAATTCAAGGCCTCTAGTCCGCCGGGAAGGCGAGCCAAAGTCAGCAGCTCTCGTTCTTGGCTATTCAGTCTATTTTGGAAAGATGCAAACTTGTGGGTTAGGGAAATATAGATAGCTGAGTTGTTATCCGTTACCTCCCACAAGTAGTCGAACTCATGCCCGAGCATCTTTCCGAGCGACGGAGGAGTTCCGGTGGGTCTCCCTTCCATCCTCGCGACATCTTGCACGCGCGATGGTCCACCAGGCGAGGTAGAGTCTATCTGAATCGTTCGCGATGCAGATGTCACCAGGCGAGGTGACGGTGCTCTTTCAGTTGCCACTGCCTTGCCTTCTCGTCGGGGTGGAGATGGCTGTGGTGTTGGCAGACTCTACTCCACCTCTGCACTGTCGGCAATCTCCTCAACCACTGCAGGAGGGGACTTCGGAGGCGGTGTTGGTGTCCACTGTGTTCTTTCGAGCTCCATTCTCAGGATCTCGTCGAACACCCCGTCGTTGACGTCCTGCTGGAGTGTTTTTTCTACCTCTATGGGCCTTAAAGCAAAGACGGGGGTTGCGGTCGCCTCTTCCGCGGCAGCTCCTGTAGTTTGTGTCTCGGTGACCTTGACGATCACTGGGTCTTCTTCAGTCGCCACGGGCGTTGTTGTGGTGGTGGCTGGTATAGTGGGAGTGACGACAGCTCTATTAGCGGCTGCCGTCGGTAGCTCTGGGGTTGCCCGTTCCTGGGCTCTGGTGGCAGTGGTGTAGGCTGCGTCTTTTGCTACAGCTTCGATCTCTGCGGCGGTGAAGACCAATTTTTCTGCGTCGTAGGAGGCGCAGCGAGGGAGCGGGAGTAGTATGTTTGTTCTTAAAAATTTGTAGAAGTAGTCCCTTCCCTCCTTTATGATGATGGTCCTCATCAGGTACTTGATGTCGATCAGCTCATCGCCTTGCGTCCTTGAAAGGTTGCGCGGCTCTTTCGGGTACCTGAGCCCTGCCGCAATCAAGTTGACGATGCCACCCATACAATATTCCTTGGTGGCATCTTTCATCGGGTGTAGTCTGTTCAGCAAGAACCGCCCGAGGTTGATCACTCGACCCTCCATCATATGCCACATGACATGGAGTTCTTCTGTGTAGATGTTGCTAGACTCATTCTTGTTGAACAGCAAGCACGCCACCAATTTGTACACTATTCTCCAAAAACATGAGTGTACTGCTACCACCTTTCTTCCTGGCTTGAATGATGATTCACCGGTTAGCTTGTTCTAGAGCTCCACGGGATTGAACCCGTCTCCCTCGGTGATTCTCTCACCGTTATCCATTAGATTCTTCTCCTCCTCACTGGAAGAGAAGATCTTGTTCAGTAGCTTCTCGGAGATGGCGTATTACGAGTTGTAAAGGCGGGCCTGGAGTCTATCTACTCTGTCGTATTATTTCCTTTCTACAGTAGAATTCTTCACCCAGTGGAGAGAAGATATGAACTCCTTCGTGAGCCCAGTATAGGAGGAAGATCGGCTAAAGCAGATCTTTCTCAGCCCTGCCGCAGTGAGGACGCCTTCCAGCCTCTCAAGGATTCCCAGCTCAACAAACGAAGCTTTGTGGCAGAACCTGCTCAGCCTGTACACCTTGGTTGCTATCTCATCATAACGGCGAGCATGCTCATCGTCTCTTGGCACGAACCTCCCAGGCGAGTATAGAGGTTATGCCGCTGCTGTCGGTGTTGGAGTTGGAGTTGGAGCCGCCACTTCTCCAACCCTAGCCCTCTTTTCTGTTGTTGATGCCCCACCTGCTCCTGGATTCGGGCATTTAGGCCTTGCAGTATGTCGTTTAGCTGCAGTCTCGGGGTAGATCCTTCTGCCTTGTGCGTCAACCGGGATAGCAGTTTGCTTGATGCGGGCCATTCTGTTAATTAACAAACAAAATCCTTGGTCAATTTGATGTGTCGATGTTTTGAAGAAGTTAAACTGAATGCTCGATAAGGTATGTCTTGATATAGAAATGATCCAAACCCCGTATCGGGCGATACGAGGTTTTCAGCTCGAGCCCGACACGAGATGTGGGCATCGCTCGGCACGTTAGAAGATCAAACATGCGATAAGAACAAGGCGATATTGCGATAAACACGTGTCAGGTTAGTCGTTCGGTATGCGTGTGTCGGGCGACACGGTGGCGACAGGATAAGATACCCGATAAGGTTTTCTTGAAAGGAAAGCAGCATAACGCCCGACAACAAAATAGGTGGGGCGGTGCAAAGATGGGTTCCACGGCTATCACCCGACATGGCGTATCGGGCAATCATGAATAAAAGGTATGTTGTGCGACATCCGTGTCGGGCGATACAAAGTTGCTCAGCTCACGAACTGTAAGACCGACAAGCTACTCGTTTATCGTGTCGGTCGGCACGGCCAGTCGGGCTATACCTTGATGTGTTCTCAACTTCCACGCTATACGGGAGCAGGGAGGTCTTGCACGACACTGGAGCAAATGCACAAGATCTTAGCACGATATGGGAGAGTAAAAATAGTAAGGCAAGTAGTCTGATACAGTAAAAACTCAGCCCTTTATATAGCAATCTCAACCAGGGGTGAAACTTGGTAAATCCGGAGCGCGCGTCGGCCATTGGGGTAACTCGTTCCAACTGCTCGATACAATTGCACGCCGATCAGGCATGCAAACCGACACGACCCTTGTGATCCCCGAGGATATGGGTGCGTTTAAAGCGCTAGTTGATCCGTTGCTCGATACAACTTGAAAACATAGCGGTTAAAAGTGGATGATGAGTAAAACATCATTAGCCTAAGACTAAGATCCTGGCCTCAGATGGTATTATCCATCCCGGTCAATAAAGCTAAAGCGGTGACCCATAAAACAGAGAAGTCAGTGCCCGCGGCGCACGCACTGACTCGGGCCTTATTACAGTCCATAATGTTTGTAGTGTTTTTCATGCAGAAAAGTAAAAGCGTCCTATTCTAGGAATTTAAAAGGCAGCTCGGTTTGCCTCCCGAGAAGCGCTGCGTTTTCCATCTTCAGCTGGACGCATTCAGCTTCTTCTTCCTGCATCTTCATCTTTGCCTCTGCGGTCACAGACCTACCTTCTTGGCAGTCTCGGTATTCGATGGTATTTTCCCTGACGGGTTCTTCACGATCTCGGCCAACTGAGCTAGCTGCTAGTCAATTTGGCGTTGGTGCGTCTGCATGTCCGCTAATTGTACATGCAAGGAGTTCAACACGCCAGAATTTGATAGTGCACTTTGTGCCAGTTAATTATTGATCGTATCTTACTTCTTAACAAAATAAAATAACTGGCCAATCACTTCTGCTTGGCCCGTGCCCTTGTCTTGTTTTTGGTTTGACCCCTGATATTTTCCCTGCACTTGGAAGTTTCCTTTCGTTGACTGGAACTGGTTGTTCTTGGTGTATTGACCAGGCCCCCTCTCTTCTCAAAAGCTAGTGTCGGCTTGGACGAGATATGCAGCTGATGAGAGTTTTCAGCTGCATCTTTGTTGTCATAGTTAAAGCCGGGGTGATCTGGCCTCTTGTAGTTCACAAAAGAGACATTTTCAGTCCTTTCGCCTTCCGAGTCAGAATCATTGTCCGCGTCCGATCGGGTGTAGACGCAATTGTCTACCCCATGTCCTCCTTCACCACAGGTTACGCATTTCATCACCTTCTCAACTGGCTTCTTGCCTTTCCTGCCAGCTTCTCACAGTTGCTTAACATCAGTGGCGATTCTTTGTATCTACGAGGTAATGGACTCCAGCACTTTGGACTCAAGAGAGTGCCCTTCACCGACCTTCTTGACCTATCCTCTGTCGGATCTATCGTAATCAGTGTCGGCTAGTAGCTCGGCCATGTTTTTGATGATCTTTTCGGACTTGCTTGGTTTCTTCCCAAGGAAGTCACTGCCTGCTGCCGCATTTAGGGACACCCTTTCATCGGGAGTCAGGCCATTATTAAAGGTGGTGACGAGGAAGCCTTTCTTGTAATTATGATGTGGGCAATCCCTCTGGTACTCCTGGAATCGCTCCCAGGCGTCATGGAGGCTTTCATTCGGCTTTTGTATAAAAGAGGTTATCTTCTGCCTGTTTCTGATAGTTCTTTCAGTGGGGTAGAATTTTTTCACGAATGCGTCAGCCAGTTCTCCCCATCCGTTTAGAGATTGGTGGGGTAACCCAAGATACCATGACAGAGCTTTGTCCTCCAGGGAGAAAATAAAACATTTGCAGTATATGACCTCTTGGGGGACCCACCTCATATTTATGGTATCGCATATATTTTTGAAAGCGTCCAGATGGTGGTACGAGTTGTCATTCTTAGAACTTCCCCTAAAGCTCTTATTCTGGATCATTCAGATAACTGACGGCTTGAGCTCAAAATTTTCCACGTTGAAACGGGGGACAATGACAGGGCATCGGGAGTTGTTGGCCTTCGTAGACGCTAACTCCCTCAGCGTTTTCTCTTCTTCCTCTGAGTCGTCACTGTCGCTGGCGTCATGCCGTCGTTCCTGATTGTCGTGATTCCTTCTGTGCCTCCGGTGGTGATGACGTCTATCGCGGCGATGGCTTTCCTCGAAATGCTTTGTTTCTGGATCTTCGAGGCTATCATCGCCGTCATAGCGATTGTTGAATTCTGGTGGAGGCGAATGGGGCCGAGCTTGCCCTGGGTGTTCTCCTTCAGACTGGGGTGGCTCGACGCGGGGTGGCATGGCGTCAGTGGTTGGTAGAACAGGTCACCGTTCTTCAGGGTTCCTGAAATGGCATGAGAAATCAAGTTTAGAAAATAGATTTATTTATTTTGTGCAAAGAAAAATGATAATAGAATAACAAAAGCAAAGAGTGATGTCAAGCTCATTTCTAAGCTTGAGGCAGTGGAGTGTAGTTAGTGGATTTAGATTTGTCAACAGTGTCGTTTTGCCTTGTCCCCCGACAACGGCGCCAAAAAGTTGACCGGCCTAAATCGTGCGTCCTAAAATTGGAGGCGAATTTGAGGTAGTCAAGATTTTACATTTATAACCTGAATCCTTCTAGGCCCCCGCAACTTTGTTTACAGGGTCGAAGTAGATATACGATGTCGAACACAGGGACAAGGGTGGTAGTGTTGAGAACTCAGAATCGACACGCTATACTCCGGCAGGTATAAAGAGATATTAAATTCCCCAAAGGAAAACAGCAATATGTCACGAAAAAAACGAAGAAAACTATCTCCAACTGGAGTTACAAGAAGGATTTAAGTTTTTAGTCATTTAGCAGTTTTTTTAGGAGTTTTCATGCAATAGAAACAGAAAGATAAAACTAGAGCTAAAGCGAGGTGCGAAGGATAAACTTTGGTAAAACAAGCAGCAGCAGGAACATCCTGTACCCCTCCTCTCGGAGCGGATACCTCTAGCCAAGCATCAACACCCCTCTCGAGGTTGCTGGACTATAAGTTAGAGTGAAATGTTACTGAAGCAACTCCGATTCTGGGCACTCTCGTACTCCAGAATCGGACCAAACACTAGAGCCACAACACATCTCTCGAGGTTGTTGTGACGGGAAAACACGATTCGGTAGCTAATCGAAACGCGATCCAAACATACAAGCTAGAGTTCAGATATTAAACATAGCAGTCATCCATCAATTACACCAAGCATAGAGAAACAAGTGATTATGCTTTTCCATTTCCATAAACATTAAAGGTCTTAATTACAGTGCATAAGTAAAGAATTAAATAATAGAAATAAAGATAGATGTCGCCTTCTTGATGTAGAAGGACGACAGTCCACTACAGCTCTCCAGCCCGATACCGGTCAGGAGCCTAGCCCGATACAGCAGTGTCGGGCGACACACTGTGGCGGCCGACTGTATCGCTCAAGGACCCTGGTCGATACGCTCATGTCGGGCGGCGCACCCTCTCAGGCGGCACGTTATGACGGGCGAAGCGTATCGGGTTCGATATCGTGTCTGGCATGGAGCGATGCAACTACTGTCGGGCACTTGTGTCGCTCATCAACGTTAGCCGATATCGGCCTGTAGTGTCGCCCGGGACGGTCCTAAGTAAACCATCCCCTCCCTCTTGGGATGAGGAAGAGCTCACCTAGAGTTTCCCGGTACGAGCACTGAGGCACGATACTCTTGCTCTCGCAGTTTTCCTCTGAAGATCGCTCAAAGTTCCCAACTGTGTGAACTGTCTTTTCGGCTTCCTGTAGCTGTTATTTATAGGCAACGGTTGGGGGAAGTTATGGTGCTCGAAGCGCCACGTGTCCTCCTTATTCACTGGTCGGTGGACGGTCGATACTGGTATCGCTTGGCACAGGGGTGTCGGTTGTTGGTTACGTGACGGGCGGCGCCTGTCGGTGGGTGGCCTGTGTCGTGCGACAAGCTTGGGTTGTCGTGGCGAGCTCGGCTCCCTGTCGGGTAAAAGACGTGACGTCCGTCAGTTTCTTTTTGTGCGGCATCCCCATATCGCGCGTCGTTGTGTCGTGCTACCCTGTCGGGCAGTGCTTGTATTGGGCGTCGAGAAGGCCGAAAGCAGGTGGAGCTTATTTGTGGGTCGGGACGGCCTTATTGATGACAAAATTGGTCAAAATTGTAGGAAAACCCTGCAAAACTTGGAAATATTGGATTAAGAGCGTCGTCTGGCCAATTATTGTGAAAGTACATATAAAAGAGAGGAAAACAGTTAAAAAGGGCAGTTTTGATAGCAGAAAAATAGTCTAAATGATCACAAAATTTGGTGTTATCAATGTTGTCTACCTTTTGAAAGGTAGTGATGACCACTGGTGGGCCATTGAGGAGGAGAAGCGGCCTGGTGAGGTGATATGTTGGGAGGTTTTCCGGCGATAGCTCATCAGCAGATACTTTCCGAAGACGTATCTGGATGAGAAGATCAACCAGTTCGAGCGTCAACGCCAAGGAACGATGAACATCACCGAGTATGAAGCCAAGTTCATGGACCTACTGAGGTTTTGTCCTCACATGGCAGCAATAGATGATGAGAGAATCTGACGGTTTAAGAAGGGTCTGAGCGCAGAGTTGACGATGTCAGCTGCTGCCTTAGAGAATAGAGAACAGAGTTTGCCACATTCGTGGAGTCTTTCCGAAGGATAGAATGGATAATTAGGGAGAAGAGAGAGGCAATGACCAAGAAGAGGCCTGCTCAGTTTCAAGGACAGAGATCTGGTGGCTTCAAGAAGCCAAGGTTTTCAGCACCTTCCATGATGAGAGGTTCCAATACACTGTCACAATGGTCCCCGAGTAAGGGAAGAGGTTATGTTTCTTCATCGTCGAAGGCGCATAGTATAGCTTCAGTGGCAGTGATAGGGCCATCAAGGCCGCAGTTTGATGGTAAGGCATGCTATCTTTGTGGAAAGATCGAACATTGCAAGGAAGTTTGCCCAGCGAGGGATGTTGAAGTAACACAACAGCCAAGGCAGAATCAACAAGGGTCATACATACAATAGCCCAGTGGTAGAAGAGGGCGAGGATGCGGTCAAGCGTCACAAGTGGGATCGTCTGCTCAAGGAAGAAGAGGACGAGGACAACAGCAAGCAACATATCACTTTTATGCTATAAGTCAGCTGAAGGCAATAGTCAACCCATGAGTGGTGGCAGGTCAGATGGAGTTATTTCATTCTGATTTGTCTTCTTCTTGCTTTATATCTATTCTGGTTGACCTGGGTGCTATGCACTCTTTTATCGCGCGTTCTATGCTTGATAACTATCTGTTACCTATTAGTTGTAAGAAAGATAGCCTGTTGTTGGAAACCCCTCTTGATGGTTCCTCGATGCTTCAAGAAGAGTGTCCATCTTGTGTCTTATCTTTTTCAGGACATAGTATAAAGTGGATCTTATACCACTTGATATGCATGGATTTGATGTGATCCTTAGGATGGATACCTTAGAAAAATATAAGGTTGTGATGGATTGTCGTTCCAAGCAGGCAGTGTTTGATGACGGTGGAGAGAAGTGGATCTTACAGGGAGATAGGAAGATTCTCCCGACATGTTTAGTGTCAGCAATGGTGGCAGAGAAGTTGTTGCGGCAAGGTTGTAAGGCGTTCTTAGCTCATGTTGTGGATACCAAGGCGAAAGGTCCTAGCCTTGAGGAGGTTCTGGTTGTCTGAGAGTTTGCGAACATGTTTCCAGATGAGTTTCCCAGTGTTCCCCACCTCGAGAGATTGATTTTGAGATCAATCTGGTACCAGGAACATAATCAGTTGCACAGACACCGTATAGGATGGATCCAGCTGAGATGGTAGAGCTGGAGAAGCAGTTACCGGAGTTGTTAGATAAGGGTTTCATCTGACCAAGCACATCGCCTTGGGGTGCTCCAGTCTTGTTCGTTAAGAAGAAGGATGGGTCGATGATGTCGTGTATAGATTACCGGCAGTTAAACAAAGTCACAATCAAGAAAAGTACTCGTTGTCGAGGATAGACGATCTGTTTGATCATTTGTGTGGTGCTATAGTGTTCTCAAAGATCGATCTATGGTATGGATATCATCAATTGTGAATTAAGGATGATGACATACCAAAGTCAGCATTTAGGATGAGGTATGGTCACTTCGAGTTTGTGGTTATGCCTTTTGGGCTAACCAACGCACCTGCTGCTTTCATGGATCTGATGAACAGGGTGTTCCATCCGTTTCTAGATCAGTTTTTTGTGGTTTTTATAGATGACATCTTGATCTACATTCGGGACAATCAAGAGCATGAACAGCATCTTCGACAAGCGTTGACTCTTCTCCACCAACACCAGTTATATGCCAAGTTTATTAAGTGTGAATTCTGGTTGAAGGAAGTGACTTTCTTGGGTCACGTGATATCTACTGAAGGAGTCAGAGTGGACCCCAAGAAAGTGGAGTCAGTTGCAGATTGGGAGCAACCAAAGACACCAACAAAAGTCTGTAGTTTTCTGGGTCTAGCAGGATACTACCGGAGGTTTATAAGGGACTTCAGTGTGATCATGTTGCCATTGACAAAGTTGACCAGGAAGGATGTACCTTTTGTTTGGGATGATTGTTGTCAGCAAGCTTTCTAAAGATTGAAGGAGAAGTTGACTAGTGCTCCAGTGCTAGTGCTGCCAGATCCTGGGAAAGGCTATGTTGTTTTCTGCGATGCTTCCAAGAAGGGCCTAGGATGTGTGTTGATGCAGGAGGATCATGTGGTTTCTTTTGCTTCATGACAGCTTAAGAAGCATGAGGAGAATTACCTGACACATGATTTAGAGTTGGCAGTGGTGGTGCATGCATTAAAGATCTGGAGACACTATCTTTATGGGGATGTGTTTTAGATCTTTACATATCATAAAAACTTGAAGTACATCTTTTTGTAGAGTGACCTGAACATGCGACAGCGTCGTTGGATGGAGCTAATCAGTGATTATGATTGCACCATTGAGTATCATCCTGGTAAGGCAAACATGGTAGCTGATGCACTTAGTAGGAAGTCTTCTTCTCTTCCCACGAACAAGGCACAAATGAGCTCCATGGTATGCCATAGGTGGGATATACCTGTCTCTTTGCGGCAGATGAATGTGCATTTGGAAGTTTCTTTGTTGGCAGGTTTGTTGGCATAGATGCAAGTCAAGCCTACGCTGAGACAGCAGATCAAAGACGCACAGCTGGCAGATGATACAGTGCAGTTGATCAGGTCAGAATTTGACAGTGAAATGCATGATGGGTTCCATGAGTCCGAAGATGGACTAGTTTGTTATCATAATAAGATGGTGGTCCTCGATGTTAATGATCTGAGAAAGCTAGTGCTCGAGGAAGCACACACATCGATGTATGCTATGCATCCAAGAGTCACCAAGATGTATCATAATCTGAAGGATCTGTATTGGTGGCCTGGCATGAAGAAGGATGTATCCGAGTTTGTGGCTAGGTGTGTGGTATGCCAGCAAGTTAAGGCTGAGCATCAAAATCCTATAGGTACGTTGCAACCCATGTTGATACCAAAGTGGAAATGGGATCATATAACTATGTATTTTGTAGTTGGTCTGCCAAGGACAGCTAGGAATTATGATTCCATTTGGGTGATAGTGAACAGATTGACAAAGTCTACGCACTTCATACCGGTAAAGACAATGGATATAGCAGAGAAGCTTGCTCAAGTGTATGTAGACGAGATAGTGTGTTTGCATGGTGTACCAGCAATGATAGTTTTTGACAGAGGTCCTCAGTTCACGAGTCATTTCTTGGAACAGTTGCACAAAGAATTGGGAACATAGTTGAGGTTCAGTACTGCTTTCCACCCACAGATAGATGGGAAATCTGAAAGGACTATTCATACTTTGGAGGATCTTCTCTGAGCTTATGTTTTGTAGTTCCTAGGCAGTTGGGATGTGCATCTCAGTTTGATAGAGTTCGTCTATAATAACAGTTACCAGCGGAGCATCGACATGGCTCCTTATGAGGCTCTATATGGAAGGAAGTGCAGATCTCCCCTATGTTGGTATGAGTCTGGCAAATATCAGCTTTTAGGTCCAGAGTTAGTGCAGCAGAAAATAGAAAAGATCAGGCTTATACAGCAACAGTTAAAAGCAGCACAGGATAGACAAAAGTCTTATGCAGATAATCGCTGATGACCTTTAGAGTTCCAGGTGGGAGACAAAGTGTATCTCAAGGTCTCATCGTGGAAAGGCATGCTAAGGTTTGGCCGGAAAGGAAAGTTGGCACCCAGATATATGGGGCCATATCCGGTGATAGCATGTGTTGGCAAGGTAGCTTACAAGTTAGAGTTGTCGCCAGAGTTGCACAGGTTACATCCAATATTCCATGTCAGCATGCTAAAGAAAAGTCATCCAGATACGAGAATAGTGATACATCCAGTTGAGGTTGAGCTTGATGAAGATGTGTCCTATGAAGAAGGTCCAGTGATGATCCTTGACAAGAGAGTAAAGAGGTTGAAGAGGAAGGACCTGGTTCTTGTGAAGGTTCTTTGGCATCATCTTGGCGTTGAGGAATCCACATGGGACCTTGAGGAAGAGATGAGGAGGAAGTATCCCTCGCTTTTCTCTTTGGATTTCGGGGGAGAAATCCCTTTGTAGAGGTTTATGGTTTGTAAGGACCCTGACCTTCATTGTGGGCTTATCCTGTTTGCTTTGCCTAAACCTTGTGTTTAGTTGCTTGCTAATCACCTTTAGTGGTGAATAGGGTTTGCTTGTGATTTATTGAGAGTGGAGGTGCTACTTGCATATAACCTAAGTTTAGGGTTTATGAGCAAGTTTGTCACCTTGAGAGATGTTTTCTCTCTTTTTGCTTCCTCTAGAGTTGAGAGGAAGGTTTGGGCTCATTGCTTGAGTTGCCTTGGGCTTTGTTGAGCTTTGTTGGGCTTCATTTTGCCTTGTTAGGGCCTTGCTTTGCCTTGTTGGACCTTGTATCGGGCAGGAGTGTCTTGTGTCACCCATGGGTGTGTCGCCCATGGGGCTGTATCGGGCAAGGGAGTGAGTGTGTCGGCCATGGACCATCTTTGACTCTTAGCTTCGTTTGTGTCACCACTCTAGAGGACACTTGCTGCATGATGCTTGCATGTGGAAATTGTCTTGGACATGTGTAGAAGGTGGTATGAGAAGGTGGCATTGCCCATGGACAAGTGTCACTAGGTGGGCGACACATTGCCTTGCTTTCTCCTCCACCCTCTTCTATATTTGTATCTCCTTTCTCTTGCTAAGGATCCCTTTAGTTCTTTAGTTTCCCCTCTTCCTTGGTGAATGACACCTCTCCTTTGTAACCTTGGTGGCCGATACCCTTCGAGGAGCTAATCTTGGTGGTCGATCCTTCTCCTTGGAGTCTTCTTCTTCTTCCTCTTGTGGTGGCCGAAGGTGTTGCTTGGTGCTAGGAGCTTGGAGCTTGCTTAAGGCGGGTTACATAACTCCTAACCTTATCTATACTACTCCCCTTTCTTGTTGCATAATATGTTTCATCTTGATCGGCCATATTCCTTGCTAGATATGTTTCTTGCTCTAGTTTGCACCTTTGATCTTGTTGGATATATGATCTTGTTGCTATAATGGATGTGTTGGATGTGCTTTGATCTTGGTGGCCGAACCCTATGTGTAGAGTTTCTTGGGCAATACCCCTTTTCTCTCTATTGGTCTTGAGAAGTGAGTTCTGCTCTGGTGATATAGGCAACACCCCTCTCACTTGGTTGTTGATAGGTGAGTCTATACTCTAGTTGCTTGAGCAACACTCTTCTCTCACCATGGATTTGAGAGGTGAGCCTTGGTTGAGCCTTAGGCCGATATGGAATTGATCCATCATGTTGCCCGATTGGTGATGGAGGTTGTGCAAAACCCCTCTCTCAGTTGTTGAGAGGTGATCCAATTCTCTTGATCATTAAGGGTTTTGATGATGGTGATCTTGAGGTTGATGATGACCTTGTAGGGATGAGCTTGGTGCCTTGCACGATACACCTTGTAGTAGTGCTGCCCGACACACCCCCCTACCTTGGGTTTAGTCTTGGCCGATATGGTCATTTTGAGTGTTGTTGGCTTGATGCCCGATATGGCCATCTTGACCTTGATGATGAGCTTGGGCGATATGCCTTGGTCTAGATGATCCTTTGACCTAATAGATGTTTACCCTTGGCCGACAGAGTACCTAAGTGGATATCCCTGGTTGGAGTCTTGGGTGATACAATTTGGGTTGGTTTCTTGCCCGACATGGGTTGAGTGATGGACCCTATGGTGACCGGTATGGTATGCTTGACTCAGTTGAACGATAGGGTAGTTGTCGCCCGACATAACCCTAACCCTAAACTAAGTGGGCCGATAGGGATTTTCCCGATTCAGTGGATGCACGTCACCTTGGGTGCATGATATGTCCCATGAACCCAGCTGCACGATAGCACCTTTGCTCTCTAGTTGCACGACACACCATGAAGTGGTTGCCCGATATGCTTTGCCCTTGGATCGGTCGTTATGTGGTTGTCCGTTGTGCTTGGCTGACAGGCTTGGGTGAGGGTAGTTACCCTACCCGATACTGCCTATGGTTAGGGTTGTCCTACCTGTCACACTTCTAGTGAGGGTAGCGGGCACCTTTGGTGAGGGTCATGACCAACTCGAAAACCTTAGCTAGTTGTTCTTTATCATGTTTTCATACCTTTGATGATTATAAGTTATGGATGATGGTTTGTAAACCAATGCTATGTCTAATGTGTGAAGATGATGCCTTTTAAGAAGATAAGATGCTAGTTTATAAGCTCAAATGAATGCCCATGATTTGATAGCATTAATGTAATTGATACAGTATGCCACACATAGTCTTGATCATGACATGTGTAACTGCAAACCCTAATGACATGATAATCAGTAAAGCTCTATGTCTGGTGATTTTAAGTTATCTCTCTTGATGCGTATACTAGCCATGCAGGTGTATAAGATGAATTCATAGCCATGTAAGAGCTATGAGGCATATGTGTTTGAATAACACTATATCATGATGATAACTCTTATTGATGAAATAACATACATCACCAGTATAAGAAGATAGGTCTAAGAACCTAATGAAGGTTGAGTGCCTAGTGAGGTGTCATCCTCTTGATGATGAGATAAGGGATTGTTATCCCCGGTGATGATGTAAGATGGTGATGATGCCTTGAGAGGCAGTGGCTTTCTGTGATAAGGGATTGAGATCCCAGGACAAGGTGATGATGACAGTAATAATATAACTCATTTCTTGTGTGTTTTACAACTTGGTTGCCTCAACAATCCACTTAAAATATACTAATTCATTATAGTGGAATATATCATGTAGTTTGCTCTGGCCATAGATCCATCATCATCAGTAGTTGGTGATGGTGAAACGGGTTGTCCTGCGGGTTAACTCGGAGCTCATATTGTTGAATATGTGGGGTTTCTCCTAGTTGAAAATAGGAGGATTTGAGTGCAACAGTTGTTGCAGACTCGAGATATATGGAGCATGGTGAACAGCCCCATGGCTCAGGATATGTGATAGAGTATGAATGTGTTCATGGCTCAGAGTACGGTGAATAGGCTCATGGCTCAAAGTTTACTAGTGTCGAGACATGTACCAAGGCGGGCTAGGGTTATGGGTAGCTTGCGGAGCTGACCCTGTGGCTAAGGCCACTTAAGCATGAGACTGCAGTCCTGCTTTGGTTCTTGTGCACTGACCATGAGGTGGAGAGGTCGTGGAGTCTAGCTTTTCCATCGACCTTGTATGGCACCAGTTCTGAGCTTCACAGCTGATGGTTGGATTTGAGTGGTACAGCTCACTTCCTCATGGCATAATAATACGTAATCCAGTCGAATAGTATTTATTGCTTAAGTATAAAATACAGAACATTGGTTGAGGCCTTGCTTGTGTAAGTAATCTTGTTATACTTTGCAGTTACTTGTATGTTCCTTATGATTTGTGATAAGATCATATAAATCTCATCTTGTCAATCATGTTCCATAAAGAAAGTCAGGTTATATGCCTCCCGAATATTTTGGTAATTTGGATAATACAATATCAATATGTTGCTCATATTATATGCTTATGTCAGTTATCTACTTTACCTACTTTAGCTTTCTGGAGTTTTATAGTTTTGGCGGGGAGTTATGTTTCTCGCTGGGACTGGGTGTCTCACCCTGTTGGTTTACATCCCTTTTAGGTGATCACGCTAGACATGGTGGTGGTTGCGGGGTTGAGGCCGAGCAGCAAGAGGAAGTGCAGTAGAAGGCAAGAGATGGACATGATGCATGTTTTGGTGTTTTGTAGTAGAGTCCTAGAGTCATCCCTGTACTCTTAGGTCCTCAGAGGTTTTTTGATGATGTTTCATGATGTATAGCTGTGAACCTTTGTTTATCCTGTTGTTGGCCTTATGTGTCCAGTTATGTACATATAAACAGGTGATGAACTCATGTGCTGGCAGAATAGCTGGATCCTATAAATTTGTGGACATATATCAGGCTTGTAATGTTTATATAACATGTATCTTTATAGTATCTAGATGCAATAGTTATCTTATGTATGCTTTCTGCAATCGGTTTTAATTAACAGTGGTTTTTGTTAATATTTGCTTCCGTACGTTTTCGCACGTCATCTCACTGTCTGTGTGATGGCGGGGTGTCACAATTAGGAAAAATTATTGATGACTTATATGCTAAAATTGAACTTTTTGAGCAAAATGAAAAAGTCCATCTTGATAGCATAGATTCCTTACAAGGTCAGTTTCTTGAACTTGAATTGCAATACAATGGAATTGAGGTAGAAAATGGTGTTTATTTTGTGAAATTAATAGTCTTAAAGTTGAAAACCAAACTTGCCTTAATCTTTTTTTTATTAGAACTGAAACTGACAAACTTTTTGCCAAGTTTATGATATTAGGCATCTATGTGATGGTATTAAGGATAAAAATAGAATCTATCTTGATGAGCTTACTATGGTTAGATCTGAAAATGCTAGATTTCTTAATAAAGTCAACGATCCTACTTCTAGACCCTTTATTGCCTAGTAATGAAATACTTAGTCTTACTTTATAAAAAGTTTCTTGTCTTACTAAAGCCCTCTATTTAGAGGCTGACTTGCTTCATGCTCAAGATGATTTAGCTATCCTTTCTTCTACTATCATTAATTTTAGTGATGATAACCATGCACTTAGAGCTTCCTTGCAAAGTTATTCAAAGGGAAAAAGTCCCTCAATGAATTCCTAGATCACTCTATCAAAGAAATTGGTAAAAGTGGTTTGGGATATGAGGGAGATCCCAAAAGCAAGAGCAATGGAAAGAAAATGAGCAAGGAGTATTCTATTTTCCATGAATCTTCATCTGGCTCTAAGAAACCTATGTTTTGTGCACATTGCAAGAGTGATGATCATTATTCTACTTATTGTCCTTACAAAGAAAAGGGGACCATCCCAAAGATGAAATGGGTCCCCAAGATAACCCTGGACCCCAAGGTTTGAATTGGGTACCGACATCTTCTTTTCTTGTAGGTAAAAAGAAAATGGATAGTTGATAGTGGTTGCTCCAAGCACATGACTGGTGAAATGAGACACTTCAACAATTTCACAAAAAATAAAGGAGGATCAGTGACTTTTGAGGACATCAACAAAGGTAAAGTGATAGGTGAGGGTGATGTGGGTGATTCACTATGCATCAAGAATTTACTTCTTGTGGATGGCCTACATCACAATTTAATTAGTGTTATCCAATTATGTGATAATGGCTATCTAATTTTATTCACCTCACTTGAATGTTTGCTTTAAGATTCCCTCTCTTATAATGTCATATATAAGGGAACTAGAAATTGAAGTTTTTATGTTATTGTTCTTCATTCTCTTAAGCCTATACTTGGAAAATGCCTTGTTGTTGATAAAAGTGATATATCTTTGTGGCAATGTAGACTTGGTCATGTAAATATGCATCAATTGAAGAATTTGAGCACAAAGAAATTGGTCAAAGGACTTGCTAAATTGGACTTTGAGAAGTGTGAGGAATGTCAACCTTGTACACAAGGAAAGCAAACCAAATACTTCTTTAAATCCAAAGGAGACCTTAGCACCAAAAGAGTTGTCACACCCTAATAATTGGAACCTAGTTAGTATATGATGAAGATTATGAATCGATATAGGATTGATTTATGGTTATAATAAGGATCCATCCAATTTCACAATGTTTGGATATAAAAAATGTAGAAAGGGTCTTTTTTGTAAATTGGTCAATTTTGATGTTAAAGAATCATTAAATTTAAACTTGAGAATGTTGGTATGCTTGTTAATACACAATAAGACCATTGTTCAGTATGGTAAAGTTTGATGTAATTCGGTCATTCAATCTGATGATATATAGTTGGATTATTTAATCATGATCACCTAAGTTAAGGGGAGTTTGACGATATTATGGATAATGAAATTAGAGTTATGTTGTGTTCTTTGTGATAGGTATTAGATGTGGTACAATTTTGGTGAATTTGGTGATTTAATGTGTTGGTCTAGGTCATGGGACAAGTGAAATCACACGCACTATAATAGAGTAATCTAGGTAGTCAGCCGGGTCATGTGGAGTTTTATACAAGAAGACAATATTCATATAAGGTTTTGGTCAAATTGTGGGACCAATCGAGATTAAGAAGTATCATATAGGAATTTTGGAAGAATCTAGATGAGACATGGCATGTTAAGGCCTAGATTGGCCATTAAACCAAGGAAATTGAAATTTGAACCATTGGTTCATGGACCTATCCCACTCTATGAGCATAGTCCAATTCAAGGGAGTGTCACACATTCAAAATAGAACAAAAAAGAGCCTTTCGAGACTTTGTTTTTCTAAAGTACAAACTCCAATAGAGTCTACATCAGAGCAATTTTATTGCCATACTGAGAAATATGGAGGCTATAAAAGGCTCGTGTGTGGGAATAGTGACAAATGGCAAAGTCAATTAGGGTTTTTCCTAAGAAAGGTGGAAATGAGGAAGAAGAGGATGATAGAGACGTAAGGAGGAGTCTAGTTGAGTCTCCTCTCTGGACCCTTGGAGCCATGACACCACTGCAATTACTAGAGCATCTCATCTAAAGACATTAAGACCATTGGGTTGTTGTGGGATGCTCCGATCGTCAAGACCTCGCTCACTGACCTGGGCGGCCATGATATCACTTATTAAAGCTCTGACGGGAGGAAGGTTGGGGGACCGGTGGCTACTAAACGCAGTGAGGGAGCTCCTTATGCAAAACTTGTGACCACCGACAGGTGTGGAACACCTTGGGAAAGGAAAACATATGCATCTTGTGACCTACGGTGGCCAAGGAGAGGATAGGGTTGACTGAAGAGCATCCCTACGCCCGACACCCTATTTTCACTACAAAACAAGGGATTTTGATCCCTATCTGCATCGTTGTGAAAGGAGCGGTCGCCAATCGAGTCTTCAGGCATTAGGCCCTACTTAAAGTCCAGCTAGGCAAATGTGATAAAAAGGGAGAGCATTGGGCATCTAGATCAAATTTGGACAGTCTAGATTCAGAGAACTAGGTAAATTTTGTTTAATTCATATCTTGACATGGGAACTAGGAATTAATTAAACAAGGTGTCTATAGAAAGGTTACAATGTATAGTATCTTGTAAAAATATACCCAGATAGTGTTTTTGACGTTTGATTATTATTATAAATTGATTAGTAAAATACATGATTTCAATGTTTTGAGCACTAAAAATATCAAACAATTTTAGAGATTCATGAAAATTCTATAGTATGTGCAATTTGATATGTTTAACATGATTCCAATGTCTGATCTTCTTGATTTAATTATTTACCTATGTTTTTTATGTAAACTCTAATAAGGGCATGTTGGGTATTTCACCCATGATCTGATTATGAAATGACCTAATATTTTTATTCAGGACCTTATTACATTGTATGATTACTTTTTTAGAGACTTGGTGGGGTTTCTTTTGTTATTATATTATTATAGAGTTTGGACCTAAGTGGCCATAATGTAAATAATAGATGATTATCTTGAGACAATAAGTGTTATTATCCCTGATTAGGCTTGATACTGCTAATATAATGGTATTTTCCTTTGATTTCATAATTGAGTCAGTAACATTAATATGTGTGACTATGTTTGAGATTTATTCTCATTATATGACGTAAATGTTCATATTAGTGCATAAGATGATTTATGTCTTATTTGAGTATAAAGATTATAGTAATTATGCAATAGGAGTTTTGATTTAATTTCAACACCACGATTTTATGGTGATTTTAGATAAAAGTTATGTTTAGTCTAAATAAGAATACTAATTTTGGGTTACAAGGTTAGGGTAATGGGGGTTTGAGGTTTAAGGATGAAAATGAGAAATACACATGGACTTATAGAAATTTGAGGATATCCAGGTGATTAGGTTGTGTAACAATGAATCAAGACTAACTTAAGGACATCATCAACAGAAAAGGTGAGTGGGTCATGTCAGTTGAATTTAATTATTATTATGATTCACCATACCCATATGCAAAGTAATTTAGAGATTAGTTACTTTTAGACATTTAGTTATTAATGTGCATCTCATATCCAATAATGTTTTTATTAACCAGACATTGTTCAGTTGAAGTTTTGTTGTGAGGATATCAAATTATAAATTTTAGATATTTAAGCTACTTTTAGATATGTACCATTTATTTATTCAGTTCAGTTTATTTATCAAGACTTAGACACATATGTCATATATCCAATATCGAAATTTAGCTAAGTGGTCTATTAAATAAGATTTTTAGATTAAGACTTATTCAGACAACAAGAATCTAGATTTCATATTTTAGATTTAGATTACTCATGGTGAGTAGTCATAAATTAGACCCACATACCTAATAAGAGTCTCAGATCCAATCTCAACTAATTAGTAATCAAGGTACATATTCAATTTTAGATCCATAGTTTAGATTTAGTTTTAATTCAGAATTTAAGAGAAGGGATTCAGATCAAGAATTTAGTTTACTAAGATTTCAATTTTGATAATAATTTTAATACATCTGTTAAGTAAGACAAACTTTCTGAGATATTCAGATAAGATTCAGGTTCAGATTCAGAATTTAGTACATGTTTAGTTATCAGTATTTAGTTTCTATATAAGATGAGCTCAGATTCAGAATTAAGATTAGATTTAAGATGACTAAGTCAAAACCTTCACATAAGACATTATATGATAAGTCCTCATTCAGTTAGTCCTAGGATAATTTAGAGGCATCTATTGCTGATTCAAATGAGTGTTTACTCCAATCTAGAGATACTTCAGTACCAATTCAGGGTGTAGCCATGCCACTTTAGAGAGACCTTAGTGTCATTCAGAGGCATGTAGTGTCAATTTAGAGGACTTGGTACCAATTCAAGGTGTAGATATGCCAACGCATGAGGACTTATTATATAATGGTAGCCACAAATCAGATAAAAGACATAAACATAGACACCTCAATTTAGTTTACAACTTTCAGATATTAGTTTAGCTTTTAGTTATAATATATTCATTTTTATCTTATTAGAAATTCAATGCCACTTACTCTAACCTAGGTTTTTGTTTGTGCATGGATGGGGACGAGATGTCTGCATGTACATAACATCAGTAGACAATCATTATAAGATGATGGAGTGACAATTTTAGGAGGTTTTCTTGGTGGGGTGTCATGTACATGATCTGAGACATTAAGATAGAGTACATGTTTTAACATCATGTATATAGTCTTTTTATTATGTTTAGTGTATCTAAGTTTCATTTCCTATATTTTTATGAGAGTTTATTTCATGCATAGTCTATAATGGTTATTGTTTATTGTTATTTTTATGAATATCATGTTTGTAACACTCCCCAGTTAAAAAAATTAGCTTATGCTCATGTAATATGAAAATCAGGATGTTACAAGATCTCTTGAGCTTATTCACATTGATCTATTTGGACCAATGGGAATTCAATCTCTTTGTGTTAGCAAGTATTGCCTCATGATTGTGGATGATTTCTCTCACTATACTTGGACCTTATTCTTAATTTCAAAAAGTGATACTCTCGATGTTTTCTCTACTTTTTGCAAATGAGTTGAAAATGAATCTTCTTGCCGGATCATCTCTATATGTAGTGAACATGGGAGAGAATTTAAAAAATGATATGTTGTGAGGAATCCAGTTATTTGCACAATTTTTCTTCCCCTCGTACACCTCAGCATAATGGGATAGTAGAGAGAAAGAATAGGTCTTTACAAGAAATGGCTAGGACCATATTTCTAAAGTATGATACTCCCAAGAAGTTCTAGGCCGAAGTCGTTAGCACCTCATATTTTGTACAAAATTGAGTTTTCACTCATTCTTCCTTAAAGAAAACCCCCTATGAGTTATGGTGTGGAAGAAAGCCCTCTATTGATTTGTTTCATATTTTTAGTTTTCCTTGTTTTGTTTTAAACACCAAGGATTCTCTCAACAAGTTTGATGTGAAATCCTATAAGGTTTTCTATCTTGGCTATAGCACTACTAGTAGAGCATATAGAGTATTTTATATTGAATTATCTAAAATAGAAGAATCTATCAATGTTACATTTGTTGAAACTAACCCCTCTATTTCAAAGAATATTGTGAACGATGATGTTGTAGATGAGGTGATTCCTAGATTGAAAGAGATCAACATCGTTGATAAAGGAAAAGAGGTGGTAGTTGATGAAGAATCAAAAGAAGAAAAAAAGAAGGATCCAACTCCCTAGTTTGATAAAGATCATCCTAAAGAGCTCATCATAGGCAATCCTTTTGAAAGGATGAAGACGCGGGCTGCCTTCAACAAAGAGCAAGTCGACAACGCCTTCATCTCACAACTTGAGCCAAAGAACGTCAAAGTTCTTAAAATGATGAATGTATCCTAGCTATGGAAGAGGAGCTAGAGAAGTTTGATGTTGTGCCACCCGTTCTGATTCTTTGAGGGGCCAGGCCAGTTCCAAATTATCCTTGCCCCTATTTTCCTCCTCCATGTCCCCCACAATGGCTTTGTAAGCTGATTTAGTTGATAACATCCCGTTCATACTATATTGCCATGTAACATAATCATCTCCTCTCAGCTGAGATGGGGGGCGTAACAGCAATTTTCAAAATCATACCGTAATTTTTCTTTGAACCCATTTCCATCCCTCATTCCCCACACCAGAACGGTGAGGTTTTCTTAGTCCTACAAGATTACTCAAAACAATCCTGAAATTTAAACTTATTTGATTCGTCATTTTCATAAGTCACATAAAGATCTTAGAATGGAAATTTTGCCAAATACCTCGAACAACTTTTATTAAACATTAGATCCATTCGAGGATACATAAGACAATACGTCAATATCATACTTTACAAGTCTTTAATAGCAAAAAGGCTGAACATCTCACCCACACTAGTACAGAAATATCCTACGTCGTCAGATATCGTCGGTTATAAATCAACGACTAAGTGGGTGACGCTTAACTCAGAACGTACGCCGTCGGTTATTTTGACAAAAAGAAATCGACAAAACACATATATCGCCAGTTCCACGTTATAGTCAAATCGACGAAATAATACACTGCATACGATGAAAACATAGTTTTGCTTGGAAGTACCTTGTCGGTTCTTCAAAGGAGAACCGATGAGGCCATGCTTAATAGTATTTCATCAGTTTCATTAGTGAATAAACAATGAAAATAAGGGATCTTTCGCCAGTTTGTTTCACACAACCGACGAAGTAGTTATATGTAGTCTGTTTTTCATGAAATAACCGAAGAAGTATATTTTTTTAATTTAGTAGGTCCCATACCTGTTGTCTGACTGCTAGCCTTTCTGGAGCCTGTAGTTCATCAAAATTGCAAGCTCTGCAAGAATCACAACTAAACAACTACTAGAAAACCTACAAGAAGAAATAAATGTTGGATCAATGGGCTCTAGAAGGGAGGGTCTAGTAGTGTTAAAATACTTAATCCAAATTGACTAGACCTTCAAATTACTTCAAGAGATAAGATTGTAAATATGAAATTCGATCTGCAACTAAGCATACATAGCAAGGAGTTAAAAAATAAGTATACATAGTAAGGATGAGAGAGATTGAATGAGATCAAAAATAAGCTATGTATAGTGGTTCTAGACTCCAAACTAGGAGAGTGTACATACACTACCTAGAGAGGTCAACCTATAATATTTTACAACAATTGTACCTTCCTTATATTCCATTATAAGAGATACAATAAGACCTTTCTTTTACAGGACAAGGATACATAACCTTCTTTTTTAGGAATCAAAATGATCCAATAAACCTTACAAGGTTTTACTTATCCTTTGAATAAGAGTCTTCAACCTCTACAAGGACATACCCACTTTTACAATGAGATGGACACCTTTACCAAGGAGCTCCCCTCTTGCAACAAGTCCTCTGTCTTGAAGGAATTACCCACTCTTCTCAAGGATCTTCAACCTTCACCTTCTCCTTCACTAAGGAGAAGCTTTCACCAACCTTGCTTCAAGGAAAGGGGTTGGGAAAGGGAACATTGAGATCTTCAGAAAGATTACAATGAAGTATGCAAATAACCTATCTCACTCAAATTAACATTTTGATTAGTAAGCAAGAGAGAAAAAGGGACTCTTAGTAGGAAAATCCACTCAACTATAGCTAGGATCATAAGAAATAAACTTGGGATGAAGCACAAGGTTCCCTATTTATAGTTGGGGATGTCTACTAGCCAGTAGAAGTACTTAGGAACAAATTATAGTCATTTGGGGTGTTGTAACATATATATTTTTTATGTTTGCAACACTCTAACGACTAGAAATACTTTTTATGCACATTCTGTATAGTGTGGTCAGCCGAGTTTCAATAAAGCAAACTCGACCAATAGCGCTATGCGACAAAGTAAATTTGAAGTGTCGATCAAGTTCATCCTAGATGAAACTCGATCGACGAATTCAATTTATTTTGGTTGTGTAGGGGTGTCGGTCGAGTATGTCCTGGGAAAACTCGGCTGACCCTAGCAGTTTCCAAAATCCATCAAGGGTGTTTGTCGAGTTTATCAAAGATAAAACTTGGCCGACGAAACCCCCTGTAATGAATTTTAGAAATGGTCATTAGAGTGTGCTTAAACATTCATTTTAAGTGCTCCTAATTTTCTATCATCTTAATTACAAGTCATACCATCAATACAAATGATTACAAAATTGTCCTAAGGGTTTTAGGGAATTTTGCACAAAAGTGCATTTACATAGACTTTGGATTGTATTTGGTCAAGTAGGGCTTGATTGAATTGATCCTTTTCATGTACCTAATACCTAAAATCAATCTCAAATAGACATATTAGATACATATGAGTGGAATGTTTAAGTCATCATTGACATATGGACAATGTATCAATGTTAGGTCAACATTCTCCACCTTTTCAAAGATGACAAACTATTCCTCAATATATTGAAAAGGATTTGGAATTTAAACTTTTACCTTGCGAATCCTAAGGAGATACATGAATGAACAATAGCAATTTCTCCCTCCTCAATTCATGCTTACCTTTACTTGTATGGTTAGTTTCTCCAAAAAGCATAACCATAGCACATATATACTATTTGATTCCTTTTACATAGTCACATGGTATTTTAGAAAATTAACTAGAAAAAGATCACAATTCAATATGTACTAAGCTCATTTCTCTGCCTTTGTCATATCAAAAAGGGAGGGGGTTGAAGACTAAAACTCTGGTCTTATCTAAAGGCATAAACGATTCAAGAAACCACCATGTACAAGCACCACACATATGCCAAAAAGAGAACAAAACATACTAGAGTCATAATAAAAAAATGGAAGCACATACCAAGTAACTCATGAGATATAACTAAGCATAGAGATAAGGTACATATAATCATATTACAACAAAGGACATGTCCTCTTGAGATGAAAACTGCAAAACAACAAAGAAAAGTAGTCCTAAAAAATAATGCCCAATGTTCAATACATGACAAATTACAAAAAGATAGAAGTATGAGCACTCTAGGGACTAAGAACTAAACATTAAGCACATCTATGTTGAGGGCCTTGTCATCATCGGGTTGGTAGTCTTCATCTCCATCAGAAGGTGCATCAGGGGCAGTGGGTGTGTCCTCACCACCATCTCCATCATCATCAGAACCATAATCACCATCCTCATCATCATCCTCATCCTCCTCACCGTCGCCATCACCATCATATCCTCAACATCCTCATCTTCCATCTTTGTGTCCTCCTCAAGAATGAAAGAGCAAGGATTGGGCCATCTGTGGTTTTTCTTTACCTAGGAGATGCCACACTCACGCAATGCCTTAGATTGCTCAAGGTTGGGTATAGAAACCCATTCGTAGTCAACAAGAAAGGTAGCAGCAGGGCCAACTGGAAGAGCAAGTAGCTGAGAGGGAGCAGGCTGAGAGGAAGTAGGGATAGGTCCACCATCAAAGGTAGGGGTACAGTGGAAGTAGTAGGCTGGTAAGCTAGGTGGAACTGACTATATGCATAAGAGGCATAGTCAACAACTGGGTAGGGCTGGTAGGTGGTATAAGGATGGGTGCAAGACAAGTTCATATTTGACATTATCTGAATAAAATCCTAGTGTATGTGTTCCTGGACCTGCAGGTTGTATGCCTGTTGGTGCATTATGTAGCCCATGAGGGTTTCATTAGACACCAAAAATGAGGCACAATCAGGTCTAGGAGGAGGTTGGGTGGAGGTCGAAGCACCAGGGGTAGGGGAGGTGGGGTGAAATGATTTCTTGATCGTGGTGTCACTGATGTACACTCTTTTTCTAATGACTTTGTAGCCAAGATCCTTGAAAAGGAAATGACCAGTATGATCTTGTAAGACACCACAAATTAGGTTAGGGTAGGATAGGTGGGAGTCTCTAGTATTCTTCTTTGTGTCAAAGCAAGTCATGTGGTGAAGAATGTATCTTGCCCATTTGACACAGATATTTTGAAGAAGAAAATACATGACTACTGGTGAGTTTTCTACAATACCTATTTGATTCTTTTTTAGATGGATGTTGCAGTTAACTAGGATAGAAACCAAGGGAGTCTTAATATCCAGAGAAGACGATGGTAAGATGGCTTTCTTCCTATATGGGACCTCTGGATTCTTTAGAGTTTTGTGGATATCAGAAAGAGATAACTCAGGGTCAAAGCTCTTGTAGAAGGCTTCAGGGTCAAGGAGGTCTTGGTAGGTGGGGTAGGACGTCCAATTTGACAAGGAGAAACATAGATAAGTATTCAAAGAATGCTCAAAGATTGAAAACTTGAATCCCCCGATCATGGATGAAAAAACAACTTTGGGTATTAGGAGGAGGCACTAAAGTGGTGTAGTTCCATGTAAGATTCACATAGAACTCATGCACTTCTTTCTTGCTAGAGATGGAGTTGTTATAGGTCATGTATTTATAGCAAACTGCATCAAGTTTTTGGTTATAAAAGAGTTTCTTAACCTCTTGCAGTAGCTCATTGCTAGGAATCAACAAGGGCCTAAAGGGGTAAGTGTTCCTAGGCAACAACTCCCTATAATGATTGACCACTTGATTGGAGAAGAAAGAGGTACCAGTAAGAGATATGCCTAAGAGCTGTGGAGGACAAAGGAACACATGATGGACCTATTCTTTTATGCCTATTGGATGCCATGGAGATTAAAGCAACTAAATATGGCTCCAAACAAGGAAGAAACCACAAGCAACATGCCACCCAAGCTAGGTGTCATGGTTGGTGAAGGTCAGAAGGGGCAAACTAGGGCTATGAAAGGGGATTGGATGACCTAGGGTTCAAGGATGAACTGAAGGGAGATGAGTTAGTCGAGTTTTCTCTAGTTGAGAGGGAGGTGATAGGTCGATAGTCTATGCATATTTCCACGCAACGGTGTTGTATGTCCAGTTTGATATTTGAGAAACTCGACCGACAATGTTGTGCTTTCAATTCTTTGGGTCTATTGTCATTCGGGTTTCCCCAGAGCAAACTTGACTGACAAAGAAGCATGTCAAAAAGATATGAAATCTAATTCTATGCCACTAGAGGGCTATATAAATTTATTTTTCTAGCCTATCATGCATTTTGAACATATTTAGGAACTTTGCGCCTATCATTGGCTACTATTTTGCGATAAAACAAGCATTCACAAAATAGCCAAAAAACACAAAATAAGGCATTAAGACGAGGCATATGTAGAACAAACAAGTATGAGATGAGCAATTTATGAGCAAAAACATATAGGTAAGAGAACATCTAGCTAGAGGACATGCTGCTATCATTGATAGAAGTAATAAGCAAATTTGATCTAATGAAAGTAAATTGCTCTGTAGCTAGAGGTTTGGTGAAAATGTCTGCAAGTTGATTCCAAATGAGTATATTGATATCTTTCTTGGCAATGTGGTCACAAAGTGACGACGAACCTCTATATTGTTAGCTCTACTAAGCAATATAGAATTGTAAGAAAGATTGATTTCACTAGTATTATCACAGTAGATAGGAGAAGCATCATAATGAACATTAAAGTCTTGGAAATTTTTCTTCATCCACATGACCTAGGCACAACAACTCCCAGCTGCAATGCATTCAGCCTCGGTAGTTGAAAGAGACACAATGCCTTACTTCTTAGAGAACCAAGAAACTAAGCATGGTCCTAGGAGGAAGTAAGTGTCATTTGTGCACTTTCTATCAATTAAGCACCCGACATAGTCCACATCACTATAGGCAGTAAGAGTAAAGTCCCTTGACTTGGGATACCATAGTCCAAAATTTTGGATTGTGTCTAGGTACCTTCGAATCTTCTTAACCACTATAAGATAGGATCTTTTAGGGCTTAATTGAAATCTAGCACACAAGCTAATACTAAGCATAATATTAGGTCTAGAGGCAGTTAAATATAACAAGATACCAATCATACCTCCATGGAGCTTTTCATCTACATTCACACCTTCCTCATCTTTATCAAGTTTGGCGGTGTTTGACATGGGAGTATCCATCGGCTTGGCGTTCTCCATCCCAAACCGCTTTAAGAGTACACTTGTATACTTGTCTTGGTTGATGAAGTTTCATTTGTTTGTGTGCTTGATGAAGTTTCCTTCCTTTGTATGCTTGATTTGGATTGCAAGGAAGAAATTAAGCTCCCCCATCATGCTCATTTCAAATTCACTCTACATATGAGAACTAAACTCCTTGCAAAGATCAAGACCAATTCTTCCAAAAATGATATCAACATATATCTGAATAATAAAAAAGTTGCTAGAAGGGTGCTTAAGAAAGATGGTACAATCAACTTTTCCCATGACATAGCAATTGTCTAGCAAAAAGTTGATCAATTTCTCATACCAAGCTCCAGGGGCTTGTTTGAGACCATAAAGAACTTTTTGTAGTAAATAAACATGGTTAGGAAGATTGTCATGTTTAAATCTAGGAGGTTGAGCCACATATACTACCTCCTCTATTCTACAATTTAGAAATGCACTTTTAACATCCATTTGGTATAATAAGAAACTTTTATTGCTAGCAAAGGCAAGTAACATTTTAATAGATTCAAGTGTAGCAACATCAGCATAAGTTTCATCAAATCAATACCTTCATGTTGGTTATAGCCTTGAGCAACTAACCTTGCTTTGTTTCTTATCACTTTTCCGCTTTCATCTTGATTGCTGCGGTAGACCCACTTGGTGCCAATGGTCATTCTATCACTTGGTCTTCACACTAAGTTCCACACTTTGTTTTAGGTTTTATTATTACTAATCAATCAAAGAAGACTATAATTTCTTTTGGGACACGTTATTTGCCAAAATTAATTACCATAATAAGTGTTACGACATGGATGTATGAAAAACTTATAAGCTTTGTTGACAATGTAAGAATCCCCCAAGGCCAACCAATGCCAAGCTTTACAACATCGGTCATTCGTTTTTGTAAGTCAATTGTGTGGTTCTTAAGATCATGACTATCCAAGGTCCTTTTAAGAAGGTTATCTCAGAGAAGAGAAAAATGAGTATATAACAATTCTTTAGAAGCAATTAAACAGCCCAACAAGAACCATGCGTCGGACGAAAATAAAATGTGACTCCAATAATGGGGCGTAATTTGGGTGACATTTTCAAGACATTTAACCACATAATATGCTATTTTTTCCCCTAAGCCCATGTTTGGTTTGAGATCTGAATTACGAAATACAGACCGGGTTAGTCCATAGATCTGGATTAGTTTATCTGAATTCGATACTATTTTCATTTAGCAACTCAATCCCATTGCAAGCACTCATTAAATTGGACTAACCTCATAACTTGTGTTTTTCAATCTAGCATATAAAACAAAATAACATAAAAGACAGAGTCAAATCCAAATTGGGGTCATGGAATCATGCTGATAGCAGGACCGACTTGGTCTAGATTAGAGGATTACAGAATCCAAAACGGACCCGTCAGTACAATTTTCGCCAAACGAAACAAGACTGGATCCAGAGTGGAATAGTAAGGATTAGCGCCTATGTGGCACAAAAAGACAGCGATCAGTCCAGATTAGATCCCAAACCAAACAGCCCCTAAGACTTCGGTGAGATTTTTCTCTTTTATATTTGGACTGATTAAATCCCACCAAATGTATCTCTTATTTTCTAAGATATTGACCATAATTTTATTAAACATACATTAAGAGTGTAAATCTAAGTTGATAACACCCGACCCTCCTACTCCCATCTTGTTTTGATAATGTGCCTTATGATACACATATTCATCAACTATCTTCCACTTTCAAAGTGAAGAAAGATTGTTTAAGAAATGGATAAGCTATTATTTAAACGTACCTCCTTTTCAGATAGCAAAAAACCAAGCGTAATAAATGAAAACACCTATTCTTTTTCCTCAGAACCGAGCTGCAACGATAAAGTAATTATGTAATGGTCATATCATCGTTTGTACACATGATGTTCTCTATACGCACTTTGTACATCATCCGATCCGTACCTCTATATTTTGAAGGAGTATTTTATAAAAATTTCTTCTAATGTGTGATTGACCATATCATGGGGACTGCAACACTAAATAGGGAAGCTTCCTGTCATCCGGATGTGTTCAAGACTGCTCCTGAGGCTGTACTTGAGGACGGATTTGTTTGCAGCCCCGAAGCCGTCACCATACTCTGGTGAGAACGGATGTGTATTTTATGATGTAATGTGTGATTGACGATATCATGGGGACTGACACTAAATAGGGAAGCTCCCTGTCATCCGGATGTGTTCAAGAGTGCTCCTGAGGGTGTACTTGAGAACGGATTTGTTCCCGGCCCTGAAGCCGTCACCATACTCTGGTGAGGTGTCTTTCTCAATCTGGTTCCTGAAAAAATCGCCCAGCATCTTCTCGAACTCTGACCTTGTGCCCTTTTTTGATGTGGAAGAAGATGAAGATGGTGAAGAAGAGGAAGAAGAAGAGGATGAGGATGCAGCACTGCTGCTGCCAGACCCAGACATGATTTCTGATTCTAACCACATGTGAGCCAGCACCTGGCATATGCCTTCCTCAACCTCAGGGCTCAGGTTCCTGTAGCCTGTCAAGTAGACAAAGTGAATAAGACATCAGCACAGTCTGAGCTAACAGTCCAAACAAATTAAGCTCCGTGAACATGACACTTGAATTTCATATAAAATGGCTGATAGAAAGTGTTAAGATATGCTAAACTTCTTAACCATTCACCAGAAGTTATAGATTAAAAGAGCAAACCCTCAAAAAGAAGATCAAAAAAACAAGAGGAAAGGTTGTTTAGAGGGTAACAGCATCACGAATCCAGCAAATACTTCTGGATGGATAGTAAAATATGAACCTTGTCACATCCAGTAGATTTCTAGATTGAGACTGTTTAAAAAAGCTATATGAATTGATCAGGCTACAAAACTGAAGCATCAATTCTGTTTTAAATAATCAAATTTTTGTTTATTATTATTCACTATGTAGTTGATTTCTACATTGAATATAGCATAGCTGATCATATGGCATTTGAAATCCTTCCCTTACATTGAAGCCTTAAGGTGGCAAATTGCTACTTTTTTACAAAATCTTAACACTTTGCCCCTTATATACATATAATATAATTATATTTTGTAGGTATTAAGGGTTGTTACATGTACAGGAGGAACACTGAATAGCCACTGTGGTGTCTAGTTGTTATCATCGTTAGCATTGATTTTATATCCGGCACTGTGCTTTCATATTGCCACTGTTAGTACTGTTCTAGATAGTGGTCTAAATAATTACTGAGAGTAAATGTAGATAAAATGCTCTCAAATAGACACTTTCTGTCTAGAATAGGTACTATGTTTGAATGAAGTTACTACAACCTTTTATAATTACCTAATATACTTACTATGTTTAATCTACATAATAGACAATGATCTAAAATGAAAAGAGGTTTCGACACGAGTATTATTATCTCATAACTAGAAAAGTGCCATGGATTTCATTTTTTTTTTCATTTTGGGTTAATATAGGTACTTGAGGATCCTACAATATGCATGACAGACACTGATGTTGGTAATACTGAAAATACAATAAAGATAGCATAGTTGTTGAAAGAAAATTTCAGACAAAGACAAGGCAAGTCTGAAAATAGACATTTGGAATATTAATCTTTAATAATGAGGGCATTAGGCAATTAACATAGAGAAAACTTTAATTCAAGATTAGAACCCTTGAAAGGACATTAGTACATGTGAATTTCACTAGGGACTCACAAAAACAACCAAAGGTGCAAATAGGCCCAAAATCTATATGAAAAGTGCACCCTCTTGAGGCACCTTGATGCCTAGAAGGTCACATAGTTGTGCGCCTTGACAAACGTGAAACCTATCACCTTAGAATGTAGTAGTTACAAGTGCAAAAAAACATATTACTTCCTTGTCAGTTGTCACATTTTGAATGGAATTATAGTATAGGAATGCCATAGGAACTGAGAGAATCGTGAATGGTGAGCATGTACCATTGAGTCGGAGCCAAGCATGCATCATCTCATGAGCCAAAATGGAGCCAGTTAATAATCTGCAAAAATAGATTACCGAAGTAAGCATAAAAAAATGTCATGAATGTCGGCAATTGCCTGAGCTAGATTTACTTAGATGATAAGTGGAATTATTTGGTTATGCGACATGGCTTTTCCTTCAGTAAGGGTGATTCCTTAGGAGCTTGATATCTGGAATTAACTGGTCAGCTGTGATTATCAAATGGAAATGAAAAATAAAGGTAAATGATGCCTATGTTTATGCAGCAGACAATGGTTTGTCAGAAATACCTCTCAAATGCTATCGAACAAACAGAGAAATTACAAATAGAACCACATTTACAGTAGGCTTTCAGTAGACTAAACATCAAAGAAGTAATCACAAGTTTCAATCAGCAGCTTATTTGTAAACGGATCTTGGAAAGACGGTCTAGAACTTCGATGCAGCACTTCTCCCAGTTATATGTTTTCTTGATTGGTTTGAACTAATAGTTCAGCATGATCTTATACTATCGATCTAATATTAAACAAACTAGTAGTACAGCATGATCTTATACTATCGATCTAATATTAAACAAACTAGTAGTACAGCATGATCTTATATTACCGATCTAATATCGAACAAAGTAACGGTGTCATCAACATAACTAAGTATAAGTAATATAAGCCATCAATGAGTATTAACATATAAATATCTTTTGTGTTATTCGTTATTGTACTTTGTGTTATGTGTTATTTTCATTTTTCTAGTTTAATCTTTGTACTTTAACCTTTCTCTCAATTCCTATGAAAAGAGAGTATTATAATTGTTTGGATCATCCAATAAAGCTAGATGATCCATCAATATTGTGATAACCTGACTTTCTCTCACCTCGATTATGCCCTTTGTCACTCTTTTGTGATACATATCACTCAATTAAACTTTGATTTCATAAATAGAGTGTTTTTGATGATCCAATTTGATCACTATATGTTTGATATTCCCATTTGTGACATAAGTAGCTCATAGACATATGTTTTAAGCTCTTAACATATCACACCCTTGCAAGCAATAGTGAACATTTTCAATGTGTTTTTCTTGCTCCTTAATGTATTTCATAGTGTAGATCTTTCTATTATCTTTCAAACAGCGCAAAAATCACCTTAATCGGACATCCGGAGTCCATGTTATGGACTAACGAAGTTTGGGCCGATTACATGTGTCTTTAATTGAATTTGACTCGATTTCTAACCTATTCGGGCCTAAAATTGGTGCTCGGCCCATGTACACCCTCCCCTTTGACTAGCTATTTGCGTGCCCCCTTTTCGACCAATCAGATGATTTGACTTATGGATCACGAAATGTAAGCCTCTAGATGAATCACATGCGGATTTCACCCCAGATCCACGGCTATGTTAGTTTCCCCCACCTCCGTACACCTTTATGGCAGCCGACCTTACCTAACACCACCTTTTCCTACCCTATTTCATACATATTTGAACCCCAATTTCGTTTCCTTTCTTGCTTTACTCGGTTTCCCCTCTTCTCTCTTGGCTTTTTGTAAACCCTAGCGCCACGACCCCTCCCTACTTCGTTTTTCCGCCGCCACGCAGCCCCTGTTTGGGCGTCTCCTTCTCAGTCCTTCTCAGACCGATTTGAGGCCCCCTTCTTCCTCGCGGTGTCGCGTCGAGGATGGATGGCCTCATCTCGCATACCGACTGGCCATGGCGCCCCTTCCATCAACTCCGGGAGTCTGCTCCATCACAGGTTGTTGTGGGTGTGTGGGTGGCACGATGTCGTAAAGAAGACAAAATCACGGTCGTTGAGTGGGGCTTGTATGGAAGGGATGAATCGGCCCTGCCCATCCACTTCCGTGAATAGGCGTGTGCATGGGCAGTCGCACGATCGTTGTAGGTCAAACATTGACCGCATCGGCGGCCCAAGTTTCAGCTCGTGACAACTAGAGATCACGACAGTGGAGAGCGGCCGCTTGTCGCAGGGCATCATCACCCATGGAGCGACCCGTAGCGGTGGGGAAAACCTAGGGCAGCTGGACGCTTGAATGTTGGGCTAGAGCACACGAGCTGAGAGCCACAGACCCAACTTCTCGGCCCATTTGAGGTAATATACCTCTAAAATCCCCACTATGTGTGTAAACTTCAAACCTCCATATCTTCTATGTCTTTTAATCAAAACATATGATGTTATATATCATTTACATCAGAAAAATGCCATCTTACTCATGATGTTGTCATATCCTACTTATTTTTCCCTATATTCTCATGTTCTATTAAAAAGTCTCCTTTATGACCTTTTTAGGGTTTAATCATTACCTACCATGCTTTAATATGTATGTTTAATGATCTCTTACCCTATGTTCATGCAAATCAGTAACCTTACTCCTTGTGAACGTGATGTAATGTCTTGGACCATCTATATGCACCTTAATGCCATATTGACCTACCATGACCTAAAAATGGTTCATATATGTACTTAAATGATGTAACTTGATCTTGTGTGAAGTCATGGACCTAATTGCTCTCTATGATATGGTTGAATCTCAAAATCAATAACCTTTACTATGCCATGTGAAACAATGAACTAAGATCTCATGTTTGACTCATAATACCCCAAGTTCCTATTATATGCATTTAATAGACCAAGTAGACCTAGTTTGCTTCCATAGGATGAAATACGACTTTTATGCTAATATCATATTCTATCTTGTTCAAATCAGTAAACTCATCATTCATGCAACACTAATTACTAGCTTGATCAGTCTTGTGCTCTTCTATGATCATAAGACTTGGATATATGATGCTAGTGCTTGAAATGGATCTTATATGACTAGATGTGCTCTTGCATGGTTGGACTTTGTTGATAATCTAATTCTCATGCTTCCTCGTTGCGCAATCGAACTTTAAATCAATCTTGTATCATTTATAATGTGGATGGTTTGCCTAAACCCAGTCCTCAATGTTGATACTTGTGCTATGTGGAATCATTGCATGCATGTTTGGAACTTGTTGAACTAAGTGAAATCTAGACCTAGGGAAACATCTACACAACTCATCTGATGTTTAGATTATCAGTGCCCTAATGATCTACGACCCCATGTTATACTTTTGCATCTTAGGTCCCCTTGGGCTGGACCATCTTTAGAGATCTTGCCATATCTTACTCACTACTCGTAAGGTACGTTTAATCTCTTGACCCTACTATGATATTGGCTTGTTTGTATGTATGCTCGTATAAATGCTTGACTAAGTTACTTGTTTGAGCTATTGTTTCCTACGAATACTACTTTCACGTTGACTATAGTATGTTCATAAACCTTAAACATAACATATAGAAATCCATTATATAGAAATAGGGAGCATAAATGCCCCTCAAAGACCCTTCCTTGAGAAGTGGTCAAAGGCCTATGTTGATATAATGGATAAAGAAACATAAAACATGCTTTGTCTGAAACAATGTCGTTAAGTGTTCTCACCTTGTTTCTACTTATTGTATATTATGATGTTTTCTAGCCAAGCGACTTTTATATTACTCTTAAATTGTGTTTACATGTTTTTCATAGCGTACTCAATGCACTCGTTTTGATATATTTTGTTTATCGAATTTGTAGTTGCCAAATGAAGATCCGATGTACTCAAGACTCTAAGATCTGAAATGAATCACTGATGGGTAATACTTGAATATAGAAATGAGTACATGCTTCTCTTCTCTATCCCCTTTTAGTATCATGTTATATCTTGTTGTTACTGCTTTTATATATATATTATATGTGTGAAATATTTGTGTCATTCTACGGACGGGCATCCAAGTCCACTCGCCTTTGGCTATGTAGCCATTAGGAGTGTGATTTAGGATAACAAACAGTTCTGTAACAAATATGGCATCAGAGCAATACGAACCTTCGTGGAGTATTCTCCAAGCAAGGGTCGCGCAACATGTTTACTCAACTATTGTGCCACCCTCTCTCCTTGCCCAAAAAGCCATGTGCCACCACCCATCCATTCCCATGTTGTCGTCAACGTCTCCCCTCCCTTCCACAAGCCCTGTAGTAGTCCCCCCCTTCCACCCATCCTAAATCGCTATGTCGTCACCCAACCTACCTATTGTCGTCTTCAAACCCTATTGTTGTTGCAGCGCCTTACCCGCCACCCCCTATTGATCTTGTTGACTCAAAGTCTAATTGACTCTCAAAGTCCAATTGACTAAATTCTTGTTTTGATGATGATTAACCATTCCATTTATTTGTGTATAATGCTTCTACTTGAGTGATTTCAGATTAGGTATAGATACACTCCAAATGTCCTAACTTGATCATCCTAACTTGGAGAAAGACAAGTCAAAATCAATGCAAGTGCACTTTTATGGAAAAGGCCTCAAATCCATTAGAATCATGTTGTAAATTATTTCAAATGATTGTATGACTTGTAATTAAGCTTAGAAAAAATCAGGAACACTTAAATCAAATATTTAAGCACTTTTATGGCACTTTTCAAAATTCATCACATGGACTCTTGTCGGTCGAGTTTCATCTAGGATAAACTCAACTGAGACCCTTGATGGATTTTAGGAGCTGCCAGGATCGGCCGAGTTTTCCCAGGACAAACTCGACTGAAACCTTTGCACATGCAAAACAGATTTAAACCATTGGCCGAGTTTCATCTAGAATAAACTCGACCGACAACTCAAAATTTATTTGTTGCATAGTGCCATTGGTCAAGTTTCTCAAAAGTAAACTCGACCGAATGCATTGTACGGAATGAGCAAAAAAGATATTTCTAATCGTTGGAGTGTTGCAAAACTCAAAAATATATTTGTTGCAACACCCCAAACGGCTAGAATTCGTCCTTAAGTGCTTCTACTGGTTAGGAGACATCCCCAACTATAAATAGGACCTCTTTGGCTTCATCCCATTGTTAGCTAAGTACTATGATGGTCAATATATTATAGTTGAGTGCCTCCAAGAACCTCCTTCCACTATTAAGCTAAATCACTTGCTACAAACAGCAGAGTGAGTAGGAGATTCGTAAGAGAGCTAGTCCTATATGTATATCTTGTGAGGCTCACACTTCATCTACCTCTCAATCTCTCTTTCTACCATGAAGATGAAGATTCTCTCTCTTGGCTAAGAGAGGTGAAGAAGAAGAAGAAGGGAAGGAGTTCTTTGGTGAAAGCTTCTCCTTGGCGAAGCTGAAGTCAGAGGCAGAACATCCAAGAAGAGTGGATAATTCCTTCAAGGCGGAAGACTTGTTGCGAGAGTAAGCCATTGGTGAAGGCGGAAGATTTGTTCCAATAGTGGGTAAGCCCTTAGTGAGGTTGAAGACTCTTGGTCTTGGATAGGTAAGTCATTTGTAAGGGTATTGGCTCTTTTTTCCTCATAGGGAAGTTGGGTACCCTTGTCCCAAAAAAGGGAGGTCATATATTGTATCTCTTATAATGGAATATAAAGAAGGCGCAATGATTGCAAAATCCTAGAGGTTAACCTTTCTAGGTAGTGGATGTAAACTCTCCTAGTTTGGAGTTTGGAGCCACTATACATAGCTTGTGTTCTTATTCTTATTCAATCTCTCATCCTTGCTATGTATGTTTAGTTGCACTCAAGTTTCATATAAACAACCTTATCTCTTGATATGATTTGAAGGTCTAATGAATTTGGTTTAAAGTGTTTTTAGCTCTATTCAACCCCCTATGTAGAGCCCATCATCCATAAATCCAACAGATAGTATCAGAGCATGTCTTCTCTAAGCAATACTTCCACAAATAGGAGAAGATGGACGATTATCAAGGGGGGAGGTACCTCATCAACATTGCAATATTTGATGGGAGTAACTTACTCTATTGGAAGAGAAGGTTACAATTCTAAATTCAAGGATGAAGTCTTGAGCTATGGAGAATAGTGAACTTTCCATACAAGCTACCGGAGACAAAGATAAAAGAATAGAATGAAGCTACTTTTAAAAAAGCAACCTTGAATACTAGAGCCATCAACATTCTCTATGCCTCCATTTCTCCTTCCGAGTTCAACCGGATTTCTTCATGTGAAACGACCTATGAGATATGAGGAAAACTATGTCTTACTTATGAGGAGACAAAAAGTCTACATGCTCAAAGGGTTTCTTGAAAACTTCAAAATGGGAAAGGAGGAAACGGTGGTGGATATGTACTCAATGCTCAACATCATTGTAAATGATCTTGCCATCCTAGGTCATCCTATGACTAGAGGAGAGATAAATTCAAAGATGCTTAGAACTCTCCCTATAAGGTGGAAATCCAAGATGACCTCCATTGACGAAAGCAAGAGCCTTGGTGAAATTTCCATTGAAGAGCTCATAGGAAATCTACAAGCCCATGAAGTTACACTTGACAAGCAAGAGAAAGAAGAAAGAGCTCAGGAGAAAGAAGAAGGCTGAAATCAAAGCCCAAGTTAAAACTTTTGTTAGTCAAACTTCTCCATCCTCTCAAGTTAACGAAGATGTCATGTACTCCAAGGGTAGATTCTACAAAGGTAAGTCCTCCTTCACCCGGTGCTTCAAATGTAGAAAGAAGGGTCACTTCAAGGAAGATTGCCAACAAGGCGAAAAGACTCATCATCACAAGAGAAGAGAAGAGAAGCACAAGAAGGAGTTCTAGTGACTCCTCACCCTCAAGCTCAAGTGAAAAATCTAGTAGAGAATCTAACTCAAGCTCTAGTAAAGATGGAGAATGTCATTTTGCTCTCATGGCCTCAATAAGAGACTCAAATGAGGTAAATCTAAACTCTTTAGATAAAGAATCTTTAATTGCAATTATTATGCTACTCATACCTCTCTTAAGTCTTCTACAAAGAAAAAGGAAAAGCTTGCTAGAATTGTTGATAATTTATATGTAGAAAAAGATGATCTTGAACATGTTAATATTTGCTTGCTTGATGAAAATAATGGTTATCTTAGACAAGTTGACTCTCTTAAAGTTGAAAATACTAACTTGCTTGATAAGATTAGATTTCTAGAAGTTCAACCTCTTATGCCTAGTTCTAGTAAAGAGCGTAGTAAAATTATGAATTCTCTCATACTTGATACTGATGTTCTTAAATCTGAAAATGAGGACAAAGATTTGTTTTGCAAAGAATAAAATCTGAAAATAGTGTCCATCTTTCTAAAATTGCTTTGCTTGAAAAAGAAAACGCTTCCTTACTTTTTACAATCAATGACCTTGAATATTGCTCTAGTTCTACTAGTAGAGAGAATAATGTTGTTGCTCTTCATGTTGATATTAATTCTTATATGACCAAAGCTTTTTACTTAGAAATCGATCTTTTGCATGTTAGAGATAATAATAATCAATTGTCTTTGACTATTACTTCTCTTATGCATGACAATCATTATTTGAGGTCGTCTATGCAAAGATTCTTAGATGATAAAAATAATCTTAATCAATCCTACGTGATACTACCGAACAAATGGATATAAATGATATCGGACTTGATAGTAGCCAAAGGAACAACAAAGAAAAAAGTCCTTCAATTTTCAATGAAGAATCTTCTAGTTCCAAGGCTACGAGATCATGTAATCAATGCAATGAAATTTGTCATTATTCTACATATTATCCTTTTAGGAAAGCACCCAAGAGTAATAAGATTTGGGCTGCTAAGCTAACCCCTCTGAAGTCAAAAATATGATTGGGACCATTTCTCTTTCTTCTTGTAGGTCACTTATAATTGGATTGGCATGAGCTATTCACTTGTGAATTGACTTCTCCATCCACGTGAAAGAAGAAATATGAGATTTGTATGGGGTGGCAATAAGTGAAAAAGAAATGGTGAGAATAGAGGTAATGGTATTCCTACTCATATCCAATCATAGTTTGTTTTCGTCAAGTTAGTATGCACTAGACATGTTTTTTTAGTTAAATTGGTATTTTGTGATTCTCATCACTTTCTTGCTCAAAAACTTCTCTTGATGCTTTCACGGTGCATTGTTAACTTGCTTATGCGTGTTTGGATATGGTTTATATTTTTATCATGCCTCTAGATATACTTTCTGGAATATATGTGTATTTTGACACCAGCCGTTATCGGCCGAGTTTTACCTGAGGAAACGCAACCGACGAGCATTAATGGGTGTTGCCAACAGCTGTTGTCGGCCGAGAAGTTTAATCCATAAACTCGACCGACAACACTGTGCACAGAATATATAGTTGGCATTTTGGATGAGAATTTCTCTCTCAATTAGACGTTCTCAACTAATAGTCTTATTCTTTGGCACTCTCTTGGTACCTTTATATGCATATTGCCATATTTTAATTTGCTTACCTTACATACAACTCTATCTCTCTAATTGCTATATTGGTATATCTATATCTTACAATTACCTATCCTGAATTGTAAAACGTACTTTGATGATCATCTCTTTAAATTTTTTAGTTGTGCCTTAAATTGCATATGTTGTGCTCTAACTTGCTACATCTATCTAGTTGTATATCGTTTGATGCAACCTTGAGCCTCTTAGTGGTCATCATCTCTTAGTAATGATGCATATTTGCTAGTTAGTGATATCCTTTCATGCTTCTAAAATTACATATCTCTTTGTTTACATATTGTTCTACATCTACTCATAGTTTGTTCTTTAACTTGTGCATCTTTTGCTATGATCTAGATCCTACTAGTAGTTCTAACTTGTGATATCATCTAATAGTAGTTCATATACATGTAGTTCTAGTCTTGTTCATCTTGTAGTATCCAATTATATGCAATGCTTGTATCTTGTTTATACTTACTCAAGCTTGTTCTTTGACTTGCACATATACTATCTTGAGTTACTTGCTTGCATAGTCTTACCTTGATTATATGCTAGAATTACATATAGGGTTGTTCTAATGCATGTTTTGATCTGATTTATATACTTTTTGCTTGAACAAACCCCTAGTTTTGCTCTTCTACTCTCCATTCTATCTTTTAGTATCTCCTTTCTAACAAGTTGTGTTTTACCTCTTCAACCCCCCATACTTTTTGAAATGACAAAAGGAGAGAAGACATGTCTTATGTAAAGGGGAAGACACACATATATGTAGAATATATATGAGTAGAAGACATAGTTTTTATATATGTTATGAAAGTTAACCAGGCAGGAGAATTAGCATCAATTGATGGAGAGTATGAAAACTTCATGAGCATCAATTGAGGGGGAGCATATGAACTCAATTCTATTGAAACCCCTAGGTTTTGTCAAATGTATGATTTTTTTAAATGTTTATAATACATTTATAGAATGGTTTGTCATCTTCAAAAATGGAGAGAATGTTGACTCAAAGTCTAATTGACTCTCAACGTTCAATTGACTAAACCATTGATTTGATGATGACTAATCATTCCACTTATTTGTGTCTAATGCTTCTACTTGAATGATTTTAGATTAGGTATAGACACACTACACTTGCGCATCGTAACTTAGAGAAAGATAAATCAAAATCAATATAAGTGCATTTTTGTGGAAAAGACAAATCCATTAGAATCATGTTGTAAATTTTTTAAATGATTGTGTGCCTTGAAAAATTCAGGAACACTTAAATCGAATGATGCAGGGATTTTGGGTCGTATTTATAGGCTGATTTCATACTTGTTTTGTGTGGTTATTTGTCATCTTTTGTGACTATAATAGCATGATTCACTTTCTTTAGCCTATAAACACTTTATGCATCAAATTGATCTTATTCTATTTTATTTTGTATGATTTGTGAAATTTCTCAAATTGACTTGTGTTTTTCTCTGTTTTTCAGGTACCTTATGTTCCAGAACCTGTCGATACTATCGACAATGCATCAGGTGGTCAAGCTGGAGAAGAGCACCCCGGTCGATACCATCGACCCACAGTGTCGATGGTCTCGAGATCAGTCCAAAAAACAAAATAGCATTCTGTCGATACTATCGACACAATGGTCAATAGTATCGAAATGTCAACAGGATGGTTTCCATTTTTGAAGTAAGTACGTGTGCCCTAAGGTATCGATACTATCGACAGCCTGTCGATGGTATCGACGCCGTCGGATCAGAATTTTCTACATAATCGTCACGATCGAACAGATGCGATCTTTTGGCGACCGTAAGTCGTGCCTATACCTAAAGAAAGACGGCCCAGACCAGGGCATCACGTTCTATTCCGCCGCACGAGTCCCGAAGGAGAGGAGAGCAAAGAACGGAGCCGAAAGCAACGTTTCGGAGGATTCGAGAGCCGTAGACGGGCGATTCTACCGTCGGAAGGCTGCAGAACGGGCGTCTCACACCGAGGATCATCCGGTTCTTCACCGTTCCAGGGGTTACACGATATTTCTATCCGTTTCCCGTGCTTTCTTCCTCCTTTCTCATGTACTCTGTTAAGATGAACATGCGGGACTAATCCCCTTTGATCCTTAAGACCCGGGAGTAGCCCGGGGAATCGTTGCAATACATTTTTGCATGGATTAATATAATTCTTCTCATTTTTCCTGGATATGTTATCGTGTTCTCTATCGTAATTGCTATGCTTGATCACCATAGTTAATTTCTAATACCTTTAATTGTTCTTGACGGAGGATTAGTGGTTGAAAAGGCACGATTAACACGTTAGCCTATAAATTCCTTAGACGAGGTAATGTACGACTAATGGTGGATACCCAGAGGATTCATTAATGCATCTAGATCTAGGGTATAAGTTACTACTGGCGTGGAACTGACCTAGAACTAGGTAGTGGATTGCATCGTGGAAGTGAGCAATTCTGACTACAGGCCTCTATCCAGGATAAGGGATAAGTTATGTTAATTATGTGAATTTGTATGCAGCGAGACCTTGTGGTGAAACCGAAATCCTAAGGATTCCCATTCTTATTTGATTAAACCAACATTTAATCATCGCTCTTTTATTTTCTCTTATTTTATTTTCTTTTACAAAAATCAATCAACTTTTTCATCGGTCTAGCTAATCGCAACCAGTTAGTAGTAGTTTCTAAAATTCATGTTTCCCTGAGTTCGACTCGGGCCTCACAAAGCTTATATTACATTGATACGTTCACTTGCGTTTAACGCACAGTTTTCGCGTGTCAAGTTTTTGGCGCCTTTGTCGGGGAAACGACGAATTTTAACACTACAAGTGTTGCAACCGGCCACTCTAGGCCACTTTTTACTGCAATTTTAATTTTTGAACTTAATTGCCTATCTTTCAGACTTTCATTCATTCTAGCACTGTACTTACTTGATTCTTCATATTTCAAGTACTAGTGCATGGTGAGGAAGCGTAGTACGGACTACGCAGAATCATCTGAGATTCCGCCATCGGGTGAAGAAGACGAGCTGATAAATACGCCTCCCGAGGACGTTGAACAAGAACTCGAGGCTTTCAAAATGGCCGAGGAGCAGACCATTTGGGAGAAGATTAAAGCTTCTTCTTCCTCTGCGCAGAAGGGGTCAATCAAGAAACAAGCTATCAACATACCCAGTTACAAGATTGATCCATGGCTTATTCAATTGGTCAAGTCGCAGGCATTCTATGGACTCAAAAATGAAGACCCGGTAGCCCACATCAGCACATTTGTGGAGAACTGTGATATGGTGAAGGTAGATAGGTTCCCACAGGAGGCCATTTATCTAAAAGTATTCCCATCCTCTTTAGCAGGAAATGCAAGGAAGTGGCTCTATAATCTGGATGATGAATATATCGAATCATGGGATATGATGATTGAGGTGTTCTTTGAAAGGTATTTTCCGCCCGAAAAGACAAATGATCTCGTGAGGAGGATCCACAACTTCAAACAGCAGGCCGGCGAGACATACTCGGAGACATGCTAACGCTTCAATATCATGCTGCGAAAATGCCCACATCATGGGCTGGATTTAGAAACCCAAGCGAAGATCTTTTATTTTGCCCTTAACGAACATGATAGGAGTAATCTTAACTCAGCGGGAACAGGTTTCTTTCTAAACAACAAAGGCTCCAAGTGTCGAGAGATTTTAAAGAATATGGCTAAGAAGCAATCTTGGGGTGAAAGAGACGCACCAGAACAGGTCAGAGTTGCAGGGGATGCCAAGGCCATTAAAGAATTAAATGAGAAGATGGACTTGATAGCAAAGAGACTTCTAGCAAAAGATGATGATGGGTTTGATGATGAGGCACAGGCAAGGTTCATGCGCCAACAACAGGGCTATAGGAACAATGACTATGCGTGGAGGAAAGACAAGAAATTCTCGTGGAAGGATCCAAACAATTTTCTGCAGGATCCGGATCAAAAGCCACAGCCTAGTGCGGTGGAAAAAAGTAATGAGTTGCTCAACCAAGTAATAAAGCAAAACCAAGAGTTGATGAATACATTCGGCAAGCAAATTCAGTCACAGGGGGGATTTATGAACCAATTCAGTCAGACTCTACAGAGCCATGGTGCACAACTAAGGACGCTAGAGACGTCCATAACCCAAATTGCAACTGAGGTGGCTTCCATGAAGCAAATCATTCAACAAAAACCAGCTGGGAATGCAGGGCCCGCTCAACCACATCAGTAGGTTAAATATATATCAGTCAAAAAGGGGCCAGAGCTTCCTGTTGAGAAGATACATGAGCGGAGTATTATGCATATAGACTTGGAAGATAAACCCAAAGTTCCATACCCTCGCAGTTTGTATGGATTGCCAGGAGGATGTAGGACGCCGGTCAAATCACTCCAACATTCCACCACTGTCGTTCCCACATCTCAGATGTCTGAAGAGACTCTTATACCGGAAGAGCATGTGAAAGCTTTACTTCGTAGTGGAGCAGCCACTATCAATAAGGAGAAGCAGCCACAAGTCATGCCATCCACGGATGATGTGCCAAATCCTATCTTAGAAGGTGGCGTTGAAGCAAGCTTAGGGGAGGAGACCCCTAAAGTTCCATATATTCCACCGCACAAGCGCATCAATGAGCCAAGCATGCCATTCCCGGATAGTCTGAAGCCGATGAAAGAGCAAAGGCACTTCAAGAAATTTCTTGAGATCTTCCGGAAGCTCCACATTAACATTCCATTGGTGGAGGCTATAGAGCAAATTCCTTCATATGGAAGATTCATGAAAGACATCATCAACAAGAAACGGCGGATCAAAGATATAGATGTTGTGTGTGTTGATGAAATAGTGAGTTCTATAATCCAAGGAAGGTTGCCAAAGAAGAGGAAAGATCCAGGATGTTTCTACATCCCATGTTCTATAGGTGGCCAACATTTTCCACAAGCATAGTGTGACTCAGGAGCATGCATTAATCTTATGCCATTTGCCACTTTTCAAAAGCTGGGATTGAAGAAGCCAACACAAACTTCCATGACAATTGAGTAGGCGGATGGATCCATTGTGAAGCCACAACGTATATGCGAGGATGTGCTAGTCAAAGTCGACAAATTCATCTTCCATGTTGACTTTGTGGTCTTGGACATGCATGAGCGGGAAGGATGTGAGATTCTATTAGGAAGGTCGTTTCAAGCTACGGCTGATGTAATCACTGCCATTGGGCGAGGTTACTTGACACTTGGGATTGGTGATGATAGAGTTGAATTCAAATTTAGGGCTGAGCATCGGTCCAAAACCGGACCGGACCGAACCGGACCGGACCGCGGACCGAATTTCAATAATATATAGACCGGGACCGGACCGTTTTGTGCTAGGACCGGACCGGGACCGGACCGTTTTGTGCTAGGACCGGACCGTTTGGACCGTAATCAGTTTTTTTTACATGTTTTACAACTTATTTAATTGTACAAAGTTGATAATCTTAGTCACTTCTAACAATTATATAACTTTAGTATCAAACATTTATACTAGTAGTGCTTATATATGTACTTTATTTGTAGTTATTATAGAATACACCTTCAAATATATATGAATTTTATACAAAAGTCAATCTGCGGTCCGGACCGGTTTTGGACCGGACCGGACCAGACCGGACCGAAGACCGAACTTATCGAAATTCCCGGACCGCGGACCGGACCGAACTCAAAATGGACCGGACCGGACCGAATTGAGCAGTCCGGTCCGGTTTTGCGGTCTGGACCATTATTTGCTCACCCCTATTCAAATTGCCAAATGAATCATTAGAGACAACCCTTGACCATCGAGGTTAAAGGTATCCTTATGTCAAGCCTAGGACATTAAACAAGGGCGCTTGTTGGGAGGCAACCCAACTTTAGGTTTATTTTATGTTTGGTTATGTTCTTTTATGTTTATGTACTTAGTTTTTGTTTAGGTTTTGATAATTTTTGTAAAAATGGTACCCTGACTTGTGTTTTGAAGTGTGCAGAACTTTTACGGTCGATACTATCGACACCCCTGTCGATAGTATCGAGTTTGGATCAGTAAACGTTGAGCAAGAGTCAATACTATCGACCCTAGTGTCGATAGTATCGAGTTCTCTGGAGAAACCAGACGCGTTTTTATCGGTAACTATCGATACTATCGACACCCCTGTCGATAGTATCGACACTTTTGATTTCCCAGGCTTGTAGATGTGTCGGTACACCAAAATTACTGAGCAAGAGTCGATACCATCGACCTTGGTGTCGATAGTATCGACACCTGCAGGACAGCTACATAAAACAGGCCGTGAAAGGTGTCGAAACGAGATTTTTTCGCACCGTTTTTTGCAGAGCAAAGAAGGATGAAGCGAGTCACGTCTTAGAACCACTAAGACACAAAAGTGGGCCACCAAAAAGAGGGAGATAGCAAGCATCACTTGGTCCACTTGAGCATCCAACCATCCATCTTCACCACACTTCAAAGCGAATGGTACCGTTGTTCCACCTCTTAAGTGGGAATGTTGACTATGAGGCCATAGTCATATTCAAGCTTGGGGGGTGTTGGAACAGCCCTCTATCTTAGTTTTTATTTACTTATTTATGTTGGTTTTACTTTTGAAAATTTAGTTGTCTCTGTTTTTCTAGGATCCACTATCTATCTAGTGTAATCAGTGGAGTTGTAATGAAATGCATGTCATCTTATGTTTTCACCTTGGGGGCTTGTAAGCAAACAAAATATAAATGAAAATTTTAAAAATTTGTAAGCTTGTCTTGTGAGAACTTGAGGACTTAACTTGTGAAACTTATTGGGTAGGTCAACTCTAAAACATATGAACATGAATGTTTATCCTTATGGTTCACGGGAAGAGGTTGATATGGGTGTTTGAGCCTAAACCGACCAAACGTTAACGTGACTTTAATTTGAAGTGAGAGAGAGAAATCCCTTGATTAACCTGTACACAAGTCAGTAAGGAGGGACATATAATTCTTTCTGAAGGTTCTGTCAATTAATCTTGTGATCTGTTCCACCGCAATGTCATTCACACTCCACCATAAGAATTGGGAGCACATAACCGTCTTTCTCTCATTGATTGCATTCCATATAGATAGATTCTGCATTATAGTTCTTTTGCATTTATTCGCATGAAAATGAAAGAAAAAAATATATAGAATAGTTATACATGCACATTATCCTCAGGTGCATGTCATTTAGTTGCATAACTGTTATCATCTAGTTGCATTGGCATCTTTTAAGCATGTGTTACATCATGTGTCTATATGTTTTTCTAAAAACATTAAAGGTGGTAAATTTGCTCCATACCCTCAGAAAATTTTAAAAGAGAATGCATCAAGTGTACAAGTTATGTAAAAAGAAGGAAGCCCAAAAAACAATCCATATCATTTATGAAAAGAGGGCTTGGAAAAAAAAAAGAAAAAAAATAATAAAAAGGATTAAGAAGTAATCAAGAAGAAGAGGGAGAAAGGAACATGTTTTCACTTGAACATTAAGAAGAATGGACACATGATGCGGTTTTCTTAGATATTCCATCTCACTCTGAGACGGAATGATAGTGCATGCATCATTTCACCAAAAATGTTAGCATTAGGATCATTATCATCTGCATCTGCATCATCTTAGGTTAATCATTTTTTGTATTGCATGATTGATTGTAATGTGCTTCCATTTCTTCCACAGCCACCTATTCCATCCACCCGTTGCTCTAAGTGGTAGGCCACCCATGATTTTCTCCTCATTCATGTACATCAGGAGAGTTGCTTCCATTTAGATGGTAGTTAGAGAAAATGAGCAACGTAGATAGGAGATCACAAGATGCACCAAGCCTGAATCGGAGGACTTTATTATATGAACTTCTTTATTTGATAGTGTTCGTTGATCTTGGGGTGGACATCTTTCATGAATGATTCTTGTCGCCTGAAGGGCAGTTATCGTTCCGTGGTTGGTAAGGGTCGGTATGTGGCTCGCAGGCGGGAATAATTTTGAGATATCATTCAATGTGATTATGTTCTTTAGTTGACCCTCTCAATCAGATTTTATAGTTTTGTTGCTCGAGGACAAGCAAGATTCAAGCTTAGGGGAGTTTGATGCAGGGATTTTGGGTCGTATTTATAGGCTGATTTCATACTTTTTTTGTGTGGTTATTTGTCATCTTTTGTGACTATAATAGCATGATTCACTTTCTTTAGCCTATAAACACTTTATGCATCAAATTGATCTTATTCTATTTTATTTTGTATGATTTGTGAAATTTCCCGAATTGACTTGTGTTTTTCTCAATTTTTCAGGTACCTTATGTTCCAGAACTTGTCGATACTATCGACAGATCGTCGATACTATCGACAATGCATCAGGCGGTCAAGCTGGAGAAGAGTACCCCGGTCGATACTATCGACCCACAGTGTCGATGGTCTCGAGATCAGCCCAGAAAACAAAATAGCATTCCGTCGATACTATCGACACAATGGTCGATAGTATCGAAATGTCAACAGGATGGATTCCATTTTTTAAGCAAGTACGCGTGCCCTAAGGTGTCGATACGATCGACAACCTGTTGATGGTATCGATGTCGTCGGATCAGAATTTTCTACAGAATCGTCACGATCGAACGGCTGCAATCTTTTGGCGGTCGTAAGTCGTACCTATACCTAAAGAAAGACGGCTCAGACCAGGGCATCACGTTCTATTCTGTCGCACGAGTCCCGAAGGAGAGGAGAGCAAAGAACGGAGCCGAAAGCAACGTTCCGGAGGATTCGAGAGCCGTAGCCGGGCGATTCTACCGCCAGAAGGCTGCAGAACGGGCGTCTCGCACCGAGGATCATCTGGTTCTTCACCGTTCCAGGGGTTACACGATATTTCTATCTGTTTCCCATGCTTTCTTCCTCCTTTCTCATGTACTCTGTTAAGATGAACATGCGGGGCTAATCCCCTTTGATCCTTAGGACCCGGGAGTAGCCCGGGGAATCGATGTAATACATTTTTGCATGGATTAATATAATTCTTCTCATTTTTCTTGGATATGTTATCGTGTTCTTTATCGTAATTGCTATGCTTGATCACCATAGTTAATTTTTAATACCTTTAATTGCTCTTGACGGAGGATTAGTGGTTGAAAAGGCACGATTAACACGTTAGCCTATAAATTCCTTAGACGAGGTAATGTACGGCTAATGGTGGATACCCAAAGGATTCATTAATGCATCTAGATCTAGGGTATAAGTTACTACTGGCGTGGAATTGACCTAGAACTAGGTAGTGGATTGCATCGTGGAAGTGAGCAATTCTGACTACAGGCCTCTATCCAGGATAAGGGACGAGTATGTTAATTATGTGAATTTGTATGCAACGAGACCTTGTGGTGAAACTGAAATCCTAAGGATTCCCATTCTTATTTGATTAAACCAACATTTAATTATCGCTCTTTTATTTTCTCTTATTTTATTTTATTTTACAAAAACCAATCAACTTTTCCATCGGTCTAGCTGATCGCAACCAGTTAGTAGTAGTTTCTAAAATTCACGTTTCCCTGAGTTCGACTCGGGCCTCACAAGGCCTATATTACATTGATACGTTCACTTGCGTTTAACGCACGATTTTCGCGTGTCATCGAATATTTAAGTACTTTTATGGCACTTTATAAAATTCATCGCAGGGACTCTTGTCAGTCGAGTTTTAGGTAAACTCGACCGACACCCTTGATGGATTTTGAAATCTGTCAGGATCTGGCAGAGTTTTCCTATGATAAACTCAACCGACAGCTCTGCACAAGCAAAACAGATTTAAACCATCGATCGAGTTTCATCTAAGATAAACTTGACCGACAACTCAAAATTTATTTGTCGCATAGTGTCATCGATTGAGTTTCTCAAAAGTAAACTCGACCGACTACAGTGTATGAAATGTGCAGTAAAAGTATTTCTAACCATTGGAGTGTTGCAAAAGTCAAAAATATATCCTTTGCAACACCCCAAATGATTAGAATTAGTCTTTAAGTTCTTCTAATGACTAAGAGGCATCCCCAACTATAAATAGGACCCCGTGGGCTTCATCTCATGCAGTGTTTTAAAAAGCGGCCTAGGCGGCCGCTTAAGCGCCAACAGGTGTTGTCCGCCTAAAAACACCCTTAAGCGCCGCTTAAGAAAATTTGAGAAAAGCGGACGCTTTTTGCCCGCTTAACCCGCTTTTTCCCCCTTTTTTCCCATTTTTTGCCCGCTTTTAAAAAAACGGATGTAAGCATATAACAATAAGTACATTATATGCCCCGATTAGTATATGTTCTATGATATACCTAATTCTAATTTAGAATGCATACTTTGTATGTAAGTTGTAATGATATGGTATTTTTGTGATGTATCCAAGTAAATTATAGGTAACTATTATATAATTTAGAATGAATACTTTGATTAAATGTACTGCTGTAATGTATGACTATTGGATGATGTGCAGATGTAACAATATGTTTGTAAGCTAGCTATGTTTACTGTTTAGCTATGTAAACATGTGATACAAAATTGTTGTTACATCTTGTACATACTTATTATTTTATGTGTAGGGTGCTTTATCTATGACAAGTATATTTTTTACTATATTGTATAGATACAATCATCGTTGTATAGTTGTGTTATAAACTATTTGGGTGTTTTATATTGTCTTGTACTATGTTTAGATATGTATAGACATTTCAAAAATATAGTATTTATATACATATGTATGTAATTTTGCATAGACGTTTATAGGAATTGGAAACCCGCTTTTCTAAAAAGCGTCCGCTTAATCGCCCGCCTGGCAATTAATTGGCTACAAGGTCCCGTCCGCACGCTTCCCGCTTCGTGCTTTTTAAAACCTTGATCTCATGGTTTGCTAAGCACTACGAAGGTCCCTATATTATACTTGAGTGCCTCCAAGAACCTCCTTCAACTCTTCATCTTAATCACTTGCTACATACAACAGGGTGAGTAGGAGATTTGTAAGAGAGCTAGTCCTACATGTATATCTTGTGAGGCTCTCACTTCCTCTACCTCTCAATCTCTCTTTCTACCATGAAGATGAAGATTCTCTCTTATCTAAGAGAGGTGAAGAAGAAGGGAAGGAGTTCCTTGGTAAAAGCTTCTCTTTGGCGAAGGTGAAGTCAAAGGCAGAAGATCCAAGAAGAGTGGGTAAGTCCCACCCAACCTACAGCCACTGCCATTCCAAAAAAAATTGAGCCTAAACCTCCACCTTGCATAAAACTTCATGTTTCAATTCTAACACCTTTTTTGACAATGGCCTTTCCCACTTCTTTATTTGGGATTATTCCCCCATTCTGCTCTGTCACATAGTATGACACGGTGATGTAGCCTTTCATCTGCTACCCATAGTACTACTACCACTACGTGTGTCTAACCACACATTCTTTTTTTCTACTCTTTCTGTCTGTCCTGATTCAATATTACAGCTAATAGTGACACCTTTTGTATCCTATGTTATGACTGTCAAACTAGATGGAACCAAATACACACTTGGTCTTCTCATTCGAACTAAATGTGTAGGCGTAAGCCAAATATTCCCATCTGATTATTGCGGCTCCGGTGCCTCTTGTTGTTACTACTGACACCATGGTCAAGCAAGCCTATGACCTCTTGGTCAAGGAGGACTTTGTTGTTATGACCCAGATGATCAACATCATTGAACATAAGATCATTCGGTTCCTTCTCAGTCTCAGAACTGCAGAAGATATGTGGGATCAACTCTCTCATATCTACTCTCCTCAGAAAAATTCAAAGATCTTTGATGTTTTTAAAATTCTTGAGTAAGAAGATTTTTTTTACTAACAGCTCTGGAGAAAACTACTACAACCAATGTAAAGCCCTACGAGATGAGTTCGAGCTATATCACCCATTGTCTGTTGATGAACTGAAGACCCAACGTCACCCAACGTCAATGCGATGAACTACAGCTCCCTCCATTTCTTGATGTCATACCACATTTCTTTTTTAGCATTGTTAATCAAATCCTGTCTAGTGATTTTCTCCCATCACTTTGTGATATCCTTAAGGGGTCGTTTGGCCCGCGACAATCAAAGTTATGGTAGTCTCGTATATAAAACGATACAGCATTTGATCAAAACTGCCAGGCTGCCAACAAAAAGACAGAAGCCCGTACGATAGTTGGTACATAAGGCATGGTAGCGGACCAGACATAGCAGTTCCCAGTCCCTCTAAAATAGACATGCTTCACAATTTCACAAGCATGTCATTATAGATGGTAAAGTGAATTCATGTAGAAGTAGCTATTAATCTTAAACATCTTTCGTACGCAACTAATGGTACTTGAACTGCCTCCTAATACTTACTACTCTTCTTGTTTGTTCTAGAGTCTGCAGACAAGGCCTTTGTCGTGGTTGTGGTTGTTCTTCAAGAGGTCCTCAACGAGGATGAGGCCAGCCTATTTCAGGTCTATAACATTGAAATTTTTGAGGCCGCAATAATCACATAGAGGATCGTTGTTGGGCCAAGCATGGAATAGTACATGGGATAATCAAGTGTCTACTAAGAATATTGATATGACGAGGCTACCTCATCTACCTACATTGCTCCTTTTATAGTCTGGCTCTGCCCCCAACAGAAGAAACTATTATCGAAATGTCAACCTGCCCAAACTGTTGTCGCTCACTATACAAAGGCTCAACTTTCCTTTCTTCTCCCATTGCATCTGGTAACAAAATATGGGCGATAGATTTTGGTGCCTCTTCACACATTTTTGGAAATCACTCTTAATTCTCTACACTTACTAAAATTACATGTTATACCGCCTACTTGGTTATTGATGGCTCTCACACTCCCATGAATGCCATTGCGGACATTCTGACATTCACCAGTGTGCTTCTGAAATCTTCTCTTGATGTTCCCTCCCACCGAATTTCTTATTTGTTCGCAAAACTGTAAAAAGTATTCAGTGCTCACATGTCCCTGATGGTTGTACTTTTTGAGATCTCTACACAAAAATGAGGATTGGTTTGAGGCGTGAGGGACTAGACGGGTGTTACTACTTAAATCTACCAAGAGTTGCTTATATTGCATTGTAATCTTCTGTTGTGATTGGTTTACACATGCACTATCACCTAGACCATCTATCTTTTGAGAAACTAAAACATTTATTTCCTTTCGTTTCTATTTTTGCTTTCAATGTGAGGCATGCCAACTTGGCAAATAAAGACAACTTTTATCCTAGTATACAAGCATTAATTCATCCTCTACTTCTAATATGGTGCATGTTAATATATGCAGACCTTGTTTTATTGCGAGTTTATCTGGCCTTCACTTTTAATTATGCTAATCAATGATTATTCTTGAGCTACGTGGTTATACCTACTGAAAGATCGTGCAAATATCCTAGACAATTAAAACATTTTTTACAAAAATTAGGATACTATTCTCATAGCCTATTAATATCTTTTTGTGGTGATAATGCACTTAGTTAATGTAGCACTCGACTTAGGATTTCTACAAAAATGTGGGAACCCTTCACCAAACTTCTAGTTCCTACACACCAGAATAGAATGGTGTCATTGAACAAAAAAACTTCAATATGTTTGATGTTGTTATGACAATTTTGTTTTATCATTATGTTCCTAAGCACATTTGGCCTAAAGCGGTTTCCAGAGCATGTTATCCTATGAAGCACGGATACTCCAAAACAGGTGTCGTACCCGTATCCGATACGTATTGGATAACTATACTCCGTGGATACTCCTGGATACGTATCGGATACTCCCAATCCGTATCCTGCCGTATCCAGGCCGTATCCAGTCAGTAAAAACTAGAAAAAAAAATTGGGCATGACATTGCTTGATTAGCATTTGACACCAGCTCATGTCTCAACCCTCTCTGCTAAGTAGTAGCTTGCAGCAAGGCGGTCATAGTTGCTTCCTTGAAGTAGTTCAAGGTTAGTCACCATTCCTCTTGCTAAATGCCAATCTTCCTTCTTCTCTTTATTGTTTCTACCTCCTATGGTTTTTGGGATTTCACTTTTTAAAGAACCTCAATATGTAATCTGGATTTTTGTTTGTTCTTTATTGCAAACCAATTCATTCACCTTTACATGGTACTTCCAGATGCTTTCCCTACTAAGGTGCAAGTTTTATGCACGTTGATGTCCTCCATATTCTATGAAAGGCTTCAATTTAGTATCGTTGGGTTACCATGCCTCTTGTTTTGGTGACTAAATCCATTGTAATTTATTCTGGATTTCTATCTAGACAATATCTATTTCATCTCCTTTGAAGATAATCATTGCATCCCCATCCTTTTGTCTCCCCCTATGAAGCATCGATACACCAAAATAGGTGTCCTACTAGTATTGAATACATATTTGATACTAATACTCCCTAGATACTCTCTAATACATACCAACTACTTCTTAAGTCGTATTCCTTTTTTTATTAGCAGGAAATGACCTCAATGCAGCCAGGATACAACCAACCCATTTAGAAGCCAAGAGAGCCCCCACTCGCGTGATCCCTCAAAATCCCAAAACCATGTGACTTTCAACTCTGGATTCCCTCTATTGAATTGTGATTTGAGAATGAAATTGGTATTTTCTGTTAAAATTTCAAAATAAACATTAAAAAAACTGTTGTATCCATGTTGTACCCGTATCTTATATTTTCAAAAATGGTCATATCCCCTTACTGCACCCGTACCCGTATCCATTTATGTATCTATATTCGTGCTTCATAGTAGCTAGCTATACATGAGAGAAGATAGTTTGGTATCACAGATGACACAACTCACTTTACAACACAACATTACATGATACATGAAATGTGAAAGGTTTAGAATATGATATTATCATGTCTTTTTGTAACTTGTCTCACATTAATATGAATGAAAGATCCCTTTTTAAATCATTGTTTGATATTATAGCATTGGTTTCCATTTTCTTTAGAAATATTGTGATTTTTGAATGAAATTTGATTGTCTTCATCTATTCTTAAAATAAATATATTGGTTATTTTTAAAAATATTAAATAAATATTAAAAACATTGCCGTATCCATGACGTACCCGTATCCTATATTTTTGAAAATTGCCATATCCGCGTACCCGTACCCGTACCCGTATCCGATACGTATCTGTATCCGTGCTTCTTAGATGTTATCTGATTAATTGGATGCCTTCTTTGGGTCCTCTAGAACCATGTGTATCAAGTTATGTATTATGATGCATCTCTTTTTTAATTGCCTCCTAGAATCTTTAGAAGCACTTGCTTTGTTCGTAATATTCGTCCATGAACAACTAAGTTTGATCCTCGCTCCACAATGCATTTTCTTGAGATACTTCAGAACCCTGAAAGGGTATAAGTGTTATGATCTAGTTTCTAAGCGGTGGTTTATCAGTGTTGACGTGGCCTTCTTTGAGATTCTTCATTCTTGTCTAAGAAAGGCGTATTTGTCCACAAATATTACAGTTGACACCCCATTACATGTTCTTTTTGAAGCAAACAATAGCTCAATTCACCAGTACAATCATCGAATAAGCATCTACTTGTCTATCAGCACAGAATTCATGCTGCTTCCACAAATATTACAGTTGACACTCCATTACATGTTCTTTTTGAAGCAAACAATAGCTCAATTCACCAGTACAATCATCGAATAAGCATCTACTTGTATATCAGAGCAGAATTCATGCTGCTACTACCTCCATGGCACCTTAATCAATACACCCTTTTTGTCGAAAAATCTATACACCTCAAGGAAATTCTAGCTCCTCTGATTTTAATCTCCCATTGGTTAATAAGGAGTTTGCTTATGTAGATCACATTCTATTAGTAAATTTTATTCCACCACTAACCTTGGCTCTAGCCTTGCTTGTTTTACCTCTGCATTGTTTGTTGTATCTATTCCAAAGATTGCAGCTCAAGCTCTACAACATCCTGCTTGGAATCAAGGGATGGAACTATCTTGTGGTAGTAAAATATGTTTGAATCTCTTAAATAAATATAATTGTTGCATTTATCTTTGAAGAACATTTTAGTATTAATGTTGGTTTGAAATATGAATAATTTTTTAAAGTGAAATGTCAAACATATATATCTAGTGTATTAGGGCCTTTAAAACCATATACACTTTCTCTATCAGTCCCTTAGAGAACAATGAAATGGGTATAAATTGTGTTATTTGATGGAATCATGTATTGTTACCAAGAATCGTGGATGGCGTACCTAAATGATGGTTTGGGTGAAATTGGTATGATAACTTTTAGGACCTTATGGTGTGACTCTTCCCCATACTCTCTTGTGTTACTTGTTGATAAAATAACATTAGGCAGTTAGGGAAACCCCCTGACTTGTGTCCTATTTGTGGTTGGGATTATGAGATTTTAGTAATTTGTGTCTGTTATTGCAATATATACTACCCAAGTACTTGTTGAGTGGCACCCTTGTTGTGCCCAATAGCATGGAGTCATGTTTTTAGTAGGTAGAAGAATGATGAGCCACTATCATCCATGTATGCCAGCCTCAAAGAAGTCTAAGATTAGTGAATGAACTCATTGTATTGGAAACCCTAAGATTTGGATGTCAGGTTACTTGTAGGTGTGTCTAAGTAATTTTACACTGCTGGTATGACCAATTAAGTGCCTTGACGGCCCAAGATACCTACAAGTTAGTTGGTCCTCTTGCTCACTGTTCTACAATTGGTTGCCACTAAATATCTCCCACATGATATTGTTAAACGGCTCAAACTCCACCTTACTGCAAAAGGCTACATGAACTTATGGGGTTGGTTACTTCAAGACATTCTCTCCTCTTGCACGGTTAAAGCTGTTTTTGCCGTTATTTTTGTTGTTGTTAACTGTGATTGGCCTTTGTTTCAACTGGATGTCAAGAACGTTTTCTTATGTGGTGATGTACAAGAGGAAGTCTACATAGAGCAGCCTCCTAGGTTTGTTGCTGGCGGGTACCAAAGTTTGCCAACTTAGGAAAGTGATTCATCGCTTTAAATGATTCCCGAGCGTGTCATTTGATAAACTAACCCAAATTCTTGTTCAATTCAAGCTTCGGATGCTTCCACTCGAACCATTTTGTCTTCATAAAATAATTGCTTCTAGGATTGTCCTCCTGGTTGTGTACGTTGATGATATTATAGTCTTTGGTAGAGACTATGATGGGATTTGAGTAACCAAAGAATATTGAGGAAACATTTCATTATCCCCTGTTAATTTTTGGAGATTGAAGTATCCCGTACCTTTTCTAGCATATGTTTATCTATATGCAAGTATGTTATTGATCTAATACAAGATACTAGTATGCTAGGAGTCAAGCCAGTCAATACTCCACTTGATCCCAACAAATTGGGATGATGACTCCTCTCCTATTTAGCCCAACAACAAGCAGTACAAAAGATTAGTTGGGAAACTAATATACTTGATTGTGACCAGGGCTAATATTAATTTTGTTGTTGGACTGTTAGCAGGTATCTAGACAAGCCTCGACAATGTCAATGTGAAGTGGTGTTTGATATCTTGAAATGTCTAAAAAGCTCTCTAGGGAAAGCACTTCTTAACAAAAGACACGGACATTGTAAGGTCGTTGGATGCTATGACTCTAATTATGCAGGCAGTAGCTTGGAGAGGAAGCCAACCTCCGGATGTTGCACTTTTTTAGAGGAAATTTGGTCACCCGAAGAAGTAAGACACACACTATTGTAGCACACTCAAGTGAAGAAGTTGAGTATAGAGCCATGGTTCATACTAACTATGAAATTATGTGGGTCCAAAGCCTTCCGGAATAGTTTGATATTTCTGATGATGAACCTATCCTCTGTTCTTAGAGGATAAAGCCTCTATCTTTATTAATGGCAATCCTACTATTCATGAGTGGCGAAACATCTTGAGGTGGATTCTCATTTTGTAAGAGAGGCAATTATGCCAGACGTATATCTACTCTCTACATCAGGACTAAAGGCCAGCTTGTAGATATTTTCACAAAGTCACTTCTGAAGCTAAATTTAAACTGTTACGGTGGACAAGCTGGGCATGATCAACATCTAGGCTCCAGCTTGAGGGGGAGTCTTAACATGTATCTATCCATTTATGATTTGTTATTATACTTTGTGTTATGTGTTATTTTCTCTTTGCCAGTTTAGTCCCATATTGGGTATCTATGTAAACCTCTTTATCTAATCCTATATAAAGAGAGGTATTGTACTTGTTTTAATCATCCAATAAATCTAAATTATCTATCAGCAAAGAAAAAGAGCATTGCAATCAGCTTGATCTCATATTATTGATCATAAAATAAGTATTGCCGCTAAAACTAAACATCTGGTCCGATTAATTATATTTGCAGCAACTGAGAAACAAGAAGTATGATCACCTAGGAAGGCCATAAAGAATAAGTATGGCTGTGACTTCACAATGCCTGGTGACTTTATATGGCTCTGTTATCATTTCAAGTAAAATATTTCCAGCTCCAAATCTTGGCCTTCGAAAAATCTGGCAAAGAAGCCATTTAAGGACTAGATTACTCTCACATAATCAAGATAAAAGTTTTCAGCAAAAAGAGAATTGGATGACACTTAGTAAAAAAATTGTACCGTGCTGACAACACGCTCCTCTGACAGGCACAATCCTCTAGTTTCAGGGAGATGATGGTGTCCCTACACCATAAAAACTCACTAGTGTAAGAAATAATTCTATTAATCTACATAGCTTTTAAATTTTACAATCTTGGTAAGAAATTTTTTTATTAATATACATAGCTTTGAATTGGACACACTTACATTCTTTTCTCCCTCTATGGCTTCATTTAGAGCTTGCCTCTCAACCAAAAGCAAGGGGACTTTTTGATGAACCTTCATATTGAGGCCTTCATAAAATTCTTGTATATCAAGATAAAGTGGTTGGCATTCATGTGTGTCCATGATGGCTGAATCCAAACATTCAAGACATACTTTTCGGCTATCACCCAAGGACATATATGTTGTATCTCTTGGCTACAATCCATCAAGGAAAGTAAAACTCAGAAGGGATATCAATTAAATGAAAGTAAAATTAACAAAGTCTACAAGGGTAATATATATTTAGAAGCCCATAAAACTCACAAGTAATAACTGTAAGGCATTTGCCCATAGTAAGACAAATTGAGGGTTTACAATGTGATTCATTAACATCGCCATTTAGCATTGATATCACAAAGTAATATTTGCATTTAGCAAAACATATTCCAAATTATGTCAAACTCTAAGATTTTTTTAATGTATGCTATATTTATGTTGCTCTGTGTATAAATGAAATAAATATTGACCTCCATCCGCTCACAGCTACAACATCGGGGAGTTTCATCAAGCTCATGTGCAGGACAATATTTCTGGCTCCAGAAGGGGTGGGCTCTATACTCGATGAGCCCTGACATGTTTTTCGGAATCTAGATGATTATAATGAAAACATTCATAAAATGGTTAGGAAAACAAAAGAGTTAAATAATATTTTCATGAAGTATTATTAATCATGCTTTTAGCCCAGCAAGATGATTACAGCAGTTAAATGATCTTTAAGAGTTGAAGGATCGTCAGTTCAAACTATATACCTAAAGTTAAAGATGCAATCACGGGAAACGATATATCTAAAGCTAAAGATGCAATCACGGAGAGAACAGCAGAAACATTACCAAGTTCATGTTACCTAATCAAGAATACACAAACGATAATCTGGCTTAGATATAGTTGGTCAGCAAATTACTGATATATAAACGTGACTTCTCATTGAGATGTGTTCATAAATATTTGGATTTAGACAGGTGAAACAAACTCCTTAAAAAGGTTGTGAATATTTGCAAAATTAGGAGGGAGAAAGAAACGCCACAATGAATTCAGATCTCATGACTTGTTGATGAATAATTGGGCTTCCAACAAAACACACAGCAGTAAGCAGGAATTCTAATTACACTGCTACAGTGTTAGTTCAGAAAGTGTTATGTGCTTTCATAAGTTTAAGTGTCGCATATTCATCTGAAGTTGTGTGTTATATTATTCATCTACATAATTAAAAACTGGAATAAACATAATAAAAAAGGTTTGTAAATTCGAAACTTACAAATTGCTTACAAACATCACATTTTGGGTGATAGAGTTCCTTATAGCATAATTTGTGGTATGGATTATTTCCGGACATTGAGAACTGCAATTATGAAGAAGCATGTGTTAGAGATGTCCCAGGGTTGATACTAGCGTGTTTAAAAGGTAGTTCCATGACACACTTCATGATCAGTTATTGGTTTATTGCAGCCATGGCAACGGAAGCATTCTGGGTGCCAATAAGATTCCATACTGCTCAGGTAGCGTCCATTGCCAATGTCTTTGTTGCAACCAGCACAAACCCTGCAAAACATTTGAAGTTTACAAATTACAGTCCTTGCTTCAGATAGCAAAGGTAGTATAGTTATGCTCAGCAATAATGAAAACATAAACACTCTTTGCGTGATAGAGTACTATTGAACTTACCTAAAAAAAGGTATTTATATCAAAAGCAAAATGATGAGCGTAAAAAAGATCAGGAGTGGCTGCATGAGGAATTCATTTATGACCAATATAAGCACAGTCAGCAATATTACTATACCTCAAACTCATTGAGAAGGGGAATGGCAAGGGTTGATAAATTTGTTCATGATAGGAAGGTGGTGTGTCAGTATTCAGGCTTTCCTGCAAAGCTTTGGCAAGCTGTTCATCCTCCTCCACATAGGATGGAATACCTAAGGTAAAGGCAGATGCCACGACATTTTACAATTCCACAAAAATTACACAAGAGAGCAAATTATTATTTAGTATCTTTTAAAAAACAAGCTCGTACCTCGTTTATTAGTTTCAACAAGAGTTTCTTCCTCATCTTCGTCTAAACAAATGTAAAGAACAATTAACATCCATTATGATATATGATATAACCTCTAAATTCTAATATAGTGTAAAAGTGAAGTCAAGTGATCATAGATGAACCACACGTTAGCAAATTTACACTCACATCCAAATATCCGGAACTAGCATTGAAATCCAGATAGATATGCATATAACCATAAGATTAAAACAGAAACTCCTAAAAAATGGTTTTGAAGTAATGATTCAGTGAAAAACTACAGTGAGGGAAAATAAATCACATGTATTTGGAGCTGAAAATGTGAGCGACATTATTCTTTACATTTTTAAGTAAAAAAAAGTTTGACCAATAGTAGTTGGAATATTGCATGTGGTAACAAATTCACCAAGCAAGTGATTTCGCTACTAAATTCCAATTTTTATCCTAAACAGAGAGTAATCATAACTCATGAGGTTATAGTTGTGCTAAATTCTACAGAAAAACGCACCGCTTTCTTTTTCTTTTTCCTTTTCCTTTTCCTTTTCCTTTTCCTTTGCCTTGAACTTTTTCAGCTCTTCTTCTGACAAGGATAGTGCAATAGCATGCTCTATATCTTCCCTTTCAGTATCAGATAATTGATCCTATGGTCATGTTAACAAACTCGTAAGATAAGAGAATACACTGCGAACTCAATGTGGGAACAAAGTTGAGCAGTCAGATTTACAAGTGATTTGTGTATTCATCATTGTATTGGATTACTGTCATATCCCCTCTTTACATTAACGAGTGTTTTACAAACCTAACTTGCTCTAGATGCAGAAGCAGAGGTTCCTTTTCAGTAGGGAGGGAGGGGGGCTAGGGTAGCAGGGGATGCACTAATTATATTACCACCATATCTTTGGACACAAATATGCATCATGGTTAATTTTTTCGACTAGCCAATTCATGAAATCTTTTTAAGAGAGAACAACACGGATATCTCCAAAAAGGAATGCACCTTTAACAGTGTCGATAGCAAATATGAAGTAAATAGGAAGTTGGGAATCACCAGGGAGAGATGCCTACTAGGTGTAAAAACAACCATAAAACAGAAATTAGTACATATATGTGTAAGAGCCACGAAATGAGGAGAGTCCAAAATAGGACTTATACCCGTACAATATTTGCTTAGGCACATCCTGGACAATTTTCCAGCCAAGGCCAGCATTTTTTTCCTTTTGTTTATGGATGGATACTTCCTGGACACAGCCAGGATATATCTGGACATGGTCACTCACTATTAAACCACCCCAAAAAATCACAAACTATTTTTCCTACCCTTTAATTTTCTATGCTACTGTACCCCTCCACCCAAAAACCCACAATTACATGTCTGTCAGATCCTGTTCTCAAACAGTTACTAGGCAGCTTGTCTTAAGGTCTGTGATCCCATCACGCAAACCCTGATTAGTTGCTGGCGGCCATCACTGACCAGTATGGCACATGTAACTTCGTTGCTGGCCACTAAGCCCCTGTTTGGTTCGGGACCCAATCCGGATTTTGGCTTGTCTTCTTGTGCCACGTCAACACGATCCGGTCCGGGTTGGCGTAGATGAGTGTTTGGTTCAACATCCCTAAACAGCCCCGTTTTGGGGTTTCATTGTCCCAAAATCCGGAACAAGACAGTCCTGCTAGCAGCAGGATTTCGGGAACCTAGTCCGGATTTAGCTCTGTCTTTTGTGTTATTTTGTTTTATATGTCAGACTGAAAAACACAAGTTACGAGGCCAGTCCAGTTTAATGAGTGCTTGCAATGGGATTGGGTTGCCAAACAAAAACAAGATTTACTCCAGATAAACTAATCTGGATATATGGACTAACCCAGTCTGGATTTCGTAATCTCGATCTCGAACCAAACAGGGGCTAAGCGCACAGGCAACCTGATTTGCCATCACGTCAGCCTCAGCTGCTAGGGATAAGGCAACTTCAACAGCAATCATGGCGGCCACTAGGGGTTAAAATTACATCAGCTGGAACAACAAAAGAGATGCCTCTATCAATTCTTCTCTCAACCTTCCTTCTCAAACGATTGCTCAGATCTTTGTGGTTTTCAAAATACGTAGCTCAAGCAGTGTCATCAGCAACAACTAGGGGTGCAGCCAACTTCAGGCCACCACTAGAGGTTTTGTGAAGTGAGTTTTCCAACATTTTCCCTATTTATAGTCTCCTCAATTTAAGAATCGGACTATGTAATACAATTCCTCGCTTCATAATTATGGCAAAACCTAGTTGCATATACTCTTAATTTCAAGAAATTGGCCTTCCAATGTCATATGTACACTTGCATGTATATCAAACCCTAATGTTTAGACTTTAGACTATTAATAGGCTTTAATCAATTGATCCCTTCAACATTGTCCAATGATCCTCAAACTTCTTCTATTAGAAGAGAACATTATTTTGGGACTATTAACAAAATATTTCACTGTTTTTGGAACTTGTGTGCGCAATATATGACTTTCATATAATTAATGCTTAAAAATCCTTTTACCCTTTTTTGTTTTTCTTCTCTTTTCTTTTCTTTTACAGACTCTACCGGCAGCCTTTAGATCTTAGATCCAACAGTCGTGTGTTACACAGGGCTCACCATGGACAGGCAAGCCGTGGGCCACACTCGGATGTTCAAGCACCCTTGGATTTGGGTACTTGTACATTGCACCCTTGATGAAACAGTTGTTGGTCATCATCAACCTCTGGAATCAATGGGGTTGACGAACGCGAGGCTCGCCACCTTGTTCGACCTCCTCAACGAGCTTTAACCAAAATATAGCAGGAGAAACACTTTGAATTTCTCTGTTGATCTCGCCCATGGTCGCATTGCCTGTCTCGAATCGAACAACGAGAGTTTCAACTCCATGTCCCGCCTACTCTCACTTCAATGGTGGACGAGAAACCGAGACCTAACCCTAGCCCTTATCACCCCTTTTAAATATCGCCTCAAGCTTCGTCACCCTCCTCTTGATCTTCCGTGTAACTACATGACGAGTTTCATTTGCGAATCGACCACTAGAAAGCCCTTCATCCTCTCTTTGTCGCCTCAAGCCGATTTGGCACTTCTCTCTCATGCTTCCTCGGTGATAATCAATCGACCTGCAAGGATGAGTCGAGCTCAACCTACATGCCGCAGCCGAGCTCTGAACCCTCATGGTCCATTACCAATTTTCACTGACGAGCCCCAACAACATGAGCAGAGGTGTTGAGGGGAGACGACAATCGAAATCATCTAATCTTCAATTGCACAACAACCGCTCGCTAAAACCCTGAACCACCATAGACCGTCGTCCACCGCACATCATTGGACTCGACCATTAGATCCCAAATACAATGATCCCAGGTTTTTTACGCAGAGGTATATTCCACCCTCTAGAAAATATACTAGAAATACAAGAAACATAAATAATTGCTAGAAATTCATTCTTTGCTCAGAAAATTTGAGTAAATACACATTTTTATCATAAAATTACGAGTACACTAAAAATATTGTCTCTCAATGGAGCTGAGAGACAAGCAATCCTCACCGACGAGCCCCCTCCCCCGCCGCAAGTGGGGCTATTGTGAGCATAGTCACAAATTCGGTATTCGGGATACGTACGGCCAAGTTGAAAATTTCATAAATCGGGAATTATGCAGAAAATTCGGATAAAATTGGTCAACAAACGGTAAAAGTCCGGTCAACTATTTGGAAAAAAATCGGAAAAAAAGGGATTATATATACGTGTTTATACATATATACACACCCACACATATAATTATTGAAAATGACTAAACATCGAAATGATTACCCTAATATTGGAAGAAGGGGAAGAAGTGGGAACAGCAAGCAGCAGGCTCAAATTAGGGAAGAAAGGGGGAGAATGGAGGAGAAAGATGGAGCGTACATGTAGAATGTCGAGGGTTTACTCATCCTGGTGTGTCGGGGGATAGAGGAGGACGGTTGGACGGTTTAATGGAACCCTGCTACAAGTAAAAAAGGATGCAGAGAAAACAAATGTGAAGCAAAAGTACAGAACTGTTTAAAACGGCAAAAAAACGTATTAAACGTGTTTAAAACGCAATACGTGAATAAAACGCAAATTAAGCGCGTTTAAAATGTATTATTCGATTTGGAGTTTAAAACGGCCGTCATATATGCCATGTGAATAATATGCATTTTAAACGTGTTTTTTTTTCAAAAAAAAGGGAGTATATTGTGACTATGATTGTGAGTGGAGTTGTTGAGCGGAGATGACAACCAACAAACGTCTAATCTTCAATTGCACGACAACCACTCGCTAGACCCCTGAACCTTAATACACTGTGGTCCACCGCGCATCCTGAACCCGACTGTTAGATCCCCAAGATATGGATTTCATACTCCTAAATCAACATAAAGGTATGCCTTACCTCCTATTGACTATACTATAGGTATTATTGATATAGATTCTCTAAGTATGACTTAATGCTTGCTTGGACTAATTACTTGTGTAAATATAGGTGGTGCCAGAATCAATCACCCATTTATTTTTACTATAAGATGCAGATGAGGCAAGGAGAGCAGAACCTCCATCAACAGTAGAGGACGTGAATCAGGACTGAATTAGCTTTTCGAACTCAGAGTGAATCCACTCCGTGGATGGCTAAGATGAGGAGGATGCAGAATCAGGTTGATCAGTAGTGACTTGATTGGCCCATGTAGGCTTACCATGCTTGATCCAACAGCGATCTTCATTATGGTTTGTGCGTTTACAGAAATGACAGTAGCGTTGTTCAGAAGAAGATAGGTCAGGACAAGATGAAGAACCACAACCAGGCCCAATAGTAGAGCGACCACAACCACGACCACGACCACGACCTCGGCCACAGCTACGGGAGGAGTCTCCTGAGCGAACAGCTAGAGCAGCAGCATCGGAGTGGTCAGGTGACAAAGGATAGACAGATGGGAGTCGTTGGACCCTTTTCAGGTTATCAAGTAGGGTAGGCAACAACCAATAGGTCACTACATAGGATCTGATCAGCTACTCCAGAGAATGAGTGGGGCAAACCCGCAAGAAATTGCACTAGTTGAAGTTCACTGCGTTGACGTTGTATTTCAATGATATTAGCATAGAGGGGATGATATACCTCAAACTCGTCCCAAAGAGCGCAGCATTGATTATAGTAATCCTCCATAGATTTAGTAGCAGAATACTCCTTTTTAGCCAGGTGTTTGAAAATTTCAAACACTTCTTCGGGTTTTGCTGATGAGAGTAAACATGTGAGAGTTGGTCCCACATGGCTTTGGCAGTCCGTAGGCGAAGAAGCAACTGGCTAATTTTGGGTTCAGCATTGTTGACCATCCAGGTTGTTAACATATATATCTTGTTTTATATCTTTTGTTATTAATTTTGTTATTTCTACATTATATGTGGACCTCTCTGTAATTGTTCTGTTATTATGTATACAAGGGTGCACACATTGTGCAACCCTACGTTTCCAAAAATTACTGACTCTGTTTCATGGTGCCCCAGTAGCCTCCCTCCCTCCCTTCCCTCTCTCTCTCCTTCCCCCCCCCCCACGGTCGCACCTGCGACTCGGCAGGCCAGCAGCCATCGGCCAGCAGCGCCGCCGCCGGCAGTCGTGAGCCCACCCAGCTGTAGGGGTCGGTGTGCCTCCGCGGTTGACCGCTGCCGGATCGTTGGCTACGTGAAGATCCACAACAGTCCGGTGGCCTGAGTTTGTCGTTACGTAGACCGATTTTTCGGTTTTTTGCCTGTCTGCCCGTGTAGATTGTTGTGCCACCGGGTTCTCTGCTACGCTTAGGCATAGTTTATATGTGAGAGGTTCTATCAGTAGTAGATTTGTGTCTGTCTCTGTCTGCCTGACGGCGTAGTCCATCTTCTACCTGCTCGTGCCTGTCTGTGCCTGTCCTTCTGCACTTTGGACTCCACTGCCTGTTTGTTTCTGTTGCTATCATGGCATCCTCGGGAGACGAATTTTGCCGTCAAGTTACGACTGTGAAGCTTGACGGGCGCAACTACCAGCAATGGGTATGCTCCATGGTGATTTATGCAAAATCCCAGGGAAAATACTCGCATCTGATCCGTGCCGGTCCGGCACAACCTACAGAGAACACTGACTCTAAAGATGTGAAGGTGTATGATGACTGGGTCAGGGACGACTCGACGGTGATGACATGGATTCTCAACAGCAGTGTTGATAAGATCAATGTCACCCTACTTCACCTGCCTACGGCAAAGCAGATGTGGGATCAGCTCGTCGGCACATACTTGCATAGCCAGAACCCCAAGAAGGTGTTTGACATCACCAAGCAGCTGGGACGTCTACACTTCACAGGGTCGGAAATTGTGGATTACTTTTCTACCTTTACTGGACTGTAGGGGGAGCTGGAGTCCTATCACCCCCTATCCACGGACCTGGCCACCATGCAGCGTCAGTGTCAGGAGCTGCAATTAGTCCAGTTCCTTTGTGGACTGCCAGAGTCCTATGCTGGTGTAGTGGATCAGATCTTGGCGAGTGACCCTCTTCCGTCACTGCAAAGTGCCTACAAGCGCTTGCCTCTTCGTCACCATCACTGTCTACTGATGTTGGGGAATCCACTGCCCTTGCAGCCATGTCGAGCCGTGGTCGTGGTCGTTTTACTGACAGCCGCCCTCCCCTGGGTGCAGGACGAGGATGTTCTACTTCTATTCGTGGGGCTCCTCCTGCTACTCCTATTGCTGTTGTGCGTCCTCAGCCTGGATAGCGCGTCTGTACTTTCTGTGGCTGGTCCAATCATATCGAAGAAAAATGTTGGGAGAAATATGGTAAACTGGCGTGGGCCAATGCGGCTGCTGACTCTACTACTACTGCATCTGAGGGAGCGACTCAGCCTACTGAGACTGACTCTTCGGGTGTGATTGCGGACTACATCTGTGCTGAGGTGGAGCGCCTGTTAGTTGAGCGCTCTGGCTCGTTGTCTACTGCATCGACTAGTGGCGCTCATGCTGCTACTTATTCTGGTTATGACATTGCCTTCCTGAGTACTCCTTCACCTAGTACTGGTAATACAAAATGGGTTATCGACTCGGGTGCTTCTTCTCATATTTCTGGCAATAGAGCTTTATTCAGACATTTATCTAAACTTGTTCGTAATTCGTCTGTTATGCTTGCTGATGGTTCCAAGTCTGCAGTTTCTGGAGTCGGCGATATTTTTTCTGATTTTCTGCTGAAATCTGCTTTATATGTGCCTCGGTTTCCTCTTAATTTATTATCGGTCAACAAGATATTGCGGAGTCTGCAATGTAGCCTGACCTTTATACTTGGTTCATGTGTTTTTCAGGACCTTCGCATGAGGATGAAGATTGGTGGGGGGTATGAAGGGTCTGATGGACTTTATTATCTGGATCATTTGTCGAAAGCAGACAAAGCAGTTGTGGCTTCTGCACTATCTACATCAGTTTCAGCTCTACAGTGGCACTACCGGCTTGGGCATCCGTCTTCTGAAAAGCTCCGACGTGTAGTTTCTGATGTTGGCACTCATAGTTTTCAGTGCGAGTCTTGTCAGTTGGGAAAGCAGACTAGATCTGTTTATCCTAAACGCACTCATATTAGCAGCAACAACATTTTTTATTTAGTACATTCTGATGTATGGGGCCCGTGCCATGTGCCAAGTTTGTCTGGTCATAAATATTTTATTCTGTTTGTTGATGATTTTTCTCGGACCACTTGGTTGTTTATGATGAAAAGTAGGTCTGAAGTTATGTCTACTATGAAATTCTTTTTTGCTGAGGTGAAAACCCAATATGGTATGCCTGTGAAAGTTTTTCGTACTGATAATGCACTTGAGTTTGTTCAAAAAGATGTGGCTGGTTTTTGCAAATCTGTTGGTACTTTACATCAGACCTCATGTGCGTATACACCTCAACAAAATGGAGTAGTTGAGCGGAAAAATAGACATCTGTTATAGGTTGCCAGAACTATTATGATGCATACCCATGTTCCTAGGTTGTTTTGGCCTAAGGCTATTCTGACTGTTTGTTTTCTGATAAATAGAATGCCGTCATCTGTGATTGGGAACAAAATACTTGTTCAAGTTCTGCAACCTGACATTACTTTATTTACTGTGCCTCCTCAGATTTTTGGTTGTACTTGTTTTGTGCGCTTACTTGGACCGACTTATGATAAACTGGCTCCTCGTGCTGAGAAATGCATTTTTTTGGGTTATTCTCGTACTCAAAAAAGATATAGATGCTACAGCCCTGCTGCGAAAAAATGGTTTACCAGCAGCGATGTTGTGTTTTTTGAGGATACGCCCTACTATTCTACTAGAGGAGATAGTCTGCAGCCTGATGTTATTGCTTCTCCACTACATGTTACTACTGAATGTGTGTCTGATAATTCTGATATTGTGACTCCTGAGCATACGCCTCCACCTCTTATTGTCTATCAGCGCAGGAACTGGGCACCTCTGGAACAAGAACCCCCCCCAGACAAACCAATCTTCACCTCCAGAAGGTTCTGCTACACCTGAGGTAACCTCTGATCTTGATATACCCATTGCTCTTAGAACGGGTACTCGCTCCTGCACGTCTCACAGCATTGCTCACTTTGTTTCTACCGATCATTTGAACATCCATGCTAGCAATTTTATATCTGCCCTATCTGTTGTAGCTGTTCCAAAGAATATTCATGATACCTTAAAAAGTACTGCATGGACGTCTGCTACGAAAGAGGAAATGCTTGCTCTTGCTGACAGAAATACTTGGGAGTTGGTGGATCCACCTCCTCAGTGTAAGCCTGTGGGCTGCAAATGGGTGTATGCTGTGAAATACCATCCTGACGGCACTGTAGAACGACTAAAGGCACGCTTAGTTGCTAAAGGGTATACGCAAACTTATGGTATTGATTATTTTGAGGCTTTCTCTCCAGTTGCCCGTCTTAATTCTGTCAGAATTCTTCTTTCTGTTGTTAATCTTGATTGGCCACTACTGCAGTTGGATGTGAAAAATGCCTTCTTATATGGTGATTTACAAGAGGAAGTCTATATGGAGCAACCTCCTGGGTTTGTTGCTCAGGGGGAGTCCTACAAAGTGTGTAGGTTGAAGAAGTCTATTTATGGGCTCAAGCAGAGTCCTTGTGCCTGGTTTGACAAATTAAGTAAAATTCTGATTGATTTTGGGTTTCTGAGATCTCAGGTGGATCATTTTGTCTTCACTAAGAAGACCCCTGTTGGCATTGTTATTCTGATCGTTTATGTTGATGATATTTGTGAAGCAACCTGCATCTAGGTCGATACTATCGACACTCTGTCGATAGTATCGAGATCTGTCCAGGTTCATGTTGACGCCAGCTGCATCTCGGTCGATACTATCGACACACATGTCGATAGTATCGAGATTGGTTCAGGCGCAAGAGAATACTCCGTCGATACCATCGACACAAGTCGATGGTAACGACACTGGCACAGTGGCGGAACGGCAAACCGGCGGCTGACCTATTTTATTTATGAAATGTTGTTTTTATGCTTTTTCTCTTTGTACCTCATGTATTTACCCTAATATATAAATACAAGTGTGTAGGCTCAAGCCCTACTCACGTTTGCTGCACCTAGCAGCCGACATGTGAATGGTGTTCCCATCTTCTTCCTCCTTCATTTCTTCTTACATGGTATCAGAGCGGAGATCGATCTAGGGTTTCTCCTCTCTCTCTCTCCGGAGGATCTCTCCAGGTCTCTCCTTCCTTGACGACCGACTGCTTCCCACCCATCTCCTTGGCGTAATCCACCTGCTGCAAAGGACCACCGTTGGCTACTCTGGGTCTGCGGTAGATATCTAACTCTACCGTAGCCACTATCACAGAGCAGTTGAGGATCTCCAGGTGATCCAACGATCATCTAAAAACACCGCCGAAGAACTAGTTTCATCTCAATCATCATCCTAGTCACACCTCCTCCATGTGTGATTAGGAATATTCTTTGGAGGCTGTGAATGCGTCAGTAACGCATTTCTTCTTTCTTTTCGTCTGTGTGTGACGTGTATCTCTCCGTCACCACATCTTCTTTGACGTGTATCAATCTGTCATATATTCCGTTCTACAATGGAGGATATCAAGACACCTATGATCTACAACGAGGTGTCACCTATCGCCTCCATCAAACTCAACGGGAAAAATTATCTTCTATGGATGAACGCCATCCACACCGTCTTGGAGGCTCGTGACAGAGCAAGGCATGTTGACTCGGGTCCCAAGGCATCTACTGACGAAGGGTATGCAGAATGGAAGCGACATGATAGTCTTGTGAAGACTTGGCTGTGGAATAGTATGGAATCTGCAATCGCCGCAAGGTTCATGTTCTACTCTACGGCCAAGGAAATATGGGACGCCGTGAAGCAACATTACTCTCAAGAGAAGAATGCTCTCCATCAGTTTATGATTTATGATCGTTTGTTTGCTGAAAAACAGGGTGACCGATCTCTTGAGGAGTATTTTGGGGCTATTCAGGCTCTTTCTCAAGAGCTAAGTTATTATCATCCTGTGACTGTTGCAGAACAGATAAAGGACAGAGATGATCTTGTTACGGCCAAATTCTTATATGGGCTTAACTCGACTTGTAGCTCCGCTCGGAGTGTTATCTTGGCTACTAACAAACTACCTAGTCTTGTGGAGGCTTATTCAAGAATCCAACAATCACTGTTTGAGTCTGCTTCCTTTGTGCCTGATATACCTTCTGGAGAATCTCATGCTTCTGTTGCCACTGCCGCTGCAGTACGAGGAGGACGCCCTGGTATGGGTAGAGGGCGTGGGACACGTCCTAAATGTACCTTTTGTGATAGACCAGGACATACAGTGGAGAAGTGTTGGAAGAAACATGGAAGACCTGCTGCACCACCTGTGGGGGCAGCACATTGTGCCACCACTACAGGATCCTCATCCTCTACAGCTGTGGGTACATCGTCTGGCACTGGCATCACTCTCACTCAAGAAGAATATGATCGGTTCATTCAGGCGACACAGCATATGAGTATGGGTTCATCATCATCTTCTTCATCGGCAAATTTGGCATCTACAGTTGGTAATCAGGCTACATCTTTCATAGCATCTGGCTCATCCTCATCTTGGGTGGTTGACTCTGGCGCCTCACAGCATATGACTGGTATGAGGAGATTGCTCCACACTATTGACTCATCAATTCCTCACCAATCTGTTACATTGGCAGATGGTTCAGTGAAAAGAGTTTTAGCTAGTGGATCTGTCTCCCTAACACCCAAGATTGATCTTAAATCAGTTCACTTTGTGCCTGAATTTCCTTTTAATCTTCTTTCAGTTGCAAAACTGATTGACACTTTAAAATGTTGGGTAATATTTGGACCTTCTTGTTTTATGTTACAGGATCTCAAGAGTATGAAGACGATTGGTGGGGGGCCTAGGAAGGGTGATCTCTACCTTTTCAACGGTGACAGTCTACCTCGCCAAATGCCTGCTCCTGCTCCATCCATCCTGTTGAGTGGTTCCCCCTTACTATGGCATTGCAGATATGGACATCCTTCTTTGGAGAACCTGCGAAAGTTGGAACCAGAGTTATCCCAATTATCCTCGTTAGAGTGTCAGTCATGTCAACTGGGAAAGCACCATAGGTTATCCTATCCCAGTCGGGTCAATAAGCGGGCTTCTTGTCCCTTTGAGTTAGTACATACTGATGTGTGGGGTCCTGTAAAAGACCAAAGTTATAATGGTTTTCGTTATTTTATATCTTTTGTTGATGATTTCTCACGCATGACATGGATCTACCTTCTTAAAAGTAGAGAGTTCGTGTTGTCCATTGTGAAACATTTTCATACTGAAATTAAAGTCCAGTTTGATTGCAATATAAAAATTCTTCAGTCTGATAATGCCTTGGAGTATGTTCAAAAGGCTATGTCTGATTTTTATAGCTCGGTTGGTATGATTCACCGCACCTCTTGTCCTCACACCCCTCAGCAAAATGGGGTGGCAGAGAGGAAGAATCGTCATCTTCTTGATATTGCTCGATCTATTATGTTTCAATCTAATGTGCCCAAGAAGTTTTGGTCTGAAGCTCTTTTAACTGCTTGTTTCTTGATCAATAGACAACCTTCCTCTGTTCTTCAAGGACAGACTCCCTTTTCTGTTTTGCGTCCCAAGGACTCTCCCTATCCTATTCCTCTTAGAGTGTTTGGTTGCACTTCCTTTGTCCATAACTTTGACCCTAAGACCGACAAGCTGTCTCCTAGGTCCATTAAAACACTGTTCCTAGGTTACTCTACTACGAGCAAAGGATACAAGTGTTACTGTCCTAGTCTTCGCCGCATGTTTGTGTCTAAGGACGTCACTTTCCATGAGACCACTCCATATTTCTCCAATGCTATTAGCAAGGGGGAGCAGTTGAGAGAGGGAGAGCCACAAAAAATACAAAATGAGAGACTGCCACCATCAGTGCAGAGTGAGGGAGTGCCACCTATCCTTCCGGATTTTACTTCTATTCCGGATGAACAAGCAGGAGATAGACCTACCATTGAGCATTACGCACATGTATATCATAGGCGAGGCAGGCAGGATCCAGAAGACGTAGCGGCACCAGTCCCTGAGCCCTCATCATCGCCTTCTACTCAAGAGAATCCTACAGAGACATCTGATCTCAACCTTCCTATTGCTGTTCGGAAAGGTACTAGGTCATGTACTATTAAACACCCTATTACAAATGTATGTTGCCTGTCTCATCTGTCAAAGCAGGCCCGTGCATTCTCTATTGGGATTGATTATGTGTCTATACCAAGAAACCATTTTGATGCAATGAAGAACAGTGGCTGGACACAGGCAATGCAACTTGAAATGTCAGCTCTCTTGAATAATGGTACTTGGGATCTGGTTGATCTTCCTGCAGGAAAGAAAGTAGTAGGCTGTAGATGGGTTTTCACTATTAAACACAATCCGGATGGATCAGTTGAAAGGTTGAAAGCCCGATTGGTTGCAAAGGGCTACACCCAAACCTATGGTGTTGACTTCTTTGAAACATTTTCTCCTGTTGCTCGCCTGAATTCTGTGTGGATCATTATTTCTCTTGCTACTACCTTTGACTGGCCATTATTTCAGCTGGATGTAAAGAATGCATTTCTCCATGGTGATCTACAGGAAGAAGTATATATGGAGCAACCTCTTGGGTTTGTTGCTCAGGGGGAGTGTCAGAAAGTATGCAAATTAAAAAAGGCTATTTATGGGCTGAAACAGTCACCTAGAGCTTGCTTTGACAAGTTCAGTGAAGTTATTCTTCAGATGGGTTTTTCTCGCTCCAAGACTGATCATTCCTTATTTTACTCCAGCTCTTCCCGTGGATCCATTATTCTTCTGGTATACGTTGATGACATAGTGATTACTGGCAGTGACACCATGGGAATATCTCGTGTCAAAGAGGGTTTGCAAAAACATTTCCATACAAAGGATCTGGGCAAACTAAGATACTTTCTAGGCATTGAAGTGCTTAGATCTCATGCAGGTGTCAATTTATCTCAGAGAAAGTATGTGCTTGATTTGTTACAGGAGACAGGCATGGCTGAATCTAAACCGGTAAATACTCCAATGGATTATCACATCAAAGAGGTGGTTGATGATGTTGAGTATCTAGATCCAGAATATTATAGGAGAATAGTGGGTAAGTTGATATATCTAACTGTCACCCGACCGGATATTTCATTTGTTGCGGGCGTAGTCAGCCAATATATGCATTCTCCGCGACAATCACACTGGATAGCAGTCTGCAGAATTCTGAGGTATCTAAAAAGTGCTCCCAGTAAAGGTATCACATATTCTAGACCAAAGGCACCTCCATCTACTCTGTCTCTCACAGGATATTCAGATGCTGACTGGGCTGGTGATCATACTGATAGGAGATCTACATCAGGCTATTGTACCTTTCTAGGTGATCATCTTATCACATGGAAAAGTAAAAAGCAACATGTGGTTGCTAGATCTAGCACTGAAGCTGAGTATCGTGCTATGGCCCATGCATGCTGTGAATTAAAATGGGTCAAATCTGTTTTATCTGAATTACAAATTTCTCTTCTACCTTCTATGGAGCTCAAGTGTGACAATCAATCTGTCATGCACATCGCCATGAATCCTATCTTTCATGAGCGTACAAAACACATAGAGGTTGATTGCCATTTTATTCGTGATCAAATAAAATACGGCACTATTGTGACTCCATATGTTAGGTCTGAAGATCAACTAGCAGATATTCTGACAAAGCCCTTGGGTTCAACAATTTTTCAGAAACTCTGTGGCAAGCTGGGCATCCACGATGTGTACTCTCCAGCTTGAGGGGGAGTGTGAAGCAACCTGCATCTAGGTCGATACTATCGACACTCTGTCGATAGTATCGAGATCTGTCCAGGTTCATGTTGACGCCAGCTGCATCTCGGTCGATACTATCGACACACATGTCGATAGTATCGAGATTGGTTCAGGCACAAGAGAATACTCCGTCGATACCATCGACACCGGCACAGTGGCGGAACAGCAAACCAGCGGCTGGCCTATTTTATTTATGAAATGTTGTTTTTATGCTTTTTCTCTCTTTGTACCTCATGTATTTACCCTAATATATAAATACAAGTGTGTAGGCTCAAGCCCTACTCACGTTTGCTGCACCTAGCAGCCGACATGTGATTGGTGTTCCCATCTTCTTCCTCCTTCATTTCTTCTTACAATATTATTATATCTGGCAGTGACTCTCTTGGTATTCAGGCTACTAAAGCCCATCTTGGTAAACATTTTGCTACCAAAGATTTGGGCAAGCTTCGGTATTTTCTGGGCATAGAGGTATCTAGAAATTCTAATGCTCTTGTACTGTCTCAGAGGAAGTATGTCTTAGATATTCTACAGGAGACAGGTATGCTTGGAGCTAGACCGGCTGACACCCCTCTAGATCCTAATGTCAATTGGGATGATGAGTCTTCTCCTTTTTTCTCTGATAATAAAAAGTACAGGAGGCTAATTGGTAAGCTGATTTATTTGACTGTGACTAGAGCCGATATTTCTACTGCAGTGGGCCTTCTTAGCAGGTACCTTGATAAACCCAGACAGTGTCACTGGGATGCACTTTGTCACATTCTGAGATATTTGAAGAAGTCTCCTGGCAAGAGACTTCATTACAGGAAAAATGGACACTGTTCTCTTGAAGGGTACTCTGACTCTGACTATGCATGAAGCAAAGCTGACTGGAAATCTACTTCTGGGTATTGTACTTATGTTGGAGGCAATCTTGTCACCTGGAGGAGCAAGAAGAAAAATATGGTTGCCAGATCTAGTGTTGAAGCTGAATACAGGGCCATGGCCCATACTGCCTGTGAGCTTCTGTGGGTGCACTCTCTCTTAAAAGAATTTGGGGTGGATTCTTCTTCTGCTATACCTATGCATTGTGATAATAAAGCTGTTATCTTCATTGTCAACAATCTTGTTTATCATGAGCGCACCAAACATATTGAGGTTGACTGCCATTTTATTCGGGAGTCTATTTTTACCGGCAAGATCTGCACTCTTTTCACGCGTTCTGAAGACCAAGTTGCTGATATCTTCACCAAGCTGCTGGCGAAGAAGCAATTATGCACTCTTATGGACAAGTTGGGCATGATTGACATCTATGCTCCAACTTGAGGGGGAGTGTTAACATATATATCTTGTTTTATATCTTCTGTTATTAATTTTTTTATTTCTACATTACATGTGGACCTCTCTGTAATTGTTCCGTTATTATATATACAAGGGTGCACACATTGTGCAACCCTACGTTTCCAGAAATTACTGACTCTGTCTCACAGGTCATGACGTCGGAGTCCACCTTAGGCCACAAGATCATAGGCTTGTTTAGTTTTATCATCAGCGTTATCAGCAGGTATGGCAGGAGCATCAGAAGTAAGATGCGAGTAACGGCCATGAGCTTTGACATAGAGTTTGAAGGCCACAAACCAAGTGTGATACCATGACCTCTCTGTAAATAAGGACATGCTTGTCTAGTAGGGAGAACAAAAATAGAGAATTGATACCATGACCTCTCCGTAATCCTAAAAATGTAATCAGCCGTTACCAGTTACCACCGGATAGTGCAGGTGCAAACTCTTTTAATGTCTAGTGGCTTCTAGGATGATTTACATCAACCGGGTTACCAAACATTAGTGAATCCTACGGAGTAAAATTAAAGATCTGAAGTGTTAAAGAGGTAGCTAAATATAGCAGAAAGCCCACTATCATAGATGCAACCTGTTATGATAGATAAACAGACACCAGCTTGACCATAGAGGAAGACTACTTAAAAAGATAACAGTTTCACATTTTATCACATTTATTTTTCCATTTTCTGTTAAAAAGCTATTTCCATCACAAGCAAAACATGCTTCTGATTCCCAAGTCTACCGTCATAATCATCATCCAAGCCTCATTCGAAACCATGTTGGGGTCCTCTATATGGAACATTCTTTTTCCATTCAGCTCTTAAGGATCATAAGTCTATAACCCAGAAAAAATTTATACGGCAATGCTCTGTTGGGTAACTGGAAAGTACATGTGTTTGACATAATATGCCATAATCCAAGTTGCAATCAGATTCACAATCAAATAAAATACATGATTGTTACATACTAGTAAGTAAACAACATATAGAAATCAGTTTAAGCTAATCAGGACATGATAACTGGTCATGACTCATCATTGAATCTTTCAGCTTGATTACAATCTTGTAAGATATTTAAAGCTGGACCAATGTGACATAAACTCAAATCCAAAGTCCTCCTATCATACACATAAAAACACATACACACACACACAGAGATAAAGACAACCATCAATTTACTTATGTTTGTGTGTTCAGCCTCCCCATGGGATGTGAGACAGTTGCGTATTCGGTTGTATTTGAGAAGTGGAAGCAATCTCAAACTAGTCTATACAGCTTGTGTAGCGTAATTAATAATTGTGTGCATCTGATCAGAAGAGATCATATTTTGGTACATTCCATATGATGGATACCGAAAACAAGTTTTACAAACAAGAAGTGAAAAGAATAACGACGACGGGAACTACAGCTGTAAATCAACATTTTTTGTTACCTCTTCAGGGGGTTCAGTCGAAGTACTGTTGTCCTCATATCTGCTACCATACCGCCCTTGAGATACTCTGTGGCTTGAGCCTTTGAATATCTTTTTGAGCCAACCCATGATGCTAAACTGATATCTGAATAAACACTAATAAGCAGAACCTGTGCATTGCATGAGAATAATATGTGATTAAATATTTTAATGCACATAAATACAGAAAGCTTCTTTGATGTAATATACACATTTGGAAGATAAAACAAACGTTTACAGGAAGGAAAAGAACGTTTTCCCTTAGTTGAGGAAAAAAGGTGAACGGTTTAAGGAAGACAGTTTACAGGACAGTAACAATTAGAAAAAAAATATGATGTGCACTAATTACTTGTTAAGACCAGCGACATGAAATAACAATACAAGAAAACAAGACTCTTAACCTTATGATTGGTTCGATGTAAATGGAAATTGTACGTAGAAATCAAATCATAGGCATAAGCTTTTATTTGAATAACAAAGAAGACACGACGCAGCATGCTACACGGTCAAAAACAAAAGAAGTATGGTGGAATCTTTGGGGAATAGGCTTCAAGTTCATGAAAGATGAATGAATACTAAGATGGCACTTTGAGGAGACTCAATGGTGAGTGGCACTGAATGGAGGTTCAAAACTCATCAAAATGTCACTAGTAGTATCTTAGATATAACGATAGTCATTAACATAGTTTCAAGATGCCTGCATAATTATGGTTTACACAATATACGCAGTTAGTGCATGTTCTGTATTAAACGACCACAAACATTACCCATGCTGATATAGCTAGCTATAAGTATACAAGTGTAGGTGCTTCTGTTTCTGGAGAATCATTAGATGGTTATAAGACTTCTTTTGTTTCTAGCCATAAAAACACAAGATTGAAGCCCATATATGGTTTTCTAAGGCCGCATTTTATAATAATTCATGCTTTCCAGAATTTCAGAAAAAAGAAGAAATGGATATGCACGAAAATAATATTTACTGCAAAGAGATAATGCACATCAATTGTCCATAGTAACGATCTCGTTCAGTGGCAACAAATGCAATCTAAGATCTTCGTTTAGTTTAGCAACAGAAGAACCCAACTAACTCCAGTTCAAGTAACTGAATACTCTAGAAGAGAAAGAAAACCCATAGGGCACAGATTGAATATCCAAGACTACTTCAAAAGGCCACATAATAAGGGCATGAAATCAAACAGGCCCTCTAAACAGCCCAAAATCAGGAGAATAAAAGGCGGATAAAGCCTTCAAGGTAAAGGATGGCGGAAGAGCAACTTGAAAACACCTAACATTATGAACACAACATGCTAGAAAAACTAGGAAAAAACGTGAACTTGGAACCAGAGCCGGGACGACTATTTTTCAGAATATCAGAGAAAAAAACCTACAGAGTGAACATCGGACGGAAGTCAACTATTGCTTACCTCGACTTGGAGCCAAATTTACAGCAGAGTCAACTGGGGATGAAGGACCTAGAGCGATCCTGGTCGAGCAAGGATTTAATTTTGCACAGCCACAAAACGCTCGCCCAAGAAAAAGGCCCCATCACTAGTTCAAAACCGATCATCTGGGTAAGCAGAGCTAGCTTACATAGATGACCTCCTTTTAATTCTTCAGTCTAATCGAAACACCAGAAGAATGGAAAATTGAAGAAGAACTAGACCAACAATGATGTCCAAATATCATTATCTTTGCAGGTCATACCCCACCCACGCACCGTCCACACAGCAACTATTGGAGGAAATAGAAATGGTGGATAGGAAAACCAAAACTCGGGGAGCAGGAAGAAGAGACCAAGAAAAACGCAATCTTTTCTTCCACTCTGAGTCAAAAAGTAGGAGGAAGCTTCTGCTTTCCACCAGCTTCCATTCCGAAAGCGTACGTAAATGACAGCGGACCAACTAAGAATCTGATCGGCCACATGTGGGCCCTTGCGTCCCAGGCAAATTCTACCCAACGCCACCAACGGCGCTGCAGAGTGGCAGGGTGCGGGGTTCTTGCTTTTTCAGATAAACGCCGTCATCATGTTACCATGTTTATATCATAGAAGGCCCTGATATGCTATGTATACTAAAACCATTGTGTTCATTATGACTATAGGCCTACTTTGGGAGAGAAATTTGAAAATGCTGCATTCTTATACAGTAGTTGCTGTGGTACAAGTATTAACACTTGTTCGGGTACTGATTTTTTAAGTTTCAGGATTTAATACGTGAATAATGTAGATGAGGTAGTTCAGCTCGTCTGTCAATACGTACTTCTGTAGCAGGTAGGTGCCAAATGAATGGTGCGGAAACAACGAGTCCAAGCCGTGCAGCATTTTGAATTTCCGACAATATTGGCGTAATTCTGAATCACATTTTATATTATTGAACCAGATGGTTTACTGTTACTTTTAAAGTCCATGCGTATTAACCTGATGCAATAACCACAATGCAGAAATGCCACATTTACGAATTTTTAAGCCAAATTAAGCCTAAGTGGTGATCACAAATGCTACATAATTCAGATTTAACAGCTAAAAACTGCTTTCGCAAAACCACCGTGTTTCTGTCGGGATGGAACTCCCTGCACAAGCTCAGATACACCGTTACAGCATCAACAATCGCTTATCAAAAAAACGGAATCATCCCCGGTACGAAATATACTCAGTGCATACCGCATTAAATATTGTAGTCTGAAAGGCCGAACACAAACAGCCCTAATGATTATCTACAATTCTAACTAATTTTCTGCAAGGTAATTGGTTCATGAAAGAATTTATCGAAAAGTTAAAAAAATTAATCTAAGAAGATAAGTGGTACATCATGCAATCTATTATATTTTGAGTACTTATATACAGTACATATCCTCCACCAAGTCTTGCACATAAACCTCCGAGTTAAAGTATACATGAAATACAAAGTGATTTTCTAGCACAGTGCGAGAAGAATTTCTGCACAGTAGGAGAAGCTGAAAGGCTTTTCGGACAAAAGAGAATGGGATAATATATAAATACTTGTCATTAATGATAAAAATCACTAAGAAGTGCAAATATCTATATTAACAATATTAATAATGTTGAATACATATAAATATGTATGTCATTTTTGTTTATAATTTATATATGTACTTTTTTTAAATATATTTATGTATTATATATTTATATATCATGTAATGTGTATTTTAAATTCAGCAGTGTTCATAAATAAGTACTACAATATTTATTTTAGATTCAAGTTATGTTAAAAATACATGATTATTTACTATTCACTTTTCTCTTTTTATTTATTACCCCTCGATCTTCATCTACTATCTCATTTTGTGTATTTATTAGATCATCTCTCTCCATCCATTATATCTCTCTTTCTCTCATTCCCTTCTCTCTCCATTTACTTATATTTATTAATCTATCTCTCTTAGCCTAACAGCAAATGTTGATGCCTTAAAACTTTTGGGCATTGTGGTAACTGTCGTTTGTATGTGTTCTGGAGATATGGGTGTTAATGGTGTTGAAGGAGGTTTGCTCGACATTATGATATGATATTGGTGTGTAATAGATATTACCCTAAACACATATAAATACTATTTTTTTTACTTTGTAAACGTAATTATGGTTTAATTAAACATTATATCCAGTTGAGATGTGGAGGAAAAATAAAAAGAAAACAAATTTTGGTATTGTGTTCACGTATTTAAATATTGATTTTGAACCAGTTGATGATGATTTTTGGTATTGTATTTCACATATTTAAATATTGATTTTTAGCAGTAGTCGTTGATTTTTTGTTTTGTGTTTCAAATATTGAAGTATTGATTCTAAACTAGTTATGGATTTTTTTGGTATTGTGTATTTAAGTATTGTTCTGAACTAGTTATAGATGCTTTTTGGTATTGTGTTTTACATATTTATGTATTAATTATGAACTTAACAACAAAATATGTAGAATGTTGATTATGGTTGGATCAGATTTATATACAGTTGAGAAGTGGAGGAATAATAGAAGAAGAAAATTTAATTATCTTTTTAGTGGGACGGTGAATAAATATGAGTGATTGGGTGGGCGGATGGTTGGACATGAGTGCATTTGTAATAGCAATTACATGCATGCATGTCATACAAAGAGCACTAGTAGAATTTGTGCCTCAATGAATGTGTCACACATGCTAAAAGAAGTATGCAATGTCCCAAGATTTGAGGCCTTAGATAAAATGATTTTAAAAAGAATGATTGGATTAGCCATATCACCAAGGTACGCCTCCTTTTCAGGGAGCCCACACTAAGAACTATGTAGTTACACATGCTCACTTTAGAAAGTACTAGGATGGGTGACCAGTCAGGAAGTTGATCCTGAATTATGCGTGAGTGAGGACAAAGTGCGTAGTTAAGGCCAGTGATGGTCTGTGGGGTCAGTTGTCATTCCTGAAACTCTACTAGAGCCTTAGGAGGTATGCGTGGGCGTCACAAATAGTATCATAGTCATAATTCCTCTACTAGGTGGGGCCCACATGAGTATGTGGCATGTCAGTCGTGAGTTGTGCGATCCATGCATGTTGGGAAGGACTATCCATGATGATGTAGCCACCCTTGCGTTGTTAGCCTGATTGGGAGTTGGATGTCCATGGGCCATCTTGGGTCTACACTGAAAATGGGAAAATATTATGATTTGTATAATTGAGCCTTGATGAGGACGTCAAGAGTCTAAGTGGGAACTAGATTGTAATGTCCCAGGATTTGAGGTTTCAGATAAAAATGATTTTAAAAGTAATAATTGTACTACTCGTATCACCAAGGTAGACATCCTTTTCAGGGAGCTCTATAATTAAGTGTGCTCAGTTCAGAGTAGTACTAGGATGGATGACTAGGCACAGAGTTGATCACATCTTGTGCATGAGTGACAACAGTGTGCAGTCGTCATTCGTAAAACTCTACTACAATCTTGGGTAGTGGGCTCAGGCGTTACAAAGTACATGTTTGTTAGAACATGTTTTTCACATGTATTTACATATTTGAAAAGAAAATATTTGTATAATAATAAAATATGTGAAACTTGGTGTGTCTTGTTATAAAAGCAAGTATTTGATTTGTGAATTTCCCTTTGCTATGGTATTCCTAGTTTTTACAATATCCAATAATACAATAATGGACATGGGGAAAAGAAAGAGAGAAATCCCAAAATAAATTAATTACTAAAGGTAATGGGTAATTAATATGGAATTATTGATAGGTATTTTCTATACGCCCTAAAACACAAGTGCACGCTATCATAGTAATATAGGCTAATAAGACCCAGATATCAAACATGGGGATATATAAATTCAGAAACTACTACTAACTACAATATGATCGGCTAGACCAAAGAAAACTTTGATTGAAGTTTAATTAACTAAGAATGCAGAAAGTGAATCTAAAATTACTGGTGATTGATTGAAATTGGACAGAATTCTTGAGGATTACAGTTTCACCTCGGTTAACATTGTAATTAACAGTATAACATTAATAAAAATCTCCCTTAACCCTGGACTAAGAGCATGTAGAAATAATTACTCACTCTCATGGCATAATTCACTACCTAATCTAATACCAATCCCACTCTTGTATCGAGTGTGTTATTAGTTAGGTGCTTTATCGAAAACTCTGGGTAATCTCTTCATGTTTGTAAACGACCTTTCTCAAAGGGCGATATAAAACATGTATTTCTTTGAATTTCTAACCATTAATTTTCTCTTTCAAAGCAATTAAATGTCTAATTTATTACCTATGGTGATCAAGCATGGATAGTTCATGACAATCTCATAGAAATAAGTCCAAAAATTAAGAGAAATTGATATATTAATGCATAAAAGTCAATTATAGTGCATGCCCCGACTACTCTTGGGTCCTAAGGAATAAGGACTTTAGCCCGCATGGTTTTCATGGTCAAAAATATAGGAGAGAAAAAGAAAATTATGGAGAACATTTAGAAAACTAAAGAACCCATGAATAAGACGGTTCGAAAGGCACACATGTCGATTTGCTACCTTTCAGTTGTAAATCTGTCCGTTGGAAGTACCTAGATCGTCTAAAATGTGGTCTTCTTCTCTACTTTCTCCTCTCCTTGATCTAGGCTTCCATCCAAAAGAATTAGAGCATGATATTAGGTCTAGCCAAATTCCCCCCTAAGTCATAGTAGTGACTTAGGCCAAAATAAATCTTCAATTGTCAAACTAAATGATATCTTCATATTTGTCTCATTTTAACATGTCGATACTACTGACTGGGTGTTGGTACTAGTGACACATTCGATAGTTGTGACCACCTGGAAAGTTGTCAGTGCTACTGAGCTTGAAGTCGATAGTATTGAGTTGCTTCGATTAATCTTGAATCCAACACTATGATGTCGTCAGTAGTATCGACTCCCAAAGTCGGTACTATCGAGAATTCTCGATTCCTTTCTTTTCATCTCTAAGTAAGTGTTAGTACCATAGACTCCAAAGTCGGTAGTACCGAGCTGTGTAGATTCTTGTAAAACTTTCCAAAATCCATAAAATCTTAACAAAATATCTTCAAATATAATAAATCATTAAAAAATATTAGAATTATATTTATTTGATGCAATTGAGTATATGTTACAACCCCAATTTTGGGTTCATTTGCTGAGAAATGTAATTTCTCATATTAAAGATAAATGAAAAAATAGTGGTTGAATGCATGGATTTCGTTTACAATAGCCTTGATGATTGTGTTGTGGGCTTTATTGGCTATTGGGCCCAATAACAAGGAAATTCAATTAGTAAATGAATAATTAAGTTTTTTAGAAAAGAAAGGTGTGGAAACCTCCAGAAGGCAAAAGAATACAATCCAAAGTTGGATTTCATGCCTCTTGGGTTCCTTGGGTCCCAAGGAGTCCAAAGTTGCATACAGAATGCAATAAGAAAAGAAAAGACTAATTAAGTATTTCCTTGTTAAGAAAGAAATTGAAAATAATGATAAAATGTGGAAAATATGTGAAAAGAGGTATAATTGAGTTATCCTTGGAGATTTTCGTATCCAAAGGATTTCTAATATTGAAAGAAATTCCAATAAGGAAAATAGAGGAGAGATAAAGAGAAATCCTTAAAAAGGGAATTAAAAAGGAAAAGAAACTGATTAATAAAAGGGAGATATGAGAAATTGACTTTTAAAAGAAGATAAAGGCAAATAGATGTTCCACAGCATGGGAATCCGTGCCTTTATAATAGCAAAGGGAAAACAAATAACAATTAATTTTGAATAAATTAATGAATAACTTGGGAGAGAAGGAAGCCTTCTCATCCATTGCAATTTGTTTCCCAAATTTTGTACAAAGCTAGATAATGCCAAGACAAACCTTCCCTTAAAATTTGAGGCAAAAAGGAGTTATAGTTTGGGAGATATTAATTTATCAAGAATTATCCCAAATTAAGGCCTTAATTTGACAAATAGAAAGAAAAAGGCATTTTCTTTTGATCGCGGGCAACGAAGGCCGTTGGATCTTGATCCAACGGGGGACGGTCATCATCCAAGTCCCACTGGGACTGTGATTCCATGAGTTACAGAGGGACTTTCCCTCTTGGATTTCTCACGTTTCACTTGATGTACAGGTTGGTTGATTATTCCATTGGATTCAAGGAAAGAAACCGAAGGGAAAAACCCCTGGTTTGACAAAGATTGGTTGCCGATTGGGAAAGTTCCCAATTCGGAAGGAGCTTGCCCGACCCTATATATAGGGAGGGATGAACCAGGGAGCCAGCGCCTCTATTTGTTATCCCAATTGCTGCGGTTTGTTGTGAGGAACGTCCCCGTGTATTCAATTGGTTTGTTCGTCTTAACCCTCACCCTCGCCACCACCACGAACCTCGTCGGAGTCCGGCGAGAAGGGGAGACTCCCGACGTGCTCGTGGCTGCAATTGAGTCGGCGGTCAGGTTCGAATGAAGGAGGCGGAGCTCCTGGAAGCTTGGTGTGCTCTCTGGTGGCCGAAGGCTCCAAGTCAACTCCCTGGTTGACCGAAGAAGTTGTTGTGCTCGGACACGAAGCGAGGTAGAAGAAGACCCCGTGGTTATTTACCGAACAGTCCCTCTATATCTTCTTTACGGGTAAGGGCATTCTTGTACTTCGGTTTATTTCAGATCGCATATAGGCACGAGGATCGTGAGTCGCTGGATCCTGAGTGGACCAGCGGACCACGAATCTGACGCCTCTTGTTTTTCTAAAAATAGCAAGTGAACCAATAAAAAAAGGGTTTTTCCTATAAAAAATCATATCTTGAGCTAGAGAACTCAGATGAGTAAAGTTAAAATATGAAAGTTGCTTAGAAAAAAAATGAGGAACACGTTAACAATAGTTTGAGAACCTAATTTCATTCCTTTTTGCAAAAGTGCATATTTTGATGGGAAAAGTGTTAATTTATAATTAGAAAACCCTAATTGTTAACAAAAGATGGTTTTAATCTTGCAAATAGATTAATTCGAGCATGGTTTACTTGATTAAAGTTAAAGATGGTTTTTAACCTATTTTGATGATAGAATTGCAAGGTTTAGGGTTTTTAAACCTAATATGTTGATTAAAACCCTTAGAAACCCTAAGTGAGGGAAAAAGGGAAGAAAGAATATAATAATCCGAAAATTAGGGTTTTTGTGATCCAAATCTGATCTTAAGATCTTAATGGAAAATAAACTGAGATGATTAGGGTTTGATGGATATTTTGATAAAAATAAAGTAAAAGTGGTAAAAAGGAAGTGAAACCCTAATTATGGTCAAAACCCTAAAAAGGGCAAATAACCTAGGAAACAACTAGGATTAATGGATCAAGATGACACGATTAATGATAGAGAAATTGGATGCCTTTTTCAGGATCAACCTTAATGCACTTGTTTGATTTCTTGATTGGTTATTTCTACATTCAAGTCTGCTTAACAGGTATGTGGTTAATTATGAATAACCGCCTTAGTTTCCCGAGGATTTTCTGGATGGTTAATCACATTGAATGTAAATTATCAGTTTGGATGTTCATACTTGCAAACTATAAAGTCACTATGATTATCACATTAATAATAGAAGTATGGATTCTCGCACTTACATGCTACCCTGATGGATGATGCCAAAGGTCAGGCCCAGATGGGTAGACCAATGGACACCTTGAGTGGTGACCCCAGGCACCAAGCTCTGGAATGAGAAGGTGGCCTATGATATTGCATGACTAGTGGGCACCATGAGTGGTGACCCCTAGGCACCAAGCTCGGGATTGAGAAGGTGGCCTTAAGTCATTGGCAAAGGAAACCCTAAGGTGGGTATGCCAGGGTTAGGGCAAAAGCGGTGGAGAATGTCATACTGAAAAGTGTAAATTGGCTTGTTAATTAACTTGATTGTGATAATTAGATTGTTATCCATATGTGCAAACTTTTGGTTGTCCCCACATACAAGTATATTTCAATATACTGACCGACGTTTTGTTTGTCGGCGTTTTAGGTACAACCCTGAAATGAACAAATAGTAAAGTGACACATTGTGAAAATAAAACATAAAGTGTCAAGAGGATTGGATAGAGTAGATTCAAGCTTGGATAGATAGATTCCCAAAGTTTTAAAAGGTATGCAAAGTTTTAATTTTATACCAGTTTTCAGTTTAGTAGTAGAATTTCATAATTATTATTGATTATTTGTCGAACCTTTGATCCGGGTTATTGGATAACAGCTCTGACCTTTCAGTCTCCCTTAATAAGGGGGTTACCGGGAGACGAGGTCATTACAATTGGTATCAGAGCATAGATTCCTCATCTAATCATTAATAATTATTAAATTTTACAAATTCCATAGAACCAAGGGAGTTATTAGAGGAGTGTCCAAAAGATTGAGGTGTCTAGAAAAAGATCACTTCTGGGGGCTAGAAATATTTTCCTCCGCACCGCTAGTCGGAATACGAGGATTCCCAGATTGTGTGACTGTCTGGCCAATGTCTTAGGATATGATTTGAAATAAGATACCTTTAGGACTCTCTCATCTTGTTCATCCCTTCTCAACTCAAATTCTATTAAGGACCTTAAGGATTAGGGTTTCCTCTCTTCTCCTCACCCTCTTGAGGTATGGGTAAGGTTAGTAAGGTCTAAGGAATCCTCCACCAAATTAATGAAAAGCATGTAAATAAGATGTCATGGACATAAGCTCAATAGATTAAGCGTAAACTAAAGAATAGATCCATGCTTAGGTCGTATGACATAAGTTGTCATGCCCTCATAAGAAACCTGAGGCTAGACCTTCTTGTCTGGAGGGTGAGTAGAGAGAGTTAGTCTTGGGGGTAGAGATCTCCATTACAAGTAGAGACCTGGCACACCCTATGAGGATGATGTGAACCCAAACCCTAAGTGGAGGTTAGAGAGAGAGATGACATAGATGTCGTGGTATACCAGGTGTTTGGATAGACATGCCTTGGATGCCATATGAGCTATGAGAAGTCGATGACCTAGTACCTTTGATGACCCAACCCTGGAAAGGGTCGTGCATGTTAGAGTAAAGGATAGCTCCTTCATGGATGAGGTTAGTGAAGAATCTATAGAAACCCTATGGGCTTATGCAAGTAAGGGATAGCATGCACCCAGAGTACGTCAATAGTACAGGCAGTAGGTCGAAACCCTGGCCAAGGGAGCATGTTGGATAGCTGATGAGATAAGCATGAGGAATAATGGATAACCTTGAGTAAACATAAGGTTGAGCATAGGCTTCACCCACGTAGAGGTATGCCTGTGAGCTTGATCCTTCGTGGAGGGAGGACCTCTAGTAGTAAGGTTGGATGTGGAGTTAGCTCTAGAGAGATAAAGTAGGACCCCAGTAAGAAGGTTGGACAGGGGAGAGTTGAGGATGATGCAACCTAAGTGGATGGTTGCATTTGCCCCATGCATGATCCCTGGAGGTTGATGATATCTTAGTTGCCTTTGGAGGAACCAAACCCTAGAGAGGGGATGATGCTTCTGGTACCTATGTGTCTGTGGTATAGGAGTTTACCTTATGAAATAGGAAGAAGAGTTCCTTAGACTTGGAGAGGTTTGGTAGCAGGTTGTGAGGCCTTGTACCTTGTTGGTTGTCCTTGAGGAGGACTCGACCCTGATGTGTTGCTCGAGTAGAAGGATGACGGGGAGTGCATGTCATGCCTTATACATGCTTGATTCGTGGTTAAGAGATTGAGAATGCAGTTGGATACCCAAAGGTGAACCTAGGGTTCCTAGGCCTAAGGGGGGAGCCGTGTACCCAATTCTCATGATGAGATTTGAGTCTCTATAGTTTCGAGCATGGTACTCCTCATGTGTAGAGGAATAGGAAACCCCTTAAATTTGAGGGTATGTTTGATGAACCCCTCACAACTAAGTTGAACTAATGTTGAGGAAAGAGAACAAGTATGACCTAGCATGGTTTAAAAGGTGGTCTGCTTGTGCCTTAGTAGTTGCTGGGTTAGGCATGCTCATGTGAATGTAAACCCTAAGGACGCTTGTGACCTTTGTTATCAAGGTGTAGTTTCCTCCCATCCTGGGAGAGGGATCCTCTGGTAGGGTGTTTACCAGTTTTGTTGGTTTTGAGGAAACTGAAAGAGGTTTCATAGGACCTTGAGAAGCTAAGTGAAAAGTACATGGCACGAGAATGAACTGTAGACCCATAGATAACCATCTCTAAGCACATGTGGATGTGATTACCATGGAGGTAACTAGCATGGGGCCTGACCAAGGTAGGTAGGTCGCCATGACCCCTGTGAAGGGATGAAAGTCAGCCCATGAATGAAGAGAGAGTTGATGAAGGCTTGGGTAAGGTTCTAAGTTGGACATGTACTATGTTGGAATCCTAAGTCTATCCTAGGGTCAGGTGGGGATAAGACCGATGGAAGTAGGAGTTGCCTAATTCCCTAGTTGCACATGGCCATAGGGTCGGGAGGTAACAACTATCATTGTATAAGGGCCATGGGTTAGGAGATTGATCACCTTCATGAACTCATGGGACCCAAAGGGCAGATGAGTAGGGCACTCTCTAGATGCATAAGGGAAGAGGGATGACCCCAAAAGTGTCGGCACCCTATAGACCTAGAGGAGAAGACCAAGGATTGTGTTTAGACCAAGTAGGTTCGAGACCAGTTTTCCGTGGAAGTAAGTGATATCGTGGTGTTCGTAGGGACATATGTGGCTTGTTTCAACTTAGATGTAAAGGTGTACTGGCAAGGTGGGATGTACCATCTGTATTCTTGGAATAGGAAGAACTCTATGTTGGTATGTATGCCCTGAGAGCCAATCATGGGATGATTGGTGGGATACATTAAGATTGATTTGATAAACATCAAAGGCAAGCTTCCAATTCTTTCTGGTTCAGTCATATGAGATAGTGATAGAGCAGATTGAATGTCTAGAGAATGACAGTACTCAATAACGTATGCCTTCAGGTTCATGACCTGAACGATGAGATCATACGGATGCTAAGAGTTTGTACATTCTTGTTATGTCCCTAGTCGGATGTCATTGTGGAAGGTAGATAGACAGCAATGACACACAAGACTAGATTGTGGTGTTGGTTGATGACAGAATCTCATTAGTCATGATATAGAGATATCAAACCATACACATAGGTACTTGTTAGAGAACAAGTGTACCGGACAGACCCACCGTGAGTTTGACACATGGAATCATGACATGGTAGTGACAGTCAGGTGTCACAGTGATGGTGGTGAGTGTGATTATTTGACCTGAAATCACTACACTCAACACATGTCGTTGGGCACACTTTGACATCATCAAACGCAGTCCTGAAACATGGGTTGTTATAAAGGTGATGATTGGGTGGCTTTAACACATGGGGCTTTTGAGGGGTGAGTGATAGATATGGGATTTGTCCCTCATGAGGGAGTTTGATATCCAAGGCCACTTGATGAGTAGGATTAAGATAGGTGTGCGCACGCATGTGTGAATCAGTATGTGATATTGATGTCATACATATCTCATTCAATCTACTCTGAGATCAAGAAAGTGAATGAACATTGACAGGATGACTGTTCCATGCCTCGAGTTCATTCGGGATATCAGTGACAAAGGAATTATACATTCACTATAACACCATTCACAGATTGTAGGATTGAAAGTTGTTCTCCAACTTTCTACTTTCACTTGGGTAGCACTGATGTGTGACTAGGCACCGCTCTTTTCTTGTGAAGTCATAAGTGTTATGGACTTTCACTGCCAACGTGAAATGGACCTGCAGGGTCACACACATAGGATTTAACCTGGAAGAGGAGTTTTATCCACAAGCCATGTTTAGATTGATTACTAAAGGAGTTTAGTAGTTCAATTAAACACTCAATTAATCGATAGCTCAATATCATAATGTTCAAGGTGTTGGACGCATTGATTAGAGTATCGGATTGATTGAAATCGCAATTGACTAATTCTGCACAAACTGCACTCCCAATCGATCGGCTCATGTGATGAACCGATCGGCTGAGATTGCTGAACCGGTCGGCTCAATTGTTGAACCGATTGGCTCATGCACAGAGTGAAATGAGCGGTTCAAGTGTTGAACCGATCGGTTCAACTGGTGCAACTGAGCAACTTGGGAAAGTAGGATCGGTGAGAAGTTTCCTTGTGTTTCACTTGCCCAATTTGATTGGAACAAGGATTGGTATTCGATACCAATTAGAAACAAAAAGAAGGAAAGTCAATTGGGAACTGATCAGGACCACGAACCGACTGTCGGCTCATGGGTCCCAACCGATCGGTTGAGGTGTCAACCGATCGGTTCAGGTCCCCAACCGACCGGTTCACTTGTGAACCGATCGGTTCAGGTTGCGAGTTGGTTGCTTTTTTTGTGGAAAATCTCGAACCCTTCTACTCCTGCTTTTAGTCCCGCATTGCCCGGGATGGAGAACCCTGTCCCATGACCCTCTTATATATAGGGGTATTGGGGGCTTATCAAAGAACAACTCAGTGCAACCAATTGCTCTGCAAAGTTGTCGTTCTCTCTGGTTTTGGTAACCGAGAGAGAGCCCGAGCAAGTGCTTCCCGCAAAGGGAGGTGTAGCAAGGGAAGGACAACTGCAGTTGCAACTGGAGGTAGGAGAGTGTGTTGGCGACTAGTATGTCAACAGGAGGGTGCGACTCCTTCCACTTCCTTGTAGGACAAGGAGTGTGGAGTTCCAGGTGGTCTGTGTGGACTACTTCAGAGGCGGGAGGTTTCTTCCGCTCAGGAGGACAACTGTCAATCCCGACAGTCCGACGAGAGGAGGAGTTGTCAGTCTCGGTGTGACCAGGAGCTGCACAGACGCCGTCCAAGACCAGAGTTGAAGACCGCGCATTGCACGAGGTATTGTCTCCGAGCAAGCCTCGGGATAAGGTATGATTCCACAAACCATCCTTTCCTAATATATAGACATTGACGCATTTCCTCGTGTTGGGTTTGGGGGAGAAAAAATTTTCCGCTGCCTTCTCTGTCTCCCCTAAAACCCAACAGTGGTATCAGAGCCATGTCAACTGCTCTATATTTTAGGAATATCGATATGATCGATTTTTGGTTTATCGCCTTTATTTATTGCATACGATGCGAATAAAATTGGCTTTATGCATGTCCAATCCTAAATCCACAAATCCCAAATTACATATATGATATGTATTATTAATGCACTTGATACGCGTCGCCCTTAAACGAGTTTTGTGGTGGATGTGTGTAGCATGATTATGGCCTATAAACCCCTATCTGTGTGTGGTTGTTTGTGGTAACTTGCATCTCGGTCTGCGCACCGATCTTTCCTCTCTTATTCCTGATGTAACTCGAAATAATTCGATATTCTTTCCTACCTTTGCTCCCCCCGAATGTAACTCGAGGTTTCTTCTTTTAAGCAATGTAATAATAGGATAGATTTTATTTCCTATTATGACGAAGACCGGCGGACATTAAGACAACAGCTGAAACGATCGGTTCAAGGCGTGAACCGATCGATTGACGTTCCAGACGGTCGGTTCAAGGAGTGAACCGATCGGTTGATGACCGATCGAGGAGTGAGACGATCGGGTGGCAGATATGATGAGATGCACGACGTCCAGGCGAACCGATCGGTTGGAGGAGCCAACCGATTGGCTGGTGGCACCCAAACGACCGACTGGAGAGTACAGATCATTCATGTGATGAGTTGATCAACTCGGATGGCAAGGCACAAATGTTCATCTTTTACAGGTTGCATGTGATGTTGACCTAGATGACCGTGATTCCTCTTGGCTCGAGGAATCACATTAGGATGGCCATAATCATCGATTTTTATCGTTTGTGCATGTTTTCTGTGGGATATAGCATGTATATGATACGTACTATGTATTGTGGTGATTGGATATGTATATGTATATAAAAACCAAATCCCTCATTAAAATATTAAGTTTTATATGCCTTCCAAATGCGACACACGTGAAAAGCTTGATCGACCAAGTGTGGGCACGCCCTAGCGTGGTGCACCGTCTATCTCGTGAAAGCGTGAAGGATGAATGTGTGGGTCTGCCCTAGCAGGGTGCATATTCATCGTGTTTGCTTTGAGTCAGACTTAACAAGGTGATCTAGATGGGATCTAGTACCTTGAGGTATGGAGATGATCATTGCAAAGAGTTTTATATGACATCTTATCAAGAGTTGCATATGATGCAATTGGCAAGAGTTGCCTACCTGAGAGATCTAAGTTGTGGGCGATCAGCCCTAGCTGACTCATGACTTAGAGGATTTCAGGATCTTGCCCACTAGAAGGTTGTACGCTGCAATCTTCTGAATTGATGGTGAGGGCTATCAATTTGAAGTAAAATAGTGGGAGCGATAATTAATTAAAGGCATAATTATATCGTCAAACTTTCAAATCAATCAAATAAGTCAAAATGAGTTTTGGACTAAAATTGCATATTTCCTTTTGTAGTACAAATGACGACAAACAACAATCACTTCTCATTGCGATCGGTCCTTGAAAAGGACAAGCTTAATGGGATAAACTTCCACGACTGGTATCGGACATTGAGAATTGTTCTCACTCAAGAGCGAAAGCTCTATGTCCTGGATACTCCAATTCCAGAGGAACCCGCTCCTAATGCACCAAAGGCAGAAAGGGATGCTTACAAGAAGCATGCTAATGATGCCATTGATGCAAAGTGCTTGATGCTATGTTCAATGAACCATGAGTTGTAGAGACAACATGAGAACATGGGTGTCATAGAGATGATTCAGCATCTCAGGAACATGTATGAAGATCAGGCACGGCAAGAGAGATACAATGTTTCTAGGGTGTTGTTCAAGTGCGTCATGACAGAAGGAGATCCAGTTGGTCCTCACACACTCAAGATGATTGGGTATGTGGAGAACCTGCAAAGACTGGGATTTCCACTGAGCCAAGAGTTGGCTACTGACGTGATACTGCAATCGTTGCCAGAATCTTATAGTCAGTTTGTGATGAACTACAACATGAACCACTTTGATAGGCCACTGTCAGAGTTGTTGGGCATGTTGAGGACAACCAAGATACAGATGAAGAAGGACAAGCCCAAGTTTGTGATGGTGATCACGGGCAAGAAAGGCAAGTCCAAGCGCAAGGGCAAGGGCAAAGCTAAGAAAGGTTCTGATGCTAGCCAGGAGCCCAAGACGACTTCAGCTCTCAAGGCCAAGGGAGGCGTGACCAAGAAAGAAAATTGCCACCACTGTCAAAAGCCAGGACATTGGAAAAGGAATTGTCCTCTCTATCTGGAAGAACAAAAGAAGAAGGAGGCGACTGAAGCCTCTACTTAAAGGTGTCATGAAAGTAAACTTGTAACACTTTTGAGGTATATGATACCAAGATGTAAAGTGTAAAGCACTCATAATTGGGGCAAGTGTTGCCGCCATAGATAGAGTACTTTAGTTTATTTTCAGCCTACAAGGCATGTAATACAGTTATGAACTGCTATTTCATATATTGCCAAAAGATAGAAACACTTTATTTTGCATATTGTATGACAATGATGGCAATTAATAAAGTTGAGTTTTCAATCTTAAAGATATGATCTTTGTGGCAATGCCTTGTTTATCTTGTGGTATTTGATATGCATGAGATAAAAGGATACCTAAAAGTTATAGATAACTCAAGCAATAAAATTAGCATTAATCATGAGAAATTCATTTCTAGTTTCCATGTGATGGATAAATCTAGACTCTTTTGGTTAGAGAACCAGTAAGAGACATGAATATCTTGGACATGATTAATCAATCTTCACTAATATAGTGGGAGAATGATTATCCTATTAGGTATAATACATGTGATATATTTACATACCTATTGGAACAAATGTTAATACTTCAAATCGTGTTTAGAGAAATACCAATATGAATATCTTGAAGTGTTCAAGATCATCATAGATGAAGTGCAAATTTTGTAAAGTATTAATTCTTGATGAGATCAATGAATAAGATACTTAGACCAAATGTTTGAGATCCTTTTGAGTGATTATGATAGTGTATCATAGTGAACTCGTGATTAAGGCATGTGATGTCTAAATCAAGAAGGAATCATACTCTAAGGAGTTAGAGAATGATTATCAAATAACTGAATTCTTCTTAATAAAAAGAATACCCCACACTAATAAAGGACATTAAGAATCACAAGGAGTTGTGAGTTCTTATATCCTTGACAGATACACCTCAATTATCTATGTGATGAGTTGTTCATGTGATGAGTCAACTATCCAGATGAATATGAGGAACCGAATTTTGAGTTATGATTTATGATCATTACATCCTAAATGATTTTCATGTGAACCATAAGGTATGACCTTGATGGTAGCACTCATTGGATGAAATCCATAAGTGCAAATGAGTCTTAAGTGTTAAGACACATGGATAACATTTTGAGAAGGATGATGCTTGTTGATTGCAACTTAATGACTAAGACATTTGGCATATGGATACTAAAACCGCATTCCTATGAGGAATAAAACAAGGATGTGTACGTGACACAACCTATAAGGTTTATAAATCCATTAATGCAAATAAAGTATATAAGTTACAATGGACTAATCAATCTGATTGATTGAGTACAAGCAACTCAGAATTGGATCTTTACTTTGATGATATAGTCAAAGGGTTTGACTGATATGTCAAAGATAAAGAAGGGATCTATGATTTAGTGGGAGTGTGTTCACATTCCACATGTTGATGTGAAATGGAAATGTTCTAGAATGGAAATCCAAAAGTGGAAATTATCTTTAAGGAAGATAGAGATGTTTCCTATGTGATAGGAATAGAGATATATAGAGATAGTTCTCGAAAAACCTCTTGACCTGAAAAGAGAAAGCATACATTGGCAATCTGTACTGAAGGGTTCAGTATGCACAAATTCAGTGGGAGAAAACTTATCCATGTTACATGGAGTTAGTATCCCAAGGCCAAGTGTGCAATTCTTATGAAGAATGGGAACACTAAGAATAGATATGGATCTATCATGTATATAATCATCCCATTGTCTTGCATGTATGGACATGGCAAGAACAAAATGCATTCATCATCTTGTATGTACGACATGACAATATGATGTGCTCATCCTGATAACTCGTATGTGGGACATAACGAGTGGATGTCTGTCTACTTCCAGTAAGGGTTACTAGAATACCATGAGAACTTGATAAGTACTTGAGAAGTACTAGTTCTATGGTGATAAGGAAGAGTTCGATGTAAAGAGTTACATTGATGCGAACTTCCGAAAAGACAGAAAATTAATCGCAAAATATATATAGGATATATAAAAGTGAAAGTTTGTTGATAATTGGAAGTGTTCCAATAAAACCACTTAAAAGGAAATGCCAAGTATCTATGTGTTAGAGAACAATAGTGGATATTATATGGATCTGGAAGTTCATGAGATGAACTTATAGATATTCCGCTCATTGATGACAAGTACAGAATCCTTGATCATGCAATGTGGCTAAAAGATAGCATAGGAATATAAGATCACATATTACGGCAACTCCATCTCATACGTGTGACGTACAGCGAAGAGATGAGAGACATGCAATTTATACTGACTTTGGCAAGGTGTTGCCATTACTCACTATGTTGGCACTAGAGCACAATAACATGTGGGACATCTTTGAGGATCACTATGAATATGATTCAAGGGTGATTGGCTCACAATACAAGTGGGAGTCTGTTGGTATGTATGCCCTGAGAGCCAATCATGGGATGATTGGTGGGATACATTAAGATTGATTTGATAAACATCAAAGGCAAGCTTCCAATTCTTTCTGGTTCAGTCATATGAGATAGTGATAGAATAAATTGAATGTCTAGAGAATGACAGTACTCAATAACGTATGCCTTCAGGTTCATGACATGAACGATGAGATCATACGGATGCTAAGAGTTTGTACATTCTTGTTATGTCCCTAGTCGGATGTCATTGTGGAAGGTAGATAGACAGCAATGACACACAAGACTAGATTGTGGTGTTGGTTGATGACAGAATCTCATTAGTCATGATATAGAGATATCAAACCAAACACATAGGTACTTGTTAGAGAACAAGTGTACCGGACAGACCCACCGTGAGTTTGACACATGGAACCATGACATGGTAGTCACAGTCAGTACTCACAGTGATGGTGGTGAGTGTGATTCTTTGACCTGAAATCACTACACTCAACACATGTCGTTGGGCACACTGTCACATCATCAAACACAGTCCTGAAACATGGGTTGTTATAAAGGTGATGATTGGGTGGCTTTGACACATGGGGCTTTTGAGGGGTGAGTGATAGATATGGGATTTGTCCCTCCTGAGGGAGTTTGATATCCAAGGCCACTTGATGAGTAGGATTGAGATAGGTGTGAGCACACATGTGTGAATCAGTATGTGATATTGATGTCATACATATCTCGTTCAATCTACTCTGAGATCAAGAAAGTGAATGAACGTTGACAGGATGACTGTTCCATGCCTCGAGTTCATTCGGGATATCAGTGACAAAGGAATTATACATTCACTATAACACCATTCACAGATTGTAGGATTGAAAGTTGTTCTCCAACTTTCTACTTTCACTTGGGTAGCACTGATGTGTGATTAGGCACCGCTCTTTGCTTTTGAAGTCATAAGTGTTATGGACTTTCACTGCCAACGTGAAATGGACCTGCATGGTCACACACATAGGATTTAACCTGGAAGAGGAGTTTTATCCACAAGCCATGTTTAGATTGATTACTAAAGGAGTTTAGTAGTTCAATTAAACACTCAATTAATCGATATCTCAATATCATAATGTTCAAGGTGTTGGACGCATTGATTAGAGTATCAGATTGATTGAAATCGCAATTGACTGATTTGCACAAACTGCACTCCCAACTGATCGGCTCATGTGATGAACCGATCGGCTGAGATTGCTGAACCGGTTGGCTCAATTGTTGAACCGATCGGCTCATGCACAGAATGAAATGAGTGGTTCAAGTGTTGAACCGATCGGTTCAACTGGTGCAACTGAGCAACTTGGGAAAGTAGGATCGGTGAAAATTTTCCTTGTGTTTCACTTGCCCAATTTGATTGGAACAAGGATTGGTATTCGATACCAATTAGAAACAAAAAGAAGGAAAGTCAATCGGGAACTGATCAGGACCACGAACCGACCGGTTCAGAAGTGAACCGATCGGCTCATGGGTCCCAACCGATCGGTTGAGGTGTCAACTGACCGGTTCAGGTCCCCAACCGACCGGTTCAGGTTGCGAGTTGGTTGCTTTTGTGGAAAATCTCGAACCCTTCTACTCCTGCTTTTAGTCCCGCATTGCACGGGATGGAGAACCCTGTCCCATGACCCTCCTATATATATAGGGGTATTGGGGGCTTCTCAAAGAACAACTCAGTGCAACCAGTTGCTCTGCAAAGTTGTCGTTCTCTCTGGTTTTGGTAACCGAGAGAGAGCCCGAGCAAATACTTCCCGCAAAGGGAGGTGCAGCAAGGGAAGGACAACTACAGTTGCAACTGGAGGCAGGAGAGTGTGTTGGCGACTAGTACGTCAACAGGAGGGTATGACTCCTTCCACTTCCTTGTAGGACAAGGAGTGTGGAGTTCCATGTGGTCCGTGTGGACTACTTCAGAGGCGGGAGGTTTCTGCCGCTCAGGAGGACAACTGTCAATCCCGACAGTCTGGTGAGAGGAGGAGTTGTTAGTCCCAGTGCGACCAGGAGCTGCACAGACGCCGTCCAAGACCGGAGTTGAAGACCACGCATTGTGCGAGGTATTGTTGCCGAGCAAGCCTCGGGACAAGGTATGATTCCACAAACCATCCTTTCCTAATATATAGACGTTGACGCGTTTCCTCGTGCTGGGTTTGGGGGAGAAAATTTTTTCCGCTTCCTTCTGTCTCCTCTAAAACCCAACACTCTATATTTAGACTGCATCCAAATGCTTATTTCCTCTTGTTATGGGAGTGAGAGATAGGACAGTACGCATGCCATACACCAAGGATAAAGATGATGTGAGTTGGAACGTTGCTACGAGGTATGAAGATAGAGATGATAACATACCTTTGTGGAGCGAATAATACATGGATGGTTTACAAACACTAAGAGTATTAAGGATATCATCTCGTGAGGATGTTTTATCTTGAACTAGGTGGATTTTTGCAAGTGTTACAAGGAATCACAAGGTTGAGTTTGATCACCATGAGGATGAAATCAAAGTTTCTTGATGAAGACAAACTTAGAGTTGAGATGAGATAGCAAGTGGAATACATGGAAGTATTTGTCTTCAAACATTACCTAATACCTAAGGATGTGAAGTGGTAATGAATGCTCTGGTTGAGAAATAGTTGTCTATTCTAGCTAGAAGCTAGAAGAAGTTGAGGTTTCTAGGCTAACCTTAAGTTGAGAAAAAGAGATGAGTTTGGCTAACACCCAGATGTATCAATAGCGGTTAATCAAGTAAATGATTGTTTGGTTAGCCATCCTAGTCCGTGATATAATGAAAAGATGGTTGTAGAACCTCAAATGCACTTCTTTAGAAAGGAAGGTGACGAAACCCTGATGCGATTGGTTTAGGGTTTCTGAGGAATCGATCTTGAGGAATCATGACATATAAGAGATCATGATTGTTAGACTACCATACACTGAGATACATCAAAGATAGTAAGTGATAGTAGCACTTTGGTTGCTTGATGTGAAGTTGCATGTAGCATGTGGCCATGCAAACCAAGGGTGAAGGATGAACACCAGTAACCCAGTGCTTTGACTTAGAGAATAAAGAATCCCCGAGGGGGAATGGAGTTCATCCACTATGGATGTTGTGGTAAGTTTCCCTTTGACCAAGAAGGACAAGATGCAATATGGGTTATGGTAGATCGCCTTACCTAGATGACATGAGAATGAAAGGAGTACTGCCAAGAGACAGATTTTGTTGAACTAAATAAGAGAGAGAGAGATGGTTCAACTACACCATGATGCGAGTTCAAAAGTTCTTGAGTATGACCTAAAGGTTCACTTCCATGAGGTGGAAGTAGAAACATGCATAACTCGATGTTAGTACCGTTTATCACCCCTAACTAATGGTTAGTATGATCCAAACTAGAGAGTTTGAGGTGAGCAAGTGAGCTTGCCCCGGGTGATATAAAGAGATAGTTCTTAAGATGTGATGTTAACCACCATAGCCTTTATCGAGATGAAAGAAGTTCTAGAAGGAGGTTGTGTCAGTCACCACTTTGTTGAGATGATGTGGGTGAAGGGGGCCTCACGAAGGTTAGAAAAGAACCACAGTGTGTGCAGATGAAGTCACTTTGATCGTGCAATGGCTGAGAGAGAGCCCAGAGATGACATGAGTTGTGAGCGGATGCAAAGCAGACTGACATGCAGTTCACTGTAGGAAAGTATGTGATGTGGAAATCTGACCCCTCTAAGCTACAGCTGAGAAAGCTGAGTCCCCGATATATGGGTCCATTTGAGATGGATTGGTGGAGATGGTTGTGTTTTTCCTTGCCCCTCAGGATAACATGATGTGTAATGTGTTCCATGAGTCCGATCTAGAGCACTATGTGAGGTACCCAAGCCATGTGCTGAGCCCTGAACCTATTCAACTTTTGAGAGAATGAAATGTCTTGAGTCGCCTATGAAGTTATGATATACCAAGGTAAGAAAGAACTCAGATGGAAGAATATGAGATGATGAAGGTTCTTGGGAAGCACCATGGAAAGGGTGAAGCCACATGGGAGCCCTGATGGACATTAAAAAAAAGGATTATCCTGTTTGTTTGCGTGCTTGAGGGAATTTTGAGGACAAAATTCTTATAAGAGGGGAAGGATGTTACAACCCCAATTTTGGGTTCATTTGCTGAGAAATGTAATTTCTCATATTAAAGATAAATGAACAAATAGTGGTTGAATGCATGGATTTCATTTACAATAGCCTTGATGATTGTGTTGTGGGCTTTATTGGCTATTGGGACCAATAACAAGGAAATTCAATTAGTAAATGAATAATTAAGTTTTTTAGAAAAGAAAGGTGTGGAAACCTCAAGAAGGCAAAATAATACAATCTAAAGTTGGATTTCGTGCCTCTTGGGTTCCTTGGGTCCCAAGGAGTCCAAAGTTGCATACAGAATGCAATAAGAAAAGAAAAGACTAATTAAGTATTTCCTTGGTAAGAAAGAAATTGAAAATAATGATAAAATGTGGAAAATATGTGAAAAGAGGTATAATTGAGTTATCCTTGGAGATTTTCATATCCAAAGGATTTCTAATATTGAAAGAAATTCCAATAAGTAAAATAGAGGAGAGATAAAGAGAAATCCTTAAAAAGAGAATTAAAAAGGAAAAGAAATTGATTAATAAAAGGGAGATATGAGAAATTGACTATTAAAAGAAGATAAAGGCAAATAGATGTTCCAAAGCATGGGAATCCATGCCTTTGGGATTTATTGAGGTCCAAGGGACCCAAAATAACAAGATAATAACAAAGGGAAAAGAAATAACAATTAATTTTGAATAAATTAATGAATAACTTGGGAGAGAAGGAAGCCTTCTCATCCATTGCAATTTGTTTCCCAAATTTTGTACAAAGCTAGATAATGCCAAGACAAACCTTCCCTTAAAATTTGAGGCAAAAAGGAGTTATAGTTTGGGAGATATTAATTTCTCAAGAATTCTCCCAAATTAAGGCCTTAATTTGACAAATAGAAAGAAAAAGGCATTTTCTTTTGATCGCGGGCAACAAAGGTCGTTGGATCTTGATCCAACGGGGGATGGTCATCGTCCAAGTCCCACCGGGACTGTGATTCCATGAGTTACAGAGGGACTTTCCCTCTTGGATTTCTCGCGTTTCACTGGATGTACATGTTGGCTGATGATTACATTGGATTCAAGGAAAGAAACCGAAGGGAAAAACCCTGGTTTGACAAAGATTGGTTGCCGATTGGGAAAGTTCCTAATTCAGCATGAGCTTGTCCGACCCTATATATAGGGAGGGATGAACTAGGGATCCATAGCCTCTATTTGTTATCCCAATTGCTATGGTTTGTTGTGAGGAACGTCCCTGTGTATTCAATTGGTCTGTTCATCTTAACCCTCACCCTCGCCACCACCACAAACCTCGCCGGAGTCCGACAAGAAGGGGAGACTCCCGACGTGCTCGCGACTGCAATTGAGCCGGCGATCAGGTTCGAATGAAGGAGGCAAAGCTCCTGGAAGCTTGGCGTGCTCTCTGGTGGCCGAAGGCTCCAAGTCAACTCCCGGGTTGACCGAAGAAGTTGCTGTGCTCGGACGCAAAGCGAGGTAGAAGAATACCCTGTGGTTATTTACCGAACAGACCCTCTGTATCTTCTTTGCGGGTAAGGGAATTTTTGTACTTCGGTTTATTTCAGATCGTGTATAGGTGCGGGGATCATGAGTCGCTGGATCCTGAGTGGACCAGCGGACCACGGATCCGATGCCTCTTGTTTTTCTAAAAATAGCAAGTGAACCAATAAAAAAGGGGTTTTCCTATAAAATATCATATCTTGAGCTAGAGAACTCAGATGAGTGAAGTTAAAATATGAAAATTGTTTAGAAAAAAACGAGGAATACGTTAAAAATAGTTTGAGAACCTAATTTAATTCCTTTTTGCAAAAGTGCATATTTTGATGGGAAAAGTGTTAATTTATAATTAGAAAACCCTAATTGTTAACCAAAGATGGTTTTAATCTTACAAATAGATTAATTCGAGCATGGTTTACTTGATTAAAGTTAAATATGGTTTTTAACCTATTTTTATGATAGAATTGCAAGGTTTAGGGTTTTTAAACCTAATATGTTGATTAAAACCCTTAGAAACCCTAAGTGAGGGAAAAATGGAAGAAAGAATATAATAATCCGAAAATTAGGGTTTTGTGATCCAATGATTTTAAGATCTTAATGGAAAATAAACTGAGATAATTATGGTTTGATGGATATTTTGATAAAAATAAAGTAAAAGTGGTAAAAAGGAAGTGAAACCCTAATTATGGTGAAAACCCTAAAAAGGGCAAATAACCTAGGAAACAACTAGGATTAATGGATCAAGATGACATGATTAATGATAGAGAAATTGGATGCCTTTTTCAGGATCAACCTGTGTGCACTTGTTTGATTTATTGATTGATTATTTCTGCATTCAAGTCTGCTTAACAGGTATGTGGTTAATTATGAATAACCGCCTTAGTTTCCCGAGGATTTTCCATATGGTTAGTCACATTGAATGCAAATTATCAGTTTGGATGTTCATACTTGCAAACTATAAAGTCACTATGATTATCACATTAATAATAGAAGTATGGATTCTTGCACTTACATGCCACCCTGATGGATGATGCCAAAGGTCAGGCCCAGATGGGTAGACCAATGGACACCTTGAGTGGTGACCCCAGACACCAAGCTCTGGAATGAGAAGGTGGCCTATGATATTGCATGACTAGTGGTCACCATGAGTGGTGACCCCTAGGCACCAAGCTCAGGATTGAGAAGGTGGCCTTAAGTCATTGGCAAAGGAAACCCTAAGGTGGGTATGCCAGGGTTAGGGCAAAGCGGTGGAGAATGTCATACTGAAAAGTGTAAATTGGCTTGTTAATTAACTTGATTGTGATAATTAGATTGTTATCCATATGTGCAAACTTTTGGTTGTCCCCACATACCAGTATATTTCAATATACTGGCCGATGTTTTGTTTGTCGGCGTTTTAGGTACAACCCTGAAATGAACAAACAGTAAAGTGACACATTGGGAAAATAAAACATAAAGTGCCAGGAGGATTGAATAGAGTAGATTCAAGCTTGGATAGATAGATTCCCAAAGTTTTAAAAGGTATGCAAAGTTTTAATTTTATACCAGTTTTCAGTTTAGTAGTAGAATTTCATAATTATTATTGATTATTTGTCGAACCTTTGATCCAGGTTATTGGATAACGGCTCTGACCTTTCGGTCTCCCTTAATAAGGGGGTTACCGGGAGATGGGGTCATTATAGTATCACAAGCTAATGATAGTAAAGCATGCACAAATTAATATGAAAATGAACAAATAGTGCACAAAAATCAATATAAAATAGCCTGTGAGAATGACATTTATAGAGTGCATAAAACTCCCCTAAGCTCAAATGTTGCTTGTCCTCGAGCAACACACCCTCAGATATGTTTGAGACAAGTCATAAAAATGACATAAACTATGAATTTCATTTCTCAACCATCCCCATTTGACGGTCCTAAACCGGCCTTTACTGATCACTGAACAATCAACTGCTCTATAGCGACCAAAAATATCCATAGAAGTTGTCCACCCTTAGATCAATGAACACTATCAAGAGAGAAGTTAACATCATAATCAATCAGGCATTCACTTGGTGCATTGTGTGAATCTCTATTCTACATTGCTCTTTCTTAACTACCAACTACTTGGAAGAAGTTATCCTTATAAGAATGAATGAGGAGAATAATCATTTAAGTAGCCTAACAATAAGACCAATGTATGGTATAAAATAGGTGGCTATATGAAGATTTACAAGTAACATCTGAATTAGCAAAAATAAAACATGATGAACCTATATGGTGAAGAAAATGAGAAATGAATGAATCTTAATGCCTAATATTCTTGGGTGGAATGATGCATTTATCAAAAATCTCATCAATTAAATGAGAATGAATTAACAAAAATAAATGCATTGTGTGAATGTTTCCATCTTTTTTTTGAAGAGTTGAGGGCATCCTTTATCCCGCTTTAAAACATTAAACATTTTTTTTCATTTCATTTTTTTCATTAGCCCACAATTTAAGCATGGTGGAACATTCTGCTTGGGCTTCACAAACATACATCATTCATTTCATCTTTTTTTTCTCTTAATTTTCTTCTAAGGGTATGGATGTATATCCCTGCACTCTTATTTCAAAGGAAAACAATGTAACCACATGATATGCCAACGAAAGATGAAAAATGCATGCTAACTACATGTAATTATTATGCAACTAAATGACATGCACAAGCAGTGTTCTGAGATGCGGTATGCGGTATACGTTTGGTCAGGGTACCACATAGAGTATATGCGGAATGCGGGAGCATAAGCGGGGCATATGCGTTTTTGGATTTTTTTTATAAATTCGAAATTTATACATATATTTTGATTACAAAATATAATTATATTTATAAATTTTATAGATTCTAGTTGCACAAACTAATACTAATACCCAAGATATACCAATTACCAACAAATAATCATATCATGGAAGAAGAAACACAATTTTCATGTCACTAAGTCAATGATAATAGTGACAATAGATACAAAATATTACGTGCCTAAAACATAGCAAGAGTAGCATCAAAATAGCTAATAGTCTCAAAATACATCACTACATCCTTATGATATGAAATGAGTCTAATCATAATAGTATTCATCATCTGGGAGATAAGTAGGCTCCCCATCATCACTAGACCCATCATCCGGAAGCTCATCTTCATTGATTGCATGCAATGATGTAGCAGAATCAGTCCCTGCGGCACGTGATTGTGCACGAGTAACTCGAGGCTGCAATATATCATCCACTCCTGCTGCCTCTGCTACATTGCCCCATGTGAGATCATCTCCAGGAAAGACATCATCATCTGCAGTGCTACTATCACCCGCTATAAACTCCATAGCATGTTGGCTATCAACTGTGAGAAGGGGATCCTTATTCTTCCTTGACCGTTGTGCTTGCAACTTGGCATTGAACCTAACTTATACCAAGTCATTTAGATTCTTCACATCAAGCTTGTTTCTCTTCTTGGTGTGAATCTGCCATTTCAAGATAGATATGTTTTAATAGAAATCCTACATGTACATTAATCAAACAAATTGTGTCATATTTTACCCTGTTACAACCCCAATTTTGGGTTCATTTGCTAAGAAATATAATTTCTCATATTAAAGATTTTTGAATGAATAAATGAAATAATATATTTTGAATAAATGAATTTCATATCCTTGTTGTTTGATTTGTGGGCTTTATTGGCCATTGGGCCCAATAACAAGAATATTCAATTAATTAATGAAAAACTGAGAATTTGAGATAAGAAAGGTGTGGAAACCTCTAGAAGGAAAATCTAAAGAGGTTTTCGTGCCTCTTAGATTCCTTGGGTTCCAAGGAGCCCAAGGTTGCAAACAAAGGGCAATAAGAAAAGAAAATAGCAATTAAGTATTTCCTTATTAATAAAGAAATTGAAAATATTGATGAAATAGGGAAAATATGTGAAAAGAGGTATAATTGGATAATTCTTAGTGGGATTCATATCCCAAGGATTCCTGATGATAAAAGGAATACTAATGAGGAAAATAAAAGAGAAATAAGAGAGAGATCCTCAAAAAGGAATTATTTTAAAAAGAAATTGGCAAGATAATGAGAATAATACATATTGATGCATTTAAAGATAATGAGTATTCCTTTAAAAGGAATTTCGAATTCTTAAAGTTTCTTGGGTGCCAAGGAGCCCCAATAAAGGAGAAGAAAGAGAAAATACCATAATTATAAAATAAGAGCATAAAGTGATATATTATTGATAAATTTTGTAATATTGAGAAAAGGGAAGTATTCTCTATTAAAAGAAAACATGATTTTGTGATAAATAATTAAAAGGCAAGTAATAAGAAGATAAAGGAGAGGATTTTCGAAATCATATTATCACAAGGAAAAGGAATATCAAGGGGATGAGAGAGAAAGGGAAGATCTGCTTCCTATTTAAGGAAATTGGTTTCCTTTTAGGAAAGGGACTTGTTCCCTCTTATATGAATGCCTTAGGGCTTCATGCTCCATCCTATAAAAGGATAGACCCCTTGGACGAGCCCAAGAAGATCCCGTGCATCTCTCTCTCCTCTCCGTCTTCTTCTTTGCATGAAAACCCTAGCGGAGAGGGTAGCTTGTGTCTTGGCGCTATGAGAGGCCGTGGAGAAGGTGAGAAGTGTGCGTGTGGCTTCCACAACCACCTGAGATGAATCCGGTTGTACTCCCGCACCTACGCCTTCGAGTAGCTAGGGTCGTAGGGCTGCAAGGTTGCAGCAAACGCAGCAGCAAAAGTGGGCGTACCCAGCTCGAGAACGGCCGTTTTGGCAACAGTTTGGAGGCACCTCGCGTGCGCCAGGGCAGGGCGGAGACAACGACACCCTCCATGATGGCCGGCGAGGTCGATAAGGGGGAAGGGGAGCCGCGCCTTTGGCTGCTAGGGCGGCTGAATCGCGCCCTCCAAAGGTAGAAGACGACCATTGAAGATTGGACGAATCTGCCCCTTTGCATATCAAAGAACCATCTGTTAAGTCGGGGGCATAACCGTAATTCGGTTATGTTTCCTAAAGCAATCGCTTTGCATGAGAAGAGTGACGTGGCGCGCATCCATTGGTCCATCAGGTAAATACTTGCTAAATTCATATCTAAAGATTGGTAGCTCCGATGGAAAGGTGCAAAATATGAAAGTTGACCAGGAGAATGCGTAGAATGCAATAAAAATAATATTGAAGCCTGATTCTTATTGAATTTTGAAAAGTAAGGTAATTTATCAACTTTAACATAATGATGATTAAAGAAACCCTAATTGGGAATGATTAAAGTGATTAGTAGGGTTTAATAGATAATTAAAGTTGATATTAGCCTGTTAATGATAAAAAGGAACATTAGGAAGAAAAAGGATGAACTTTGCATATAATTAGTTAGTTTAGAATTCCATATGCATGAATATACTTTAATGGGCCTTGAAACCCTAATGTTGACTAATTCGACTATTAATGACTTTAATTGAATAATGTCATGAGTAAATTTGGAATATGATGAATCTAAGCTAATTCGAGCATTTAAGTTCCTAATTTGTGGATAAATGCCCTAAATGTAGTAATTAGGGTTTTCTGATGAATAAAAGATGGAATTAAGAACAAATCAAGTCCATATGTGATTCAGATCGTAATGAACTATGAATTGATGATAAAATGCATAAATGATCTTATCATGGATTAAAAGGATAAAAATAGTAGCTTTAATGTAGAAGAGGCTTAATGGATGTATTTAATGGTTAATTATGCCTTTAATCCGAAATTGAGAATTAGATATTGGAATAATGAGGGTTTGTGATCAAATGCGTTAAATTAGGGTTTAAAACAGTGAAAGGTAAAGGGAAACCCTAATTGTACAAGAAACCCCAAAAATGGACTAGAAACCCTAGGAAGCGAGCTAGATTTAATAGATCTTAATGACATGAGTAATAATAGGAAATTATATAATTGTTTCAGGATCTTATTGAATGCTTGCTTGCTTGGATTCTCATTTGCATGGATATTTCTATTCCAAATCATCAGATTAGGTATGTGGTTAATTATGAATAACCGCCTTAGTTTCCTGTGGATTTTCCGGATGGTTAATCGCATTGAATGCAAATTATCTGTTGGATGTTCATACTTGCAAATCATAAAGTCACTATGATTATCACATTAAAAATAAGAGTATGTATTCTTGCACCTACATGCCACCCTGATGGATGATGCCAAAGGTCAGGCCCAGATGGGTAGACCAATTGACACCTTGAGTGGTGACCCCAGGCACCAAGAAGGTGGCCTATGATATTGCATGACTAGTGGGCACCATGAGTGGTGACCCCCAGGCACCAAGCTCGGGATTGAGAAGGTGGCCTTAAGTCATTTGCAAAGGGCACCCTAAGGTGGGTATGCCAGGGTTAGGGAAAAAGCGGTGGAGAATGTCGTACTGGAAAGTGTAAATTGGCTTGTTAATTAATTTGATTGTGAATATTAAATTGTTAGCCATATTTGCAAGATTTTGATTGTTCCTACATACCAGTATATTTCGATATACTGACCGACGTTTTGTTTGTCGGCGTTTTAGGTACAAATGAAATGAACAAATAGTAAAGTGGCATATGTGGAATTAAATGAGAATTAACGTGCACATGAGGATTAGTTAGAGTAGCGTCTCCATGGATACAAGTTTAGAAATCCCATCTTTTAAAAGGTAAACAAAGTTTTATTTTATACCAGTTTTCAGTTTAGTTGGTAAAGTTTATTAATTGTTATTGATTATTTGTCGAACCTTTGATCATGTTAAGTGAATAATGGCTCTGACCTTTGGGTCTTGCTTAATTGGGGGTTACCAGGAGACGGGGTCGTTACAATTGGTATCAGAGCATAGGTTCCTCATTTAATCTTTAATAATTATTAAATTTTACAAATTCCATAGAACCGAGGGAGTTATTAGAGGATTATCCGAAAGACAGAGGTGTCTAGAAAAGGATCACGACCGGGGGCTGGCAATATTTTCCTCCGCACCGCTAGTCAGAATACGAGGACTCCCGGATCCGTGTGACTGCCTGGCCAAAGTCTTAGGGTATGAATCGAAATAAGATACCTTTTAGGACTCTCTCATCTCGTTCATCCTTTCTCAACTCAAATTCTGTTAACGACCTTAAGGATTAGGGTTTTCTCTCTCTTCCTCACCCTCTTGAGGTATGGGTAAGTTTGATAAGGATTAAGGAATCCTCCACCAAATTAATAAAAAGCATGTAAATAAGATGTCATGGACATAAGCTTAATAGAGTAAGCGTAAAGGAATAGATACATGCTTAGGTCGTATGACACGAGTTGTCATTGCCCTCAGGAGAGACCTAAGGATAGACCTCCTTGGCAGGAGGATGAGTAGAGAGAGTTAGTCTTGGAGGTAAAGACCTCCATCAAAAGTAGATACCTGGCATATCCTTTGAGGATGATGTTAACCTTAACCCTAAGTGAAGGGTAGAGATAGAGATGACATGATGAGTTAGACCGAGTGTTTGGTTCGACATGCCTTGGGATCGTCATACGAGCCATGAGAGGTTGGATAACCTAGTACCTTTGGCGACCCAACCCTGAAGAGGGTTGTGCATGTTTGAGCGAAGGGTAACTCCTTCCTGGATGAGGGTAGAGAAGAACCTATAGGGCTGTTGCAAGTAGGATATATCTTGCACCCAGAGTGCGTCAGTAATGTTGACAGTTAAACAAAACCCTAGTCAAGGGATCATGATGGAGGGCTTATGAGATAAGCATAAGGGGTTATGGATAACCTTGAGTAAACATAAGTTCGAGTTTAGGCTTCACTCATGTAGGGGTATGCTTATGAGCTTGATCCTTCATAAAGACAGGACCTCTTATATAGAGGTTGGTTGTAGGATTAGCTCTAGAGAGAGGGAGCATACCTCGGCCAAGGAGGTTGTAAGCCTAAAGCCCCGAAACTTGAGAAACAATGGGAGTTGAGAATGATGCAACCTAAGTGGATGATAGTGGTTGCCTTATGTTTGATCCCTGAAGGATGATGATGTCTAGGAGTAACCAAACCCTAGAGAGAGGATGATTCTTCTGGTACCTATGGTATAAGTGATTACCTACTAAGATGAGATAAAGAGTGCTTTAGACCGTGAGGAGGTTAAGGCACCAGTTGTGAGGCTTTATACCTAGTAGTTATCCAGGAAGAGGAATCAACTCTGAAGTGTTTCTTGAGTAGAAAGATCATGGGAGTACATGACATATCTTGGGCATGCTGGATTCCTGGTTAAGAGAATGAGCATGCAGTTGGACACCCGGAGGCGAACCTAGGGTTCCTAGGCCTAAGAGGGGAAGCGGTGTACCCAATGCTCATGTTGAGATTTGAGTCTCTATAGTTTCGAGCATGGTACTCTTAATGTGTAGAGGTAAAGGAAAACCTCTTTAGGTAAGGGTATGTTTGATGAACCCCTCACGAATAAGTTGACCTGATGATGAGGAAAGAGAACGAGTGTGACCTAGCATGGTTTTGTAGGTACGCTTGTGCCTTAATAGTTGTTGGTTTAAGCATGCTCATAAGGATGTAAACCCTAAGGATGGTTGTGACCTTGCTGTCACAGGTTGTAGTTTCCTCCCATCCTGGGAGAGGACCCTTTGGTAGGGTGCGTACCATTTCTATCGGTTTTGAGGTGACCTAAAGAGGTCTCATAGGATCTTGAGAAGCTAAGTGAAGAGTACATGATATGAAAATGAACCTATAGGCCCATATATAACCATCTCTAAGTGCATGGACGTGTTACCATGGGAGTAACTGGTATGGGGCCTGACCAAGGTAGGCAGGTTGCCATGACCCCTGTGAAGGGATGAAAGTCAGTCATGAATGCAGAAAGAGATGATGAAGGCTTGGGTAAGGTTCTAAGTCAGACATGTACTATAAGAGAATCCCAAGTCTATCCTAGGGTCAGGTAGGGATAAGACCGATGAAAGATGGAGTTGCCTAATTCCCTAGTTACACATGACCATAGGGTCGGGAGGTAACATCTATCATTGTCTGAGGGCCATGAGTTAGGAGATTGATCACCTTCATTAACTCATGGGACCTAAAGGGCAGATGAGTAGGGCACTCTCTGGATGCATAAGGGAAGAGGGATGACCCCAAAAGTGCCGGCACCCTATAGATCTAGAGGAGATGACCAAGGATTGTGTGGTGACCCAAGTAGGTTTTGAATCAGTTTTCCATGGATGTAATTCTGATATCAGGAGGATATGTGGCACGTTTCAACTTAGATTTGAAGGTGTACTGGCAAGGTGGGATGTACCATCTCTACTCTTGGAACAGGAAGAACTCTGTATTTGGACTGCAGCCAAATACTTATTTCCTTTTGTTATGGGAGTGAGAGATAGGACAATACGCATGCCTTACACCAAAGAATAAAGATGATGGAAGTTGGAATGTAACTACAAGGTATGAGGATAAAGATGATAACATACCCTGGCGAAGTGAATTATACTTGGATGGTTCGCGAACACTAAGAGAGGTAGTGTAGTCAACTTATGAGGATATTGTGGAATTTGCAGATTAACCAAGGTCGAGTTCGATCACAGTGAATATGAGCTCAGAGCTTCTTAATGAAGATAGACGTAGAGTTTGAGATGAGATGATAAGTATAATACATGAAGGTGTATGTTACCGAACACTTAAGGATGAGAGGTGGTAATGCATACTCTGGTTGAGATATAACTGCCTAGTTTAGTTGGAAACTAGAAGAAGTTGAGGTTTTTGGCTAACCCTAAGTTTGGAAAGAAGATGTGTTTTGACTAACACTCGGATATAATAAGATATGTTGAACAAGCTAATGGTTGGTTGGATAGCTAGTTTTGTCCTTGATGTAGTAAAAGGATGGTGATAGAACCTCAGATACACTTCTTTGGAAAGGAAGGTAATAAAACCCTTTTGAGAGTGGTTTAGGGTTTCTGAGGTATTAAGCTTGAGGAATCATAACAATACAGGAAGTCGTGAAATACCTTGGTACTGCAAAGATAGTAAGTGATGGTAGCAACCTGGATGCTTAAAACAAAGTTGCATGTAGCATGTGGCCATGCAAGCCAGGAGGTGAAGGACAAACACCATTAACCCAGTAAAGTAAAGGGAGTTCCCGAGAGGGAATGGGAGTCCATCACTATGGATATTGTAGTAAGTCTACCTTTGACCAAGGAAGGACAAGATGCAGTGTGGGTTATGGTGAATCGCCTTACCTAAATGACATGAGAAAGAAAGAGTACCGTCAAGGGACAGACCAGGTTGAACTACTTATAAGAGAAAGAGATGGTTCAACTACACCATGATGCAAGTTCAAAAGTTCTTGAGTATAACCTAAGGGTTCACTTCCATGAGGTGGAAGTAGATACATGAAGAGCTCAGTGTTTGTACAGTTTATCACCCCATACTAATGGACAGTATGATCCGGACTAGAGGGCCTGATGAGAGCATGCGTGCTCATTTAGGGTGATACATAGAGACAAATGTAATGTTAACCACCATAGCCTTTATCGGGATGCAAGAAGTTTATAGGGAGGTTGTGTCGGTCACTACTTCATTATGATGATGTTGGTGAAGGAGGCCTCACGAAGGTCAGAAAAGAACCCCAGGTGTGTGCAGATGAAGTCGCTTTGATCGTGCAATGGCTAAGAGAGAGCCCAGTGGTGACATGAGTCACGAGCTGATGCAAAGCAGACTGACATGCAGTTCACTGTGGAGGAATATAATGTGAAAATCCGACCCCTCTAATCTACAGCGGAGAGAGCTGAATCCCCGATATATGGGTCCATTTGAGATGGATTGGTGGATATGATTGTGTTTAGCCTTGCCCCACAAGATAACGTGATGTGTAATGTGTTACATGAGTCCGATCTAGAGCACTATGTGAGGTACCCAAGCCATGTGTTAAACCCTGAACCTATTCAGCTTTTGAGAGGCTGAAATGTCCTTAGTCACCTATGAGGGTACGATATACCAAGGTAAGAAAGAACTCAGATGGAAGAATATGAGATGATGAAGGTTCTTGGAAAGCACCATGGATAGGGTAAAGCCACATGGTAGCCCTGATGGACATAAAAATAGATTATCCTGTTTGTTTGCTTGCTTGTTGGAATTTTGAGGACAAAATTCTTATAAGAGGGGAAGGATGTTACAACCCCAATTTTGGATTCATTTGCTAAGAAATATAATTTCTCATATTAAAGATTTTTGAATGAATAAATGAAATAATCTATTTTGAATAAATGGATTTCATAGCCTTGTTGTTTGATTTGTGGGCTTTATTGGCCATTGGGCCCAATAACAAGAATATTCAATTAATTAATGAAAAACTGAGAATTTGAGATAAGAAAGGTGTGGAAACCTCTAGAAGGCAAATCTAAAGAGGTTTTCGTGCCTCTTAGATTCCTTGGGTTCCAAGGAGACCAAGGTTGCAAAGAAAGGGCAATAAGAAAAGAAAATAGCAATTAAGTATTTCCTTGTTAATAAAGAAATTGAAAATATTAATGAAATAGGGAAAATATGTGAAAAGAGGTATAATTGGATAATTCTTAGTGGGATTTGTATCCCAAGGATTCCTGATGATAAACGGAATACTAATGAGGAAAATAAAAGAGAAATAAGAGAGAGATCCCCAAAAAGGAATTATTTTAAAAAGAAATAGGCAAGATAATGAGAATAATACATGTTGATGCATTTAAAGATAATGAGTATTCCTTTAAAAGGAATTTCGAATTCTTAAAGTTTCTTGGGTGCCAAGGAGCCCCAATAAAGGAGAAGAAAGAGAAAATACCATAATTATAAAATAAGAGCATAAAGTGATATATTATTGATAAATTTTGTAATATTGAGAAAAGGGAAGTATTCTCTATTAAAAGAAAACATGATTTCGTGATAAATAATTAAAAGGCAAGTAATAAGAAGATAAAGGAGAGGATTTTTGAAATCCTATTATCACAAGTAAAAGGAATATCAAGGGGATGAGAGAGAAAGGGAAGATCTGCTTCCTATTTAAGGAAATTGGTTTCCTTTTAGGAAAGGGACTTGTTCCCTCTTATATGAATGCCTTAGGGCTTCATGCTCCATCCTATAAAAGGATAGACCCCTTGGACGAGCCCAAGAAGATCCCGTGCATCTCTCTCTCCTCTCCGTCTTCTTCTTTGCATGAAAACCCTAGCGGAGAGGGTAGCTTGTGTCTTGGCGCTATGAGAGGCCGTGGAGGAGGTGAGAAGTGTGCGTGTGGCTTCCACGACCACCTGAGATGAATTCGGTTGTACTCCCGCACCTACGCCTTCGAGTAGCTAGGGCCGTAGGGCTGCAAGGCTGCAGCAAACGCAGAAGCAAAAGTGGGCGTACCCATCTCGAGAACGACTGTTTTGGCTACAGTTTGGAGGCACCTCGCGTGCGTCAGGGCAGGGCGGGGACAACGGCATCCTCCATGGTGGCCGGCGAGGTCGATAAGGGGGAAGGGGAGCCGCGCCTTTGGCTGCTAGGGCGGCTGAATCGCGCCCTCCAAAGGTAGAGGACGACCATTGAAGATTGGACGAATCTGCCCCTTCGCATATCAAAGAACCATCTATTAAGTCGGGGGCATAACCGTAATTCGGTTATGTTTCCTAAAGCAATCGCTTTGCATGAGAAGAGTGACGTGGCGCGCAGCCATTGGTCCATCAGGTAAATACTTGCTAAATTCATATCTAAAGATTGGTAGCTCCGATGGAAAGGTGCAAAATATGAATGTTGACCAGGAGAATGCGTAGAATGCAATAAAAATAATATTGAAGCCTGATTCTTATTGAATTTTGAAAAGTAAGGTAATTTATCAACTTTAACATAATGATGATTAAAGAAACCCTAATTGGGAATGATTAAAGTGATTAGTAGGGTTTATAGATAATTAAAGTTGATATTAGCCTGTTAATGATAAAAAGGAACATTAGGAAGAAAAAGGATGAACTTTGCATATAATTAGTTAGTTTAGAATTCCATATGCATGAATATACTTTAATGGGCCTTGAAACCCTAATGTTGACTAATTCGACTATTAATGACTTTAATTGAATAATGTCATGAGTAAATTTGGAATATGCTGAATCTAAGCTAATTCGAGCATTTAAGTTCCTAATTTGTGGATAAATTCCCTAAATGTAGTAATTAGGGTTTCTGATGAATAAAAGATGGAATTAAGAACCAATCAAGTCCATATGTGATTCGGATCGTAATGAACTATGAATTGATGATAAAATGCATAAATGATCTTATCATGGATTAAAAGGATAAAAAAAGTAGCTTTAATGTAGAAGAGGCTTAATGGATGTATTTAATGGTTAATTATGCCTTTAATCCGAAATTGAGAATTAGATATTGGAATAATGAGGGTTTGTGATCAAATGCGTTAAATTAGGGTTTAAAACAGTGAAAGGTAAAGGGAAACCCTAATTGTACAAGAAACCCCAAAAATGGACTAGAAACCCTAGGAAGTGAGCTAGATTTAATAGATCTTAATGACATGAGTAATAATAGGAAATTGTATAATTGTTTCAGGATCTTATTGAATGCTTGCTTGCTTGGATTCTTATTTGCATGGATATTTCTATTCCAAATCATCAGATCAGGTATGTGGTTAATTATGAATAACCGCCTTAGTTTCCCGCGGATTTTCCGGATGGTTAATCGCATTGAATGCAAATTATCTGTTGGATGTTCATACTTGCAAATCATAAAGTCACTATGATTATCACATTAAAAATAAGAGTATGTATTCTTGCACCTACATGCCACCCTGATGGATGATGCCAAAGGTCAGGCCCAGATGGGTAGACCAATTGACACCTTGAGTGGTGACCCCAGGCACCAAGAAGGTGGCCTATGATATTGCATGACTAGTGGGCACCATGAGTGGTGACCCCCAGGCACCAAGCTCGGGATTGAGAAGGTGGCCTTAAGTCATTTGCAAAGGGCACCCTAAGGTGGGTATGCCAGGGTTAGGGCAAAAGTGGTGGAGAATGTCGTACTGGAAAGTGTAAATTGGCTTGTTAATTAATTTGATTGTGAATATTAAATTGTTAGCCATATTTGCAAGATTTTGATTGTTCCCACATACCAGTATATTTCGATATACTGACCGACGTTTTGTTTGTCGGCGTTTTAGGTACAAATGAAATGAACAAATAGTAAAGTGGCATATGTGGAATTAAATGAGAATTAACGTGCACAGGAGGATTAGTTAGAGTAGCGTCTCCATGGATACAAGTTTAGAAATCCCATCTTTTAAAAGGTAAACAAAGTTTTATTTTATACCAATTTTCAGTTTAGTTGGTAAAGTTTATTAATTGTTATTGATTATTTGTCGAACCTTTGATCCTGTTAAGTGAATAACGGCTCTGACCTTTGGGTCTCCCTTAATTGGGGGTTACCAGGAGACGGGGTCGTTACATACCCCCTCAAAAGTACTCCAATTCCTCTCACAGCCAGATGCTGAAGAAGTCAAATTAAGGATTTTCATTGCCATTTCCTACAAGTGTGGTGCATCTCCTCTATGTACGCGCCACCAATTGGTTGTAAGCAATTAATTACATTTAGTACTTAACTATGTGAAAAGTAATTTGTGTTAAAACATAAGAGTTTCATTTCTATAATACCTGGTCTATATTCATCATTATTGATAGCGCATTGCCTTAATGCCAATGCGGTACCAAATGAGCCAGTCTTCATTATGTAGGCAACCAACTCTTTCCTTGTAATTAGGTCTTGAATCTCAATGTCAGGAAAGAAAACCTCAATGCATTTGATCAACCCAGACATCAATAGAGGATTCCTTTCAATTTCAGCTTGATCCTTGTATAAATAATAAGGATTGAGGTAGTAGGCAGCCACATGAAGAAAGCTATTCAATCTGTCTTTGGATTTCAAGTTAATGGCATTGATGAATGGCCTATAAAGGACTTCAACCCCTCTGAAGATTGCCATGATATCTTTTTTGGTAGCTTCTAGCTCACCATACACAAATCCTAGAGAAGGCTTTTTGTCACCATCAAAAATCCTCAATAGATGGACCAAAGGAGAGCAAACTTTCACAGCTAAAGAAACTTGGTTCCAAAAAGTTAGAGCTAACACTGTGGCTTGAGTTATGTCACCTGGTTTTGTCTTTGACCACCTGCTTTGGCTCCATTCATCAGAAGAAAACATCAACCTCAACTTGTCCTTCTTATCAAGAAGGCTAGAAAGTGTGAGGTAAGCAGTAGCAAACCTGGTCACACCAGGTCTCAAAATCTCCCCCTTATTAGTAAATTTGTGCATTAAGCTCAATGTCTTAGTGTGGGAATAGATGAATGTGACTAGTTGCCTTCCCTTCTGGATAGCAGTCTTGATTCTCTGCTCTTTCCCAAACTCCTCAAGAATAAGATGAATCACATGAGCAACATAAGAAGACCAAATAATGTGAGGGTATTTGGCCCCTAATAACCTCCCAACCAATACATTTTCAAAGGCATTGTCAGTAACAATTTGGAGAACATTCTCTGCTCCAACTTCTTGAATGTACCCATCAAGAAAGTTCATAACATACTCTCCTATGTGTGAATCAGCTGAGGCATCTATAGCTTTGATAAAACATGAGCCTAACTCACAATTCAACAAAATATTCATCAAGCTCCTTCTTCTTCTATCACTCCAGCCATCTGTCATGGTAGTGCACCCATATCTCTTCCACATGTCTCTATGTGGTTTAAGATCTGTTGTAGTTTGATCAACCTCTATCTTCAACAAAGTCTCACTCACCTCATGATATGTGGGAGGCTTGTAATTCTTGCCATATTGCCCAACAGCTTGGCACATAGCAAGGAAGTCATTGTTGCATATTGCATTGAAGGCTATGCCAGAGCGATAGACCCATCTAGCAACATATTGGTTCACTCTTTCTCTCTGCTTTTTGTCCATTGCCTCCTTTATTCCCACCTGGCGCATCAACAAGTCTGAAGCATGAGAAGAAGAGCGGTCAAGTGCGGAGGAGTTGTCAAGTTGTTCTTCAATAGCAGGTTCTTTGCCCATGGTGACATTGACTTCATCACGGGTGGATGACACCCCTTTTGCCTTTTCAGCCTTTTTCTTTCTTATCTCTTCTAAATTCTGCCTGATCTCCTATTTTATATCATTATCAACAAGACGACATGGGGCCACATTGCCCTTGACTTGCGCTAGGTGTTGTTTCAATCGATTCACTCCCCCTTTGATGTCTTTCTCACATAAGCCACAAATAACCCAATTAGTGTTGAATTTGTCTTTCTGAAACCCGTACTTCCATGCCGGATCAGTGGAACTGATTGGAACGTAATGAGATTGAGGGGTTTCTTCAGACTGGGTATTTGTAAGGCCTGCAGCTGAACCACCACTCTCCATCTACCCTAAATAAAATTAAACAAAGCAAGATCTAATAGTAAGACACTAGAACAAACTGGACGCAATAACAATACAACACACAACAGTAAAACAACACATTACTACACACAGCTCATAGTAGAATTAAAACTGAAGAGTAAATCTACATTTATCCAATTAAGATTCCGTCAGGAGAAATCACCACAAGAAAACACCTATCATAAATAGCCAAATACACTACCTTAACAGTAAAATCAAACTCAAACATGAACATTAACACTTTGCAGTAAAATGAAGCATGAAGAGTACATGGATTGCCGTCCATTTTAGGGATCAGTAGAGAGGGGAATAAGTACGGGATAATGGAAAAGAAGAAGAATTGGGCTATAGGGATAGATGGATATAGGAGATTTCCAACCATTTTAGGGGAGTAACAAATTCAGTAGCCATACTAGGAATTGGCGTCAAAGGATAAAGGGGCGAGAAGAAAAATCAAAAAGTGAGGAGAGGATTAGAAGCAGTAGTGGATTAGGAAATGTACCTGTTTCTCTCCGTAGGCCAGCCTCAGGAAGGGGGGGGAGGATGACTAGCGATTCATATCTCGCACACCGCTCTACAGCAGTCATCGTCACTGACGAAGCGCCTAGTCGAGTCGAGGGAGAACCCAGCTACCGTCGGGGTAGACGTGGTAGGAGCACAAGGTGGAGTCGCTGGCTTGCTGTCGTCAGGAGGACGAAGAGGTGTCACTGGAGAAGCTGCCATCGTGAGATGGAGGTAGGCAGGAGGCAGGAGGCGTCGGAGGTGGCTGCGTTGCTGCAATCATCCGCCACGGAGGTTGTGGGAGCCGCAGCCCTAGCCTCGTGCGAGAGTGAGAGACAGGGCGGGGAGTCGCGCGACTTGCGAGATGAGTGGGGGTCGGGGGGTGGTCAGGGTGTCGAGTGATTCAGGTCTCATTAGTTGACTGTTTTTTTTAATTTGTGACACAATATGAAATGCGGAGCATAGTCGGCCGCATATATGGGCCGCATGTCGCATATTCAATGCAAGCCCAAAATGAGCACCGCCTACCTATATGCGCAGTGGATGAGGGACCGATCCGCATATGCAGCCGCATATGAGGCTGCATGGGCCACATTTCAGAACATTGTGCACAAGGATTATTTATGCATAATAACACTTTTTTTCCATTTTGTAATTAATGCAATAAAATAAAACTAACTATTATGTAACCTATCATGCCATGCAATGCAAACAAGAGGAAATAGTTCAGATTACTTGACCATCTTAAGGTGGTGGGTCAAAATGAATGGAAAAATGGATAGAATCACATAATTAAAAGACAATGCCTTTCATGAATTATAATATGTCCCTCTCTAATGACCTATGAACAGGGAAACCTTAGGGTTTCTTTCTTAAATTTTAATTTAAGATCCCATTAACTATTTAATTAATTTAGGCTCAAACTCCATCTTCATCCACATTTCATGAATATTTAAGATGTCCCTTCTTATTGGATGTCCTTAAGATGACTAGCCCATACACTTCCTCTAAGTGGTGCAACTCAAGAAATCTGCAACTAAGACATATTTTTAATTTTTAATTTTAGATTTTTCTAATTTTAATTTTCCATTGCAAACACTCAAGAGCACATGAAATTGACATGAACCATGAATTGAGCTCCAATTTTACACTACATAGATTGTGGATCCTACAACTTGGCAAAATAAAATCTAAAAAGAAAATAATGACTAAAAGAAAAATAAAAACTAAGAGATAAATAAAAACTAAGGGATAGAGATTGTTCCAACTACCCCCCAAGCTTAAACTTGACTCTGTACACATAGTTAGAAGTCCAAATTAAGAGGTAGAACAGTGGTACCGATCACATGGGTGGTGGTGGAGGATGAGGCATAGTAGGATCAAAGGGGTAGAACGTCCCCGAAAAACTCGGCGATTGTTGTGGCATTGGTGGAGGCTGTGGATAACCATCAAAGTATCCATGGCTCCAACAGTGGTCAAAGAATGATTGTTGGTTATCTTCCATCCACTACAGGAGCATGTGCATGTTCTCTTGGTTGGCCAAGAGAAGTTGCTCATTTTCAAGGATCACCTGTTGGTTGTAGTAGAGCCATCCTTGGACATCGTGATTCCTGCCAAGATCATCGTCTACTACTGTTGTCCTTGTTGTATCTCCTACAACATTTTGTAGAATCCCACCATAGAATATGGATCATCCTCTATGGTGGCAGTGGAGCAGAAGAACTGGAGGCTGCATATGGTTGCGGATGCTTGCTGGAAACTTGCCTCCGCATGATAGGGCTGGTGGGTTCCTCCTCTTCTTCTTTTTACTCATGCTATTGTTCTTCCTTAGCATCATCATCTTCCTCCTCATCTGATGAGCTATTTACATGCCACCACGAGGTGGATTCCTTGAAAGTCGAATATGACATCAGGAAGTGCCCTTTCCTTGTATTGGGCACCTACTGTACAACATGTGTATACAGTACCCCTAGCATAACTTGAGTAAGCTTGATCTCTTGAAGTGCTTTAGGTCTAGCTTTGGGGCTACCTTTAGAGACCTGGTGGTGGAAAGATCAAGGTTGAGGTGCAGTGCAATCGAGGCAATCAATCCTTAAAAATGAATAGGGGGAGCCCTCTACACTAGTCACTTCACACCCATGATATGCAAGAGGAAGAAGGCACTAAAGTTCAAACTCCTCCCTCCTAACTCTGGCAGCTTGTAGAGAAAGTAGAGGTCAACCCTCTGAGTATTCCCATACCCCTGGATAGATTTGGTGAGGTGAGTGTTGGTAAGGAGGTGATGAAGTATGTGAGAAAAAAGATGCTCGGTGTCGGTGATGGAGTTTGTGTTCCAGCTAATATGTTGGCCTTCTGGCACCTCTGACAATAGCTCCCATGCCACCTTCAAATTAGAGTTGTCAGGAATGAAACGTTCCTCACCATATGACCATCCATATATGGTGTTGAACTTTCATAGCGTCAGAGTATAGTCAGAGTTGTAAAGGTGAAAGTTGATGCGACCATCCATCCATCCATCCCCATACCCAGGGATGATGTAGACCTCTAATGGGGCAAGGAACTTGTAGACAAGATCCGAGAAGGTCAGCCAATCGTTGAAGAATGGATTATCACCCACCATCCATTAACGCTCGTCAACTTGGTTCATACTGTTGGTGAAGCCCAAGGAGGTGAGGAAAGCACAATTGCCATACCGTGTCGCCACCATGTTCATCTTCTACAGATCTTCATATATCTTCTTAATGTCTGCATTGGGGTGGGTGATTTGTCTTGGTTTGAAAATCAATGTAGGACTCCCCACTGATGAAGAAGCTTCTCTCCTTGGTGCCATCTCTGGTACTAGAAAGGGGTTGAGAAAAAGAGTGCTCGGTGTATACTCTAAACGCCTAAAGATGCTTGCACGTGCTTGCTTGAAGGAAGAGTGAAGAAGGTGTGAAGAAAAATGAATCACATACCCTCCTTATATAGCTTCAGTCGTGGCCCTACCATCGCATCGGCAGTATCGAGATAGATTCAATACTACTGACTTTTCATTTAAAATATGTGTCACTCGGTGATACCGACGGTCCCAATTTTCCGATTTCATTGAAGTGGATCGCATGGTGTCTGTAGTACCGATAATATGTCGATTGTAAGGACCCTGACCCACATTTTGGGCTAACCCTATTTGTTTTGCTTAAGTTTGTTGATTAGCTCCTTGATTTAATCATCTAATATGTAATTAGGGCATGTTGGAGGTTTGTGCTCCTTATTTGAGCTTGTTACTTGATGCTCGTGTTTTGTGGTGAGGTCTTGGTACAACTTGCAATTTACCCAGAGTAGGGGTTGATGTGCAAGTTTGCCACCTCTAGTGTGTTTCTTCTCTCTCTCTTGGCATCATCTAGATGAGAGAGGAAGTGTTGGGTGCCTTGTTTTGGCCTTGGTTGAGTGGTGACATCCTTGGTGATGTTTTGGGCACATGTTTGAGGTGTGCTTTGCTCTTAGGAGTGTTGTCTCGGGCTTAAGAGCCTTGGTGAGACTATGTATCAATTTTTGGTTGCCTTGAGGATGTTTGATATCAGTTGGTGGCATCTTTAGGATCACCATATTGGTTTGTGGTGATTCTATAGGAGTGCTATATCGGTTTGTGACCTAGGGTTCCATCCTTATCGGTTTGTGAAGGGGGTGGATGGGTGTGTCGACCTTGACCTTCCTTAGTGACCAAGTAGGCAAGACATAGGTCCTATCACCTTATTGCATGGTGTTACATGTGTCCCTTCTTCTTGGATAAGTGTATTCTAGGGTTCTAAGGTGGTTACACCTTCCCCTTGCTCTCTCTCTCTCTCTCTCTCTCTTTGGCCATGTATATATACCCCCCTCTTCCCATGCAAGAGAACCCTTTTAGTGATCCTTACTTTCTCTCCTTGATGGCTGACCTTGAGCTTGAAGAGCACTCTCCCTTGGATCTTGGTGGGTGAACCAAGAGCTTGTGGTTCTCCCTTTCATCTTATTCCTTGGTAAGACATGGTTTTCTAGTTTTCTTTCTCTTCTTCTTTCTTCTTCTCGGCCATGGACCTTGATACCTTCTTTTATTCTCTTTTACTCTCTCTTAACCTCAGTTCTATCTTCCTTCTTGGAGGTGTTGTGCTTGGTGGACCTTATTCTACTTTGAGCTTGGGAAGCTTGGATATCAAATCTTGGTGGTTGTTCTTGAGGTGGGTTATATAACTCTAAACATGCTTTGTTATTATCACCTTTCTTCTTGTTATCTTGCTAGTTATCTTTAACTCGTTATTTCTTGTTGGTTAGTAGCTTTTATTGGTAGACTTACATTCTGCTTTGGAGAATAGAACTTTGTTAGTTTGCTGCCATAAGTTACTCCTTCTTTTTCCTTGTTAGTATCATCATCTTGAGGTAGAATATGACTAAACCGATATGATGTGCTAATCGATATACATGTAAACCGATATGCATACAATCTGATATGCTTCTTGCCAAACCAATATACCTACCATGTTGGGGTTTGACATGATTTAGTGATGCCTTAGGAGGAAGAGTGTTGAGTCTCCATGCTTTTAGTTGAGTATGGAAGTCAACATGGGTTACCCTAATACGATATGCATGTAATCTGACACACCTTGCAAATTGATACACCCTAACCCGATACACCCTACCTGACACATCTTGTTTAGAGGTGAGAAACTCTTCCCTTGAGGTTCAACCGATGCTCCTCTAAACCCTAGTGGCCAATACACAAAGGGGTACATAGGTTGATACCCTAGATGATGGCTAGGTCGATACCCTATAGGATGGTGAGGCTGATACCTTATGAGATGGTATGACTGATATACTTTCTCATGCACCTCTAGACCGATATACTTTGTTGTGCCTTGGCTGACACAATCTCATTGAGGCGTTCAACATGATACCAAGTGATGTTGAGCCAATACAAAGTGATGATAAACCGATACTCAACCTTGAGTTGGTAGGCTGGTACCTTATCTAGAGTGGTTGCATGATACCTAAGATAAACTGATACCCTACCTTAGTGTAGTGGTCGGTACCCTACCTTAGTGTAGTGGTCGATACCCTACCTTAGTGTAGTGCTCGATACCCTACCTTAGTGTGGTGCCCGATACCCTACCTTAGTGTGGTGGCTGATACCCTACCTTAGTGTGGTGGCTGATACCCTACCTTACTGTGGTGGCCGATACCCTAACCCCAATCGACATCTTGTGATGTGTAGTGATGCATCTTGTAGATGCTAGGGTTACATGGTGTGATGTGATACCTTATAGTGCAATCATTTGTGTGATGCTGAAAGTTATACCTCTTTACATGTTTCATAAAAATGATAGGAATATGTTTCCACATCTCTAAATATACTTTATAATAATGAAGGAAGTGATGATCTAAAGATGGTTGATGATCCATTCCTATAAACCATAATCGGGTAAAGTGAAACCCTAATTGTTATGATGTGAAATGTATGATATAAATGTTTAGCATGAGTTCTATGAGATGATGATGCTTTGCCTTCTTATTATCAGTTTCTAACCATGCAAGTGGTACTGATTGATGTACATAGCCAGGTATGAGCTATGGTGGTTATGATGTGATGGACATTGGTCCTTATATTGGACATGTGGTCATTGTGATGGACATTGGTCCTTGAGATGGACATATAAGAGATAACAAACATAAAGTGATGATGTGATTCAATATAATATGGTGATGAGTCATACCCTGATTATATAGATCTTATTTAGAGGTCATACGTTGTAACTTGATTGATGCTTAAAGATGTTGAATTGATCTATTTAATCAAGTGAAATCTAATAGTGTAGTTAGCCATGTTCCATAGATCCATTCTAGTGTCAACTTAATTACTGGATGGTGAAATAAGTTTAACTCTGAGTGCATATTTTTGAATATGTGGGGTACAAGTCGAGTAATTCCTTGTATACTTAAATACATGATGTGTGAGGCGACCATGCGTGAGGTGATCTCAGTGTAAGTTTTCATCGATGTCATGAATTATTTGTTGGGTGATTTTAATTCATGCAAACTATAATGTGGCTATGACTATCACATAAGATATGTACCTACTAGCTCAGATCCTGGTCCCCTCTGTGGCTTAATAGTTGACCTAGTAAATGGCTACCAATAGGGTAGGTCCATTAGGTCATTAGATGACTTAGTAAATGGCTACCAATGGGTAGGACCATCAAGTCATCATGAGTTAGATATTGGGCTACCTTCGGATAGTGCCATGCAACTCTATTACCCTAGGTATTGGCTACCTGTAAGGTAGGTCCATGGGGGTAAGAAGCTACCTAAAGAGAGGTAGCATATAAGGGATAACACAGAGTTAGGGGATAGGTAAGGATTGAGTAGTATGGCTTAAAATGTAATCTTGGTTGTTAAATGATTAATTGAATGATTACGTTGTTATCATATTTGCATGATTATTATTTCCCCCACATACCAGCTTCGGCTGACCGACATTTTGTTTGTCGGCGTTTTAGGTATAATGAAAAGAACAAACAGTAAAGTGGCATATGTGGTACTAAATGAGAATTAAAGTGCAAAGGAGGATTAGATAGATTAGTATCTGTGTGGATAGAAGTTTTGAAATCCCTGTTTTAAGAGGTATGCAAAAGTTTTTATTTTTCTCTATATTTCAGTACAGTTGGTAGAATTTAATAATTGTTAATGATTATTTGTCGAACCTTTGATCCGGGTTATTGGTTAACGGCTTTGTCCTTTCGGTCTCCCTTAATTGGGGGTTACCGGGAGGCGGGGTCATTACAACGGTCATTCTGGTCAACACACTCATGTTGGTCAGCCTCCAAAACTCAAATTTTAATTCTGATTTTGGCATTCCCCTACATCCGTTCCATGGCGGCATGAATTTGTTGGAGTTTCATGGTCCATAAATCATCAATTCTTCTCAATTCTTTCAAACACATATCAAAATACATTTTTGTGATCCACACAAGATAGTATTTAGTCATTTTCATTGATTTGAGGTATTTTCTCAATCTCTCACATGTTTCCATGTCACACTTCAATACATGAACAAAAATTATTAAACATAATTGTGTGTGTGCATTTCTTGGAATGTGTGAAAAATAACCAAAAAGCATCACAAATTGAAGGTTGGGTGCAAAAGCTCTCAAAATTAGGTGGTGTCTGCCCTCTTTTAACAATCCATTTTGATATGTCAGTTTCATTCTATCTCATCCTACTTTTGATGACTGATGACTACATCACCTTTTCTGCATCTATTCATCTTATTTTGGAGAGAATGTATTGTTGTTCACTTTTTGTAATGCACCTTCTTCTGAATTGGTCAGAGAAATACTTAAAGAGATGTGGGACATCCCACATGTAATGTTTCACAAAAGAAAACAATATTACACTTAATACCCTAGTCCATGTGCTTGGTACACTCCCACTAGCCAAGAAGTTGTATATGTCTTGTACCATGGCCTTTGAGTAGAACCAAGCCAAAGGAGTTGCTCATGGGGCATTGTCTCCTTGATCTTGGTTACCACATCATATGGTGCTTCACTGCAGGATAGGTGGTCAGTTGTAGAATTTTTAAATGCCTTCTTATCAACAATTTCCAAGTAAAATTCTTGAGCCAATAGAATCCACCAAATTAAACTAGGCTTTGGGTCTTTCTTTGACATGAGATATTTGAGAGTTGCATGGTTGGTGCAAACAATCACCTTATTTTGTAGAACATATGAATGCAATTTATTCAGAGTAGAAATCAAGACAAGCAATTATTTTTTCATGGAGGTGTAGTTTGTTTGAGCTTCATCCAAAGTTTTAATTAAATAGTAAATTGCAGGAGGTATCCAGCCAACACTTTAGCCCTTCATATCCCCCACTATCATGTTGAATGCATAAATCATGATCTCAAATAGCAAAGAGAAGTCATGGTACATAATAGGAGAAGAAATCAATACGTTTATCGTTAGAGTTGAACTAATTATACTTCCCAAGAAGGTGGCATAATGGTCTAGAAATCTTGCTAAAATCCTTTCTGAAATTATGATAGAAACACACATGCTCTAAGAAATAAGGGACATCCCTTCAAGTGGAAGGAATGGATAAGGTAGAAATGAGACGAACTATGGCCTTGTCGACTTCAATCCTGGCTTTAGATATGTGATGACCAACAAATTTTCCTTTCAGAACCATGAAGTGACCCTTCTCCTATGAGAGAACCAAATAAACTTTCACACATCTTTCAAGAATGGCGGTGAGGTGAGACAAGCATTCATAAAAAGACTTCCCAAACATTGAAAAATCATCCATGAATACTTTAAGAGAGGAATCAAGCATATTGGTGTAAGGATGTAACACATCTTTGTGAAGTGGAAGGGCATTGCAAAACCCAAATGGCATTCTTCTAAAAGAAAAGGTACGACTTGGGAAAGTGACAGTAGTCTTTTCTTGATGTGTGGGAATTACCTCCACTTAAAGGTATCCAGAATAGCCATAAAGAAGCAATAAAATCTCTATCTTAGCAATCTCTCTAATATATGGTTAATGAAAGGTAGAGGAATGTGGTCCTTCTTTGTTTTCTCATTTATCTTTATATTATCAACACACATGAACCATTTGGATTGCTTCCTTTATAGGTATCATTTCACCCTCTTCATTGGGTGAAATAGTGATCCCACCCTTCCTAGGTACATCTTAGATAGGACTTACCCAAAGACTATCACAAATGGGATGGATGATTCTGATATCAAGTAGATTTACCCGAATTCAATCTTCTTTGCATTTAACAGCTTGGTCGCACATCACCATCAAAGTAGATTCTATGCATACATATGAAAGGGTCAACACCCCTCAAATCACAAATAGACCACCCAATAGCTTGAATGTACTTCTTCAAAACAAAAAATGAGAACATTTTTTCTTGTGCAGAGAAAGAATGTAAGAAATGATCACTGGGAAGGTGTCACTAGGACAAAGAAATTTGTATTTTAAAGCCTTAAAAAGTGATTTCAACTCAAGTACAAGAGAGTCCTCAATAGAATTCTTCAAAGTCTTCCTAGAAATAAGAGGTAGATCTTCACTTGTAACAACTAAATCAAGCTCATTCTTTTTAGTAGTGTTCTCATTAGATCTCAACAATGGTGCCTAGACCTCTACCCTTTGTTGCAATCTCAATTCACAAAGGTAGGCATTCCTTCTCTAGAAAGTCAACAAAATAACAATCCTCCTTGGTATCACCTATCACCTCATCTTTGGAGGATGCTTTAAAGATGTTCAACCAGATCTTCATGTGCATGAAGATCACATACATGGTTTTAGTTTTTACATGTATCACTACACCAACTATTGATAACAACTATCTACCCAAGATGATGGGCACTTTTATTATGTCCTTTTTAGATGTCCAACACAATGAAATCAACATGAAAAAAGGAAGATGTGTTATCAATAAGTCTTACCTATACATCATCGATTTTTCCTTGAGGCATCTTCATAGAACGGTTGGTCAATTGTAAGGTGTATTTGGCAAGCTCCAATTGTCCCAAGTTTAGTTCAACATACATATTAGATTCACACTAGAACCCAAGTCAAGAAGAGATTGGTCCATGCAGTATGTTCTAATGTAACAAGGAATAATAGGGGCACCGGGATCTTTCATCTTCTTTAGGGAGGTGTGATGTAGAAATTACAGTCCCTTTCCCTTGATTTTGACTTTGACTATGCTCCTTTTTTGCCTTGTCTAGTGATCTTGACTTCCTAAGGCATTCTTCCAGTCAATTTCCTCTCAAAAGTGCACATATCTTTAAGAAATTTTGCATAAGATGGAATTTGTTCGATGGCATCTAACAAAGTAATATTTATTCTCACTTTCTTGAACATCTACATGAAATACTCATGTGCTTTTGCTTTATTTTAGAAGTGGAGGGTTCTTCAAGTGCATCAAGGAAAGGAGGAATTGTGTGCCTGAATGGTTCGCATCAACAAAATCATCAAGAAGAATCATAGTATCATCATCTATTATCACAGTATCACTACCATGCATAATAGTACCACTTCCATGTATCACAATATCATCTCTTTATTAACTTAAAGAAACCATCAACTGTTTGGTTTAATGGTTGATCCAAACTCTTCCTACTTCTCAACATAGTCACAACCTTGACTTGCTCATGAGAAGAAGATGAGGAAACTTGTGGAGGCTTTTGTGATCCTTGGGGTGGTGGCTTTTGGTGTAGTGGTTTGGAATTTTTGAGGAAGTATTTTTGTTGTGGTGGTGGTTGTGGAGGCTGTTGGGAAGGTGCTTGATATTGTAGAGGAGGTGGGTATTAATGTGGAAATTTTGGGGTGTATTTGAAGTTACATGGGGGTTCCAGAGGAGGAGGAGAATAATGATTAGGGGGTCCTTGGTGTTTCTATTGTTGGTATGTATGCCTAGAGAGTCAATCACATGATGATCGTAATGGAATCACTTGTAAATGATTTGATTAATAATAAAGGCAATCTTCCAATTTATTCAGCTTTATTCAGTAATGAGATAATGAAATAACATAATAAATGTCTAGAGAATGATATTACTCAATTACGTATGTCTTCGGGTGACTTGAACAATGAGATCATATGAATGTTAAAAAGTATATACATTCTTGTTTTGTCCCTATTCATATGTTATTGTAGAAGGCTGATAGATAGAAATAGCATATAGGACTAGAATGTGTGTTGGTTGATGACACAATCTCATTAGTCATGATATGTAATATCAAGTCAAGCGCATAGATACTTGTTAGAGAATAGGTATTAGACAAACCCACCATACGAGTGATACATGGAAACCATAATTGGTAGTCAAAATCATCTCTTATAGTGTTGGTGGTGATTTTGGTTCTTAGACGTGAACTCACTATAGTCATCACATGTTTTTCGGTGTACTTTGACATCATCCACCGTGATTCTAAATAAGAGTTTCCATAAAGGTGATGATCGGATACACAACAATGCATGAGGATGATTGTGAGTGATGTAGATGGGATTTGTCCCTCCTACATGAGTATGATATCTCAAGCACTAGTATGATATCCAGGCCACTTGATAAGTGAGACTAAGAAATGCACTGCCATGCTCATGTGAGTCAATATGTGATATTTAGTAGCTTACATATATCTTAGACAATTTGGTATAGTTCAAGGAACATGGATTGAATGATTGGAGAGGTTGATGATACCATGCCTTGAGTTCAATCCGAATATCAGTGACAGAGGAACTATCAAACATTGTAACACCAATCACAGATTGTAGGTTGAAGTTGTTCTCCAACTTCTCATTTACTTGGGTAGCAATGATGTGTTACTAGACGTTGCTCTCTGCTTGTGATGTCATAAAATAGTTATGGATGCTAACTGCCAATGTAATATGGAACCTATACAATTACACATAAAGGATTCACTTAGAATAGCAGTTTATTCATGAATGATAACTAAATTTATTACTAAAGTGATTAGGTATTTAATTTAAACAACAATTGACTGACTAGACTTTGAACCAACCGGTTCAAGTGTTGAAATGGTTGGTTGGAGTGTCAGGTTGATTGGAGATTGCACTGGTTGAATTCTGGTTGAACCGGGGCATGAACTGACTGATTCACTTAGTGAACCGATCGGCTCAAAGTCTCCAGAAGATTGGTCCATGAGATGAATCACCCGGTTCATAGACAAATCTGATTGCATCTAGGATTAGTCCTGACTTCATGTTGTGCATTAATTGGATTAAAATTGATAGATAATTGTTATTGGGAAACATGATGAAGTGATCATTTCACTGGGTGAATCGATCGGCTCACATGCCAACTGCTCATTTTTCCACTCGTAAGTTGCAAAAAATCATGAAGTTCAGATCCCTTCCACTCCCACACATACTGGAAATCATGACCGTATCCCTCCTATAAATAGAGGGCTACTGGGGTCTTCCTAGAGACTCGGAAAACTAACTCGAGATATTCATAAGCGTAACCACATACTTGATTTGATGATTTCAGAAGCATTAAGAAAATCCAACCAAGCATGCAATCTAAGTAATTCAACAATCACATAATTCCTGAAAAGAATATATACTCTATTTATTACACACTTTATCAAGAACCTACTTTACTAACTTGGATTCATTTTCTAGGGTTTCTGTATCCATTTTAGGGTTTCGTTTTGCAATTAGGGTTTCCCTTCATCTTTTACCATTTTAAACCCTAACCCTAATTATCTCGTCTATTCTTCAACATTAAGGTTATCTTAACAACATATAACCTTATTTTCATATTACAGGTACATTAATCATCAATTAAGCTTCTTTTTCATTAAAGCTACCGTTTTTATCCTTTTTTAATCCATGACAAGATTATTATGCTCATCTATCATTAATTCAAAGTTCATTAGGGTCATATGAACTCATTTTGCCATCAATTCCACCTTTTATTCATGAAAAGACCCTAATTACTATATTTAAGGTATTTATCCAGAATTAAGGTCTTTTATATACAAATAACTTAGAACCATCATTAAACAATCATATTTTCACATTTTCAAATTAAATATGATTTTATCCTCTTTTACCCTAAATTAGGGTTTCTAAATTATTTAATCATTCTCATATGAGGTAAAACCCTAAATCATGCAATTCTATATCTAAATCAGGTTCAAATCTAACATTATCATTCAATAGGTTATTAATACTTCAATTAACCCATTAAGCATACTAGATTCAACCTTTAATCACAAAAAGGGTTTTTAACTTAACTTTAATGCACTTTTCATTAACTTATAGTACTTTTGCAATTAGGAACGGAATCTATCTTTAATATCATTTTTATTGTATTCCTCTCGTTCTCGTGATCAAAATTCATATATTACTTGTCCTAATCGGAGTTACGAATATCGAGTTATGGTTTTTGCAAGATAAAGATGGTTAAGCCAATTAGAAACAGCCACATCATCGTATTTACCTTTTTTTTGCTTCCAATCTGGATCTGGATCAGGCGGTAAAAGACACATATGCCCTAAAATTCATACGTGTGGCCTCAGGGAAATCCGGTCAATTGACCTTTCTTTCTTCCTCCTGCGGTCACTTTCTCGTCCGCTCACGCCGCAGACGCGACAACTCCGCCCGATACTGTAGATGGCCTCCCACCGTTGCACGTCCCCCTAGATCTTGCGCTCCATGCCATCAGAGGCGCCATGGTGGCGTCCTCCCAGCCCCAACTTCTCCATCCAAAGAGCATGATCACCCCGACCTTCTCAGCCACCCGCCTCCCTGGTTGCCTTGCTGCGCCGTGGCCTTCTCCCTTGTGGACTTCAACATGATGGGCCATCCAGTAGAGGCTCAATCAACCAGTGGTAGAGGCTGCCACAGATGATAGAAGGAGTCAGAACAACTCCGCCACGATGGGAGAGGGCGGGTGCGCTTGCTCTTCCGTCAGGTGCCTAAGGCACCCTGGTTACGACAGCCGTCCATGGCCCCCATACCTGTGGCCACCACCACTGGTCAACACCGAAACATCGAAAACTTGAAGGAGGGTGTTTCCTGTTGAGAACCCTCGTTGATCGTGCATCATGGAGGGGGAAGGAGAGGTAGATCAAGGAGATGTTTGGAAGGAATATTCTTGGCAGAGGTTCACAACTGCCAACCTTATCCATCTGAACCCCTGGATGAAGAGGGTCCTTGCTAGACCGATGACGAGGGGCATGCATCCAGGATGTGGAGAGGGGGTATGAACACATACCATCCTTTTATAGGATTAGAGTAACGTAGACGAATAAAGATGGACGGAAGATTGTTATAGAATTCACTTCCCTTATTACACACATGGTAAGAGAGGGTCTTAAGGGAAAGTGTGGGTTTTCTTCTTTTATCTTTAATTATCTTCCCATCCTTATTATGTACACGAGTTCATGCCTTAGTCCAAGGATTTTCTCTTATTAAACTCTTCCTCTTATATTACCTCTTTTTCCTTGGGGTTTAAGTAATCCAAAAGTGGCAAGGAGTATTACCACCATCCACAAACTCAATTTTCCAAGATTATTTAATCTCAACACCAACAAGGAAAGAAAATACTCCTTTATATAAACCCTTTGCTTTTATTCTAAAAGGCCACGAGAGGCACCACCATATGATTTCCACATAATTCTTGTCTTTTCCTCATATTTCAAAATTCCTTCTTAATAGATTTCTTTTTAAAATAGTTCTTTTTGAGGATTTCTCTTTATTTCTCTTTTATTTTTCCTCATTGGTATTCATTTTATCATTAGGAATCCTTGGGATACGAAATTCCACCAAGGATAATCCAATTATACCTTTTTCCACTTATTTCCAACATTTTAACATTAATTTCAATTTCTTTCTTACTAAAGAAATACTTAATTAATCTTTTCTTTTCTTATTGCTTTCTTTTTGCAACTTTGGACTCCTTGGAATCCAAGGAACCCAAGAGGCACGAAATCCATCCTTGGATTACATCTCTTTGCCTTCTAGAGGTTTCTACCTCTTTCTTTTTCTCAAATATTCAATTATTCATTTACTAGTTGAATTTTCTTGTTATTTGGGCCCAGTAGCCAATAAAGCCCACAACACAATCATCAAGGCTATTGTAAACGGAATCCATTTATTCAAACCAAATTATATCATTATTTGTTCAAATATCTTTAATATGAGATATTACATTTCTCACCAAATGAACCCAAAAATTGGGGTTGTAACAACCGTTTTGGCATCTCTCTGGCATGTACGTGCTAGACAAACCCTACCTTTTAAGTCACCTATTTCTTTTTGATGCAACACAACCAGTTTCATTTTTGCTCGATGCAAAATGGCCATTCTGCATCGTGCATGATTTAGGCTAACTCACTATCACACCATATCTCTCCAAACTTCATCCCCAAGCTCCATTGAATCATCCTTGATATCCCAAAGGTCTTCTCCTACCTAAAGCTCCCAATTCCAACCCATCTCCAATTCCATTTCTCCACCTTCAAATAAAATCCACCCAACCCTAGTTTTATGTCGGCCACCTTAGTTTTCCACCAAAAATCAGTGCAAGATGAAGAATATGAGAAAGGTTGTGGAGAAGGAATCCACATTGGTGTTCAGCCTTCACTGGAAGCAAAGATCGCATGATGAGAGCTTCAAATGTCACCCCTCCTTCCCACATGCCCACTCCATGTCCATCCAACTCCATCTGTGGCTCTCTACCACATTCAACATTGATGAGCATGTCTGACCTCCAATCTTCTTATAGCCTACACGTCACTGGTCCAACTTACATCCAACATGGAAAAGAGGAATCCCATCATATCATGAGATGGGCAATGTTGTAGACTACATTGATAGTGATGATCTGACCCAAGAAAGAAGGAGCAAGAAGCCTTCTGCCGCCTCATCCTCATGCCTACCTCCACAACCTACCTTGGCAAGACACTCCATAGGTTCAGCATAGCCACATGCGACACAACAACCCACAAGTAGTAGGTTTTTTATTGAAGAAAAAGAAGTTGATGACACATTGATTGAATGGTGCTCTTCAACCTGAAAACAAGTTCAGGGTCACACGATTATCAAGAGGAGGAAGGAGAGGGCATAGAAAGTGAGAAGGTGAAGGAGGATGCGGTGTACATGACTCCAAGGTTGGAGGTGGAGAAGATAAAAAATTTAGGGAGGTAGCATGAAGGGGCCACCTTTGTTAGGAAAGCAAAGAGGAAGTTTTTGTGAAGACTTTGCACCCGACATGATGAGAAGAGTGATTTATACAAGATATGGTTGTATGCCCACTATTAAAGATATGAGGATAAACTACTACTTCAAAGATTATACGAGTACATTCAATTTTTATGAAGTGCTAACCAAGGTCCAAGAGACCTACATTGAGATCACCCATGAGTTTTTTAGGTCTTTGGAGAAGGTCACCTATCGAGGTGAGGATGCCATATGGTTTAGACTTAATGACTTTCCACATGTGTTGAAATGGAAAAGAAATTTAATGATGGGAGGTTTCAAAGTATAGAAAGAGAAACTATTCAACAAGGAGGAAGACATTTACTGGTCAAGAAACATTTGCCACACAAAAATGTAAGACATGTAGATTGCAAAATCCTTTCATAAGGTACTTTCAAAAAGTTTTAGCAAACACCGTTTTTGATCGATACAACAATCAAGGTTGCTGCTCTTTGAAGGGCCTCTTTGTGATGTCTAAAATGGTAAGTGATGGTCAACAATGATGAATGACCATTTGAAGATTATCTCATCTAAGAGTAAAAATGTAACGGCCCCACTTTTCAACAACCTCCAATTAAGTAAAGCCAAAAAAATGAGAGCCATAACCTAAAATTTTTCTCCCAAGGATCCAAATTAAATCAAATAACAAGTAATAGAAAATGATTTCATTGTTTCACAATTATTGTTTACAAAATGCTTACAAGAACTTTCACCTGGAGAATTACAATACATGAGAAGAAGTGCCTAGCTAATCATCCTTACTTAGACTTAATGTCTTCATGTAATTTGATATGTCCATCAAATTATGATATCATCATAGTTAAGCATGTACCTAAAAACACTGTGAAACCAAAAGCATAGATCGATATAACAATTTATACTGTGTACATGGGGTGCATGTAAAATGAACTAACAACATATATTCCATTAAATAATTGCAAATAAGAACAGTCAGTTGATTCACAAAATATTTCTTTATGTGATAGTCATAGTGGCATATAATTGAACATAACTAAATAAACACTATATAGTTTAATTGCTCAATCTTTGTAAAACACTCAAAAAATCCTGACAAATTAATGTGGGTAGTCATAGGTGTAACCACATACCTCGATGGTAAGCCATGTAGATTATGATGCAGAATACACTTCAATTATGTTCAAGCAATTCAACCAACAAAGATGAATCTAGACAATCACATTATATCTGCATGTATGTAAATCCTAAATGTCACCATCACATTAAGTTAGATCAAACCCTACTGGGGGTCCTAATCTAGGGTTTATATTTCCTTATTATCAAATTATCATTAGAGTCATGTTTAATACTCCATTTTTCACGTTCATTGTTTTAGTGACTTATGAACCCTAATTCATGTTAAGCATAGCCATGATTATCAAATTTTCCATATCATTGCATCATAGACACTTAGATTAGATTACCATCATTAATAACATGGTAAGTTAGGATCTATAATCATAATTCATCATATTCATGATTATTCACATTCGAAACCTTAACCATCAATATTATGGTGATAATCATGTTAAATTCCCATTATGTTCAACATTGTCATATTATATCTCAATAAATGTATTTAACATGATTAGGATAAAAACATAGGGTTTCATGTTCTTTAATTATCACTTAAACACATACTAGTACTATGTTTGGAACAAGAACCCTAATTAAGTCTCAACTATATTTTATTTAGTTTGACTCATTTTTTTAATCTTTTTGATATACAATTTTGCTATTTTTGGGCACTCCTAGCATTTTGAATAAATTGATCAAAATATGCCATTATACCTTCAAAATGGGATGATGTGGTAGTTCCCTATTGGTTTTCCCACTTCCACTCTCTTCCATGCTGGCCAAGTAGGGTGCGGTTCAGGTGTCCTGTTCATCTCTAGACCAGCCATGAGGGGGCGGTTAGTATTGTCGAGCAGTCAAGTACTTCTTGGGCTGCTCCTCATCCCCGCCCTCATCTCTTCACGACCGTGGTTGTGGTCACTCAGGGTGCCTGACACCGATGCTTGGCTTAGAGTAGCTGATGGCACTGACCGTCAGGGTTTTGGTTGCAGCCTCTACTCCATGGTCCTCCTCCATTGACTCCACTCCCACCTCCAACACATCCAACCAACAAACTCTAGCTCTATGGTCGTCTTCCTCCCTAGGATCAACAAAAACTCTAAAAGCCTGACTCCTTAGTTCTGTAGAGCATGGAAATGTTTCCGACCTAATTCACTTGTAGATACAACAAGGAAGGAATCCTACTTGCCACCTCGCGCCACTCTGTCTGCTATCATGCCCTCACCCTCTGCCAACCCCAACGTCAAAGACCCAAGGTGGTTGGCGCCCATGCCACCATGGTTGGCTTCTAGGTCATTGGTACTACTATTTGCATGTATGTCTCCAGTTGCAGATCTCTCTTGGCCATTTCCAACCCCAGGCACCACCTGAATTCCCTGGATTCCACTTTTAACTTCCATCTTCAACCTCACGAGGAAACTAGAAAAGTTCTCTGACTTGGTTCAGGCCCTGGCTTTAGTCCTTTCAGATAAGACAAAAACATTAGAGAGGAGACGCATGAGAGACATAGTATATATATATATACACACACACACACACACACACACCCTATGTTTGATTTTCTAGTTTCCTTTTTTTAAGATTGTTTCTAGTTTCAGTCTTAGAACTTGTTGATTCTTTTGTCCATTGATTATATATTTATGACTTGCCAAGAAGATATTGCCTTTGTTTTCTTGCCATGGGTCTCTCTCTTACGGTTATGGAAAAGAAATTTGTGGAAAATTATGTATAGATTCCCAAAAGTATTTCCAAGTATCTTCTTTATTTGACAATAAAAAGCCATTAAGAAAAATCACCTAACTATTTGGTATACATTGGATAATTGGTCCTTTTTAGGAACCACTTTATGAATGAATTCTAGATTATTCTTTTCTCTCTCTTTCTTTGATATATTCCTCAAAAAAATTATCCTCATTCTATGGAGATTCATTAAAACATTTCCCAATTTATATTTAGTGGTTGGGATAACATTTTTTTTCTTCTTTTTAAACATTATTTAAAATAATAAGATTGTCTCATGAAATATTCTATTTCTCCAAATTCTAGAATTATCTTATTTTCATTATTTTTTTCAAGTATCCTAAAAGTCAGAGCGAAATAACACTATTTGTTGCCTCAAACATTGTGTTGCCAATAATGGCTACATAATTATCATTATGAATATCTAAAACACCACATATTTTATTTTCTTTTGGCAACTTACATATTATTCAATATTTCAATTATCTGGTGATCCACAAAATCCCTATCCTTTATTCATGCATGAAAACTCTCTTTTCTAGAGTGTTCCACACAATTTCAAACAAGACAGATGTACACCCATCTTTATAATGTGTCCTTCATATTACATTGTTTGTAAACAAATATATTAAAATATCAAAAAATTAGGTTATAACATCCTTTTCCTCTTATAGGAATATTATCTTCAAATTTTGATTATTCATCCAAAAACCAACATTTCAAAACAATCCATTACCTTTTATTTATGTGATAATTCCTTTTAATTTGTGCCTCAAGGACCTATTTGCAAAACAAATAGTCTCATGGGCCTTACTTAGGCCATGGGCCAAACCCATAGTATTATATGAAAATACAATTAAGAAATTACTTGTAAATTCATGTCTTATATTTGAATGATTCAGTTTCACAAAATTGAGGATATTGCAAAAAGTCCATTCATAATGGGAGTGATTGCGATAACCATTGATCTAGCCCTATATTGTGATTAATAAGGGCTCACAAAAGCTGGGGGGGGGGGACCAAGTATGTTGACTTGAACTATCTTCCATGGTCCCAATGATCTTTCTACATGGTGAAAAGATCATTTATACCATGAACCCTGGATATAATGGCGTCACCTTAGGATACCCTGTCACACCAATGTTTAGTTGATGACATTTAGCTAGTAGAAGATCTGTCTAGGACACTGTCCGGATGAGAAAATGCACACCCCAACGAAGACTACATGGTGTTGCAAGTTGATTTACCTAAGAGAGATATAGAAACTTATATCCTAGTGCAACAAGATATCCTTGAGCAGCCCTGCCATAGAAAAGCAAGATAAGATGAGTTTTATGTGCAACCACCTCTAACAAATGGACATGACATGTCTACTATTCATGCACAATTGGTGGGGTTTCAACAGACTAAACATGCCATGTGGTTGGGCCAGTAACAGATGCATCACCAGATCAACCACATGTGCCGCTTCTAGCATGCATAGGTTCAGAGGAACCCCCAAGCGGGGGTGGGAGATTTGTGGGGTGTCATATTAGGATATTAGGAAACATACCCGCCTCCACAGGAGGACTACTAGGGGTACTATTACCAACATGTTCTGCCACATGATCCATTGCCACAATGACTTCTAACATATCACTCCTAAACTTTAGTGTCATGCTGAGGACAACATGATTCAAAAGTTTGGGGGCGGTAGGGTGATACACACCATCTTTTCTCGGTTCCATTTTGATACACGTTTCACCCTATATCACCCTACTTTTAATGATTGATAATTGCATCACCTTATCTAGATTAGATTTTTACGTGTTTTGCATACATGCATATAATGTACTTTATTTTCTTCATTTTGGTGTATTTAAAAAAAAAATATATTTTTGCATTCCATGCCATGTAATGCATTTCATGTAGGCTTCTGTATTTTTTGTATGTTTTTACCTAGGATTTTCTCGATTGTTGTTTATTGCTTTATAGTGTAGGTTTACATGTGATTTAGGGCAATTTTGCACCATTTTGGACAATTTGCCAAAATTTGGCATTTCTTGCCTAAAAGCATGTATTAATCCAATATCTACATTTTGAATTGAAAACCTTAAACTTTGACAAATATATGCTATATTATCATGTTCAGTTGCTAAATGGTCTTAATTGTTGACTTTATACATAAAAATCACCTCTTTCATGCTTGTGCAATGTTTTGGTTGAATTGTGATCTAAGTAATCCACAAATGCCTATGTTTATCAAATCTCATGCTAAAAATGTGAACTTTGTATTTCTCATTAATGTGGTGTTCCATTACTTGATGAAGTTGTTGGAGTAATTTTCATGCAGGAGATTTCATCTTCAAACCCACATTAATGACTCCTCTTTTGACTCACTATTCTTTCATCCCTTCTTACCTATACACCTCATGAAAGGATGCCAAAGTGCGCATAATAGCCTTGGCCTCCTCCACAAGTTCTGAGTGGACATATCTATATCCACTGTTATTCACTCTCACCACCATATGCCATAACTACACTAAGGGAAAAGAAAAATAAAAACAAAATACAAAATAAAATAAATTATACTCCTATCTAATAGCATATAAATAAAGAAAAGAAGAGTGCCCTTATGTAACTGGACTCCATTATCTTATCACAAACTTCTTCTTCTATTTGCATTCTCATTGAGACACGGGACATCAACCTAGCTCATTTCACCTTTTTAACAACCATGTGGATCGCCTAGTGATTTAAGATGTGAGATTGAATGTACAAAGGTAAAACAACACTCCTAGTCATGTTTGATAGTCACCATCATGAATTGGTTTACTCGGAGCTGTATGAGAACCATATAGCTTGATTTATGTGTGACAATGGGTTGGTTTTTGGTAGAATCGACCCAAATTGGACCCGAACCCAAATAAATCAGACCCAAAATGAAACCGGACCTGAGAGGACCCGGACCCAAACATACCTGACCCAAAGTCAACTGGACTCTAGTGGAACCAAAATCATAAAAAATACTATGTTATAAAAACTTGGAAAAGATTATAACAAACCTGAAACTAGACCTGAACAAAACTAGATTAGACCTGACCTGACCCAACCTAGATTAAAATGAACCCAAAAGACCCAACCTAAAACTGAATAGACCTAAAAAGACCCAATTTTTTTAGTCGGGTTGGAAGGGTCAGGTAGGGTAGGGTTGGGTATGGGCTTTTTTACCACCCATAGCTTGATTGTGTATTCTATGCTCTATATTTGAAGCTTATATGATCAATGCTTTGATCACAGTTGGTTTGTGAAAGAGGAGAGGAAAGAGGTGGAATACTTGTACTTAGTCATCATTGAGCCCATCTAGTCAATATACATCTGCTACAATGCATTTGTCATTTCTTGCTTGTTGAAAAATTGAGGAGATATTGAGTTGGAGCATAATTTAGGACAAGTATGTTTGTGTCATTTTGTTCTCTAATCACATCTAAAGTTGTTAGGATGCATATTATTTCCCTCAATAAATGGTTTACTATAAAATGCAGTTATGGATGTTAGTTTCTTATTTTTCAGGTACTTGGACCATGCTCTGGATGGATAGGAGAGGATGATGATCCTAGGGTTCCTTTGACCATGGAGGATCCTAAGGAAGGTCCAAGAGCTTCCCCAACCTACCTCTAGTGGATAAGAGTCAAGCCAAAGCAAAGAACTCCATGAATGATCACAGAGAAGATGAAAGTGCAAGCAAAACCCCCAACATGACTATGGTGACACAAAATGACTACGCTTCTAATGCAAAATTCACATTGGAAATAGAGTTTAAGTCAAGTCCATCTGCATAAATGTGGACCCCAACATAGCCATGCCACCCAGAATGGTTGTGCTGCCAGCACCCACAATGACCGTACTCAGAAGAACGACCCCACACCCAAGTCCCCTACTATTGATGTGCTACCCAACACTACCATGCCACCTCAGGACCACCAAAGTTGTTCTACCAGCCTCCAAAAAGCCACCCTCAACTATGATTTTTCCCATTTCAACAACATATCCATTCTCTTCTAGCACAATCATTTTCCTCCATTACCACCATGAGCGTTCTGCTCAGAACAGTTGTGCTTCCAACAAATCCTAACTAATTTTTATAATAATTTTCTGATTCTACCTCCACTTAACCCTAGTCTTCCCAAATTACTATATAAACAAAAAGTGACGGATGAGACTTTAACGGTTACCACTCCAACACTTACTACCACATTCATCACCTACCCCCACTTACTCCCACTTCATTTCCACCATCTTCCACATCAAAATCCTAGTTTTCTAGGGTTTTGGCAACTTCCATGTCATTCAACCACCAAGGAGGGAGAAGGACGAGCTGTTCAAGCTAGGAGGAGAAGAAGGAGGTGTCTTCAACAAGCTTTCATGGCTATCTACTCCTCTACTCACTCTTAATTCATATTTTGTTTTGTTATGAGCAGCTAATGCCCCTTAGGTGGATGGGGTTAAAATGTGACTATGGTACCATGTTGGGGGAACGTAATTTATAAACTCTATAAATTCATTTTCTATCCACTCTCTTCTACTTCTATCTCATTTTCCATTAATTATATTGTGGTTTATGCTTCAAAACATGGATTATCTTGTGATTTTTTAGTTGTGCTTAAAAATACCTAGGCTCTAGGAGAAAATAGCCTATATGTGTCTATTTTGGAATTTAGGTCCGACTAGTAAATCCCTAGATTAGCACCCAATCTTCCCACATATATATCCCTTCTCCTCTTCCTAAGTGTGAGATCTAAGTAACTAGTTTAGAGTCACTTAGTGCAATTGGCTTGGATATATCTAAAGGCTAGATGGTATGTGATGTGAGTTGTAATACCCTGATTTCCACCCCCATTACTACCCTTGGCCCCCAATTTCCCAAGATCTTATATCCTAGAAACCTACTTGATCTCATCATAGTTGAATTCCACCTAAATCTTGATCCAAATAAGCCTCACAAGGTAGGATAGGGGGTTCTACAGAGTAGTTCCCCTACACACACCCTATTCCATACATGACCAATTACTAGTTTAGGGAAATTATCTATCATATAACTTGTTGTTTGGTTTAAAAATATGAATGGATGAGTATTGATTGCATGTTATGATCCCTCAACCTAGGTTCATGTCAAATTTCCATATAAAATTGAGACTTCCATTAATCACTAAAAACCGTAATTGTCTTCTTGCTTATCTAGTGATAGCTTAGTTAGTCGTTTATTTTGCTTGATTAGTCTCTTGCTTGTTCATGGTTTCTAGGACTATCAAGGCTAGTTAGTATTACTTTGTGATTGTTTATGCTTGCTTTATCTAGTTAGTTGCTAACTTAGTCCTTTGCTTTCCCTAGTTGCTAATTTCTAGTCTAGTGTAGTTTCTTGTTTAGTTTAACTGGGTGCCATCTCTAGGTTGTTAATTAGAATTGTTTGCTAGTCTAGTGTTTTGTTAGCTTGCCTTGGTTGCCTCAGTCTAATTGTCTATTTTCTTTCTTATCCTTATTTCTTTGTTAATTATAACAAAAAAGTTTAGGTTAAAGAAGGTTTTTCTTATTTCCTTTCATTAATTGCTAGCTCGAACCCTTAGTGTAATCACAAAACCCAAGCTAAACCCTTGAAACCTAGACTCCACATTAGGAACATACCTGAGAGGAACATATCTCTAGTGCCCCTCTCTCCCTTGGGTCCAACCCTAACTTACTGCTTCTATAATACTCCTGTGCCCACACTTTTGTGGAACTCTATAAGAATTTGTCCATCGAATTTTATAAATTTAAAGACATTGTTGTATGCCTAAGGCACATCCACTCAAGTCAATTGATTGGATGTAATGCAAACACAACAAGCTTTCTTATAGGCAAAATAGGATGACTTGGGTGTAGAGCGGGGCCTCATGGACATGGTAGGGTTTTATAATAGAGAATAAAAGGTGTAGTAGGGAGGTTATGGTGATGACTTGATTTGTTTTTTATGTCAAGCACATACACATCTCTAACCCAATATGGTGTTGAAGGACACACCTCTTTGCCCGATATGGTGTGAAGCACACACACACCTCTTTGCCCGATATGGTGTGAAACATACACACACCTCTTTGCCCGATATGGTGTAAAGCACACACACACCTCTTTGCCTGATATGGTGCGAAGCATACACACCTCTTTGCCCTATATGGTGTGAAGCACACACACACCTCTTTGCCCGATATGGTGTGAAGCATACCCACACCTCTTTTCCCGATATGGTGTGAAGCACAAACACACCTCTTTGCACAGGATTGGCATAATCCAATACCTAGAATACTTGCACAGGATTGGTATAGTCCAATACCTAGAATAATTGCACAGGATTGGCATAGTCCAATACCTGGAATAGTTTCACAGGATTGGCATAGTCCAATGTCTGGATATGATTTTATAGGATTGGCATAGTCTAAAACCTGGCTAGCAGATTGGCTGAGGCCAACAGATAGAAATGAGAATGGTTCATGGATGTCATATCATGATAATGAGTATCACAGGATAAGCTTGAGATGTTGATATAGTATGATGGGTAAATGATATACATGTTCTTTATATTCCTTATAAAGTGAATATATGATTTACTGCTCTATCATAGATAGTTGCAATACTTTAAAAGATAAGAATGTTCTAAACTGCTTATCCTCTGCTCAGTTTAATACTATTTTCCTGTGATAATAACATTGTCGGCGGAGAGTTATATCTCTCGTTGGGACAATTGTCTCACCCCGTGGGATCCACAATTTTTAGGTGGACGGGCACGAGGAGGTAGAGACTGTTCTACAGAGGAAGGACAATAATAGCATGGACAACAGTAACAACTCAGGTTGAGTGTTCTGTCTGTCGTGTTTTGTAGATAGAAGTCCTCTGTGTCATCTCTGTACTCTCAGGTCCTTGGATTTAGTATGTGATGGTTTTATGAATAATCTGAGATTTTGGCATGTATGTCTCGAGGTTTAATGTTGCTTTAGTATATGTTTTGAAAAAGCAACTGTTATATGTTAACCTCAAGATGAGATGGTTTAGTATATGTACAATGTGAACCCCGATGTATATAAAGTTTTGAAATGGATCTCTTTGCAAAATGGTTTTAATTTTTAGTGATTTTTGTTAATTCGTTGCTTATGATTATTCTGCAATAATTAGTGACGATTTGTCTATCTATTTGGTGGCGGTTGTTATAGTTATTATGTGTTGGGATGGAGGTGTACATGACAAGGTGGTCCAAGCACCATTACACTAGCCCAATCATGCTCCTAGGGGTATGGTGGTAGAGTGGGGAGATGTGGGAGAGAGAATGGGTAAAGAAGGAGGGACAACAGTTCACAACATATATGTGGATCATTGGACATGCAACATGCTCACGACTAGTAGTATGCTGACATGTGCAAGGTTGGGGATGACTTCCCAACCACACAATCAAGCTCGATCTGTGGGCATGCCTTTGAAAGGTTGGGGTTGGCCCCAACCATTTTTATAGACCGTGACCCAACAATTGTCTAGTGGGGCTAGGCCCGAATGTGCACACTAGGATGAGGCCTAAGAAAGTCCAGGCTGAGGGGAAAAAGAAGATAAAGAAGATAAATAGGGAAAATAAAAGATATTTGGGGGTACAACTTTGATAAATTGTATCTTTTGAACCTTTTTCCATTTGGGGTGATTTTAGAACCATTTGATTCACAAAATCACCCTTTATAATAATAAAGTAGATTGAGGCTGAGAGAGCCAATGGAGAGGGTCAAAATCAAAGGGACAAAGAGAGTATATTAATAATTGTTCAACTTAGGTCAAAGAGCATTGAATTGACATTAGGAAACTCAACTTGATATGTGAGAAATTAAAGTTTTAAAATTACTCAAAGCACATATATATATATATATTTGAGTAAATTGGAGCAAGATAGAGTATGAGATTATATACATATAATTTAGATAAAACCCACTACATCACAATTACCCTATAAAATACTTAATTTACCTCTTTCACCATACACACCGCCTACTACCACCTAGAACCCACCCTATAATTCAATCAATACAAAAGAGACTTGCTTCATTGACATAAAAAATCTCTACCTAGATGGATGAATCACTTTCCCCAATTCCTTCCTCCATCCACTTAGCACATGCTACTGATGCTTCATCCAATTACCCACCAAGATAATTAAACATATCGACTACTTATGATTTATGGGGAGATTAAAATGTAAAAAAATCACACCTAGTCAACTGGGATATGCTGAGAAAACAAAAAAGTAGGATGATATAGCATAGACATCATGTTACACTCACAATGTCTTAATTGCAAAATCACTGCATCCTTATCCACTAACACAAATACTATTTGGCGAGCCCATATGCTTGCTAAATACCACAAAATAAAAATTCAAGGAAAAACATCAAACACATAGGAGAATCCCCTCTTTCATGTTATTTTAATGAAATCAAACATATCAAAGAAAGTAGCATCCAAATGAAACAATCGTCCTCTAGATTCAAAAGATTTTGGACCAATCCATGGATTCATGGAAACTCTATTACTAACATGAAACTTAACATTGAGATTACATCTAGATTTATTAACACCCCCAATGATATAGCTATTTAACTTATTTCCTCTAACTGACTACATCATTGAAAAACATTTATTTGACATCTTCTCCAACATTGAGATTGAGTAACACTACTATGTTCTAACCACCCATAATACAAACAAAACATCATGGAAGTATACATACAAACACGGACATCACTTCTCATACATCCAGATATAGAAACAAACTATAACCACAAAATTTGGAAGATAAAATGCTCTTCCTAGATACATATTCTAATCTGGCTTATAGGGTACAATAAAATTCTCACTGGTGAAAACCAAACTAAACTTGGGTTAATGGGACCCACCACATGTCTTATCAGTACATCATCACATTAATCAATAGAACATCTCTTCTTTACTTGTGAGATTGCACATAACATATGGATATTTTATTTTCACACATAAAGGAATTTATTAGAGATTAAATTTGAGACAATACAATGTATCAAAAGTAAAAGCACATATCAAAATACCTTTACAACATGGTATGCTTTCTTATATTGCTTTTGGATTATATGGAAAGAAAGGAACAAAAGAGTACTTGAGAATCTAAGCATCATTGTTGAACATATTTATGTTCATATCAAAAAATTATATTTTGATATTCTTTCTACTCACCGTTGATATGCGGATGAAACTAATAAGTTAAGAGGTCAAAACCACTCCTATGATTCAAATATGAGACGGTGACATTTACCACATAACAAATTCTTGAAGTACAAGATGAAGAATAGAACAATCTTGATCCACATACAGGATGACTACTATCTAGATATTCTAATGCTTTCATTCTACTAGTACTTTTTATTTAAAGGCTTGTCATGGTTCGATTTCCCCTCATGAACTCGATACTTCATGTTTCCTTCCTAGACTTATTATATTTGAATACCTAAATATAAAGATATGTGATGCTATCTTGTCTGCTATGTACTCTAATATCCCAATTGTGATGACAAATTTTCCTATTTTAATATAAATATAATTTATCAAAAAGAAAAGAGAGTCAAATATTTAATGAACGTCAACCAAAAATAGGGTATCAACATGGCGAAGAGTAGTAGACTAGAGACCAAAGACAAATAAGACCTACCAATTAAGAACTGAAGTTGGTTGAGACTAGATTGCTTGTATGGAAATCATTTTTTTTCTTTACTTTGTGGCCTAAGTAATGGTATAAAATAGTAGAGATTTTAATAAGGCTTTACATGTTAGATGAGACCAAGCTCATAATTATGAATCATAAATTTAACCAGACATGTAACATGGTCTAGTTTGGATTCGGATCTAATTTTTTGCTACCTCTGGTGGAAGGCTTGTGATGGGGTTTCGACGAAAAAAGAGAAGTCACACAAGAAATCATGTCTTGGTGAGAAAGCACAATGAGAACACATCCTACGTTATAATAGATGACAATGATGAGATGCTTACTATAATGACAAAACATGCTTCCCTTGCTCTATTTTTGAAACAAATGTTTCACATTCTGTCTAAGATGGCAATGCATCCTGAACCCATCAACGCCAAACCAAATCGGTGAAAGAACAACTTGAAATGGTCAGTTGATGAACCACAAAAGAGGCACATGTAACATGAAGATATAAACATAACTGGTATTAAAGGTAAGAAAGTGAATGATCACCCACTATCTGTTGGTATATGTATGCCCGTAGAGCCATCCCAAGCGATTGCATGGAGTTGGATATTCATTAATCAATTAATGTGATTATTTGGTTAATTAATGAATTCCGAAATATTCTAATTAATCCACGAGCGTTTTAATTAACGCAACGTTTCTGTTTACCGATGGGTTTAGGAAACCCTACTTCTCTTCATATCCTATTTAAAGGAGGATAGACGGCCGATATCTATATAAGATATAGAGAGACGCTTTTAGGTTACGCTCACGCACGTACACCTAGCTGTCGCCGTCCTTAGGAGAGAAAGGAGAGCAACGCACCGCTAGCACGCCGCCGCAGAGACACGCTCCTTCCCGCCAGCTTGAGAAGCGCGACGTGGAGTTCCGTCCATCTGCGTGAACGAAGTAGAGACGTAGACGCCTTGACGCCTGCGTTCGGAGGACGTCAACGACCACCTGTATGTGCTGCGAGCAACGTACATCACTGCCGAAAAGGAGCATTGCCGGATCAACCTGCGACAGCGAACGGGAGAGAAGATCCGTCCGTGTTTGACAAGCAGCGTTGCACCGTCGTGCAGCGGGACATCGCCGGACTTGCTCCGCGATAAGGTATATCCCGCAAACCTATTTCCGAATACGCTGTTATCGACGAGATCCTGTTACGGGTTGCGTGGATTTATCGCTTCCACCGCACATGTTTTCTCCATAAAAACCCAACAGTGGTATCAGAGCAGCGTCGATCTACGGCGTATTTGGATTCGTTTCGATATGATCGAATCGCTGTATACTGTTTTATGTTGCATACGATGTGAATTAAACCTGTTAATGTGCAAATCTAAACCTAATTCCACATACGCCGCATGCTATTGTTTTTGACGTTTTGGACGGGGTCAACTATGGAAAATAGTGATTTTCCTAAGTGCACGGAAGTAAAATTCCGTAGACCTTTCAGGGGCTCTGCCCCTGAGACCCCGCGAGGGGCGGCCTCCCCTCGACCCCCGCCCGCTGACGTGCTGCCCCTGTGTACCCCGCATTGTCTGCGTGGGAGTCAAAATTCATTTAATGGGGAATGTCCCGCATTAAAAGTACTGCAATTTTAATATGTATATACGTATATGTAGATATACCTATGATAGCATACACGTCGCCTTTAAAATATGTTTTATGTGGTGAGTGCATGCACGGTTATGGCATAATATCCCCTTTTGTGAATGTTGTGGATGGATGTGGATGTTGATCTTGTGGATATGGTTGTTTGTGAATGTTATGGATGTATAATCGTTGCATATGGATCCTTTGTATAATGTATTCGGCTTGCATGCCGAGCCTCATCTCTTATTTCAAAGTGTAATTAATTCTTTCTCTTTATATTTGTAATCATATGATGTAATAAAGATAGGATTAGTTTTAGTCTCTGTAATCTTGATGTAAGGGGGCCACTTGAAGATCCAACTCCAAGGAGTGTCCATGGAGAAGCACCATGAAGATCTAATTCCAAGAAGTAACCTGAAGATCCAACTCCAAGGAGCGTCCAAGGAGAAGCAACAAGAAGATCCCATTCCAAGAAGCAACTTGAAGTTCCAACCTCACGAAGCATCCATGAAGTTGTTCATTGTAATGTTGATCATTACGTGCTTACAGGTTGATTCACAGGTGTTGCATGAGATGCATAAGACCATAGATGGACCGTAATCCTTTGTTGCTCCAAAGGATTACAATAGTATGGCCATAACCGATGTATTTGTGCTTGTGATTGCATGTCTATCGTTTGTGGTTGTGGATATAGTAGTATATGATACGTACTATAAGTATGTGGTGTTTGGATATATATATATATGTATAAATTAAATCCCTCAATTAATAATATTAAGTTTTAGTTGCCTTCCATAAAGCAACACACATGAAAAGCTTGATCGACTATGTGTGGGCACGCCTCCGCGTGGTACACTGTCTATCTCGTGGAAGTGTGAAGGTGGGTGTGTGGGTCTGCCTCCGCAGGGTGCACACTCATCGTGTTGGCTTATGGGTTGGACTTAACTAGGGAACCTTGATAGGATCAAGTACCTAGAGGCACACAGATGCATCATGGCAAGGAGTTGTGCATGATCATCTATCCAAGAGTTGCATATGATGCAATTGGCAAAAGTTGCCTACCTTAGTATTTGGTCTTTGACGCCAGCGTTGGCTGGGCATTGATCCAATTATTTTGGGTCTTGGCTCACTAGAAGGTTGTGCGTTGCAATCTTCCGAGTTGATAGTGAGGGCTATCAATTTGAATAAAATAGTGGGAGCGTAATTAATTAAAGGCCTAATTAATCTCGTTTATCAAATCTTTACAAGTCAAAATGTTTTGGACTAAATGCAAATTTTTTCTTTTGTAGCAATCAAATGGAAAACAACACTCACACGTTCTCGTTGCGATCGGTCCTTGAGAAGGACAAACTTACCGGAACCAACTTTCAAAACTGGTTTAGGACGTTGAGAATTGTTCTCACACATGAGCGTAAGCTCTATGTCCTTGAAACACCAGAGCCAGAGGAGCCCGCCGTAAATGCGCCCAAGGCTGAAAAGGATGCTTACAAGAAGCACCTTGATGATGCCGTGGATGTCAAGTGCCTAATGTTGTGCTCAATGAACTATGAGTTGCAAGAGCAACATGAGAACATGAATGTCATGGAGATGGTAACACATCTCAAGAACATGTATCAACATCAAGCAAGACAGGAGAGATATGATGTCTCAAAGGCGTTGTTCAAAAGCAAGATGAAAGAGGGAGACTCAGTTGGCACCCATATACTCACCTTGATTGGGTACGTGGAAAGCCTATCCAAGCTGGGATTTCCCCTAGGTCAAGAGCTGGCCACTGATGTGATTCTACAATCGTTTCCTGAATCATATAATCATTTTGTCATGAACTACAACATGAACAATTTTGACAAGCCGTTGTCAGAATTGTTGGGCATGTTGAGGACAGCTGAAGCACAGATGAAGAAAGACAAGCCCAAGTCTGTGATGATGATCAGCAAGACAAAGGGAAAGTCAAAAGGCAAAGGCAAGGCTAAGAAAAGTTCTAAGGCCGGGCAGAAGCCAAAGTCATCCGCGCTCAAAGCTAAAGGTGGGATCTCCAAAGAAGGCAGTTGTCACCATTGTCACCAGCCTAGACATTGGAAAAGAAACTGTCCTCTCTACCTGGAGGAATTGAGGAAGAAGAAGCAGGGGATAGAGATCTCCACTTCAGGTATATACGTTATTGAGATAAACTTAAATACTTCTTCATCATGGGTACTGGATACCGGATGTGGATCTCACATATGTTCTAATATGCAGGATCTGATAAGAAGTAAGCCTTTACGAAAGGGCCAAGTCGAGCTGCGGGTTGCTAATGGAGAAAGAGTTGCTGCCACCGCAGTTGGAGTTATTAGTTTATCTTTTCCTACGAACCTTGTAATAGAATTAGAGAATTGCTATTATGTACCTTCCATTAATAGAAATATTATTTCTGTATCTTGTATGGACAAGAGTGGATTTGAATTTCACATTAAGAATGGAATTATTTCTATATCTAAAGATGAGATCTTTTATGGCAATGCCCCTATGTCTTATGGTATCTACTTGTTAGAACTTGAGACTAGCATATATAACGTAAATACTAAAAGGTTAAAACTTGACAACTCAAATAAAACATTCTTATGGCATTGTTGTCTTGGGCACATAAACGAGAAGCGCATATCTAGACTCCATAAGGATGGTTATCTAGACTCTTTTGATTTTGAATCATTAGAGACATGTGAGGCATGTTTATTAGGGAAGATGACCAAAACTCCTTTCACTGGACACAGTGAGAGAGCCAGTGATCTGCTAGGGCTCATACATACTAATGTATGTGGACCTTTTAGATCAAATGCTAGAGGAGGCTATCAATACTTCATTACCTTCACTGATGACCTCAGTAGGTATGGCTATGTATATCTTATGAAACACAAGTCAGAAACTCTTGAAATGTTCAAGACTTTCATGAATGAAGTAGAGAAGCAACTTGGTAAGAGTATTAAAGCACTCCGTTCAGATCGAGGTGGCGAATACTTAAGCCAAGAGTTTGAGGACCTTCTGAGAGACCGTGGTATTGTATCACAATGGACTCCACCTGGTACACCACAACATAATGGTGTGTCAGAAAGAAGGAATCGTACATTATTAGACATGGTACGATCAATGATGAGTTCAGCCGAACTTCCAATATCGTTCTGGGGATATGCTCTTGAAACTGCAGCGTTTACACTTAACCGTGTACCTTCCAAATCGATTCAAAAGACACCATATGAGATATGGAATGGGAATCGTCCCAATTTGTCTATGTTAAAGATTTGGGGATGTGAAGCTTATGTTAGGAAACAATTTCCTGAAAAGCTTGGACCCAAATCAGAAAAATGCTATTTTGTTGGATACCCCAAGGAAACTCGGGGATACTACTTCTACACACCAACTGACAACAAAGTGTTTGTTTCTAGGACTGCTGTATTTCTTGAAAAGGAATTTATTTCCAAAGGAATTAGTGGGAGGAATGTAGAGTTCGAAGAAGTTCGAGACCAACAAGAAAGCAGAGAACCTGAGGAGGTACATAAGGAACATGAGGAATCACAAGTTGTTGTGGAATTTCAAGTTCCAAATGTAACACAGGAACCTCGTAGGTCTAGTAGGACACGAATTGAGCCTGAGAGATTTGGATTTCTCGTGACTCAAGATAGTGACGAATTGGGCATAGCAGATGAGCCAACTTCCTATCTAGAAGCTACTAAGGGACCAGAATCTGAGAAATGGCTCGAAGCCATGAGATCTGAGATGGAATCCATATACACCAACAAGGTATGGACCTTGGTGGATCCACCCGAAGGGGTAAGACCCATAGGGTGCAAGTGGGTCTTTAAGAAGAAGACTGACATGGATGGAAATGTTCAAACCTATAAAGGTAGATTGGTTGCGAAAGGATTCCGTCAAATTCAAGGTGTTGATTATGACGAGACCTTCTCACCAGTTGCCATGGTTAAATCCATCAGGATCATGCTTGCCATTGCAGCTTATCATGACTATGAGATTTGGCAGATGGATGTTAAAACAACATTCCTTAATGGGAATTTACTCGAGGATGTGTACATGACACAACCTGAGGGTTTTATCGATTCAAAGGAAGCCAATAAAGTCTGTAAGCTACAAAGGTCAATCTATGGATTGAAGCAAGCATCTCGGAGCTGGAATCTACGTTTTGATGAAGTAGTAAAAAAGTTTGGCTTTAGTCAAAATGAAGATGAACCTTGTGTTTACAAAAGGGTTAGTGGGAGCACAGTCGTATTTCTCATATTGTATGTGGATGACATACTATTGATGGGAAATGACATCCCTACTCTTCAGACAGTAAAAGGTTGGCTAGGGAAGACTTTCTCTATGAAGGATTTAGGCGAAGCATCCTATATACTTGGGATTAAAATCTATAGAGATAGATCTAGAAGGATTCTAGGCCTAAGCCAGAGCACATACATTGACAAGGTGCTAAAGAGGTTTAGCATGGAGGGTTCTAAGAGAGGTAACTTGCCCATGTCCCATGGGGTTACAATATCTAAAGCCCAGTGTCCTAGTTCATGTGATGAACGAGCACGCATGAGTAAGATTCCATATGCATCAGCAATTGGATCTATCATGTACGCAATGTTATGTACTCGTCCTGATGTGTTGTATGCTTTGAGCATGACGAGCCGGTATCAGTCAGATCCAGGTGAATGTCACTGGACAGCCGTAAAGAACATCCTAAAGTACTTGAGAAGAACTAAGGATCAATTCTTGGTATACGGTGGTGAGGAAGAGCTCGTGGTAAAGGGTTACACCGATGCTAGCTTCCAAACTGACAAAGATGACTACAGATCACAATTTGGATTTTTGTTTTGCCTGAACAACGGAGCTGTGAGCTGGAAGAGTTCCAAGCAAGAGACGGTTGCGGATTCTACAACAGAGGCCGAATATATTGCCGCATCTAATGCTGCAAAGGAAGCTGTGTGGATCCAGAAGTTCATTTCTGAACTTGGAGTGGTTCCAAGCGCTGGTGATGCAATTGAGTTGTTTTGCGACAACAATGGAGCAATTGCACAAGCTAAAGAACCAAGATCGCACCAACGTTCCAAACATATTCTACGGCGGTTCCATCTCATACGAGAGATCGTACAACGAGGAGATGTGAAGATTTGCAGAGTACCTACAGAAAGCAATGTGGCTGACCCACTCACAAAAGCACTTTCACAGCAGAAACATGATGGGCATGTTCGATCACTTGGATTGAGATTCATGGGTTATTGGGTATAAGTGCAAGTGGAAATATGTTGGTATGTATGCCCATAGAGACTATCATTCGATGATTGTAATGGGATACTATGTAAATGATTTGTAATACTATATTGATCATATCAATAAAAGCAAGTTTCCAATCTATATGTTTGTGTTTTATATTGTGAGATGACCATAAAACTTATAGATGTCTATAGAATAATATACTCAATGACATATGTCTTCGGGTTGATGACCTGAACAGTGAGATCATATGTATGCTAAGAGTATGTATTCTTGTTTTGTCCCTAATCGGTTGTTATTGTGGAAATATCCATAGACATCAATAACACATAAGATTAGAATGTATGTTGGTTGATGGAAGAATCTCATTATCCATGATATGGAGATATCAAACCAAATACATAGATACTTGTTAGAGAACAATGTATCGGATAGACCCACCTTGAGAGTGACACATGGATACCATGATTGGTAGTTAGAGTCACATCTCATAATGATGGTGGTGATTGTGGTTCTTAGACCTGAAGTCACTACAGTTATCACATGTCGTTCGGTGTACTTTGACATCATCCACCGTGGTCCTGAATAAGGATTGCCATAAAGATGGTGCTTGGGTGCACTGTGACATATGGGGATGACTGTGAGTGATGTAGATGGAATTTGTCCTTCCTACGGGAGTTTGATATTCCGGCCACTTGATAAGCGAGACTGAGAAATGCATGGCCATGCTGATGTGAGTCAATATGTGATATTGAGCTTACATATATCTCAGACAGTCTGCTCTAGTTCAAGGAACATGGATTGAACATTGAAGAGGATAACAATTCCATGACTTGAGTTCAATCTGGATATCAACGACAAAGGAACTATACAATCACTATAACACCAGTCATGAATGATGGGTCAAGTTGTTCTCCAACTTCTCCAATTACTTGGGTAGCAATGAAGTCTTGCTAGATACCAATCATTGCTTGTGAAATCATAATATGATTATGGATATCACTGCCAACGTAATTTGGAGCCTACCGGGTCACACACACATGATGTGTTGGAATAGGAGTATAATTGTGGATTTGATTGAAATTGCTTCGAATCACATTGATTACTATGTAATCGATTAGAATAATATTGGAGTGATTGGCTCTAAGTGCAAGTGGGAGTTTGTTGGTATATGTATGCCCGTAGAGCCATCCCAAGCGATTGCATGGAGTCAGATATTAATTAATCAATTAATGCGATTATTTGGTTAATTAATGAATTCCGAAATATTCTAATTAATCCACGAGCGTTTTAATTAACGCAACATTTCTGTTTACCGATGGGTTTAGGAAACCCTACTTCTCTTCGTATCCTATTTAAAGGAAGATAGACGGCCGATATCTATATAAGATATAGAGAGACACTTTTAGGTTACGCTCACGCACATAAACCTAGCCGTCGCCGTCCTTAGGAGAGAAAGGAGAGCAACGCGCCGCTAGCACGCCGCCGCAGAGACACGCTCCTTCCCGCCGACTTGAGAAGCGCGACGTGGAGTTCCGTCCATCTACGTGGACGAAGTAGAGACGCAGACGCCTTGACGCCTGCGTTCGGAGGACGTCAACGACCACCTGTACGTGCTGCGAGCAACGTACGTCACTGCCGCTGTAACATCCCTGACCTGGGTTATGAGTTAACCCTAGGTGTTTTTCCTAAATATGTAATTAAATCTTTGTGATTAACTCTGAGCATGTAATTAAGTTTCTCAGAAACGTATATTTCAGTATTTGCTCCTTTTTATTTATTTAAAGTTGTAGCATTGTTTTGATATACAGGGACCTATGTGCAATTTACCCAGTTAAAAGGGCTAGCTTACAATTTGCACATGATGAGATGTTCCTCTGATGTTGAGACATCATGAGAAATCTGTTTAGCCAAGTTTGAGGGATTTCCCAAGCTAAGGCACCAAGGTGCAGCTGTGGAAGCAATCCCGGTGCTTAAAACCCTAATTTGGGGTAAAATGCAATTTACCCAAATTAAGGGATGAAAATTGTGAAATATGTCATCTAAAGTATCTTTTTAGACTCTTGCCATCATTTATAGAAGAAATGATGAGGAAGTCACCTCAATTGAATTATCAAGTTATGAGATATGCCTTGTGATTGAATAATCAGGGTATATGTGCAATATTTCTTTATGTATGTACCTCATTATTAGCTTGCTCTCCTTTACCTTCTTCTCCTAAGACCTTAAGAGAAGGTTTGTCCTTAGAATAAAAAGGAAGGAACGATCAAGTAAAGAAGGAGGGACCTAGTTGGAATTATGGACAACTTATGAACTAATGTTGAAAATCCTACCCCATGTATATAAGCTCTCCTTCCGTTAGTTGCAAGGGAACTTACCCTTCGTTCCCTTACTGTTTCATTTCACCAAAGATGACCAAGGAATGCCTTGGAGCTAAGGAGGACGACCAAGGGGTGCAAGGTAGGTCTAAACCCCTCTTCTTGCCTAATTCCATGGTTAGAACTCGAATTCAAGGTCATCTTCATGGCTAACTCTTGAAACCCTACCTTTCTAGCCGTCTCTTTTCATCCTTCCTTGGAGTTTTCACCTTGGAAAACCTGTAAGAACTCAAGGACGCCATTAAATCTTGGAGCTCAAGAAGCAAGCTTTAGGCGGGTTTTATAACTCTAAACCCATGCTTTACTATGTGCATCTTTATATGCGTTTTGATGATAGCTCTTAGTGTTTCCCTACTTTTCCCTGCTATTTTGCAAGCAAACCCGTGGGATATCTGTACTGTTCTTGAGCTAGAAGATGAAGGCGTGATTTACAAGAAAAACCCACCGCTTTTCTTTTCCTTAAACGGTCCTAACAGTTTGCTCTCTCGGACTCAAGACCGCGAGGTGAGCAAACGGTCTTGAGACCGCGACAGGGCAAACGGTCTCAAGACAGTTTGGTCCCGTTGACCGAGCGTGGAACGTATAAGAAATCTGTTCCTAATTATATAGGCTAATTACCCTCAAAATTTGGGAGACTAACTCCAAAGGAATCGTGAGATATGACCTTTTTAAGTCACAACTTTAAATGAATTAATTACTGATTTTCAAACGGTCTGAAATTGCCTTTTTGGGCAAACGGTCTCAAGACCGTGTAAGGTCGTTGACTAAGCGTTGACCGTATGAGATTACTGTTCAAAATTATGTTAATTAACAACTCACCAAGTTTGATGGTCTAATTCCAAACGGGCTAAGAGTTGAAGGGTGAATACTAGGGCTAACCCTAGGTAAAATCAGTACTGAAATTATGGTGACCTAATTAGGGTTTTTAGGGTTGATTGACCTAAACGGTCTCAAGACCATTTGGGGGTCACCAAACGGTCTTAAGACCACGAGGGCAATCAACCAAGACCGTTTGGAGGTCTGGGGTCGAGATTTGTTGACCAATTGAAGGTACTTTTATACCAATTTACATTGCAATTAAATATTGATATAATCATCAACTCAATTTGTTCAACCTTGATGAATTTTTCACTAGAATCCAAAATTGGATGGGCAAATGGTCTCAAGACCGTTTGGAACTCATCCAAACGGTCTCAAGACCGAGAGGACAATCACCCAAGACCGTTTGAAGGTCTAGGGTTGAGTAATTTGACCAATTGAGGACCCAATTGCAAATAAGTTATCAATTTAATCAAAATTCTGTTTTGTGGTCCAATCATGGTTCAACCCCTATCAAATCACCTTAGACTTTGATGAAATGTTGGGAAAACGGTCTCAATACCATGTGGGGTCCACCCACATGACATCAAGACCGTTTGGGCCAAGTTTGGGCCCAATTGGAGCTCAATTGAAGGGTTCAACCTTGTGTTGATGCACACTGTTGAGTGTTGATGGGTGAACATTGATAGACCCTAATTGAATCAATTTCAACCATAATTGGTTAACCATTATGGGTCAATTGAATGACCAAGTGATCAAGAATAATCTTAATTGACTAAATCCATAAATGGCCAACATAGCTTTGACCATTTGAGGGCTTCAACATGGGTTGACATTATCGTTTGTATCTTTGAGCCTTGTTGAAGGACCAAGCGACTGAGACCATGAGAGCCTCGCGGTCTCAAGACCGTGAGAGGGCTCACGGTCTCAAGACCGTGAGGGGGCTCACGGTCTCAAGACCGAGAGGAGGCTCGCGGTCTCAAGACCGCGAAGGGCCTCGCGGTCCTGAGGTCAAAGAAGGGCAAACGGTCTTCATGACCCTCGCGGTCTCAACTCAAATTGGTCTTCGCGGTCTCAACATTAACTTGAACCAATGGGAGGCTTCGCGGTCTTGAACCCTTGAAGAGGCTCACGGTCTTGAAGCCTAAGGGGGCTCGCGGTCTTGGAGTTAGAAAGAGGCTCGTGGTCTTGGAGGGTCAAAGTGGGCAAACGGTCAACACTTTCAACCAATCTCAATCCAATTGATGATTAATGATTGAAATCAATCAATGTGATTCAAGGTTGACCTCATTCAATCATTTGATGATGTAATGGTTCAATGTTGCCCAAATCAAACCCTAATGACAACCTAGGATATTAAGGGGTTATTTGACTAAGGTTTTGACCATAATGATGATCAATGGGGTGAATTACCAATATACCCCTGAAAGGTCAATTGAGTTATACCTTGCTCAATTCAAACCCTAATTGCATGAGAATGATGTTTTTAGTCATAATGACTCTATCCAACTTGATCTAGTCTAATGTTATCATCAACCATGAGTATGATGAAAGAGAGAGTACTCTAGATAGAGAAAGTACCCTAGAGAGAGAAAGTAACTCTAATCACATAATGGTGATGCTTTTGGCTATGTTAGCCTATGATGACTCAATCCAACATGTTTTAGAGTGATGTTAACATCACCTAACCTTATGATGAGAGAGAAAGTACTTCTAGAGAGAGAAAGTACTTCTAGAGAGAGAAAGTATCCTTTTTAAGTGGAAACTCAATTGAAGCATCCCCAATACACAGAAATGAGCATAATTAGGGTATGATCCACCTATGTGAGATCATAGAAACCCTAATTATGATAAATGATGAACCTTTAACTAATCCAAGAGTATCAATGAAGATGTTACTCATACATAATGATGTTATGAGTTTAATTCACCTTGATGTGAATAGTAAACCCTAATTCAAGGGTAATGGCATGCTTTTGAGCAATAAACTCTATTTGATTTAAATTAAAGATTTAACTCTTAAGACAAGAGTGGGAAGTACATTCCTTATTGTTGCATTACCTTTATCAGATGTATTAACCATGCAGGTTCTGATATGAAGGTAATCATATCCAGGTATGGATGTTGATGTTATATTCATTAAAGGCATGTTGTTAGCCTTATGAATAAGTAAAGTAATCTGATGCCTTGCCAGTGGCATCCTATGCTGATAATGGGCTATGAGAGCCATGATTACCATCAAGGTCATGCCTTAGAGATGACTTGTGATGAGGATAATGAGAAATAATGATTGATATGAGTTAGGCCTGTTACATTTAGTATTCTTCTTTTATAGCTGCTATGCTACTGTTATTGTTTGAAGAACAATGTATGCTATTAAAGAATACTGAATGTACCTAACTAATCAAGTATAACGTAGAGCCCTGATCATAGATCCATCATTGTCAGAAATTAAGTGATGGTGAAATAGGTTTTCCTTAGGGAACTCCTGGAGCACATACTTTTGAGTATGTGGGGTACATGGATGTGTAGAACCTTACATCCTAGTGTAGGAAAGTGATGAAGATGTGTAATCCATCCATCCTTCACTATATTTCCATATTGTATCAGTGTTAGGTAAACATGAAACCTCCTGATGACGAAGAAAGCACAGATATCAGTATCAGTGGTAGGTAAACATGAAACCTCCTGATGACGAAGAGAGTACAGAACGCCACTGTGACTCTAGAATAGCGAAGGACCAGTTTACCCTGGTGAGCTATAGTAGTAGAGACACGAGATGTCCTACAAGTGATCCTCTTACTGACTGAGGAAGGTGAAGGTCATGAGAATCCGGCTCTCTTAATGACCTATGTATGATACTGATGTGACTTCTCAGCGATCAGTTGGGGTATGAGTGGTAAGCCTCATCTCCACAGGGCATAATGTTGTTTGTAAAACATAATCAACCATGTAGTATAACTTGTTAGAGATAACTCCAAGTTAGTTGATTGATGTTACATTGCAATAGTGTTTATATTCTCCATATCTCCTAAATGGTTGAGATCTTGTTATACCTGCAACTGTTACAGAATGCTTTGAAGGCTTTACTGCTTAAAATATTCTTTGATGTTATAATAAAGCTTCTGGCAAAGAGTTATAACTCTCGCTGGGACAATTATGTATAATTGTCTCACCCCGTAGGCTTCAACTTTTTAGGTGGACGTCGGAGACGAAGGAACCAACCTACAGGTGACCAGTCTCAGCAGCAGCAGCACCAGGGGCAGCAGTAATCTCAGGTGGAGATTTGTCCTGCCAGGTGGTGTAGTTAGAGTCAGTCCTATGTGTCCTCTGTACTCTCAGGTCTTGGAGTCCTTTATATAGTGATCTTGAGATTTTGTATCTGGATGTATATAATTACTCGAGAAGTAATTATCCTGAGATGTGAACAGTTTATCTCTCTTTATGAAAGAAGCTTTTATGGATTCAAGCTCTTGTCACGAAAAGTTTTAATTTCCCATGATTTTTGTCTTCTGCTGATTACCGATTCGCTTCCGCTAAGTTTTAATCGTGTTTATGTTATGGTTTGGAGATCAGAGCCCTCAACTAGTGATATCAGAGCTCCAGGTTCAGTCGAGTCTATAGAGGCATAGGACTTAGGATGTCGAGTCTACCTTTAGTACTCCTTCCTCATCTAATAGAATCTTCTGCTCCTCAGGAAAAGAAGATACATAAGAATGTCAGAACATCGTGATGAGCACGTGGCAGAGAGTAGTGCTAGTGCACCTCGAGGCGGTGCAAGAGTTCCGAGAATAGAACAACCTGCACCTGAGTCGCCAAGAGAGCCACCCCAGTTCAACCCAGCTGACATGAGTGATCCAGCTGTACAGACGATGTTCGGGCAGTTCATGACTGCCATGACACATATAACCGATAGGATGCCCATTCCTGCACCTAGGGCACCTGCCCAGCCTGAAGTACAAGGTATTGGTAAGACATTCGAACGACTTCGTCGTGTCGGAGCTACCGAGTACTTCGGAACTGCCGACCCTGCAGATGTTGACTTATGGTTGACAGAGTTGGAGAAGGCTTTCAGGATTCTTATGATTCCGGAAGCTGAGAAGGTTAGACATGCTGTCTATCTTCTCAAAGGAAGTGCTGGTCACTGGTGGAACATGGAAGAGCAGAAGAGACCTGGAGTAGAGTTCTCATGGGAAGAGTTTCGTCGGGAATTTATCAATAGATATTTTCCAAAGACCTTCCTAGATGAGAAGATCTCTCAGTTTGAAAAACTAAGGCAGGGTATGATGAACATTAGTGAATATGAAGCTAAGTTCAAGGAGTTGTTGCGGTTCTGTCTGCACATGGTCGCTACGGATGAGGAAAGAATCAGAAGATTCGAGAAGGGTTTGAATTCTGATATGTCAACCCCTGTGTCTGCCTTAGAAAACAGAGAGAGATTCTCTACCTTCGTTGAGTCAGTCCGAAGGATAGAGAGATCTGTGGTTGAGAAAAGACAAACCCATAAAAGATATCCACAGTTCCAGGGTTCTTCATCTAGGGATTCCAAGAAACCTAGATTCTCTGCACCTAACCCTCCACCACCCAGATCGAGTTTTCAAACTCAATGGACACCAAGCAGAGGTAGAGGGCGGAGTCAACTGCTTCAAGGGATGCAGAGTTCTGCATCAATGTCAGTTACTGGACCACCCAGACCACAACAATAGGAGAAGAGTTGCTACAACTGTGGTAAGGTGGGACACTTGATGAAGGATTGCCGTTCTAGGCCTGTCGGTGTGACACAACAACCCCCGAGACAGAATCAACAGGGATCTCAGAATAGACAACATCAAGGAGCAGCTCGAGGACGTGGACAAGCGTCTCAAGCTGGATCATCAGCACCACCTCAACACCAGGCGACTGCGAGGTTCTATGCTATGAACCCACTTGAGGCAGTGGTCAATCCACGGGTAGTGGCAGGTCAGATGAAACTTTTATATTCTGATATGTCTATATCCTGTGTTGTATCCGTTCTGATTGATCCGGGTGCTACGCACTCTTTCATCACTCGTGAAGTGATTCGTAACTGCAATATGACTGTTAGCCTTAGAGCAGATAGTTTGTTGTTAGAGACTCCGTTGAGTGGGTCTGCCGTTTTGCAGGAGGTATGTTCTCCCTGCATCCTTTTCTTTTCTGACCATCGCATTCAAGTGGATCTTATACCACTTGATATGCAGGGATTTGATATAATCCTCGGGATGGATACCTTAGAAAGGTATAGAGTTGTCTTGGATTGTGAGTCCAAGTTGGCTGTGTTTGCTGATGAAAGCAACACATGGATCTTTCAAGGTGAAAGAAAGATTCTGCCCACCTGTCTTGTGTCAGCTATGGTTGCTGATAAGCTGTTGAGGCAAGGATGTTATGCATTCTTAGCCCATGTGGTAGATGTTACCAAGGAAAGGACCAATCCTGCTGAAGTTCCCATAGTCAGGAAATTCGAGGATGTGTTTCCTGAAGAACTTCCTGGTATACCACCACCTCGGGAGATTGATTTTGAAATTAATCTGATCCCAGATACGAAACCCATAGCTCAAACTCCGTATAGGATGGCGCCTGCCGAGATGGCAGAACTCAAGAAACAGCTTCAAGAGCTACTTGAGAGAGGTTTTATCCGACCAAGTACTTCACCTTGGGGGTGCTCCAGTCTTGTTTGTTAAAAAGAAAGATGGGTCAATGCGGTTGTGCATCGACTATAGACAACTCAATAAAGTAACAATAAAGAATAAGTATCCTCTGCCGAGGATTGATGATCTCTTTGACCAGTTGCGTGGTGCAACAGTCTTTTCAAAAATAGACTTGAGGTCTGGATATCACCAACTCCGCATTAAGGATAGTGACATATCCAAGTCTGACTTTAGGACAAGATATGGTCACTATGAGTTCACGGTGATGTCGTTTGGACTAACCAATGCACCAGCTGCATTTATGGAACTCATGAATAAAGTTTTTCGACCTTTCCTTGATCAGTGTGTTGTCGTCTTCATAGATGACATACTGATTTATAGTAAGGATGCCCAACAGCATGAGCAGCATCTTCGCCAAGCTTTGACCTTACTAAGAGAACATAAGCTGTACGCTAAGTTTAGCAAGTGTGAGTTCTGGCTGCCGGAGGTATCTTTTCTTGGACATGTAATATCCGCCTCGGGAATTCGTGTTGACCCTACAAAGGTAGAATCTGTTCTACAATGGGAACAACCGAAGACACCGACGGAGATTCGAAGTTTCTTGGGGTTAGCTGGATATTATCGAAGGTTCATTAAGAACTTTAGTTCTATAGCCTTACCTTTGACCAAGTTAACCCGGAAAGATGTTCCTTTTTCTTGGAGTAATAAGTGTCAACAATCTTTCCAGTTACTGAAGGAGAAGTTGACAAGTGCACCTGTGCTAGTGCTACCTGAACAAGGAAAAGGATATGTAGTTTTCTGTGATGCTTCCAAGAATGGACTAGGATGTGTGTTGATGCAGGATAAACAAGTGATTTCTTTTGCTTCCCGACAGCTTAAGAAACACGAGGAGAATTATCCAACACACGATCTAGAATTAGCTGCTGTGGTTCATGCTTTGAAGATCTGGAGACATTATCTCTACGGAGAGACATTTCAGATTTTCACAGACCATAAAAACCTTAAGTATATCTTCTCTCAGCATGAGCTCAACATGAGGCAACGTCGTTGGATGGAGTTAATCAAGGACTATGACTGTACAATTGATTACCATCCAGGCAAGGCCAATGTTGTTGCAGATGCCTTGAGTAGGAAATCAGCAACATCAACCATGAATAGAGCACAACTAAACTCTTTAGTATGCTCTAGAAGAGACATGCTTATCTCTTTAAGGCAAAACAATGTACAGTTGAAGGTGTCATTGTTAACCGGTTTGTTAGCTGAGATGCATATTAAACCTACTCTAAGGGAGCAGATTAAAGAGGCACAACTAGATGATGCTGCAGTTCAACATATAAGATCTGAGTATGGAAATGAGAAGCAAGATGGTTTTCATGACTCAAAAGATCAAGTAGCTTGTTATAATGGAAGAATGATAGTTCCGGATGTGGACAACTTGAGGAAGTTAGTCCTGGAAGAAGCCCATTCTTCCATGTATGCTATGCATCCAGGGAGCACCAAGATGTATCGGAATTTGAAAGATTTGTATTGGTGGCCTGGGATGAAGAAGGACGTTGCAGAGTTTGTTCTGAGGTGTCCTGTGTGTCAGCAAGTTAAAGCTGAACACCAGAAGCCTGCAGGGACAATGCAACCTTTACCCATATCACAGTGGAAGTGGGACCATGTGACCATGGACTTTGTTGTTGGCCTACCCAAGACAAGCAAAGGACATGATTCCATTTGGGTAATTGTTGATAGGTTGACTAAGACAGCACATTTCTTACCTGTCAAAACAACCTATTCTGCTGAAAGGTTATCAGAGTTGTATGTTAAAGAGATAGTGTGTTTGCACGGAGTTCCTGTCACAATAGTTTCTGACAGAGGTCCTCAGTTTACCAGTCGTTTTTGGGAACAGTTGCACAGAGCCTTAGGCACTAAGCTGAGGTTTAGTACGGCCTTTCATCCACAGACTGATGGACAGTCGGAAAGGACCATACAAACCTTAGAAGACCTGTTGCGAGCATGTGTTCTCCAGTTCACCGGAAGTTGGGATCTACACCTAAGCTTGATAGAGTTTGCCTATAACAATAGCTATCAGCATAGTATTGATATGGCACCTTATGAAGCCTTATATGGTAGACGCTGTAGATCACCTTTGTGTTGGTTTGAAACTGGTGAGCATCAGTTGTTAGGTCCTGACCTTGTGCAGCAAACCACAGAAAAGATTAAAGTTATACAACATAAGATTAAGACTGCTCAGGATAGGCAGAAATCTTATGCTGACAAACGTCGTAAACCCTTAGAGTTCCAGGTTGGAGACAGAGTGTATCTTAAGGTCTCACCTTGGAAAGGGGTCCTTCGTTTTGGAAGGAAAGGGAAGTTAGCTCCTAGATATATGGGGCCTTATCCAATCATTGAACGGATTGGAAAGGTAGCATATAAACTAGAGCTTCCCCCAGAATTACAGAGGTTACATCCTGTGTTTCACATTTCTATGTTGAAGAAATGTCACCCAGACACCGAGTCAGTTCTACAACCTATGGAGGTAGAATTGAATGATGACATATCCTATGAGGAGGGACCAGTGTCAATCCTTGATAAACGAATTAAAAAGCTAAAGAAGAAAGATATAAGTCTTGTGAAAGTCCTCTGGAACCATCGTGGTATTGAAGAAGCCACTTGGGAGTTAGAGGATGAGATGAGAAGGAAGTATCCTGCCCTTTTATCGTAGTATGTTTTATCGATTTCGGGGACGAAATCCTTGTAAGGGGTGGATATTTTGTAACATCCCTGACCTGGGTTATGAGTTAACCCTAGGTGTTTTGCCTAAATATGTAATTAAATCTTTGTGATTAACTCTGAGCATGTAATTAAGTTTCTCAGAAACGTATATTTCAGTATTTGCTCCTTTTTATTTATTTAAAGTTGTAGCATTGTTTTGATATACAGGGACCTATGTGCAATTTACCTAGTTAAAAGGGCTAGCTTGCAATTTGCACATGATGAGATGTTCCTCTGATGTTGAGACATCATGAGAAATCTGTTTAGCCAAGTTTGAGGGATTTCCCAAGCTAAGGCACCAAGGTGCAGCTGTGGAAGCAATCCCGGTGCTTAAAATCCTAATTTGGGGTAAAATGCAATTTACCCAAATTAAGGGATGAAAATTGTGAAATATGTCATCTAAAGTATCTTTTTAGACTCTTGCCATCATTTATAGAAGAAATGATGAGGAAGTCACCTCAATTGAATTATCAAGTTATGAGATATGCCTTGTGATTGAATAATCAGGGTATATGTGCAATATTTCTTTATGTATGTACCTCATTATTAGCTTGCTCTCCTTTACCTTCTTCTCCTAAGACCTTAAGAGAAGGTTTGTCCTTAGAATAAAGAGGAAGGAACGATCAAGTAAAGAAGGAGGGACCTAGTTGGAATTATGGACAACTTATGAACTAATGTTGAAAATCCTACCCCATGTATATAAGCTCTCCTTCCCTTAGTTGCAAGGGAACTTACCCTTCGTTCCCTTACTGTTTCATTTCACCAAAGACGACCAAGGACTGCCTTGGAGCTAAGGAGGACGACCAAGGGGTGCAAGGTAGGTCTAAACCCCTCTTCTTGCCTAATTCCATGGTTAGAACTCGAATTCAAGGTCATCTTCATGGCTAACTCTTGAAACCCTACCTTTCTAGCCATCTCTTTTCATCCTTCCTTGGAGTTTTCACCTTGGCCAACCTGTAAGAACTCAAGGACGCCATTATAGCTTGGATCTTGAAAGCTTGGAGCTCAAGAAGCAAGCTTTAGGCGGGTTTTATAACTCTAAACCCATGCTTTACTATGTGCATCTTTATATGCGTTTTGATGATAGCTCTTAGTGTTTCCCTACTTTTCCCTACTATTTTGCAAGCAAACCCGTGGGATATCTGTACTGTTCTTGATCTAGAAGATGAAGGCGTGATTTCCAAGAAAAACCCACCGCTTTTCTTTTCCTTAAATGGTCCTAACAGTTTGCTCTCTCGGACTCAAGACCGCGAGGTGAGCAAACGGTCTTGAGACCGCGACAGGGCAAACGGTCTCAAGACCGTTTGGTCCCGTTGACCGAGCGTGGACCATATAAGAAATCTGTTCCTAATTATATAGGCTAATTACCCTCAAAATTTGGGAGACTAACTCCAAAGGAATCGTGAGATATGACCTTTTTAAGTCACAACTTTAAATGAATTAATTACTGATTTTCAAACGGTCTGAAATTGCCTTTTTGGGCAAACGGTCTCAAGACCGTGTAAGGTCGTTGACTAAGTGTTGAACGTATGAGATTACTGTTCAAAATTATGTTAATTAACAACTCACCAAGTTTGATGGTCTAATTCCAAACGGGCTAAGAGTTGAAGGGTGAATACTAGGGCTAACCCTAGGTAAAATCAGTACTGAAATTATGGTGACCTAATTAGGGTTTTTAGGGTTGATTGACCTAAACGGTCTCAAGACCGTTTGGGGGTCACCAAACGGTCTTAAGACCGCGAGGGCAATCAACCAAGACCGTTTGGAGGTCTGGGGTCGAGATTTGTTGACCAATTGAAGGTACTTTTATACCAATTTACATTGCAATTAAATATTGATATAATCATCAACTCAATTTGTTCAACCTTGATGAATTTTTCACTAGAATCCAAAATTGGATGGGCAAACGGTCTCAAGACCATTTGGAACTCATCCAAACGGTCTCAAGACCGAGACGACAATCACCCAAGACCGTTTGAAGGTCTAGGGTTGAGTAATTTGACCAATTGAGGACCCAATTGCAAATAAGTTATCAATTTAATCAAAATTCTGTTTTGTGGTCCAATCATGGTTCAACCCCTATCAAATCACCTTAGACTTTGATGAAATGTTGGGAAAACGGTCTCAATACCATGTGGGGTCCACCCACATGACCCCAAGACCGTTTGGGCCAAGTTTGGGCCCAATTGGAGCTCAATTGAAGGGTTCAACCTTGTGTTGATGCACACTGTTGAGTGTTGATGGGTGAACATTGATATACCCTAATTGAATCGATTTCAACCATAATTGGTTAACCATTATGGGTCAATTGAATGACCAAGTGATCAAGAATAATCTTAATTGACTAAATCCATAAATGGCCAACATAGCTTTGACCATTTGAGGGCTTCAACATGGGTTGACATTATCGTTTGTATCTTTGAGCCTTGTTGAAGGACCAAGCGGCTGAGACCATGAGAGCCTCGCGGTCTCAAGACCGTGAGAGGGCTCACGGTCTCAAGACCGTGAGGGGGCTCATGGTCTCAAGACCGAGAGGAGGGTCGCGGTCTCAAGACCGCAAAGGGCCTCGCGGTCCTGAGGTCAAAGAAGGGCAAACGGTCTTCATGACCCTCGCGGTCTCAACTCAAATTGGTCTTCGCGGTCTCAACATTAACTTGAACCAATGGGAGGCTTCGCGGTCTTGAACCCTTGAAGAGGCTCACGGTCTTGAAGCCTAAGGGGGCTCTCGGTCTTGGAGTTAGAAAGAGGCTCGTGGTCTTGGAGGGTCAAAGTGGGCAAACGGTCAACACTTTCAACCAATCTCAATCCACTTGATGATTAATGATTGAAATCAATCAATGTGATTCAAGGTTGACCTCATTCAATCATTTGATGATGTAATGGTTCAATGTTGCCCAAATCAAACCCTAATGACAACCTAGGATATTAAGGGGTTATTTGACTAAGGTTTTGACCATAATGATGATCAATGGGGTGAATTACCAATATACCCCTGAAAGGTCAATTGAGTTATACCTTGCTCAATTCAAACCCTAATTGCATGAGAATGATGTTTTTAGTCATAATGACTCTATCCAACTTGATCTAGTCTAATGTTATCATCAACCATGAGTATGATGAAAGAGAGAGTACTCTAGAGAGAGAAAGTACCCTAGAGAGAGAAAGTAACTCTAATCACATAATGGTGATGCTTTTGGCTATGTTAGCCTATGATGACTCAATCCAACCTGTTTTAGAGTGATGTTAACATCACCTAACCTTATGATGAGAGAGAAAGTACTTCTAGAGAGAGAAAGTACTTCTAGAGAGAGAAAGTATCCTTTTTAAGTGGAAACTCAATTGAAGCATCCCCAATACACAGAAATGAGCATAATTAGGGTATGATCCACCTATGTGAGATCATAGAAACCCTAATTATGATAAATGATGAACCTTTAACTAATCCAAGAGTATCAATGAAGATGTTACTCATACATAATGATGTTATGAGTTTAATTCACCTTGATGTGAATAGTAAACCCTAATTCAAGGGTAATGGCATGCTTTTGAGAAATAAACTCTATTTGATTTAAATTAAAGATTTAACTCTTATGACAAGAGAGGGAAGTACATTCCTTATTGTTGCATTACCTTTATCAGATGTATTAACGATGCAGGTTCTGATATGAAGGTAATCATATCCAGGTATGGATGTTGATGTTATATTCATTAAAGGCATGTTGTTAGCCTTATGAATAAGTAAAGTAATCTGATGCCTTGCCAGTGGCATCCTATGCTGATAATGGGATATGAGAGCCATGAATACCATCAAGGTCATGCCTTAGAGATGACTTGTGATGAGGATAATGAGAAATAATGATTGATATGAGTTAGGCCTATTACATTTAGTATTCTTCTTTTATAGCTGCTATGCTACTGTTATTGTTTGAAGAACAATGTATGCTATTAAAGAATACTGAATGTACCTAACTAATCAAGTATAACGTAGAGCCCTGATCATAGATCCATCATTGTCAGAAATTAAGTGATGGTGAAACAGGTTTTCCTTAGGGAACTCCTGGAGCACATACTTTTGAGTATGTGGGGTACATGGATGTGTAGAACCTTACATCCTAGTGTAGGAAAGTGATGAAGATGTGTAATCCATCCATCCTTCACTATATTTCCATATCGTATCAGTGGTAGGTAAACATGAAACCTCCTGATGACGAAGAAAGCACAGATATCAGTATCAGTGGTAGGTAAACATGAAACCTCCTGATGACGAAGAGAGTACAGAACGCCACTGTGACTCTAGAATAGCGAAGGACCAGTTTACCCTGGTGAGCTATAGTAGTAGAGACACGAGATGTCCTACAAGTGATCCTCTTACTGACTGAGGAAGGTGAAGGTCATGAGAATCCGGCTCTCTTAATGACCTATGTATGATATTGATGTGACTTCTCAGCAATTAGTTGGGGTATGAGTGGTAAGCCTCATCTCCATAGGGCATAATGTTGTTTGTAAAACATAATCAACCATGTAGTATAACTTGTTAGAGATAACTCCAAGTTAGTTGATTGATGTTACATTGCAATAGTGTTTATATTCTCCATATCTCCTAAATGGTTGAGATCTTGTTATACCTGCAACTGTTACAGAATGCTTTGAAGGCTTTACTGCTTAAAATATTCTTTGATGTTATAATAAAGCTTCTGGCAAAGAGTTATAACTCTCGCTGGGACAATTATGTATAATTGTCTCACCCCGTAGGCTTCAACTTTTTAGGTGGACGTCGGAGACGAAGGAACCAACCTACAGGTGACCAGTCTCAGCAGCAGCACCACCAGGGGCAGCAGTAATCTCAGGTGGAGATTTGTCCTGCCAGGTGGTGTAGTTAGAGTCAGTCCTATGTGTCCTCTGTACTCTCAGGTCTTGGAGTCCTTTGTATAGTGATCTTGAGATTTTGTATCTGGATGTATATAATTACTCGAGAAGTAATTATCCTGAGATGTGAACAGTTTATCTCTCTTTATGAAAGAAGCTTTTATGGATTCAAGCTCTTGTCACGAAAAGTTTTAATTTCCCGTGATTTTTGTCTTCCGCTGATTATCGATTCGCTTCCGCTAAGTTTTAATCGTGTTTATGTTATGGTTTGGAGATCAGAGCCCTCAACTAGTGGTATCAGAGCTCCAGGTTTAGTCGAGTCTACAGAGGCATATGACTTAGGATGTCGAGTCTACCTTTAGTACTCCTTCCTCATCTAATAGAATCTTCTGCTCCTCAGGAAAAGAAGATACATAAGAATGTCAGAACATCGTGATGAGCACGTGGCAGAGAGTAGTGCTAGTGCACCTCGAGGCGGTGCAAGAGTTCCGAGAATAGAACAACCTGCACCTGAGTCGCCAAGAGAGCCACCCCAGTTCAACCCAGCTGACATGAGTGATCCAGCTGTACAGACGATGTTCGGGCAGTTCATGACTGCCATGACACATATAACCGATAGGATGCCCATTCCTGCACCTAGGGCACCTGCCCAGCCTGAAGTACAAGGTATTGGTAAGACATTCGAACGACTTCGTCGTGTCGGAGCTACCGAGTACTTCGGAACTGCCGACCCTGCAGATGTTGACTTATGGTTGACAGAGTTGGAGAAGGCTTTCAGGATTCTTATGATTCCGGAAGCTGAGAAGGTTAGACATGCTGTCTATCTTCTCAAAGGAAGTGCTGGTCACTGGTGGAACATGGAAGAGCAGAAGAGACCTGGAGTAGAGTTCTCATGGGAAGAGTTTCGTCGGGAATTTATCAATAGATATTTTCCAAAGACCTTCCTAGATGAGAAGATCTCTCAGTTTGAAAAACTAAGGCAGGGTATGATGAACATTAGTGAATATGAAGCTAAGTTCATGGAGTTGTTGCGGTTCTGTCCGCACATGGCCGCTACAGATGAGGAAAGAATCAGAAGATTCGAGAAGGGTTTGAATTCTGATATGTCAACCCCTGTGTCTGCCTTAGAAAACAGAGAGAGATTCTCTACCTTCGTTGAGTCAGTCCGAAGGATAGAGAGATCTGTGGTTGAGAAAAGACAAACCCATAAAAGATATCCACAGTTCCAGGGTTCTTCATCTAGGGATTCCAAGAAACCTAGATTCTCTGCACCTAACCCTCCACCACCCAGATCGAGTTTTCAAACTCAATGGACACCAAGCAGAGGTAGAGGGCGGAGTCAACCGCTTCAAGGGACGCACAGTTCTGCATCAGTGTCAGTTACTGGACCACCCAGACCACATCAACAGGAGAAGAGTTGTTACAACTGTGGTAAGGTGGGACACTTGATGAAGGATTTCCGTTCTAGGCCTGTCGGTGTGACACAACAACCCCCGAGACAGAATCAATAGGGATCTCAGAATAGACAACATCAAGGAGCAGCTCGAGGACGTGGACAAGCGTCTCAAGCTGGATCATCAGCACCACCTCAACACCAGGCGACTGCGAGGTTCTATGCTATGAACCCACCTGAGGCAGTGGTCAATCCACGGGTAGTGGCAGGTCAGATGAAACTTTTATATTCTGATATGTCTATATCCTGTGTTGTATCCGTTCTGATTGATCCGGGTGCTACGCACTCTTTCATCACTCATTGAAGTGATTCGTAACTGCAATATGACTGTTAGCCTTAGAGCAGATAGTTTGTTGTTAGAGACTCCGTTGAGTGGGTCTGCTGTTTTGCAGGAGGTATGTTCTCCCTGCATCCTTTTCTTTTCTGACCATCGCATTCAAGTGGATCTTATACCACTTGATATGCAGGGATTTGATATAATCCTCGGGATGGATACCTTAGAAAGGTATAGAGTTGTCTTGGATTGTGAGTCCAAGTTGGATGTGTTTGCTGATGAAAGCAACACATGGATCTTTCAAGGTGAAAGAAAGATTCTGCCCACCTGTCTTGTGTCAGCTATGGTTGCTGATAATCTGTTGAGGCAAGGATGTTATGCATTCTTAGCCCATGTGGTAGATGTTACCAAGGAAAGGACCAATCCTGCTGAAGTTCCCATAGTCAGGAAATTCGAGGATGTGTTTCCTGAAGAACTTCCTGGTATACCACCACCTCGGGAGATTGATTTTGAAATTAATCTGATCCCAGATACGAAACCCATAGCTCAAACTCCATATAGGATGGCGCCTGCCGAGATGGCCGAACTCAAGAAACAGCTTCAAGAGCTACTTGAGAGAGGTTTTATCCGACCAAGTACTTCACCTTGGGGGTGCTCCGGTCTTGTTTGTTAAAAAGAAAGATGGGTCAATGCGGTTGTGCATCGACTATAGACAACTCAATAAAGTAACAATAAAGAATAAGTATCCTCTGCCGAGGATTGATGATCTCTTTGACCAGTTGCGTGGTGCAACAGTCTTTTCAAAAATAGACTTGAGGTCTGGATATCACCAACTCCGCATTAAGGATAGTGACATATCCAAGTCTGCCTTTAGGACAAGATATGGTCACTATGAGTTCACGGTGATGTCGTTTGGACTAACCAATGCACCAGCTGCATTTATGGAACTCATGAATAAAGTTTTTTGACCTTTCCTTGATCAGTGTGTTGTCGTCTTCATAGATGACATACTGATTTATAGTAAGGATGCCCAGCAGCATGAGCAACATCTTCGCCAAGCTTTGACCTTACTAAGAGAACATAAGCTGTACGCTAAGTTTAGCAAGTGTGAGTTCTGGCTGCCGGAGGTATCTTTTCTTGGACATGTAATATCCGCCTCGGGAATTCGTGTTGACCCTACAAAGGTAGAATCTGTTCTACAATGGGAACAACTGAAGACACCGAAGGAGATTCGAAGTTTCTTGGGGTTAGCTGGCTATTATCGAAGGTTCATTAAGAACTTTAGTTCTATAGCCTTACCTTTGACCAAGTTAACCCGGAAAGATGTTCCTTTTTCTTGGAGTAATAAGTGTCAACAATCTTTCCAGTTACTGAAGGAGAAGTTGACAAGTGCACCTGTGCTAGTGCTACCTGAACAAGGGAAAGGATATGTAGTAATCTGTGATGCTTCCAAGAATGGACTAGGATGTGTGTTGATGCAGGATAAACAAGTGATTTCTTTTGCTTCCCGACAGCTTAAGAAACACGAGGAGAATTATCCAACACACGATCTAGAATTAGCTGCTGTGGTTCATGCTTTGAAGATCTGGAGACATTATCTCTACGGAGAGACATTTCAGATTTTCACAGACCATAAAAACCTTAAGTATATCTTCTCTCAGCATGAGCTCAACATGAGGCAACGTCGTTGGATGGAGTTAATCAAGGACTATGACTGTACAATTGATTACCATCCAGGCAAGGCCAATGTTGTTGCAGATGCCTTGAGTAGGAAATCAGCAACATCAACCATGAATAGAGCACAACTAAACTCTTTAGTATGCTCTAGAAGAGACATGCTTATCTCTTTAAGGCAAAACAATGTACAGTTGAAGGTGTCATTGTTAACCGGTTTGTTAGCTGAGATGCATATTAAACCTACTCTAAGGGAGCAGATTAAAGAGGCACAACTAGATGATGCTGCAGTTCAACATATAAGATCTGAGTATGGAAATGAGAAGCAAGATGGTTTTCATGACTCAAAAGATCAAGTAGCTTGTTATAATGGAAGAATGATAGTTCCGTATGTGGACAACTTGAGGAAGTTAGTCCTGGAAGAAGCCCATTCTTCCATGTATGCTATGCATCCAGGGAGCACCAAGATGTATCGGAATTTGAAAGATTTGTATTGGTGGCCTGGGATGAAGAAGGACGTTGCAGAGTTTGTTCTGAGGTGTCCTGTGTGTCAGCAAGTTAAAGCTGAACACCAGAAGCCTGCAGGGACAATGCAACCTTTACCCATATCACAGTGGAAGTGGGACCATGTGACTATGGACTTTGTTGTTGGCCTACCCAGGACAAGCAAAGGACATGATTCCATTTGGGTAATTGTTGATAGGTTGACTAAGACAGCACATTTCTTACCTGCCAAAACAACCTATTCTGCTGAAAGGTTATCAGAGTTGTATGTTAAAGAGATAGTGCGTTTGCACGGAGTTCCTGTCACAATAGTTTCTGACAGAGGTCCTCAGTTTACCAGTCATTTTTGGGAACAGTTGCACAGAGCCTTAGGCACTAAGCTGAGGTTTAGTACGGCCTTTCATCCACAGACTGATTCATAGTTTATTTACTTTTGCTCTTTCTATTTTATGTTCCCATATTCTTTGACCTTTCTATATTTTTCTAAACTATGAATCACATCTCTTAGTTAATAGGTAATAACTTAGTTTTAGTAATGAACTCAATACATTAGTTATCTATTTATCCTTTAGTAATGATTGCATGTTTCTATTTGTGGTTATATAATAAGATAATAAAAATAAATATAATATATTAGATGATTTCTGACCCCAACTATCTCTAACACCAACGTACACATGACTATATATATTGTGAAAATACAAAAATGGATATTTAATATAAAATATATTTTCGTATATAGTGGACACATGCATATATACTAGTTGTACAAAGACGACGATCATGTGTGCAATAATTATAAAATATAAACATTCCTACTTCTCTGTACATCAAATATAATTTAATAATAGAAACCTAGCTAGTTGTGTGAAAACAACATGAAACAATGTAATTAGGATAATTTTCTACATATATTTATACATATTTAAAATGAACATCTGTGGTGCGATTGATATATGTATATTTTTAAAATCATAACCTCACCACATCACTGTAATATTAAAAATTTAAAATTATATCCACATCATAACCATTTGATGCAGTAATACAGTCCTTAGATATGTTTTTTACTCAACACCATTGCTATCCCTATAGACCATGCACCCCTGATATGGATGAACTATCAGGAACAGACTTTTTTAAATAATAAGGATAATGACTTGTATGTATAAGTTATATATTTTATAAGTACGTCTTTTTATAGTAGCTTGGGATATTAGGCAATGCTTTATAGTGCGTATAGAAAAAAGAGATACTCTTGCTATTCAAGATTGACATTTTAATTGTGATTTTGTAATTCTTTATAAGATTATTATATCAATGATAAGTGAATATAAGGATAAAAAACATTTCATTTTATATACTATAGTACTTATAATCTGAACATATTTCTTTTCTTCACTGGCGTAAAAGGCATTCGAGGTACTCCTCATATGATGTGTGGTATTTTTATCTTTGACAATTTACGTCAAGTCCTTTGAGTGGTGTCTTTGGTACAAGACGTATTTTTGTTGAACACATTGGGATAATTGTTAAACTTGTAAACATACAAAATAATATTAGTCAGTGACTATTAGGAAAGAGTAAGTGTGCATATAAAAACAAGAATATATAATCCTTGTATTTAAATATTATTAGCTAAAAGCACGTGTTAAACACGTGAATATCAGTTGAATTAGCACAATAAAATATCTAATGTATACTATTATATATGATAAAATGCTTGACGATTATTCAAATTTAATCTCAAAATTTATTTTTTTGGGTTCATTTTAATTAATAGAAACAATTACATGCAACTTGTTAAAATGGAATAACACAATTAATATCTAGTTGACTCCTTCGGGTATGGACAACAAGAATTAAAAATTAAAATGTAAAAAAATACTAACCCTTTAAGAGAAAGTAGCTCGATTGATATCTAATTGACTTATATATAAGCACACAAACATATTGAATCGATTAGCATACAAACATACTAGGTTGGTTAAGAGACATACATGTTGCTAGAACACAAATAATGAATGAACCAATTAGCACGTAGCAAAATTACTAAAGTACATGCAAATGTGTTCAGTCAGTTGACCAGTTGACTCCCTCCGACTAGTAGTGTCTCATTAGTAAAATTTAAACTAAAATTATATTTTCTATTTGATGACCATTGCATCAACATGGCTAATCTATATAAAACATAATAAGAGAAAGCGTCTTGATTAAAAAACTAACTAACTCCCTCAAACTGGTAAGCACACAGATAGATAAGACCAATTAATACTCAGACAGAATGTTTGAACACAAAGACAAACTGAGCTAGTTAACACTGAGATAGACTGATTGAACACATGAACAAATTGAATCAATGATGAACACATTTATTTTACCAGAACTCCCTTTGAACACATAATTAGACTATATTGATTAATATACAGACCGAATAATTAGAACAATGAGCATACCTAAAGATTAAAATACATAAAGACTGGTTTGATAAAAATACATAACTAAAATCTAACACTTATATAACATGTCCATCTTTTTATTTAGTTCGATAAAATAAAAAAAAAGTTGAAAAAAGCGACAAGTAGGTTAGGCACACATCCTGACTTAGTTCAATTACATGCCATTAAGATTTTGTACAAATAAGATCTTATACTTATGAAATGATTAAAAAAATAAGAACGAAGATTAATACAATAAAGCAGTGTGGTGTGCGGCTGAGCAAGCAACTCGAATAGCACACACCACACTGTGCTTTTGTTTATATGGTTTTAGAAACACATAGGTAACAAAACCTAACAACGCTCCATTATACAAATGTTTGTAAAAAGAAATCATTATCATAGGGTGACAAAACTTGCATAGGAAAAGAAAGCATGTCACACGTGCTTCTTTATATGGATATCTGGATAAAAATAAAAATATACATAGAAATAGTCCATTATACAAATGTCTGAGAAAAAAAATTAAAGGTTGAAACACATATAGTAACAGAAAGTGACAGTGCGCCATTATACAAATGGCAATGAAAAAAATAAACACTGAAGCACACATGGTGACAACTTGTACAGGAAAACCAAGCATGTCACCCATGCTTACACCGAAGCACACATGACACATGGTGACTACATGAAAAGTAAGCATGTCGTCCATGCTTCTTTATGTGGGAAATACAGATATAATTAAATATAGGTATAGATATAGATTTAGTACGATAAGCGGACACAAACTTGTTAAAAAAGGTGACACACATTCTACTAATAGATATATAGTCAGTAGGAATAATTGATAAACTGACTATAGAACACATCAATAGAAGACAGAGACCGTTAGGATGAGCAGGCACGTCAAGAAAGGAAGAATAGAAACTGTACTCATAAAATAAAAAATAAAAAAAGTACACACACATAGGTGAAGCACGTAAAAACACATATACACATAGGTGAAGCACACATGCACATTGGAACGAAGAACAAACATGTCGCCCGCTCTTCTTCATATGGAATATAGAAACGATAACACGATCCCTTCAATTAAGTTTCATATCTACCTGCACACAACTCTGTTTCTGCTACCCGACGAACAACTGTTATGTGTAACAATTTTCTTAAAAATCTCCAACCTTGTTGATTTTATCCTTAAGAAAAAGATGGGTTCCATGATATTGAAGCACGGGTCTCAAGGGTTCTTGATTATTCAAGATCCAATCAAATTCTATTTAATGGTCATTCGAAGCATTACGACCTCTCCGGGTCAAAAAGAGATTTTGAACAAAAGAAAGAAAAATGAAATGTCAGATGGCATATTTCCGTGCGCTGGTCGGCGGAACATCCTGCTTACTACCTACGCACCTCTCGTCTTTCCACCGGCTCGTCTTTTTCCTTGAAACAAAACACATGTTGAGTCGTTGCTATTTCTTTTTCTTCTTTTTAGCTCTTTCTTTTGTGGTTCTTGGACATTCTAAATCCGCAGTCTCATATTTATTGTCTTGGTTGTGTCTCATAAAATCTTCACCATCCACTCACCCAAAAACCCATTCTAAATTTTTTTTTAATGGGGAGTGTGTATGGTAGAGATTAGGAGAGACACATCCGGAACAACATGTCTGAGACAGCAAATTTGAACTCGCTCTTGTAGTGTCACTTCTTCTGTAATTAGTAAAAGATCCTTCATAGATATTCCTTTCTCTATGTACTTGCTCTTCTGGGGTGCATATTCTTTCCCTTATACAATACCAATTCGTCTTTTAAAATCAAACAACTTGCTTCGTCCGGCTTCGCAACATCCCAGCACTAAAACTAAAAGTATTGGAAACACGAAGTGGCGTGAAAGGAGGATAAAATGAAAGAGAATCATTATTCAGAAGGGAATCAAGGGATATATGGCGGGTTATTCTCGGCAGTATTCAAGTAGCGGGGATCCATGCTACTCGTCAATGTTCCGAAAAAAACTTTTGATTTTCCGGAAAAAGAAAAGCTGTCCTATTCGGTTTGGACTCGGATATCTTGATTTGGGTTCGGGTAGAGTTCCAAGTCCGGTTAATGAAAATTCAACAAACACGTTATAGTTGTACCGCAGGCCAGCGGGTAGTGAGTCAGTGACATGTCCTCCTTGCTGTTAGAGGTATGGCTTCAGCGTCCGAAAGGACTGGATCACCAACTTGGGAAAAGTAGTGCTTGTTTATTGGGAGTCGGGGAAAACAATAATAAATGTTGTCTGATGCAATAATTATTCAGCTCCCTATTGTTAGTTGTTGTTAGTTCGCTCAGTGGTTGGTGTACGCTTCACTTGACGATGCACGGCCTGTCGGTGTTGGATCTGGATGAGAATACATGAATGCCTCCTAGTACAATTATGGTTCTTGTTAACAGAAGTTTGATATATGATACTTGATATTTTTCACGGATCACAGACGCTTCCTCAATCCTTTTGTCTTTCCACAGAACAGAAGCGAACTAGTGTAGTTTTAACCACTCAGTTTACTTTCGCCTTGTACCCAAGAATCTCTTCAGTCTTACAATCCTTCATCCGAAACTAGAAAAAGATATCCAAAAAGGAAATTCCTAACCACCAGAGACAGCCATGAGTAAGAGGTTAGGTTGGTGGTCCTTCTCAACCATGCTTTTGGAATTATCTGTTGACGTTGATGTTATCGGATGGAGCAAAAAAACAGGTGGAAGTGATAAGGTTACACAGTGTCAAAAGACATTCAGCTAATAGAATATTCCACCCTTATGGTGGTGGGCAAAAGAAAGGTATATCTTTCTAAGGAAGCCCTTTCTTGATTAGCCTGCACCGTCATGCCTTGGATCATATGCCAGAAAAAGGTGGTCATATAAGCAGCTTAATCTAGTCGAGATTGATTCCTTCTCCATAGTTCTACTCTACTTGCATCTTTTTCTTTCTTCTTTTTATAACGCGCCACTCTCTCTCTCTCTCTCTCTCTCGCAACAAGTGATTGTAGTGCCTCGGAATGCGCTCACAGCTCACTCCGTATAGAATAAATTGACGATTCCGTCAACTAGTGGACTTGTTTACATGGCACGTTGGCTGTTGTAGCTGGACAAGATCACGTTGGAAGTTGCGCGATCACGAGTTCAGTTCTCATTATTTCATTTCAGAAAACAGAGTTGGGCTGGCTGCTTTGCCACATACCGTGTCGGCGCAGCTCATGTTGTTGGGCTTTCATCTTTGCAGCCCATGACTCCGCTGCGGCACTAGAAGCCCATCTCCTCCAACAATCTTCCGGGTCACTTGTTGTTGGGCTTTCATCTTTCTGATCCCCCTTGGTCACATTCCATGTTGCTTTGTCTTTGCAATTCCTGCTCCACTGCGTTTATACCCAGTTGCCACATGAATGCAAATGTTAGATCCCCTTGGTCCTCCTTGTTCCGCGAGGTGTGTCCATCTATTTCCTTATGGGTGGAGTTCTTGTATGGCAAGACACTAAGGCTATATTTTGGGGACAAACATATATGGTTAGCCACCGCGGTGCAACAAGATGATCCTTTGAGCCTACTTTATTCCCCTTATACCACATCCACTTATCCACCTTATTAGGGGCATCTACAATCTTCTTCTTCATGTAATGTATCTTGATAATGGAACAATGATTGCACACACAAATGAGGTGACCACGGTGTTGGATATCATTCAACGGTATGGACCAGATTAGAGTCTGATTTTAAATATTCATAAAATTGAGCTTTTCTGGCCTACATGTGATGGTAAGAAGCTTCACAAAGAGTCATTCTCGATGGATATTGGGAGACCTTTATTAGGGGTGAAGTTGCATGGGTGAGCTATCAGTAAAGACATATATTTTTATTGAAGGTTTGGCTATTGAGAAGCCTTCTAAGGATGTTGAATTGATGCATCTTCTTCCTCAGTTGGGTGATCTCTAGAGTGAGCTCCTCTTGCTCCGATTATGTATGGGTATCACAAAGCTTTTATTTGGCTTGAGGATTTGTCAACCTATGTACATGGAGGGGGAAGTCAAATGTTTTGACAAAGGCTTATGATGGTCTATTGAAGACATTGTAGTTTGTGGAGACCTCTTTTTTAAAGGCCTCCAACAGAGGATGACTTCAATACCCATTCAGTTTTGTGGCTTGGGACTATATTCATCAGTTGAGGCTTCCTCATACGATTTTGTGGCATCTAAGCCCAATCTTAGGTGCTTTAAGTTTACATATTGTGAGGCAGTGAGATTCACAATATGGACTCTGACTTCGAATATGCCCTAGACTGTCTTCGTGTCACGATTCCCTCCTTCGACTTCAATTTTTTTTATAAAGACACTATCACCTCAAAGGCCCAAAATACTTTGGTGAGTACTCTTTTTAGTAAAATAATTGCGAACATGGAAGCTAAGTTTGACATGACCGTTAAAGAGAAGACAATTTTTGGGTGTCTACAAGCTGGTCATAATCAAGATTTTCCCTTTGCTATTCCTATTGATAGACTTGGTCTGTACATGTCACCAGTGGAGTAATGTAGTATCCTCATATACCATCTCATAATTCCTTTATTTTCAGCCGATGAGATATGTCCAATTTGTCATAAGGCATGTTTGGACATTTTTAGGGAGCATGCGGTTCATTGTAGAGAACTTCCAAATTTTAAATACAAACATGATATAGTTAGCAATGTGCTCTTTGAAGTACTTAGATGTGCATGTGTTGCTGCTAAGAAATAGGCACCTATGAACTTTTTAAATGATCCACAAGAGGAGAGATCGACAATTAGACCTATAGATGTTTTAATTATCAGAGAAAAACATGCATGGATATGACAAAAGCTCCTCTACTGGTGGGACTGAGGAATGGAGCTTTTAAAGTGGGACATGATGCCCTTAAAACTACTTCAGCCAAAGTGGTTAAACACAAGAAGGACTGGATTGAGAATCAACACGACTTCATTCCTTTTGGATTCTTAGCATCAGATGGTTATGTATATACATACATACATATATATAAACCGGATTAATTGCTTGCATCCTTGACTTAGCATCACTAAATGTTTGATATGCCATCCTTGACTTAGCATCCACCCAGAAGATATTTTGTGTACATCCTTCCTCGTCAAGTTGAAGTGCATAATAAAATAACGGATTAATTGCTTGCATTTTTCTGAAATGCTCCAAAGTAGAGGAAACATCAACACCTATATATTTCCTTCTCAAGGATACAAGCTCATTACTCAGGTCCTTTCTATTAAAACTCACATTACGAATGCCACCACGCTGACTAGCTATGAGAGACATAATTTGAGCAGTAGAAATATTATGGTCATGCATAGCACGAACTAAATCTCGAACCTCTGTTGACATATGTCGATGTGACCGGTGAAACCGCTTCTTGGATGGACTTTGAGTGAGGTCATGGTTGTGCTCTTTCTCAAAACTTGTAACCACCCACTTTGTGCCCTCTTCTTGCTTCACTCGCATTCGAGCCTTACAACCTGTTCGTGCAGATGTCATATCTTTTTTTGGAGTACCCTTTACACCATCATCATATTTGTTCTTTGTTTTTTGCAAACCTTCCATTGAACATACAAACACTCTACCAGTAACCTGTTTTGTTTTAGCAGAAACATACTGACTCCCCTTACGAATGTTGGATCCCACCTTGTAAGCATATCGATTATAAAAATCTTCCGCCTTTTCAATAGAATCAAACTACAAGCCTATATACGGATTTGGATTAGATTCCACTTCAACCCTTTCATCACCGACCCCATTATCATCATCATCATCATCAAGTTTAATTGGTTCATCAACCTAAGAAAATATGAGAGAAAAATGCGTACAAAGAAATCCCTTAAACTGTCACAAAATACACATATTTGAAATTTTAAATTTTGCAATATTTAGTTACCATTGCACATGTGTCCTCATCTCTATTAATTGGTGCCTTATCTCTATCAATTGGTGGCTCATAAGCTAGCCAATATATGCCCATCATGCCATCAATGTCATCAGAGAAATCCATCACTATAGAGATTAATAAATTTAGTCACAAAATCCTTGAATAATCAATCAAAATATACATCAAAACATTGGGTCATTTAAACAGAGGTTTGTGCCACTATTTCATCTCTAGGTTTGGACATCTGAGTTTCATCTTTAATATGGGAATTCACTATGACAAAGAAAATGTAATCCTTGATTCCAAGCATATCTAAGTGATTAAAACACATATACCTTAAACATAAAAGAAGCATATAGGAATGGACATCATTGTTGTAGACATCTTTGTGAAAAGATAATTGATGAATGCCTTTTGCCAGATCTTTTTTTTCACACATTTTTCACACATTTTAGAAGATATCTAAAATTTTGTGTATCTTTTACAAAAACTACTAACATAAGTTACACTTTAAAAACAACAAAAGAGTTCCACATTCTTAGGATTGGAGCACTTCAAAACAAAAGAAATGAAAGAGGATGTCCAAGATTTCATTGAGAACATTGACGAAGTGTGAGTTACATTTTTGTACTCATAGACTAAAAAATAGTTACACAGTAGAAATTACAATTACTTTTTAATTGTGCACCAATAATATTGACATCAAGAATAATAGTTACTTTTAGATACAATAGAAACGTTTGACATTGTTTGAGTACTTATGTGTCGGTAAGACAAACAACTATCACACTAGGTTACAAAAACTTACCACAATACACTAAAAGTTACAACTATGTAATTTGGAATATTATTTTTATACCAAAAGCCAGACATGATGGCGGCTGACATAACATTAAAAGAGATTGATATGCTATCACCTCTCTTCAATGTACCTGAAAAAGAATTTATGACAATGGGTTTGGTGCTTACAATACTTAAAAATGATAAATTCCATGGTTTTGATGCTTTTCCTATGATGTTTGAACCTGATCACTTTGATCTTTACCTAGTTTTGTAATTTCCTATGATGTAATTTTAGCTACCTAGATTGTAGCAAGAAGGATTTCACAAACTGACATTGGATAATAGAAAGAAGAAAAATGAAATCACAGGTCCATTATGTAACAGAAAATAAATGAATATATCACATTTATAGGTACTTCAACTCTTTCTTGTTCTTATGCCCGACTACAGTTATAGGCACTTGCCTTCATCATCGGATATGGTGTTACAGATCTAGCAACCTCTGGTGTTTCCAAGACATGGTTTAAATCCCTTGATACTAGTTTTAAATTCGGTAATCATTATACCAGGAGGATGATTGCTCAACAGGATTCTAAGTAAACAAGAGCTACTGGTTAGACCGTGGAGGCTATACCTCAGAAGGGGGAAGGAAGATCGTGGAGGCGGGCTCTCCTACAATGCCCGGTGGAAGTGGCTCTGCTGCCTGATGATTGAGCTTCTTTCTTGATGGTCGGAGTCCCACGCAGGAGCCCTAATGAGAGGAGGAGGAGGAGGACGGACCGGCGGGGCCTTTGCAGTCAGAGAGAAGAGGGCAAAAGAGAGAACCGACAGAGGAAGAGAATGGCGAGGCCTTCCCGATGGGGCTTTCACTGCTGTGCTCATCGTCTGAGGGTGGCGTGGCACTGATGTCCTCGTCTGACAGTGGTGACGGTGGCGTAGGGTGGTGTGGTGCTGATCTCCTCGTTGTTGTGCTCGAGCTACTGACTGGTGTCGCTACCTAGCGGGGAGGAGGAGAGCGGAGTAAGAGAAGGAGATCGTCGCTACCTGGCACTGATCTCCTCATCGGACAGTGGCACAAGTTCGGATCTGCTCGAGGTATTGTTCTCTATCAGTAGGAGAGCCTCGACGGAGAGAGGAGGATGAGAGAGCAGTAGGAGAGAGGAGGAGAGAGCAACGAGATGGGAGAGAGATAGGGTAGTCGGGGGGCAGTGACAGTGGGAGTTGGGCGTGAAATGGAGGGGAGCCCACCAATTTGATGGTACCGTTAATAGGGTAAGTGGGTATATTCTGCCTTTTGCCAGATCAAGATCCAACGCATAAAAACTGAGGTGTATAGGAGCTCTAATACACTCGAGTGTATTGTAGCTCAACTCTCTCTCTCTCTCTCTCTCTATATATATATATATATATATACTATGTTAGGATTTTCTAGTTTCTTTTTATTCTACATCATGAGCGGTATTGAATGGATTTCACCTCGTAAGAACATTTTGATAGCAAAAGTAACATTTGCCTCATTAGGGGGACATGAGAACAAAGAAAATAATAAAGGAAACCTATAGGTTATTAATGGAATGCCTATCTGTCTGAGGCCCATGAGAATATATCCAAATATCCTCATCAAAATCTATATGTTCAATTTGATTTTTCTAATCAACATGTAAAATATTTGCAACACATATAATTGTTTAAATTTCCATAAGAGATGTAACTATATAGTTTGTTCCTTGAGGGATTCCCTTATCCCACATAATGACAATTTCCTGTATGTGATTACTTAAAGAATTGATATGTATTCGCTAGTCAAAGTCTCTCCAATAAGTGCTTACATAAAAAATCCATGAAAATCCTAACTAGGTGAAGACATACTATTCATATTCAATTTTATAGTAAAATCATTCGAAAAGGTGGTGCCATCAGACATAATCCTGCTACATAAATATCATACTAATGAGGGTCAGCATAAGTGAGGTACTATCTCACAATAATGCACCAATTAATAAAGGTTAACCAATATATTGAGTGGAAAACCAACATGAGTGAGGACGATACTACCATCACCATCGATCTAAGTTCTCATTGAACCTTAATAGGCCAGTCTCGCTCTAAAACATCACTATCATTAATAATTATGCTTACATAACTTTTCATTAATGATTCTCCTAGTACACTCTCTGGTCCAAGACCAGAGATCCACGCCATCGTATTGATTGATACTCATTATCATGGTCGTGTGACCATCACAACCATAGGGGACGACATCCACACACTATGTGGATTATCAATTGTATGGATTTATTAAACAATAATATTTGACCCCTCAACACAGGTCAACCCTTCTCTAGAAAGGAAAATTGCATTACTTAGATATGTCCTAATATTTATAAAATAGTAGATGTCTCCTGGCAGTAAAACAATTTCCCCCATTTTTGTTATACACCACAACCATTTTGTGGGACGTGTTCTAAGAGAAGAGTGTATATCATTTTTAGGGGGCCCAAATGACAACTATTGATATATATAATGGGATGAAAAATCATATTATAGAATTACATGTAGTACATTCACTTTTGTGAGAGCACATTTCAATTTTCTTTATCTCTTTATAGAATATTGAAAATATAGGCTACAATATTGCTTTAAAACTTGTGGGAATATAATCAACATGAGTTATCTCATTCACTCTCTTTTAAGTCCTAATCATGACATACCACATGAATCTTTAACACATATAAAGACCGACAATATATGGATTCTGCAAAGAAAAATAATTATGTTGACTAATAAAATATACATAATTTGGATGAATGATAGTAGAAATATTATAATTAATAAAGATAAAACATATATATCCTTTATGAGAATATTTCTTATATAACTTAATTGAACTATACATTGAACACTATTCTCATGTCTCATCCCTAGAATTTCCAATTAAATATTTCTTGAAGAACAATAGCTCTCTTTCTCAATCCATTATTATGCCTATGCATATGTTTGGTTCTTTTTGTTTATACCTAGAAACTATCTTTTGTTATAGGAAGAAGACATTACTCCATTTAAATAAATTTCACTCTTAGAAGTATACAAATACACCTCTTATGCATGACTCCAGACAAGGAAAATAACAAATGTTTCTTTGATTTATCTTACACATAGTGCAAAATGAAACACTATATTTTTCTCCATGCAAGATAAAAAATTAACAAATAAAAGTAAAAAATAATATATCATATTTGGTTCCAATGGGTATTTCACGCCAACACAATAATGTAATTATGACACTCTTGAATCATGATCAGTTTATTATCAATAAGTTTATGCTAAAAGGGGCTCTAGACATGTTTGTCTCTCTATGGGTTAGTTTTTCTAGTGACATATCATGTTAAACCAACCAAAGGTTAAATGGAGGAAACATCAAGAATGCATTTATATATGTTGTGTTCAATTAAGATAATATTAGGGATGGATATGGATAATCATAGACTCTTCACTTCATCCAAACATCTTTTTTTTTTCAAAAAATCAGAACCATGTTTTATTAATGGATGAACTGAAGGAATGGTCTACCTTTGGTAATTTTTTGCCTATCTCATAAAAATTAGATTATGGCCTATCGAAGTCATTCTCTAGCATACTAATTTTCTAAATGGGACTCTGATCATCTCATAGAGACGAACCCATATATCTTGACCACTTACAAAAATCAAGATAATCAATTTCTTATATCTAGATGATTAAATGGATTCCTATGAATTTTATTAATTTAGTTAGGTTGTGAAATATTCTAAAATTGAAAAATCATTGTATTAATCAAAATTCATTTTAATCAAGTTTATGCCTCATTTCTTGAATAAAATAAAAATATTCCACAAAAATTAAGGCTTAGATTGGGTTAATTCTTATTTGTATGTACACATTATTTTTGTATCACGTTCATAGTATCCCCCTTCATTTTCTCACACCAAAAAACCAATAGGTGATATTTAGTCTTCCCAATGATACCAATTGAAGAGACATAAAAAAACTCCCTCATATGTACCAATCGTGTCAGTTACTCTCATGCATCATCAACCCCTCACTCTAGACCCCCAAGTCTGAACTATGAAATCCTCCTACTGACTAAATTAAGTAGATAAGTTGTCAATAACTATGTCTTGATTCAAGAAAATCTCTTATGTCTTATCATAGAAAGCTTATCTAAAGTTTCTTTATCCACATTCTAATTCATCATGGATTGTGAAGCACTAACTTGGGTAACCAGAATAGAATAAGAATTTATTTGGGGGTGATGTTAGATATTGATACATATAAGAGAAGGTAGCAAACTACAAATAGGTTTGCTCTTCTATATAAGTGTTTTCATAGTTGACATTTGATGTCAGAGTCTATATTGATGTTGGGACTCTAAATAAATAAATAAAACAAGTTTAAAAAACAATACTTGCTTACCACGGATTATTCCTATTTAAATTGGATATTTTGGAAGAGTAAAAGAAATAGATGGCTTGTATCCTATTAACATGTTATTCTTATGGTCAACTAGGTTAGTGAATGAATGCACAATCTCTGGTTCAGACAAACAAAGATGAGGGGAAGGGAAATTCCTAGGGTGTACATTTGATATTGGGAATCTTTACCTCAAAAAATCTATAAAGCATATGAAATGATTTATCCATCTAGAACAAGATATTGATAAGTTTCACATGTAAACATTGGTTAAAATCCAAAAAATATAAATTGAATAAAGCTTGATATTGGTTTTTGTTAGAGACAATCAGGAAGACAAATGAACTTGTGGACTATGATAGGAAGACCCTCTCTTACCCTATCTTTTCATTATTTGTGTTGATGCTTTTTCTAGTTCATTACAATTAGTAGAATAAAATAAATTAACCTATGGTATTCTTGTGAGTCAAAATGTGATTCATATTTCTCACCTTTTCTTTGCACATGATAGCATTTTTTTCTAGAGCTACCAATGCAGAATGTATGAAAGTAGCTGTGATAATCAACCAATATGAACTTGCATTTGGACATAATATTAATCTATGTAAGACAGAGGTAGTCTTTAGTAAAGGGGGCATGATACCATAAGAGGGAAGAGATGAAAGGACTACTCAAAGCGAGATAGGTGGATAGACATGAAAATTACTTAGGACAACCCATGAAAATTGGTATATCAACAAAATAAGCCTTTGTGTATATCAAAGAAAGTATATGGTGCAAGCTACAAGGATGGAAGGAGAAGCTGATCTTTAAGCCTAGAAAAGAAGTTCTCATCAAACCAATAGCTCAGACATTACCCACCTAGTGATGAGTGTTTTTCAACTTCTGTTAGGCCTTGTTGATAAGATTCATAGCTGTATATCCAGGTTTTAGTGGGGAACGAATGGGACAGAGAGGAAAATTGCATGGGTAAGTTGGCACAATCTCTATAGACTAAAACAACAAGAGGGCATGGGGTTTAATGATTTGCAAGTTTTCAACCAAGCACTTTAGCCAAACAGCTCGGGAGATCGCACACTAGACCAGATACTTTAGTGTTCAGAGTTTTAAAAGTTTGTTAGTTTCCATAGACCATTGTACTAGAGGCATCAAGAGGCTTTAATACTAGCTTTAGATGGAGGAGGATATAGAGTGCTAAAGCTCTTTTTTAGAAGGCATTAAATGGAGGGTTTGGAATGGGGATACTATCAAGATTTGGGATGACAGGTTGTTGGATATTAAACCATCCAACATGTTAGCATTCATGAATATTGAAAATGGTCACCTTGTATAAGTGGAATAGTGTTATAACCCCAATTTTTGGGTTCCTTTGGTGAGAAATGTAATTTCTCATACTAAAGACATTTGTACAAATAATGATATAATTTGTTGTGAATAAATGGATTTCGTTTAAAATAGCCTTGTTGTTTGATTTGTGGGCTTTATTGGCTATTGGGCCCAATAACAAGGAAATAACAAAGAAAATTCAATTAGTGAATGAATAATTGGATATTTAAGAAAAGAAATATGTAGAAACCTCTAGAAGGAAAATCCAAAGAGGATTTCGTGCCTCTTGGGTTCCTTGGGTACTAAGGAGTCCAAGGTTGCAAAAAGAAAGCAATAGGAAAAGAAAATATTAATTAAGTATTTCTTTATGAAGAAAGAAATTGGGAAATAATGATATAATGTGGAAAATGAATGAAAAGAGGCATAAATGAGATTTCTTGGGGAAATTTCGTATCCATGAGGTTGTTAATATTAAAAGGAATGCAAATGAGGAAAATAAAAGAGAAATAAAAAGAAATCCTCAAAAAGGAATATTTAAATGAGAAATAAACAAGATAATGTGAAACAATGCATAATGATGCATCTAGAAGGATAATAAGTATCCAATAAAGAGAATTTCGAAATAATGGAGTATCTTGGGATCCAAAGAGTCCCAATAAAGAGGAAAGAAAGAGGAAATACTAAAAAGGCAAAATAAGAGGATAATGTGTTGCTTTATTAATGAATTATGTGGTATCGTTTAAAAGGATGATATTTTTTCTATAAAAGGAAAATAGGAATTCATGCCAAAGCATTAAAAAGCAACTATAAAGTAAATAAGAGAAGAGGAATTTCGAATTCCTAATATCCAAGTAATAGGATATATCAAAGGAGAAAGAGAGTTAGCTTCTTAATGAAGGAATTCCATTCTTTTTAGGAAAGTACATAACTAACTCGTGGATGAGCAATATGGGGCGTGGATACTCTCCTATTTAAAGGGTAGAGCCCTTGGCCAAGTTGAGAGAAAGTCCCACGCAGCCATCCCTCACTTTTGCTTCTTCTCCTTCTTCTTGCACGTGCAAACCCTAGACGTGGGAGGATATAGAGACCTGGAAATAACGAGGTGCTAACAATGGATTCTGATCGTAGCCTAGTGCACCACAGAGCCAATGAACCTCATGGACATCGTGGCCGTGCCCTGGTTTACACGCCACAATGGCCGCACATCCGCAACACCTGCTGCAGGTCGCGGGCTGTCCCAGCCAGTCTCCGGCCATCTTGGCCACCATTTAAGGCCTCTCTAGGTGCGCCCAGGGGCGGCGGAGGTAGGGAGATGACAAGCTTGAAGTTTCGGGCCACGATGAGGTGAAGAGAAGGGCCGCAGCCACTGCAAGACGCGCGCAGCTAGGGCAGCGCGGAGGTTGAAGATGGTCCATATACGTTGGACAGTTATGCCCCTCCACGGGCTGTACAAACAAATAACTCAAGCAGGGGCAAAACGGACTTTTCAAAATGTTTCCCCAAACAAGTCGCGCATGGCTGAGATGACGTGGTGCAATCCCATTGGCTGTGGTAAGTGTTTTATTGCAAAAATCATATCTCATGATTCGTAACTCGGTTTAAAACGAACCTTATATGAATTTTTATCAGAAGAATGCAAGGAATCCATTAAAAATAGTTTTATAGCCTGAATCTGATCATAGATCGAAAAGTAGTGTAAATCATCATCTTTAATGAATTAAAGATTAAGAAACCCTATTTTGAAATGAATAAAGTGTTTAATAGGGTTTAATGGATCATTAGAGTTGATATTAACCTGTTAACTGTAAAAAGGTACATTGAGTTCAAAAAGGAAGAACTTTGCACATGATTAGTCTAATTTAGAGTTTATATGCTTGAAATTGGAAAAGTACATAAAGTTATCATCTTTAATATTTTAATTACGGGAAAACCCTTAGATTTGATGATAGATGGATAATTCAAGCTGATATTAACCTGTTGTTAATGAAAGAGAAAATAGGATTTAAAAATAGGATTTAGATGAATATGTCTTTTAATTGGTTTAATTGTGTAAATCCACGAATAAGATAGAGAAGTGATGATCCTAAGCCAATTTGAGCATAAAAGATCCTTAATGTGGATAATTTGAGTAATTAGGGTTTTTATGAGTGGAAAAGTTGTTTAGGGGTTTGTTGACCTAAAAAGGATAAAGTTTGAGAAATTGATATAAGAAACCCTAATGCATCCTAACGAGACTTAGAAACCTTAGAAAAGTGTCCCAAGTAAATAAGGAGTTGTTTGGGATATGCTTGTGACAAATAGACATTATACATGTTTTCAGGATCAATGTGTGCCTGATTGATTGATTGGCTTGCTTGATTGGACATCTAGTTGGATTTGGATAAATTGTTGCTTGAGATCTCCAAGACAGGTATGTGGTTACTTATGAATAACCGCTTAGTTTCCCGATGGTTTCTCAGACGTTTAATCGCATTGGATGCAACTAAACTGTTTGGATGTTCATATTGCAAACTATAATGTGGCTATGACTATCACAAAGGATATATGCCTACAAACTCAGATCCTGGTTCTATCTGTGGCATAATAGCTAACATAGTACATGGCTGCCTATGGGTAGGTCCATCAGGTTAGAGAAAGGCCTAGTACATGGCTACCTATTGGGTAGGTCCATCAGGTCTATGGATGACCTAGTACATGGCTACCTATTGGGTAGGACCATCAGGTCTATAGTTGACTTAGTACATGGCTACCATGGAGGTAGGACCATCAAGTCATAATGAGTTAGATATTGGGCTATCTTCGGATAGTGCCATGCGACTCTATTACCTAAAAGAGAGGTGATATCCATGTCCACTGCAGGGACAACCCAGAGTTCGAGAATATGTATGGATTGAGTTGTATGGTTTAAAATGTAATCTTGAATGTTAAATGATTAATTGAATGATTATATTGTTAACATAGTTGAACATTATCTGTTTTCTCCACATACCAGCTTCGGCTGACCGACGTTTTGTTTGTCGACGTTTAAGGTACAATGAAAAGAACAAACAGTAAAGTGATACCTTGTGAATTCAAGAATTAAAGAACAAGGAGGAACTAGTTAGAATAGTTCAGCTGAGGTTAGAGGTTTAGCTTGTTCCAAACTTTTCAAAGGTATGCAAAGAAAAATTTTATTACCATTTTCAGTATAGTCTGTTAGAATTTAATAATTGTTTATGGTTATATGTCGAACCTTTGATCCAGGATTAATGAGTGCGGCTTCAACCTCTTGGTCTCCCTTAATTGGGGGTTACTGAAAGGTGAGGTCGTAACATTTGGTATCAGAGCTTGGGTTCCTCAGTTAACCATTAATAATTATTAAATTTTACGAACTCCATAGAACCCAAGGGAGTTATTAGTGGATTATCCGAAAGACGGAGGTGTCTAGAAAGGGATCACGACTGGGGGCTGGCAAGATTTTCCTCCACACCGCTAGTCGGAATACGAGGACTCCCGGATCCGTGTGACCGCCTGGCCAAAGTCTTAGGGTATGAATCGAAATAAGATACCTTTAGGACTTCTCATCTTATTCATCTCTTCTCATCATAAAATTCTGATAAGGACCTAAAGGATTAGGGTTTTCTTTCTTCTCCTCACCCTCTTGAGGTATGGGTAAGGTTAATAAGGTTTAAGGAATCCTCCATCAAATTAATGAAAAGCATGTAAATAAGATGTCATGGACATAAGCTTAATAGATTAAGCACAAATTAAAGAGTAGATACATGCTTAGGTCGTATGACATAAGTTCATGTCCTCAGAAGAGACCTGAGGCTAGACCTTCGTGACAGGAGGATAAGTTAGTCTTGGAGATAAAGATCTCCATTTCAAGTAGAGACCTGGCACATCCTCGGAGGATGATGCTAACCCTAACCCTAAGTGAAGGTTAGAGAGAGATGAGTTGGACCAGGTGTTTGTAAGGACATGCCTTTGGGATGCCATACGATCCATGGGTGACCTAGCACCTTTTGGCAACCCAACCCTGGGAAGGGTTGTGCAAGGGTAAATGATAGCCCCTTAGATGACGACGTTAGTGAAGGACCTTAGAAGTCCTATGGACTTGTGAAAGTAGGGTATAGCTGGCACCTAGGGCACGTCATAGTGCTGACAGTAGGGTGAAACCCTGGATAAGGAATTATGATGGAGCATAAAGGGTTATGGATGATCTTGAGCAAACATAAGTTCGAACCTAGGCTTCACCCATGTAGGGCATGCTTTTGAGGTTGATCCCTCATGAAGAGAGGACCTCTAATGGTGAGGTTGGATGTAGGGTTAGCCCTAGAGAGAGAAGGAAACCCAACAAGAAGGTTGGAAGCATAAAACCCTAAACAATGGATGATAGTGGTTGCTTCATGATCGATCCCTGAGAGTTGATGATATCTTGGTTACCTTTAGAGGGACCAAACCCTAGAGATAGAAGATGAAGCATCTGGTGCCTATGTTCCTACGGTATATGTGTTTACCTTCTGAGGTAGGAAGAAGAGTTCCTTAGACCTAGAAAGGTTTAGTAGCAGGTTATGAGGCCTTGTACCTTGTTGGTTGTCCTTAAGGAGGACCCAACTCTAAGTGTTGCTTGAGTTGAAGGATGACAAGGAGTGCGTGTCATGCCTTTTTCATGCTTGGAGACAGATCATGCAGTGAACCTAGGGTTCCTAGGCCTAAGAGGGGAAGTGGTATACCTAATGCTCATGACGAGAATTAAGTTGCTATAGTTTCGAGCATGGTACTCCTCATGTATAGAGGAAAAGGGAAGCCCCTAAAGTTTAAGGTGTGTTTGATGAACCCCTCACAGCTAGGTTGATGATAAAGAAAGGTATGATCTTGATCCAACATTGAGGAAAGAGGACAAGTATGACCAAGCATGGTACAATAAGTGATCTACTCGTGCCTTAATGGCTTGCTAGGGTTAAGTAGGCTCATGTGGATGTAAACCCTAGACCTAAGAGCTTTTGTGACCTTAGAGATAGTTTTCCTCCCATCCTGGGAGAGGGACCCCTTTGGGAGGGTGTATGTCAGTTTTGGTGGTTCGAGGTAACCTAAAGAGGTCTCATAGGATCTTGAGGAGCTAAGTGAAAGGTACATAGTATGAGATTGAATCTACAGACCCATAGATATCCATCTCTAGTGCATGTGAATGTGTTACCATGGAGGTAACCAGTATGGGGCTTGACCAAGGTAGGCAGGTTGCCATGATGCCTATGAACGTATGAGAGTCAGCCCATGAATGCAGAAAGAGAGATGATGAAGACTTGGGTAAGGTTCTAAGTGAACATGTACTGTTATGGAGAATCCTAAGTCTATCCTAGGGTCAGGTAGGGATAAAACCGATGAAAGTAGGAGTTGCCTAATTCCCCAGTTGCACATGACCATAGGGTCAGGAGGTAACAGCTATCATTGTCTGAGGGCCATGGGTTAGGAGATTGATCACCTTCATGAACTCATAAGACCCAAAGGGCAGATGAGTAGGGCACTCTCTTGATGCATGAAGGAAGAGGGATGACCCCAAAAGAGTCGGTACCCTATAGACCTAGAGGAGATGACCAAGGATATAAACCTCAGTAGGTTCAAGACTAGTTTGATATCATGATGTTTGTGATGAAGAGACATATGTGGCACGTTGCAACTTAGATTTAAAGGTGTACTGGCAAGGTGGGATGCACCATTTCTACTCTTGGAACAGGAAGAACTCTGTATTTGGACTGCAGCCAAATGCTTATTTCCTCTTGTTATGGGGGTGAGAGATAGTACATTATGCATGTCATACACCAAGGATAAGAGATGATGTAGGTTGGAACGTTGCCACGAGAAATGGGGATAGAGAAGATATCTACCCTGGTAAAGTGAATGATACATGGATGGTTTGTAGACACTAAGAGGAATGAGGTAGTCCCCTTAGGAGGATGTTTTTATCATGAGCTATGTGGAACTTACAAGTTATACCAGGTTGAGTTTGATCACCATGATGATGGAATCAGAGAGTGTTCTTATGAAGATAAACATATAGTTTGAGGTGACATGATAAGTGAAATACATGGAAGTATATGGCTTCAATGTTACCTAATACCTAAGGATGTGAAGTGGTAATGGATGCTCTGGTTGAGATACATCTGACTTGTTTGACTAGAAGCTAGAAGAGGTTGTTTGGCTAACCCTAAGTTTGAACAGGAGTGGTGTTTGGATAACACTCAGATGTAACAAGATACATTGAAAAGTTATGGTTGTTTGGTTAGCCAGTCTAGTTCTGGATGCAATGAAAGGATGGTGGTAAAACCTCAGATGTACTTATTTGGAAGAGAAGGTGATGAAACCCTGACTAGTGTGGTTTAGGGTTTTAGAGGAATCAATCTTGAAAGAATCATGACTTATAGGAAATCATGATGGAAGATCACCATACACCGTGGAAAATGGCAATAGCACTTTGGATGCGTAAGATGAAGTTGCATGTGGTTTATGACCATGAAAGCCAGGAGGTAAAGGACGAACCCCAGTAACCCAGTGTATCGATATAGAGGACAAAAGAATCCCTGAGAGGGAATGAGAGCTCAGCACTATGGATGTTGTGATAGGTCTTCCCTGGACTGAGGAAGGTCGAGATGCAATATGGGTTATGGTAGATCGCCTTACCTAGATGACATAAGAAAGAAAGAGTTCTGTCAAGGGACATATATAGTTGAACTACCCATGAGAGAGATGGTTCAACTACACCATGAAGCGAGTTCAAAGGTTCTTGAGTTTGACCTAAAGGTTCACTTCCATAAAGTGGGAGTAGGTAGATGAAGAACTCAATGTTAGTATAGTTTATCACCCCTAACTACGGTTAGTATGATCCAGACTAAAAGGTCTGATGAGGGCATGTGTGCTCGTTCAGGGTGATATCAGTTCTTGTCCTATGAAAGATGTGCCAATGACCACCATAGCCAGTATCAGGTTTTATAAGAAGCTCTGTAAGGGAGGTTGTGTCGGTCACCACTTCAGTAAGGTGATGTTGGTGAAAGGACCACATGATGGTTAGAAAAGGGCCACATGATGGTTAGAAAAGGACCACATGATGGTTAGAAAAGGGCCACATGATGGTTAGAAAAGGGACCACAGTGCGTGTAGATGAAGTCACTTTGATTGTGCAAGGGCTGAAAGGAGCCTAGAAATGATGAGAGTCGTGAGCAGATGCAAAGTAGACTGACATACAAGTTACTGTGGGAGAAAATGTGACATGAAAATCCGACCCCTCTAAGTTATAGCTAAGAGAGCTGAGTCCCCGATACATGGGAAATGGATGGGTGGAGAAGGTTAAGATTGACCTAACCCCTCAGGATAAAGTAATGTGTGATGAGTTCCATGTGTCCGATTTAGAGCACTATGTGAGGTACCCCGACCATGTGCTGAGCAATGAACCTAGTGAGCCCCAAGGGAGGCTGACATGGCCTGAGTCACCTGTGTAGTTTATAGACGCCAGGATGAAAGAACTCAGAGAAAAGAATATGTGATGATAAAGGTTCTGTGAAAGCGCCATGAGTACGGTAAAGCCACATAGGGGCCAATGTTGGACATGGAAAAGTCTTATCCTGAATTGTTTGTTTGCTTGCCTGAATTTTGAGGACAAAATTCCTATAATAGGGGAAGGATGTTATAACCCCAATTTTTGGGTTCCTTTGGCGAGAAATGTAATTTCTCATACTAAAGACATTTGGACAAATAATGATATAATTTGTTGTGAATAAATGGATTTCGTTTAAAATAGCCTTGTTGTTTGATTTGTGGGCTTTATTGGATATTGGGCCCAATAACAAGGAAATAACAAAGAAAATTCAATTAGTGAATGAATAATTGGATATTTGAGAAAAGAAATATGTAGAAACCTCTAGAAGGCAAATCCAAAGAGGATTTCGTGCCTCTTGGGTTCCTTGGGTACCAAGGAGTCCAAGGTTGCAAAAAGAAAGCAATAGGAAAAGAAAAGATTAATTAAGTATTTCTTTATGAAGAAAGAAATTGGGAAATAATGATATAATGTGGAAAATGAATGAAAAGAGGCATAAATGAGATTTCTTGGGGAAATTTCATATCCATGAGGTTGTTAATATTAAAAGGAATGCCAATGAGGAAAATAAAAGAGAAATAAAAATAAATCCTCAAAAAGGAATATTTAAATGAGAAATAAATAAGATAATGTGAAACAATGCATAATGATGCATCTAGAAGGATAATAAGTATCCAATAAAGAGAATTTCGAAATAATGGAGTATCTTGGCATCCAAGGAGTCCCAATAAAGAGGAAAGAAAGAGGAAATACTAAAAAGGCAAAATAAGAGGATAATGTGTTGCTTTATTAATGAATTATGTGGTATCGTTTAAAAGGATGATATTTTTTCTATAAAAGGAAAATAGGAATTTGTGCCAAAGTATTAAAAAGCAACTATAAAGTAAATAAGAGAAGAGGAATTTCGAATTCCTAATATCCAAGTAATAGGATATATCAAAGGAGAAAGAGAGTTAGCTTCTTAATGAAGGAATTCCATTCTTTTTAGGAAAGTACATAACTAACTCGTGGATGAGCAATATGGGGCGTGGATACTCTCCTATTTAAAGGGTAGAGCCCTTGGCCAAGTTGAGAGAAAGTCCCACGCAGCCATCCCTCACTTTTGCTTCTTCTCCTTCTTCTTGCACGTGCAAACCCTAGACGTGGGAGGATATAGAGACCTGGAAATAATGATGTGCTAACAATGGATTCTGATCGTAGCCTAGTGCACCACAGAGCCAATGAACCTCATGGACATCGTGGCCGTGCCCTGGTTTACACGCAACAGCGGCCGCACATCCGCAACACCTGCTGCAGGTCGCGGGCTGTCCCAGCCAGTCTCTGGCCATCTTGGCCACCGTTTAAGGCCTCTCTGGGTGCGCCCAGGGGCGGAGGAGGTAGGGAGACGACCAACTTGAAGTTTCAGGCCACGAGGAGGTGAAGAGAAGGGCCGCAGCCACTGCAAGACACGCGCAGCTAGGGCAGCGCAGAGGTTGAAGATGGTCCATATACGTTGGACAGTTATGCCCCTCCACAGGCTGTACAAACAAATAACTCAAGCAGGGGCAAAACGGACTTTTCGAAATGTTTCCCCAAACAAGTCGCACATGGCTGAGATGACGTGGCGCAATCCCATTGGCTGTGGTAAGTTTTTTATTGCAAAAATCATATCTCATGATTCGTAACTCAGTTTAAAACGAACCTTATATGAATTTTTATCAGAAGAACGCAAGGAATCCATTAAAAATAGTTTTATAGCCTGAATCTTATCATAGATCGAAAAGTAGTGTAAATCATCATCTTTAATGAATTAAAGATTAAGAAACCCTATTTTGAAATGAATAAAGTGTTTAATAGGGTTTAATGGATCATTAGAGTTGATATTAACCTGTTAAATGTAAAAAGGTACATTGAGTTCAAAAAGGAAGACATTTGCACATGATTAGTCTAATTTAGAGTTTATATGCTTGAAATTGGAAAAGTACATAAAGTTATCATCTTTAATGTTTTAATTACGGGAAAACCCTTAGATTTGATGATAGATGGATAATTCAAGCTGATATTAACCTGTTGTTAATGAAAGAGAAAATAGGATTTAAAAATATGATCTTTTTACATATTTGGTTTAATTTAGGGTTTCGTGTATGATTATGCACTAATGAGCTTGAAAACCCTAATTTAGATGAATATGTCTTTTAATTGGTTTAATTGTGTAAATCCACGAATAAGATAGAGAAGTGATGATACTAAGCCAATTTGAGCATAAAAGATCCTTAATGTGGATAATTTGAGTAATTAGGGTTTTTATGAGTGGAAAAGTTGTTTAGGGGTTTGTTGACCTAAAAAGGATAAAGTTTGAGAAATTGATATAAGAAACCCTAATGCATCTTAACGAGACTTAGAAACCTTAGTAAAGTGTCCCAAGTCAATAAGGAGTTGTTTGGGATATGCTTGTGACAAATAGACATTATACATCTTTTCAGGATCAATGTTTGCCTGATTGATTGATTGGCTTGCTTGATTGGACATCTAGTTGGATTTGGATAAATTGTTGCTTGAGATCTCCAAGACAGGTATGTGGTTACTTATGAATAACCTCTTAGTTTCCCGATGGTTTCTCAGACGTTTAATCGCATTGGATGCAACTAAACTGTTTGGATGTTCATATTGCAAACTATAATGTGGCTATGGCTATCACAAAGGATATATGCCTACAAACTCAGATTCTGGTTCTCTCTGTGGCATAATAGCTAACCTAGTACATGACTGCCTATGGGTAGGTCCATCAGGTTAGAGAAAGGCCTAGTACATGGCTACCTATTGGGTAGGTCCATCAGGTCTATGGATGACCTAGTACATGGCTACCTATTGGGTAGGACCATCAGGTCTATAGTTGACTTAGTACATGGCTACCATGGAGGTAGGACCATCAAGTCATAATGAGTTAGATATTGGGCTATCTTCGGATAGTGCCATGCGACTCTATTACCTAAAAGAGAGGTGATATCCATGTCCACTACAGGGACAACCCAGAGTTTGAGAATATGTATGGATTGAGTTGTATGGTTTAAAATGTAATCTTGAATGTTAAATGATTAATTGAATGATTATATTGTTAACATAGTTGAACATTATCTGTTTTCTCCACATACCAGCTTCGGCTGACTGACATTTTGTTTGTCGGCGTTTAAGGTACAATGAAAAGAACAAACAGTAAAGCGATACCTTGTGAATTCAAGAATTAAAGAACAAGGAGGAACTAGTTAGAATAGTTCAGCCGAGGTTAGAGGTTTAACTTGTTACAAACTTTTCAAAGGTATGCAAAGAAAAATTTTATTACCATTTTCAGTATCGTCTGTTAGAATTTAATAATTATTTATGGTTATATGTCGAACCTTTGATCCGGGATTAATGAGTGCGGCTTCAACCTCTTGGTCTCCCTTAATTGGGGGTTACTGAAAGGTGAGGTCGTAACAAATAGCTAATTGATAAGGATGTCATAGTGTGGAGAAGTAAGGAGACAATCCGATCCTTACCATTACACATTGTAAATGAAATTTTGGGATGTACTTTACCTGAAGATGATGTGTTTTGACATCATAGTCTGAGTGGGTCTTTTATCATGAAATCATCTTACTGGAGAGTTTTCGTAATGCTAACAAATTTTTTGAGTTGTAGGCGGGACAACTACAACCTGGCAATTTATATGTAGAAGTGGATGGCCACCTAAAGTGGCTCATTTTCTATGGAGGGTTGACACATGTAGACTAGAGGCAATGAGAAAACTTCTAGATAGATAATGTAACATGGATGGGCTTTTCCCCTTATGTCATAGAGGAAAAGAGATGATAAACTATTGAAGTGTGAGAAAGTAAAAAGTATATGGGGTTGTTTCTCTCATGAAGTAAGGGATATTGTGCAAAAAGGGGACGATATGATGGTAGGGGAGATCATTATAAAACTTCTGGATGAGTTGCAAGAGAGGAAGATGAGGGGATTGTTGTGACCATGTCAGCTATATGACTAGAAGGGATAATATGCTCTTCCAAAAGGAGGACAAGGAGGTTGTGTATCTTCAACAAAAATTTCTTTCATACATTCATGAATTTCAAAGATAAAGAGTGTTTCCTAGGGTGTAAGGTAGATGACGGAGAGGGACTTCTAACAGTAGGAAGTGGGTGACACCTGAAGAAGGAGAATACAAGGTCAATTGTGATGCCTCAGTGAGAAATGACTCTACAACCATTGGAGCAATTTTTTGGGATCATGAAGGGAAGCTAATCATAGTGATAGACAAAGGGAGATTGAAGGTCCGAGATGTTACTTTTTCAGAGGTGAAAACAATTTGGGCAGAGGTTAGTAAGGCAAAGGACAAGAATTTATAAAAGATAAAAGTAGAAATAGATTCCCAACTCCTTGTGCAAGCTTTGGAAGATGAAACCAGTAGAAGAGATACTTTGAGAATTGTTATGGGAGACATTATAAGGATGATAACGATGTTTAGATGCTTCTCCTTTAATTTTCTTAGTAGATTCACTAATAAAGCAACTCATGTAATAGCCACACATGCAAAAAATAGTACCATGATTTTTTGTTTTGATACTCTTTTCCCTTTAAATGTTATTGATGTATCCTTATCCAATTTGGTTGTTAAGTAATAGAGGAAGTGTTTAAAAAAAATGAAATACGAAGTGTTAACTTATAATGTAGTACATATGTTATAAAAAAGTAATCATAAAAGAAATTAGGAATATATTATCGTGTTCACTTTTCCATTTTAGTATTATACTGGATTAATGTAGTGCATATGTTATAGATTAATTAATCATAAAAATATATGGAATCTTCTATCATTTTCTCTTTTCCATTTTATAGTCAACAAATATATTTAAAATATAAGATATAAAAAGATTTCCAATATACCTCACCCAATTAAAAAAGATATCTAGACAATTTGCCACCTAGGTTTTACAAAAAGACACTATAGAAAAAAATATAAAAGTTCAAATACATATGAAAAGAAAGCAATCTAGCAATACAGTAAGAGTTCCATGTCCTTGGTCTTTATCTAATTGATTGTATTATTACCCTTCAAAAAATATATTCTCTTTATTTGATGGGAAAACAATCCAAGGACAATTCAAGAGAAAATTACAACAAAGAAACTATACATTAAGGTCCAAACCCATTTATTGACATAATTTCATCATTTATCCTCATGACGGCAATGAGCAAAGTAACTAGGATAGTAATATGATCAAGTCAACTATATTTTGAGAATAGAAAATATATGTTTCTGTGATCCATCAAAAAGATTAAAATGTCACTATATTTCCAACAACTCCTATCACGCATCCACTATAAGTATTTGTTTCATTTTGTTATTTAAGATGCGCATATATGTAATGAAAACAATATAGAAATGGTGAAAACATGTATACAAATTATTTTCAACTAGGGAATCTGCTTATTTTCTTCATGTGCTTGAGTGTTCCTTTGAGTCCATATATGTGCACTGCCTCTTTCCCAGCTTTAAACCCACAACCATATATTGAGTCAGTATCCAACTCTGTCTGGTGTATGTGAAAATATCCCAATCTTGCCTCATATCCACATTGTTCATTCAATTTCGCTATCGACGTAAGCTTTGCTTCAAGCCACATGTGACCCATGAATCGGCATATGCCTTCCTCAACAAGTTTTCTCAAGTTTTTATTCCCTATCAAGAAAAATTGGAAGTAAATCTTATAACTTATGCTTTCTCTAACCAATAGAGGTATCAAATTCTACCTAGGTAAAACATGGGAAACAATCTTAATGAATATAATATAGAACATATAAGTAATTAGTATGTTCAGTGTGTAGACATGTATTGTAAACAAAGAAATGCATTCTGCTGAAGGAAGCATATATATATATATATATATATATATATATATATATATATGAATGTAAGAAATTTTCTACACGTTAATCACTAGCAAGTTATTTCTAAATTATATAGATTATTAGTCACATAATGTTTTTTAATTTACTTTAAGAAATTGACTAATTCTTCTTACAACGTAGAACTGTAGTACTTAGTGATCCTCAAGAAAATCCAATAAAACCATCTTATTAACCACAAATTATCATTTCATAAATTACTATTGGTTTACATTATGAACTTTAAAACATGGAACTAGGGAAATATTAAGAGTAGAACATGTACCATTATGTAAGAGTCAAGCATGCATCATCTCATGAGCCAATACAAAACTTGTTATCAATCTACAAACAGATCACACAAATAGTATATCAATTTTGTGACATTGGCAATCATATTGCATGTGCAACACTCTAATATGTGAATAAAAACAACCAGATCATGTAATAGAACAATAAATTCAGGGTTCTACATAACTATGATTATTGGATGATCTATGACTATGAATGGATATGATACATAGTGAAATAATATTCAATCTATCTAAAATTAGAAGAAAATCACAATAATTTTACAAAAATATTGATACTCATTAACCATACTAGCATAAGTTACAATGCATCTTTAATAACAAAATTGAATGAAGAACATATAATTTACATATAGAAAATAAGAATACCATGTGACATTGAAATAAATGAATTAGGGATCATTTAAATAAGTAACTTCATTTAATGTTAATGAATTTGATCTGATCTAAAAAATGAAAAGTAGATGACAAAAGAATACACAAACATGAGTGATGATGATCACCTAGGAAAACCATAAAGAAGAATTATGTGCTTCACTTTTTACTGTCCACTTCCTACATTCTCTGGTAGGCACAACCCACGAACATCAGGTATACCACAATGTTCCTATAGAAAAAAATAAATTGTAATCATTGGATAACTAATCTGGAGAGGGTTCTAAAGTCTAACTTCCTTACATTGCACTCTATGTCTAAGACATTGAATAGGTCTTCCTTGTCGACCAAATACAATGGAATATCTTGGTGAATTTCCATATCAAGGCCTTCATAAAATCTTTGAATGTCATGATAAAGTGGTTGGTAATGATCCATGTCCATGGTGGCAAGGTGTGAACATTCATTACATAGTTTTTGACCATCACTAATAGACATATATCTTTGATCTATTGGCTACAATCAATAATTTTGCATACGCGTATGTAAGGATGATGTCAAAGTTTGAACAATATTACATGTAGTCAACCTACTAACAATGCATATGTTTTAATGAATTAAATATATAACATAGATGTGAATGAAACAAAATCAATAAAACACCATAGATGTGGAATCCCCCAAAGTTACACAAATATTACTAAAGTAAGAAATACATTGTGTAGTGTATCATCAAGTTCCCCAAATGTAATTTATTATAAGTCATTGAAACATGTATATTATGTGCAATTGAACCAGAACAAGTATTTTCACTTCAAAAGCAATATTCAAAGTTATGTATAATCCAAGAAAACTATAATAGTTTAGATGTATACCAACCTCCATATTGTGACAACTAAAACATTTTACGGTCCCATCATGTTGATGAGAGTACCAAAATGTCTAGCCTAAAAAGGGTGGCTCTACCAAATGTTGACTCCAAATATGTCCATTGAAATCTAGATAGCAATAATAACAACTATTAATAATAGTTGAAAAAAACTATTCATGATTTATGTAATTATGAAGTAATCATTAAGCTTATTTAAAAGTTTTATGGTTGTTAACTTTCTTAGCTTAAAAGTATACAAAGAAAATTTTCTTCTTTCAACGACATTAATCATAAATATATGATTTTAATTAATTGGGCCTTTTACTCTATTGGATTTAAATTTTTCTCTCATTGTGAACTTCTCATATGTTTTATGTTTGAATCACAACACTTATAGAATTTATCCTCACATTAAATAAGATAAAAAAATATATATGCTAGGAAATCCTAAAATATACTACACTTAATAACTTTTATTATTGAGTTCGTTCTCTTAGGCATCAATATAACAACACAAAAAGAAAAACATATTATATAATGTGTGTACAAGGTGATATATGCTGACAATATTTTAACGACACCATTTTTGTTTATATGTAGTTTCGTTACAATATATAGTATCATCTACAAACTAAACACAAAAAAGTGCTAATATTTGTAATGCTATACTGATTGCTTGCAAACATGACATCATTTTCATGTTTCATTATACATTGCATTGCTTGTATCTTGGCATTGGTAGCTGCAAAAATAAAGAGCCATGTATTAGAGAAATCAAAATGTTGACACTAAAATAGATAAAAAGTTGTATATATGTGACACATGTGTTTTTTATGACTGTTACAGTTCTTCTATTAGATTAATGTAATGACGAAAACCTAAGTTGTTAGGGTGTACGTGAGAATCCATAATGATATAATCATGTGCTGTTAAATTATTGCCCTAAATACAAACCCTATAAGATAAATTATAATATATAAATTATTATTATTACTCTAATGGAAAAACAAAACTACATGGAACTTTTTGGATTATATGAAAAAAGGAATGAAAAACTATAGAACATGTCAATAAAATATAAGATCTAATGAGAAAATACAATAGAAAATTACCCGTTGTCACATAAACCTTGTAAGTAAGAATATGGTTGGGGTTGATGAGGATATGGAAGGCGTTGGTAAGTTTTCTCATGATGTTGTCATTGTGATTCTTTACTAAGTTGCCATGGTGTCTCAAAAATAAGGTTGTCATGTAGATATTTTGCAAGTTTTTCATCTTCATCTATATAACTGGAACCATGAAAGAAAAATACATGCTATTACATTCACAAATACTCAGTGCTAATTTTAAGAATAGTGGGTAGATGAAACAAAGATCTCAAGATTATCTTTATCTCATTAATTATAGAACAATTAATGTCTATATATATATATATATATATATATATAGTCAGGGTAGAATACACTCGAGTGTACGGATCACACGAATACACTCAAGTGTGTTTGCATATCAAGACTATATTTTGTAAAATTTAAACCGTTGATCTTCACCGTCATACTATAACTAGGTTACATACCAATTTTGAGCCCATTTGGATGAGTGTAAGTCACTCATCCAAGGGCAATAAAATTGACGCGCAAAACTAATTTGAAATGCATAATATTTGCGGTCTTCATAACATGAGCTATACATATCCAAATGTGCTCAAATTTTGTGTATGAGTTGCTCACGGGATGTTTAAGAAGATCAACGGATTAGATTTTCAAAAAAAAATATTGCATCATGAAAACTACTTGAGTGTATTCCGCTCCGGATACACTCGAGTGTATTCTAGCCTGACTCTCTCTCTCTCTCTCTCTCTCTATATATATATATATATATGTGTGTGTGTGTGTGTGTGTGCGCGCGCGTGTTACTTGTAATGATAAGCATGTAGGTAGTCTATTGCCTATTGTGAAACAATATATTTTTCTTCAAACTCATACAATCACATTAGTTTTTTCTGTAACTAACTTTTTTGCATTTATAAAGAACTACAAAAAAGAATATAGTATGTAGATATTTTATCGCTCATAATTAAAGAAGGATCATTGATGGGACATTTTCTAGTTTAAGGCTTCATACACCATTACATATATGACATACACCAACTATCTATAACACATGGTAAAACACAATTTTCTGTCATTTTACATATGAGAAGTTAAATTAATCATAGATGGTAATAATATTATTTGTTAAAATTAACATACCACTTCTAGTTTCGTTGTTTTCTATTTCCCTTTCTAGATCATCTTCTTGTGAGGACACATTAGCATCCTCTATAGCTTCTTCTTTAGTGTTATATTCTTCATCCTGCATCAACAATTAAAGGAAATGTGAGAAAAGGAGTAATAACTTTACATACTGATGAGGAAACTTCTTTATGGCAACATATTGAGAACAAATTGTCATGTAAATATTAAATTTTAAATCCATAAATTTCATTGGTAAGATGAGCCCTTCTTCTTAAATGTGCAATTTCATAAAAATCTAAATTTCTCTAAGTAGTTGAAACAAATCCCCATCATCTTTGGACAAATTTAATCTCTTCATCGCTGGTGTCCATATACATTCTTGAAGATTCATAGTATTGAAAGTACTTTTAATATTTTCTGATTATAATGATTGTAGTGTAGGATGACGAAATATGTATGTTATCATTGGTCGTGGAGATGGGCCTAATATGCCTAGCATGAGAGGAGCACAAACTGGATTGGCAGACCATTGAGTTGTTGGATAGGGACAAGGAGGGATTTTTCATGGTGTGCCAATCAAATCTGTTGTTGTTGTTGTTGTGGGTATCTTGAAGGCCCATATGGTCGATCATCCCAATACTTGTTATGACCGCCACGACTGCCACGAGAATTATTGTGACGCTCCCGTCCTCAGGATACACTGTGCCAAGAAGATTTCCAAGAGTCTGATGTTGTTGGTTGAGCTTGTGGAGGAAACAAAGGAGTATCTCTTGCTTAGGGCATAAGCAAACAGTGGTGGAAAATGTAGCAGTGACGTTGGAACGACGTTGATGGCCAAGGCATAACATTGAACATGCAATAGCAAACATAAGGAGCGATGTGCTTTGTTGAATAATTGATGTTATCGTGTCAATTTTAGGGGAGAGACTATTAATAAGGTACAGTACAAGTCGTTGTTCTCTATCTTTTCTATCGACATCTTGAAGTAGGTCTGCAATAAGCTTTGATTGTTTACAATAATCTTTGAGGGAGGGATACGTGATGAGCTTGACGTTGGTGAACTTATTTTCAAGTTGAGTTTCTCGTCTGCCTTTTTTGTCGAGCAATTTATTTGCAATATGAGTGCATGCATCATGGGTTGTAGAATTCAGTTCAAAGATTTCAAGCACAATTCCATCTAAGATTGATGAATAAATCCACTGGAAAAATAGGCATCGAGCTACTTCTATACATCTACATCGAAAGTTATAGGATGAGAAGAACTATTGAGATGGTCTTGTACCTTATATGTGGCAACGTAAAGTTTAGAGAGGGAACACCATGAAAAATAGAGAATTTTTTAGATTCTAGGATGGTCCAAATATATTTCGAATGTTGAAAATAGTGAAGACAGGATGTAACATTTTAGGGGGGAGGGTTGAAAGGGTCACCTTGTCACTAATAGAATGAAGGAGATGAGTGGAGGAGTGGTTGGATGTTCACTCTACCTTGAAGGGGGGATCGGCGACACACCTTAGACTATAGAGCCATCTGATGCCATATTGAAAATAAAGTTCCCGTCGTCCTTGGACGATTGTCATCTATTTTTTATATAGGAGTTTTACAAAGCATATTTCTAAAATATTCTAGTCGACGTGGGACATTTCTAGAATACTCTTCTTCACAAAGTATATTTACATTTATTACAATTAATTTGTTCATTTACACACTCTTATATAAGAAAAGTAGATGTGCTTTCATTTCTTTTCTTTTCTAGGATGTGGAAAATCTCTCTTACCGAGAAGTGATATATAAATATTTTTTTGAGATATATGAAAATACCCAGTTGTTTAAATTAAACTTCAGCTAGATGCTTTACAAGAAAACACATATAACTGAAAAAAAGATGTCTCCTTAGCTATACCAATGACACTTTACAAAATCCCAAAGATTTATGAACCAGAAATTGACACCAGAAATTGACAAAGCAATATGATATTTCTCTATATACATCCCTGTGAATGAGGAACCAAGAAAGTAAACAAGTAATATTTTTGTATATTCCTAGGGAGAAATTAATACAACAGATGTTTGGTTTTATATTATCTAATACTTCTACAACATGAACAATGCATGTATGGCTAACGTTCTGCACCGAGATGTATTGCTAAATTCCTAGAACTAAAGATTGCAATAAGATGCACACCAAACTATACATTTAGGTCTAGTTGGTTGGGTATATTTGGTGTAGTTGTGTGTGTTCGCAATGTAAATATATATATCAAATAATACTTTGTCATCTGACTAAACCCTACCAAACAAAATCTTAATATAAGTGAACATTTGTAGGTTTTTTATGAAAATTAGGACCTCTCTTCACTGATATATATTGTATGTTTATACATATTTTTAAAATCGATCAACCACAATGTATATGTATATGCGTTTGGCAGTAATGGACAACAAGTTAAATAAAAGGATTATTTTTAGTGCTCACCTCTTCTTGGGATTCTGTAACGGAATCGCAATGATCAAATGTATAACGATCCCGTTGAGATGATTTACTACGAGAGCCTTTGAATATTTTCATAAACCAGCCCATTACACCAAAATTGGCCAAATACTACTCCACTAAGTGTACCTGTACATTGCACACCAAAATAAGTCAATATATACTTGTATAAAGAAATACTACTCAACTGACTGTACCTGTGGATTGCACACCAAAACAATCTACACAACAGTTACATCAAAGCTTGTTTGATTGATGCGGATTTATAATTATAACATGATTGAGGGAGTACATATTTTCATTTTTCTGTGGAACTAATTACACAATTACAAAACAGGGAAACTGAATTCTTCAACTTATGACGGTTCCCTGTAACTCTGTAAGTATAGTAAGTTGACGTCAATTGCATAGGTCAAAAATAAATCCAACATGGAACACAAACAAGCCGTAGCACACTTCTATTCGTGAAACAGAATACGACACGGAATCTCTTTGGGATCCTAGTTTTCAATAAAATGAGCGGAACTCAATATGAAGCTAGGTTGATTTTTCAATATGGGTTGTATTTTAGTATTAATACTCAGAACATACAAATGGGACTTTACAGACCAGTCATGCCAAGCACACATATGCAGTTTTTGACAAAATGTTTGGTGAGCTACCGTTCTGGTGCGGTGAGATGGATCACCGCGTGATTTTTCTTCGGTAAAAAAAGGGCACCCGCAAACACTGCTCATCGTTGTATTAAATGTAAAAAAGAGTACAAATAGTCAGCGGTGGTTAACTTGATGTTTGGTAACAGCGGTTACAAACTGCCTGTCATGTCCGACAATATTTGAACGCTGTCCGAACAATCGCCACTGTCAAATGAAGTGCACCTACCTGATAAATATGAGTCGCAGTGAAGGCTAGTAATTATAAACAATTATTGTGAATGATGCCGACACGATGATATGGACATGAGGTTCATCACTTGTAATGGTATTCATGGATCGCCATATCACCTATGACTAATTTTAATAATTCATTCAATGATAAAAAATGCACTATTGTCTAGATCAAGTGTTTCCATCCAAATTTTACATATTTTAGTTTGTAATAGTTAAACTCCCTTATTCTCTGTCATTTTTCCAAATTGCTCTTTGTTGTTTTACTTAACATGGTTTTATATTTCTTACTTCAGTCACAACGAAGTTCTCTACTTTTTTCTAGGGGTGGGCGTGGTCCGGTCAAGTATGATCTGACTATAAAACCACAGAATATACCACATACAGTGGTTTGAAAAATTTTCAAACTAAATTTGACTGCTAAAAGGATATAGACCGAACTTAACGAAAAAATCTGGTCAAGTTTGGTTAAGTTCGGTCTAAAACCACCAATATCCAAAATCTACTAACCACATATTTACATGAAGATCAACAAAAAAAATGTTCAACATTAATTTGATTCACTTTTGATGTCAACTTATTGGTGTTCTATAATAAAAATCACTCTAATAACTTGACATAAATTTATTGTCTATATGAGGTATATCACGTGTAGTAATAATAAATGTGAAATTATTTTTACAAATTGTATATATATCAACTATTACATTAATATAAAAGTCATGGGAACACTAATAGTATATATAACATTGATATATTCTGATATATTCTATATACACCAATAAAATAATTACTAGAATACTTTTTTTGAGTATATATATAGACACACACACATACACATATCCACAGATGGTCAAGTTCGGACTAATCAGTTAACTGGTTGCTCAGATTATGACCAAACCAATGAAAGATGGTCTGAACACTTTGCAAACCAAATTTGACCGTAGTACTCATCCAAATCAGACTTAATCAAACAGTTTGGTCGAATTCGGTCTGGTCTGATGGTCAAGTTTGATTTTCTGTCCAGTGCTAACTTTTTTCTAAAATTCTACACGTCAAACAAATCACCTATAAAGTTACACCTGGTAGAAGTTTAAATTGTAACCGGTTAGTATTTTCTTTTACAGATCACAGCTAATGTTTGCACCAAAAATACATGGGCAAAAGCTTCCAAGAAAAAAGAAAAATGTGGAACTTGTTTAGCACAGAGGTTAAACTGCTTGAACTAGGATTTGACGCTACTTGAAAAGAGGCGTAGAAACACAGTATGTCTTAAGTTCCTCGTTTAATTCAGGACATGACAAATACATAACCATTGCCCATGTAAGATCGACCAAACCAATCTACATATCCGAGAGAGCCAGGAGATGGGATAATGAGCATTAAATTAAACAGATGATGTAGTTTACAGCATCCTACCAGAAATTTGTTGTCTAGATATAACCACGCTGTAACCATGTGGTTCAAAAAGGCACGCAACAAATCTGGATGACAGGAGACAATTGTCGAGAACTTTGAACGAGCAACTTGATAGTAGAGCGAGTAGGGAATAGAGTAAGTCCAGGAATAAACTTTGCTAAATGTATGATGTGTTCCAATGGATGGACCGTTCCGGTTATATATAGGGAGACGGGCCAATAAGAATCCGGCTTTTAATGTTGGGTAAATTATAGACCAAATCGTCACATCGAACCCAACCGACCAATTCATGCATCATTTCTATCACCCAGCCCAGTCCCCCTTACAGTACTACCCATTCCACGAAATCTAATTTTGGCAGTTTCAGCCAATGGTGCTCAGACAGTGTAGTGGAAGATAAATGCATTCGACAATCTATGTTATGTCCATAATATCGCTTACCGTTGATGGAGCGCATTCAATTAGAAAGTAAAAATGTCGCCTATTTAAATGGGATAAATGGTATAATATTGTCTGGTTGATCCGTCATTTAAAATATTATATTTAAAATAGAACAAAAGTTAAACAGTTGCTTTTATCTATGTCTTTTTGTTTCGTAACTGCAGTGTTTGTATATTCGAAAATAATAGCGCGTATCGTTGGTTGCTTTCGGTACTGCAAAGCTTCTCTGTCTTCGATTACAGTATGTAGTTTTCTTTTGGGAAATGATATACACACGGACTTTTGGATGAGAGCTGGGACACATTTTTGTCCGGCAGTCCCACAAAACGCTGATATGTTTTGGCCCACTGCCCAAAAACAAAAATGATTAGAAAAAAAATGAATGATTGAAAAATCTGGGAGAGAGAATAAGTTGGGAGAGAGGGGGGAGAGGGAGTAGTTGTAGATGAGAGAAAAAATAAAGTTTTTTTAATATCTTTCAAATCTTAATAAAGTAAAAACGGTTGCGCTCATTACAAAAACATTTTAAAATAAGACAACCGTTAGCATATTTTTGATAAAAATAATCAATGACATTACTTCTCTTATATTTTTCATATTTTTATTAATATCTTTAATTGCAATATTTTTTTTGACAAAATAAAAATAATTAAATTCCTTACAAAAAGTACTTTAAATTAATACCATTATTGATATACTTTTGACAAAAAATAAACTACACTAATTCCCTTCTATTACAGGAGAGAGAAACAAGCACAACTAATATCTTTCAAACTGTAATTATTTATTTGACAAAGTAGAAATTGTTGTATTCCTCACAAAAATACTTTAAAACAAGACCAATACTAATATGCTTTGATAAAGCAAAATGAATGGCACTATTTTCCTCCTATTGTACATATTTTTGTTGATATCTTTCAAACTATAGTAAATTTTTTGACGAGATAAAAACAATTCTGTTTCTTACAATTGGATGTTATCTCTGGTCCAATGAAATGTTATATCTAGTTCGGTTTGAATTGTTATTTCTCGTCCAATTGAATGTTATCTCTGGTCTATTTTTTGGTTGTTATCTTTGGTCAAATTGGTTTTTGTCTTTAATCTAACGAGATGTTATTTGCTCTAATTGGTTGTTATCTCAGATCCAATGGGTTGTTATCTCTAATCCAGTTTGAGTTGTTACCTCTGGTAAACTGGTTGTTATTTCTACTCCAATGGAATGTTATATCTTTTCCAATTAGATGTTATTTCCAATTCGATTGGTTGTTGTCTTTATGTTGATTTGAGTTGATATCTCTAGTCTAATTGGGTATTATCTCCAGTCCAATGGGATGTTATCTATTTTTTTTCAGTCTACTGGGATGTTATCTCTTCTCCAATTGGATGTTATTTCCAATCCAATTGGTTGTTATCTTTAACTTGATTTGAGTTGATATCTCTAGTCTAATTGGGTATTATCTCCGGTCCAATGGGATGTTATCTCTAGCCTTTCTAGTTTAATGGGATGTTATCTGTGCTCCAATTGGATGTTATTTTAAGTTCAATTGGTTATTATCTTTAGTTTTATAAGAGTTAATATCTTTGGTCTAATTGGGTGTTATCTCTGGTGCAATGGGGTATTCTCACTAGTACATAAATGTCCTTTAGTGTCGGTTATATAAGTCTTTTGGCATCGGTTTCCAAGCGACACTCAAGTGGGTGTCGTTAAAAGTATACACTTTCAGCGTCAGTTTCATATCCGACGCCATAACCCTTCCTGCCACCAATAAAACGTGCCAACAAGGGCACCATAGGCGTCGGTTTATATCGACAACCGACACTATATCCCTGCTAAAAGGCGTCGACTTTATACTAATAATTGACGCCATACCCCATCCCGAATAAAAAAATAGCCCCCAGAAAGGGATAAATACGTCGGTGTTATACTAATAACCAACGCAGTAAGGTTTTGTTGTTGGTTTTATACTAATAACCGATGCCTATGTTATGATTTTTTTTCTTATCAGTTTATAGGCCTGCTGTCCAGCTGGTCAGCAGGATGCAGGACCTGCAGTTCAGTTCTGAATTGTAGGTTTACAACACCCTTTGATTTCAGCCAACAACAGGCCACAAACATGCAAAATTAACAAGGATAGATAATAATTTATGATCATGTGATTCACACACATATGTATAAGCACATTGAATTCATATTATTTTTCATCACACATGTAGAAACCAATAGTTCCATTTCAAATTTCGTCTATTTTCACACACATTTAACAACCTGCAGTTCCATTCATTTCACCTCTTTTCACATTCAGACACATGCAGAAACATTCATGTATTCATCTTCACATTCACACATATGGCAATTAAAAAAAATTTATTCAGACATGTATATATAAAAGTTTCACATGTCATCAAATACAAAAATAGTTATGAGAACAAAGTTTAGAAATATCATTCTTTATTATTATCATCATCATCATTATCGTCATCAGTATTCCAATCATAATAAAAAATTCCTACTACTTGTAAGGCTTTTGCCCATTGTTCTCTTACATCATCTAATTCTTCCATCGTATAGGGAGTATGTACATCTAATAACTTTTCACATGTAGTGAAGTTACTGGTTTTAAACACTTACAAAGAGAATGACGTATATATATAATTCATAATATACAATAAGATTGATATATTTCATATTATCTAATGAGACTATATATAATACATGTTGTATGGTATCGATTTCCATTGCAACATGTTTGATAATTAGGTCCATATATCGCATCACATACTATGCACATGTCCAACTGTTTTCTTGTTTAGCACACTATAAATTGAAACATATAAAAAGTTCAAAAATACAAACAAGCACAGTTCACATAAATAATATATACATTGGAGTCAAGAAATTACTTTCACATTCTCCCAAATTAGTAACTGTTTCTTTTTCTTGGAGATGTTTCCTCCAACTTTTTTTGAACTCTCTTAAAGCCCTACATGTTAATGTAACACATTAAATTGCATAACTAAATAGTAATGTAATAACAAATGTTAACAGATATAAAAATATGAAATATTTCTCACGTGAATAATGGCCTTTTCATTGGGTGTCCATATAATGTGTCCAATTCCTTCCCTGTAGGATCTGGATAATAAACAATGAACATATTGGGGATAATAACCAATAACTCCCAATGCCTACCACTAGAGATAAGAAAGTTAAAAATTAATAACTCAAAATCCACAATAAAAATGTAATTTTCTTAAATCCAAATTATAAGAAAAGTAAACTTACTCAACATTGAATGGAGCTATTATCACCGACTTCGTTTTTGTACCAAAATAATTAAAAGCGACAAAGTAGTATGATGTAACTGATGAATGATCTTTATCTACGAGACTGATCAAAGATGGAACTAGAAATCCCACATGGGAAAATAAAAAATCTTTACAGATCGTGTGTAAGTGGCTGCAAAACATGTATTACATATGCATTGATATATAAGAAACCAGATCACTGTATATAAAACAAGGTATATGGATGTATAAACAAGATCTCACCATATCCATAGTTCTATCATAGATTTATTCAACCAATCATAACGAAACAACTCCAAAATATCTTGTATAAATAGATTGTTATCGTATGATTCACCAACAACATCCACTGGAATAGAAACTTTTATAGGACAATTTGGGTTATGTTCACCTATCCATACTGTCATACCCTTACAATTAGGACCTAACGAGGTATATAGGTCCCTTGGAAGCCAACTAGGTACTTTAGGAGGTGGAGGTGGAGGCCAAGATGTAGCGGGTTTCTTCCTTTTGATCTGTATATATAATTTCAGATCAATTGACTCATATATACACACTAATAAATTAACGTAATGTAAATTTACCATACAATATCAGTATAGATGACATCCGTATTGGGCCACAATATTACTCCGCCTTCTGCTTCACCAAGCATTTCATAATCTGGGTGGGCATATGGTAATAGATGATCCCTCTAAATGGAGAGTACATGTATCAGGCTCACACGAACCACACCATCTGGTACTGGAGTTCCATGAAACGTATCCCCTGGAAGGGGTGGGTAAGCCTCGACTTCTGCAATGATAAATTCTTTGCTTTTTAGATGGCATGGCTTCAACCCCTACAAATTTACGTAAAGAATGTTATATACATATATACATAAACATATCATCTTCAAAATACTAGCTACTATGTCATAAAAATACTTACAGCGGACGTGCTAGGTGGTGGGTCTATAGGATTACTCCCAAACTCTGCAGTAGGAGAAGAGAAACATGCCACAGGTACTGTCTGAGTGGCAGTCTGAGACGCCTGCCACTTGCTAATTGCTTCATGTAGTCTCTTATCAAGTGTTTCCTCGACTCTCCTATTAATTAACTCATCTACCTATACATGGATAAAATAAACGCTAGCTTCTGATTATTGAATTCCCTTTCGCAATAACATTCTAAAAAAAGAATAGGTTACCTCATCTTATGAAAATCCTACTTTTGGGATAGGTTTGCGCTGTGATGCCCCAAAGAATGCTTTTATGCCCACACCAGCGCCTGTACCCCAAACACGTCCAGTATGCTCTGGGTTACCAAGAGCAACTGTCAATTCATCTCTTGTGCCCTCAGGGATGAACTTGCCTTGCTTCCTCTACTTGTGAAGCTTCCTCTAATCACCATCAACAGAAATTGGTAAGTAAACATAACAATAATCAATATCGATTGCTCTAAGAGTTGAATTTTACCATTTTTGCAGCCGCCTCAGTAGTTGCGGGCTTGGTTATATCTACTTTCTTATTTTGCCTCCCTGCTATCCACATAGCATGGCGAGGAAGAGGTGTGGGAGTAATAGTAGAGGACTCCGCAGTCTCCTGAGTAGTAGCAGACTGAGTAGTAGACTCAACCTGTAGTCTTTGGTGAACATCTGCATAGCCTTTTGGACCCATCGTGTGGTCATGCACATTCAGTGCATTCCTTTCTCTTTGAGCATCGCTGATAGCCTTGTTAGTAAGCACATTGATTTAGTTAGTAACACTAAAGGTTAATCTTGAATAGATGAATACATAAGAATGTATATTAATTAAATTGGGAGTGACGCTTACTACCTTGAATTCATCAGTTTTTCTTTTGGTAACAAACTCCTCCCAGTCATTGAGGTCCAGGTAGTTCCATTGCTTAGTGGCTGACTTCTTCCTCTTATCAGCATCTCATATGTAATCTCAGGTGAGATTTGTCCTATAGTTCCTTAGGACCCTCCCACAGTGTTGCATAACGCATTTACGATGTAACTTTTCATCCAGTTCAAATATAATCTGCAAAATAGAATTGCTATTAACTAGTATCCTAAAAATTAGTAATCTACAAAGTAGAATTGTAAATAATAATAACTCACGCATAGTTCATTCCATACTAAGTCTTTCTTCCCCTTAGGAACTTTATGCCAATATTATACATTAGGACTACAGTGGCTATGAGTAAGAACCCCTAGATATGAAATAAACAAGTTGCGGTTCACTCCAACTGGATTTCCTACATGATCAAAATCCACAGTCAGTTTGGGCCCATTGCCCCTTTGTTGTAGTAACTTGTTCATCATAGTGATTCCCCTCACTTTTTCAATTTTTTTGCTGCTCATCAAGTGCCCCAAGTTCTTCAGGGGATACATCATCAACCTAAAATTTGACAAAATAAACACACTTACATGATATAACTATAAATGGACATATAGATAGAAATATAAAATATATTTTTAAAACTTACATTGTGAGGTGGTGCATTGATATCCTCACCCTCATGGTAATCATCATCACGGTCATCATGCTCATCCATTTGAAATCAAACATTTAACATTTGACATAACTAGAAGATAATAAAACATATAAAAAATATAAACATGCATTCCTCTAATATTGTGATCTTTTATCAATTAACATTCCTTCATTGTGATCTCCGTGCACATACAAGTCATCATTAACTTCAATATTTGGTGGTATTGGCAACCCAACTAAGAATGGAATGGAGTCATCATACTTACCATAGTACTCTTCTTCATCTATATGATCTTCAATGAACTGTCTTTTACCATGAAGAACAACCGACCATTTATCATTTGCAGGATCATTGATATAAAATACTTGTTTCTCCTGTGATGCCAATATGAATGGTTCACCCATCTCACCAATCTTTTCAAAGTTCACTAATGTGAAACCCAATTCATCCACTATAACTCCTTTGGTGTTATCAACCCAGTTACATTTAAAGAACAAAATTCTGAAAACTACGTAGTCAAACTCCCATGTCTTCAATGACACTGTAATATGACATTTTAGCTTCATGTGGACTCTTATCCTTTGCAATTGCAAAAAACAATGAATACGCTTGAAGGGTGACCCCACTATTTTGGACGACACTCTTATCATCTTGACGCTTTGTGTAATATGAGAATCCATTTATGTCAAACCCTTCATAAGACATAACATTCAATTTTGGTTTAAAGGTGAGGCATTTGATAGTTTCAGTAAGATTATTTGGTGTTTGAGATAGTTGATGTAAGACTTTATCTTCAAACCACTTAATAAATGTCTTGTTATGCTCTCTAGCAAGCCACATTGAATTGGCTCAAAGATATTGTCTCTTGATGAAATTGGTATGTTCCTCGATATAAACACTCATTTCGTCGATGTTGTGTAAAATATACAAGTGACCTTATTCCAACTGCTCACGGTTGATTACTTTCATCCGTGATCCCAAAATTCCTTTGCCAGAATACTCCTCAATATTCTTGTCATTAACAGGAGCATCATTACCACTCAAAAAGTCATTGCAAAAATCCATAACCTCTCTCGCCACATAACCCTCAATAATACTCCCTTCAGGCCGACTATGGTTTCGAACATCACCTTTAAAAATGCTCATGTATCATTCAAAGGGATACATCTAATGTAAGAAAACGGGTCCCGGCATTGTCACTTTCCTAGTCAAGTGGACAATAAGATGTACCATGATATCAAAGAACGAAGGAGGAAAATACATCTCAAGCGGACATACGGTAACAACCAGTTCTCTTTGCAATTTATCGAGAGTATCAGGGTCAATAACTTTGCTGCACAGACTATTGAAAAAGAAACAAAGTCTGGTGATTGCAAACCTTACATGCGTCGGCAATATAGATCGAATTGCCACAAGCAATATTTTTTGCATTAGAGTGTGACAATCATGAGATTTAAGACCTATCAACTTTCAGATCTTTCATTGATACCAATCTATGAATGTTGGATGAGTAACCCTGTGACACCTTAACATTTACCAAGCATTCACAAAAAGCTTTCTTCTCCTTTCTAAACAACGTGTAACAAGTGAGAGGTAAGTATGTTCTCTGATCGCTACTAACTACTTCTGTTAATTTTTTCCTTATTCCCATTTCACGTAGGTCCATTCTGGATTTTATCCCGTCTTTAGTCTTACCTGGTATATTTAACAGAGTACCAATGACGCTATCACATACATTTTTCTCAACGTGCATGACATCAATGCATTTTTCTCAGGTTTGAAATCTCTCCATGCCAGTGCCATTCTGTATAGCCTTGTACAATCCCATTGCACATGACATGACTTTTGATTTCCTCACCAGTGCTGACTTTTAAGTTGTTACCGCAAAGCCTACATGGACAGTAGAACCTATCTCCATGTTGTTTCTTATGTTCCTTGACAAATCTAATAAACTAATCAAGACCAAAAATAAACTCTGGGGTGCAACTATTTGGAATGGACATCCATGATCTATCTATTATATGATCAAAGAGAAAAAAATATATATTAGGGTTTAAGGTTAAAAGATTATGGTCTAGGGTTAAAAGATTTGGGTTTATGGTTAAAAGTTTAGGGTTTAAGGTCTTATATATAATAAATGTGTACCACCTATCCCATTCTTGAACATGTAATCTCACTAGTATGTGTATAATGTATATTGAGTTTTCAATAAAATTTCGGCAACATTTCCCTGCTGTTCTCCAAGTACATATTTACTTAGAGAACAAATAGGGAAATGCTACTGAAATTTTCTTGAAAACCTAATACACATTATACACTTACATCCTAAGTGAGATTAAGTGTTCAAGAACAGTCCCAAACCGGGGACTATCCAAGATTTACTCCTAATGAGTAAATCTTGGATGGGTTTCTAGGCCAATAAATACATGTATGTTGTCATTCTTATACCTACAATCCTAGTTTCATCATTCTTATATATAGTCTTAGCGCTATGTTTTAGTTGTATTAAAGTAGTGTTTTTTTTCACATATAGGGCATGCTTTGGATCCTTTTATATTGTATCTAGAAAAATTCCCATAAGCTAGAAAGTCACTAATAGTGCAAAACAACATAACATGCAAACAAAATATCTCTCTATGTGAAGCATCATAGATCATCACACCTTCTCCCCAGAGTTTCTTCAAGTCATCAATCAGAGGATCAAGATAAACATCGATATCATTGATAGTTTTTTAGGGCCCTATATCAATAGCTACAACATAACATACTTATTTTTCATACACAAATAGGAAGGATATATATGTCCAAAATTTAGGTTTACGATTCATATCAATTTCGTGTAAAATAAAACACATAAATCCATAAGTCACATACATCTAATCATCATTTCATAACATAACATCCAATATCCTTATTAGTGTTCATACTAAAATTCACATTCATGTTTCTATGCTTAATGAGAATTGATCTCTCACACTTTTAGATATATTCACCCAATCATTCATTACATATTTTAGATATTTTCTCCATAAGAATCATAATTTTTCTCCTACTAATTATCAATCTTAGGTTATCGTCTCTCATCAAGTATTGATGTTTCTCATCAGACAACTTGGTTCTAATAATATTTGGGTTATTAATAACCCAAATTTTCAATTCATCATTTAGGAATCCTACCTAATTAGAAAACCAACACATACACTATTTAACAACTAAAAATGAAAATTGAATTAACATTTTACCTTATTCGTCATTCACATGTATAATATTCATTTAGGATACAAGAAATGGGAACTCTTGTCATTTAAGTAAAAAAAATAAAAAAAATACCTCGGTCTGCTGGCGACAATGGCCAGCAGTAGCGGCACAGAGGAGAAGTAGTGATAGACACAAAAGAGGCGATGATGACGATGGTAGCAACAGTGGTTGCTCCACTTGCGACAACGACTAGCTCTAGCGGCAGAGGCGACAATGAGCTCTAGTGATGGTGGCAGCAAGATCTAATGATGGTGTGCTCCAACTACAACAGTAGCAACAAACTTCGATGATGGAAATCTCCAGCGATGGTGGCAGTGGTGAGAAAACTAGGGAAGGCACATCAGCTTGAGAAGAGAAGCGACATCGACAATCTCTAGAGAAGTAGCTCCGTAGTGGCGGCGGGGGCAGTACGGTGGCGGCAACGGCTAGGAAGCCCAAGAGCGGCGACGGTGGTGTCTAGAGTAGAAGAGAGAGCAGTGGCGAAGGAACAATTCACCAGAGCTAGCTAGGCCGGACAGAGAATGAAAGAGAGACTGGGGAAGGGGAGGAAATTTCACTGTTCTTAAGTGGCACATACGCGTCGGTTAAAAGAAAACCGACATCTATACACATATTTTTCGTCGGTCCTACCAAAAACTAACACCTATGTGCAACCATAGTCATCGGTTTCTATAAAAAAAACCAACGTCTATCCACATACGTCAACAAAAAAAAATTCACAGAAAATCACTCAACTGAACCTGGTCGTCGGTTATTCAGAGACACCGACACTATAGACCTCTGGGGCAGAGGCAATTTTTTTACACAGGGGCATGTCGCGAACATGTAATGTGTCGGTTCTATGATAAGAACCGATAAACTGTGTTATAAACTGCTCGTGTCAGTTCATTTATAAGAAACCAATACTAAAGACCTCTACGGTACATGCAATGTTTTGTGAGGGGGCATGGGGCGAACAGTTGTTGTGTCGGTTTACCATTAACCGACGACATAACTGTAACGATTTGGTGGGAAATTTTGGCACTAAATTTTTGTATTTAGCGAGCCACATTGGATGTCAGTTCTACTACAACAATCTGACATTGTATATAAAAGCGGTACCCGTGTTTTTTATGTGGGTAGGTCTGTTGTTCATATGTGTCAGTTTGCTTCAGAAACCGACATTGTTGTTTCTTTGTGTTGGTTGTGCAACCGATGTTATAGATCATATCTGTACTAGTGTCTCTAGTATAACTGGTTGTTATCTCTACTTCAATTGATTGTTATCTCCGATCTAATTGGTTGTTATCTCTAGTCCAATTTGAATTGTTATGGTCTAATTGGTTGTTATCTTTGGTCCAATGAGATGTTATTTTTAATCCAATTGGATGTTATGGCTAGTCTGATTGGATGTTGTCTCTGTTCCATTTGTATGTTATCTCTGATCTTTTTGGATGTTATCTCCAGTCTGTTTGGATGTTATCATTGGTCTATTAAGATGTTACCTCTGGTCCAACTGAATGTTATCTCAGACCCAATTGGTTGTTATCTCCGACCCTAGATGTTATTTGTGGTCCATTTGGACGTTATCATCGGTCCATTTAGATGTTATTGATGGTCCATTCAGATATCATCTCTTGTCCACCTAGATGTTATCTTAGGTCCAATTGGATGTTATCTTGTAGTTATTTTATCTGGTCCATTTGAACGTTACCTCTAGTCTATTTGGATCTTATCAACGGTCCATTTGGATGTTAATGCCGGTCCAATTGAATGTTATCTCAGATCCAATTAGTTGTTATCTCCGATCCAATTGGATGTTATTTCCAGTCCATTTGGATGTTATCTTCCTTCCATTTAGATGTTATCACCGATCCATTTGGATGTTATCTCCGATCTAACAAGATGTTATCTCCGGTCTAACTAGATGTTATCTGAGGTCTAATTGGATGTTATCTTTGAGTTGTTAACTCTGGTCCATCTAGATGTTATCTTCGATCCATTAGGATGTTATCTTCGGTCCATATGGTTGTTATCACCGATCCATTTGGATATTATCTCTGTTCCAATTTTTTGTTATCTCCAGTCCAATTTATTTGTATTTTTGATCTAATTTATTATTATCTCTGGTTCAATTTGCTATTTCTATAAGAGTGAGAAAATACAAAGAAAAAGAGTGAAGTATTACAATTGTTTTTAATTAATTGTTGTCTCTAGTCAAATTTGTTGTTATCTCTGAACTACTTCATTTTTATATCTTGTCCAATTTAGATGTTATCTTTGGTCAGATTGGATGTTATATCAGGTCCATTTGGATATTATTTCTGGTCCAATTGGGTGTTATCTCAGTTCTAATTGGATGTTATATTCAGTTCATTTAGATATTATCTACGGTCCATTTGGATATTTATCTCAGGTCCAATTCGATGTTATGTCCATTCCTTTTGGGTGTTGTCTCAGGTTTATTTGTATATTATCTCGCTTCCATTTGGATGTTATATTTCATCTAATTGGATGCTATCTCAAATCCAATTTATCTTTCCAAGAGAGACAAAATGTGAGGAATAGGAGGAAAGTTATGTGATTCATTTTTAATAAAAAGCATATCGGTATTAGTCTTGTTTTAAAGTATTTTTTTAGAAATGTAACTTTTTTATTTTGTCAAAAAATTTATTACGGATTGAAAGTTATAAGAAAATTAAATTTATCTCTCATCTTTTTTTCTTCTTCAAATCACAAGATCCCTCCTCTTTTATATTGAATATTTTATTTCTTAAAAAAATGTCAAAATTGATCTTGTTCTAATATATTTTTCTTAAGGAGTGCAATGATATCTTTTTCGTCAAAAAATATATTACAGTTAGAAAATTCTTAACAAATATAACTTTTTCTTTTTTCATTCCTACAACCACTCTCTCTACCCACTTCTTCTCTCCTCACCCCCTCTCTCCCATGTTTCTGTACAACATGTTCACGCATTGTTAAGGACAACACAGAATGACACATTGGTCATTTGAGTTCTCATTCAAACTTCTCATCTAGATAGCTAATCTCTTTTCTTTTTATTTTTGTGTCATCATTACTTTGCAACCTTTTCTTAATCTCTATTTTCCATCATTTCTTATTCTTCTGGTGGTGAAAGTGTAAGCGTCCATTATATTATTTCATCTCTCATTCTTTTATACATTTTTTCTAGAAACAGAATGCAGGTATAATGAGGGAAATTTTTTCAACTGAGGATAATGAGTTTGAAAAGAGAATGGAGAGGGTGTTTCAACCTTTTTGCTTTAACTTTCTTGATTTTAGAAATAATCACAATATGGTGATTTTTTTTAGTACAACCACCTAATATTTTATGTGGAGTCCATATAGTTAGTATACATGTATTTTGTAACAACCTTGTATTTAGTCTAAGTTTGGATTTCATGATCAAACTGCACATATACCACAAGAATAGCTAGTAAGGGATAACACATTCGACAAATTTTGACGGTCCACAATGAAGGAGTCTGAGTTCAAAATATAAGGACAAGCATTTTTGGATTTACCACCCTCTTAGAGTATGACCTAGGTCACAGACTATGAGAGGAGGGAGGAATCTTCTCTCTTAATGCCATCTATTCCACAAGAATACATCATAAATAGTGGAGAAGTTGGGAATAAGACATTAGGGTGTGGCACAATCAATAAGAAAAAAAAGAAACTAAGTAGTCATATAAAATAATACATGTCTAATTTTTACACCCAACACGAACTGTAGATTACTCTCTAACTTTTATTGGACGCTTATTCTTAAAATAAATATGCATCACATCATCAAAGTTACATAAAGGAGGATCAAAAAAATGATTGTGAGTTTCTTAAGGAGTAACAACCGACCTAACATTCGAGGTGGATAGAATTTGTGCTTCAAGAAAATTCTTTGGATTGAAGGACTGAATCATTCTCTTCTTCACCATGAGCCAAACATAATTGACTAAAAGGAATATTTTAATTTTCCAATATGTCTTTAATATTATATTAATATATCTAATGCAATAGAATGATTATCAACATCTAGCAGTATTAGACATGTCAGCATGACGTTGTTGTACATGTCACGAAGTATATGAGATTATCAACATAAAGTAATTTCAAGTCTTTTTTTAATACAACAAAATTGATGGTAGATGTTCAACTAGAAAATAAACAATTTAATAACCTACCAACATTGAATAAAGTTGGTTAATTTGTGAAATAGTAAAAAGTAACTCCATATTCTCCTACTTGCAAATAAGTAGATTTTCAAATGAAATATTGTATGGTTGAGATTAAGAGGAGTCAAGTTAAAATAAGATGCATGTCAGGCCAATTAAACTATCATGAGAAAGACAACAAACACCTATCAAGCAACTACTTGCAACTAGAATTGTATGAGGCTTACAGGTGGAACAAATCAACCCCAGTTTCTGGTTTAAGTCTTAAAACTTGCTGATTCTTTTGTCCATTGATTATATATTTATGACTTGCCAAGAAGATATTGCCTTTGTTTTCTTGCCATGGGTCTCTCTCTTACGGTTATGGCAAAGAAATTTGTGGAAAATTATGTATAGATTCCCAAAAGTATTTCCAAGTGTCTTCTTTATTTGACAGTAAAAAGCCATTAAGGAAAAGCACCTAACTATTTGGTATACATTGGATAATTGGTCCTTTTTAGGAACCAATTTATGAATGAATTCTAGATTATTCTTTTCTCTCTCTCTTTCTTTGATATATTCCTCAAACAATTTATCCTCATTCTATGGATATTCATTAAAACCTTTCCCAATTTATATTTAGTGGTTGGGATAACCAAAACATTCCCTTTTTAAACATTATTTAAAATAATAAGATTGTCTCATGAAATATTTTGTTTCTCCAAATTCTAGAATTATATTATTTTTCATTATTTTTTTTTCATGTATCCTAAAAGTCAGATCAAAATAACACTATTTGTTACCTCAAACATTTTATTGCCAACAATGGCTATATAATTACCCTTTTGATTGATTAAAACACCACATATTTTATTTTCTTTTGGCAACTTATATATTATTCAATATTTCAATTATCTGGTGATCCAAAAAATCCCTTTCCTTTATTCATGCACAAAAACTCTCTTTTCTAGAGTGTTCAATACAAATCCAAACAAGGCACATAGACAACCATCTTTCTAATGTGTCCTTCATATTACATTGTTTGTAAGAAAATATATTAAAATATCAGAAAAATCGGGTTATAACATCCTTTTCCTCTTATAGAAATATTATCGTCAAAATTTGACTATTCATCCAAAAATGAACATTTCAAAACAAACCATTACCTTTTATTTATGTGTTAATTCCTTTTAATTTGTGCCTCAAGGACCTATTTGCAAAACAAATAGTCTCATGGGCCTTACATGGGCCATGGGTCAAACTCATATTATTCTATGAAAATATAATTAAGGAATTACTTGTAAATTCATGCCTTATATTTGAATGATTCAGTTTCACAAAAGTGAGGATATTGCAAAAAGTCCATTCATAATGGGAGTGATTGCAACATCCATTGATCTAGCCCTAGATTGTAATTAATAAGGACTCACCAAAGCTGGCGGGACCAAGTATGTTGACTTGAACTATCTTCCATGGTCCCAATGATCTTTCTACATGGTGAAAAGATCATTTATACCATGAACCTTGGATATAATGGTGTCACCTTAGGATACCCTATCACACCAATGTGTAGTTGATGACATTTAGCCAGTAGAAGATTTGTCTGGGACATTTTCTAGATGAGAAAGTGCACACCCCAATGAAGGCTACATGGTGTTGCAAGTTGATTTACCTAAGGGAGATAGAGAGACTTATATCCTAGTGCAACAAGATATCCTTGAGAAGCCCTATCGCACAAAAGAAAGACAAGATGAGTTTGATATGCAACCACCTCCAACAAATGGACATGACATGTCTACTATTCATGTGCAATTGGAGGGGTTTCAATAGACTCAACATGCCATGCGGTTGGGCTAGTAACATATGCATCACCAGATCAACCACATGTACCGCTTCTAGCATGCATATGTTTAGAGGAACCCCTAAGAGGGGGTGGGATATTTGTTGGGTGTCATATTAGGATATCAAGAAACATACCTACCGCCACAGGAGGACTACTAGGGGCACTATTAGCAACATGTTATGCCATAGGATCCATTGCCACAATGACTTCTACCCTATCACTCCTAAACTTTAGTGTCATGTTGAGGACAACATGATTCAAAAGTTTGGGGGCGGTAGGGTCATACACACCATAATTTCTCGGTTCCATTTTGATACACATGTTTCACCCTATATCACCCTACTTTTAATGATTGATAATTACATCACCTTATCTAGATTAGATTTTTACGCGTTTTGCATACTTGCATATAATTTAGTTCATTTTTATTTGCATTTTGGTGTATTTAAAAAAAATCTTTTTGCATTCCATGCCATGGAATATATTTCATGTAGGCTTCTATATTTTTTGTGTGTTTTTAGCTAAGATTTTCTAGATTGTTGTTTATTGCTTTATAGTGTAGGTTTACATGTGATTTAGGGAAATTTTGCACCATTTTGGACAATTTGCCTAAGTTTGGCATTTCTTGCCTGAAAGCATGTATTAATCCAATATCTACATTTTGAATTGAAAACCTTAAACTTTGACAAATATATGCTATATTATCATGTTCTATTGCTAAATGGTCTTAATTATTGACTTTATACATAAAAATCACCTCTTTCATGATTGTGTAATGTTTTGGTTGAATTGTGATCTAAGTAATCCACAAACGCTTAGGTTTTTTGAATCTCATGCTAAAATTGTGAACTCTGTATTTCTCATTAATGTGGTGTTCCATTACTTGATGAAGTTGTTGGAGTAATTCTCATGCAGGAGATCTCATGTTGAAACCCACACTAATGACTCCTCTTTTGACACACTATTCTTTCATCCCTTCTTACCTCTACACCTCATGATACGATGCCAAAGTGCACATAATAGCCTTGGACACCTCTAAAAGTTCCGAGTGGCCATGTCTATATCCAATATTATTCACTCTCACCACCATATGCCATAACTACACCAAGGGAAAAGAAAAATAAATACAAAATACAAAATAAAATAAAATATACTCCTATCTAATAACATATAAATAAAGAAAAGAAGAGTGATCTTATGTAATAGGACTCCATTATCTTATCACAAACTTCTTCTTCTATTTGCATTCCCATTGAAACATGGAACATCAACCTAACTCATTTCACCCTTATAACAACCATGTGGATCACCTAGTGATTTAAGATGTCAGATTAAATGTACAAAGGTAAAACAACACTCCTAGTCATTTTTGATAGTGACCATCATGAATTGGTTTACTCGGAGCTGTATGAGAACCATATAGCTTCATTTATGCGTGGCAATGGGTTGGCTTTTGCTAGACCCGACCCAAATTGGACCCAAACCCAAATAAATCAGACCCAAAATGAACCCAGACCTGAGAGGACCCGGACCCAAACATACCTGACCCGAAGTCAACTGGACTCGAGTGGAACCAAAATAAAAAAATACTCTATTATAAAAACCTAGAAAAAAATTATAACCGACCCGAAACTAGACCTGACCCAAACCAGATTAGACCTAACCTGACCCAACCCAGATTAAAATGAACCCAAACAGACCTGACCCAAAACTAAACAGACGTGAAAAAGACCCAATTTTGTAGTCGGTTTGGCAGGGTCAGGTAGGGTAGGGTTGGGTACGGGCTTTTTTACCACCCCTAGCTCGATTATGTATTCTATGCTCTATATTTGAAGCTTGTATGATCAGTGCTTTGATCACAGCTGGTTTGTGAAAGAGGAGAAGAAAGAGGTGAAATACTTGTACTTAGTCATCATTGAGCCCATCTAGTCAACATACATCTATTACAATGCATTTGTCATTTCTTACTTGTTGAAAAATTGATGAGATATTGAGTTGGAGCATACTTAAGGACAAATATGTTTTAAGTATGGGGTGGTGATGCAACCCTCATTTAGGGCTTCATCTTGTGTCATTTTGTTCTCTAATCACATCTAAAGTTGTTAGGATGCATATTATTTCCCTCAATAAATGGTTTACTATAAAATGCGGTTATGGATGTTATTTTCTTATTTTTCAGGTACTTGGACCATGCTCTAGATGGATAGGAGAGGAGGATGATCCTAGGAATCCTTGAACCATGGAGGAGCCTAAGGAAGGTCCAATAGCTTCCCCAACCTACCCCTAGTGGACAAGAGTCGAGAAAAAGTAAATAAATCCATGGATGATCAAAGAGAAGATGAAAGTGCAAGAAAACCCCCCAACATGACTATGGTGACACGAAATAACTATGCTGCCAATGCAAAATTGACATTGGAAATAGAGTTTAAGGCAAGTCCATCAGCATAACTGTGGACCCCAACATGAATCATCCAATCATCAAATATCTTCAACTCTTTAGGCAACCCTAAACTAGGTTTCACTAAGTACATACTTTGCCCAAGTCACCACTTTTGACCAAACAAATGCTAGCCCTTACAAAGGTTCAATTTACTCATTGAAAAGTATGCCTCTCTTCAAGTTTCTACAAAAAATAGCATTCAAATTTTGTTAATAATATCCTATTATTAGAAAGATTTATCACAAGTAATAGAATGCATATAAACATTTTAATTCAAGAATCATAAGCATTATGAAAAAATTCATCATTATAACAATGACGAAAACTTAGCATTCTCATCTTTGATCCACAATCAATAAAAAGAAAGGTGGGAATTTTAGATTTATCACAACATGTACATAATGATACCATTTTCAAGTATAAACATGTATAATACACAATTATTGCATTATAGAAGAAAATTCTTAATATTCTTTAGATCATCTTGCTTGAGAAAAGAAGGGAACAAATCCTAAAGTTTCCTATTATATATCCCAAATTAAAACATAGTTTTAATCCTTTTAAGCATGTATTTACAATTGTTACAAGTTTCATGCAACTTTTGCAAAAATAAAATAAGACACATGTCATATTACTAGATTTCCATCAAGAAAACAAGCTCCATTAAGGTAGATCATGAGGCAAACTCCAAAACGCCACATAAATAGCCCACATGTTGGTATATATGCCCATAGAGCCATCCCACACAATTGCATGGAGTCAGATATTAATTAATCAATTAATGTGATTATTTGACTAATTAATTAATTCTAGAATATTCTAATTAATCCACAAGCGTTTTAATTAACACAGTGTTTCTATTTACCGATGGGTTTAGAAAACCCTACTTCCTTTCGTCTCCTATTTAAAGGGGGCTTGACGGCTGACATATATATAAGATATTGAGAGAGACTTTTTAGTTTACGCTTACATACATAAACCCTAGTCGTCACCGTCCTCACGAGAGAAAGGAGAGCACCGCGACGCTAGCACGTCACCGCACAGAGACGACTCCTTCCCGCACGCTTAGGAAGCGCGATGTGGAGTTACAGTCCATCCGCGTGGATGAAGTAGAGACATAGACATTGAGCCACCTACATTTGGAAGACGTCAATGACATCTATACGCACTATGAGCGGCGTACATCACCGCACAAAAGGAGCACCGTCGGATCTTCCTGCGACACACTCAACAAATGGGAGAGAAGTTCTGTCTGTGTAGGCCATCAAAATTGCACACCATCGTGCAGCGGGACATCGCCAGACTTACTCCGCGATAAGGTATATCCCGCAAACACTCCTTCTGAATACGCTGTTGTCGATGAGATTCTATTTCAGGTTGCGTGGAATTTTTTTTGTTGCTTCCGCCGCACATATTTTCTCCACAAAACCCAACACCACCAATGTCCTTCCTAGCAAGCTCTAAATTAACTAGGTGATAAAGGGGAGAAATTAGGTCAAAGAAGTTGTTTCACCATGGTTACCTAAGAAACACAACCAAAGAAGATTGAGGAAAGGGAAAATAACAAGAAAATATGATTCATACATGTTCTACGGCCAAACTAGTCTAAAACAATAATGTTTATCCTTAGATCCTCCAAACTAATCTAGTCACCAATATCCAAGCACATGAACAAACTCATAGCCTTGGAGACCTCCTCCTCATGCTCTAAAAATATTCCAACATCTCAAGATGTTGCAAATGAAATTTATAAATGATGGATGGCATGTGTATGTTGGGATATGCAGAAATTACAAAGCGTCCCATAAACTATTCCAGTCATGCTCTCACGTTGTGAAACATGCCCCCAATCCTCTTACATTAGACACCCCTAAAACATGCATTGGGCAAGCAAAAAGATCTCATTGGGCCAGACCCCCACGATACACATCACCAAACATGATCTGCCCCCATGTTTGAAAGCAACCTCATGCTCGATCCCTTGTATCTTTTGATGCATCAACTAATGCAAGCACACTATTTTATAAATATTAACGTCAAAATATTATGAAAAATAGCCTGAGTATGCCATTATCTCACCGTTGAAAATATATGTGCACAATAACAAGACATGATTTCAGTTAAATAATTCAAAATAAATCCATAGATTCAACAAATCATGCAATTAAAGCAAACAAATCATGACTAGATACAAACCTACTACCTGAGGGAAATTATCCTCAAGCACTAAGTTTTGTCGAGTCAAGCCAAGAAGCCTTTTTGAACCCTACTTTTTATTTTGGCGATGATAAGCTCAAACCATGAAGAGAAGCCATCGCCTTCAAATTAACGATGAAGTAAGCATACATACAAAGTATTATAGCTTTCCTAAATGTCAATGTACGCTACATTTTCCCATTCTTATTAGAAACAAACTCAACTTTACACTAGGGATGCAACTCTCTAATCATCCTCTCAGCCATACGCATGCCTCAAAAACATATACCTTAGGTCGATAGATGACCAAGACTATGATGACATGGTTATTTTAGTTGATTTGATTGTATAACATCATTTTGTATCTCAGTCTCCATTTCTCTATCTTCTGAAGACCTATATAATGGTTTCAGGGTACAAGTGTGTGTTCTTACTTTGTATTGTTTCCCCATCATTGACTGATACTCACAAATGGTTTACGACTTTAAGATTTTGAGTTTTTCTCATATACCACTACCTTATCATCCTTATCCCTTCTATCCATGGTGTCGCCATGGACTGGGAGGTTTAGTGTTCCACAAAAACCATTAAAGGCTCGCCAAGGTCAACATCACCTAGGAAAACCTTTGAGAAAGAAATCGAGACGTGATCTGGTCTATAGTTTTTGGTTGTGTTGGAGCCTCTTACTTCAATAGAGAATATTGATGCCATGGATAGAAGGGAAGAAGCCGACTGCATGAATGAATTTCTTATCTATACTATTCAATTGTAGATGTCCCTCCACCATGGTGTTTTTGCATATTTTTTCAGTCCAATTTGATATAAATTGTCCCTTTGAAAAAAATGACTTTTTGTCTATGTTAGTCCATGTCACGCCTAAGTTTTAGAAATTTATTTGAACATAAAATAATTCATGGCACCTTATTCTGAGTCAGAAATTCAATAATTGTTTTATGAGATTTTTCTCAATGCTGGTTCGTCAGATATTATCCAATCTTAGATAATTCATAGATTTTTTTACAAAGCTCAGATGATGAGGACACATATATCAATGTTGATAAAATTTTCAAGGTCTACCTAGTGCACAAGGTTTCAACACCTAGTTGTAATGGGTTTCCACAATATTGCAGACTTGGTATAATTAAGGTTTAGGATCTAATTATGAACCTAGTTAATTATTTTATGTTAATTAAGGGATTAAAGATCACTAAACCTCTTGGTGGTTACTCCTACTATTTAGGTAAATGGTCCATATCCATGAGTATTTAATAGTTATCTTTCTTAGCATATTTACATGTATTTAATGTCAAGTAAGATATCCATGTTTGATATGTTCTTATGCTTTAAGATTTTAAGTTAAAGATATATTTTATAAGCTTCTCAATAAAATTTATGATTTAAGAGTTCATCCTAAAATTTATTAATACAAGATAAAATTTGAAGATAAGAACCCATTGAGATTCATGCATTGAGATTCAAGATAAGATAAGTTTTAATATGACATAAGATTATAGAGTTAGATCTAGACCCTTAATGCATTTCAACTCAAAAGACATGACCCAAGCCTTAATGCAGGTCATATGGCCCATGCCCTAGTGGAGGCCAACTCAGATAAGATGCCCTAGGCACCAGAGTGCAGGTCATGAGACCCATGTACCAAGATACAAGCGTTCATCATAAGTTATGTAAAAAGATAAAACTAAGCTTACATAATGATTATATTTTATTTAGGTTTATTTTACATTTTCATGTTAGCTTTCATGCATAACGTTTAAAAATAATGTATACTCTTTTCTTATTCTAATATTTCATATATATTAGAATACTCCTGCCACTAACTGACAATTATTTTTTAAATGAATGGGTAGAGATGAGATGTTCGTACGTGAAGGGAAGGAGAAGATATAAATCCAGAGACATCAATAAAAAAGACATAAAGTATAGTCATAGAGAGTGCCCTGGTGGGGTGTTATTATTCCCTTAGGTTTTCTTTTAAGAATTGAGTTTAGTTATTATGTATAGACTGAATAGTGTCTTAAATTTTTATCAATTTCCTTTTTATGTAAATTTCTTGAGAATAAGAAATGTGATATGACCCTGAGTTGGTTATGCTTTTAATTATTTCTTGTACATGATATTCAATGTATGTGACACCTAACAAATATTATGAATAAGGAAGTGGCACTTTTGCACATGCGTGTGTAATAAAATTGGGGTATTATAGGTTTCAACACCTAACGATCATCAACCTTAGTTGACAAGAACATGCACCTATGCCTAGTAATCCTCTTAGAAGGGATGGTTTCTCTTACCTTTGTTGGTGGTGGATTATATTTTCTAGGGAAAGTTGGTTTATGAAATCTAGGACCATACAATACTCTTAGTGGTCTTAGAGGATCAGAGTAGGAAGATAGTGGGTACGGCCAAAATAACTATGACTCTTGCTATCTAGATGTTGCCTACAAATGCTCTTTTTGCTGTGTAGTGCCTTCTGGTTATCGTAGGGTAGGTGAATTCCCCCATTTACAAGTGGACATTACCATCAACACCAAATCCCATTCTTGCCTCCAAGGATCACATCAAATCATCATTACTACTCCTTCCTCCATTAATCATCAAAGACTTTTGTATGTAGAGGACCACTATTCGAATACATTTAAAGGGTCCTGCTAAAATTGAATTTATTGTTTTATTTCTTACTATCTAATATATGTATGCCAACAATTTAACTTGTCTTGACTAGGAAGTCACTATTTCAAAACAATTTCCTCCTTAATGTTAGAGATCCTTATACTTCATTGATTTGCTACATTTTTTCACCCCATTGGGTTGGTACAACTTACTTTGCAGACCATCCATGTAGGTAACTAACATAGCTTCTAAAATGAGGATACTTACATGATGGTACCAATTTTTTTTTCAAAATTCCTATACTGACTTGGTGTTGTTGTAAGAAAGTATGCAACTAGTTTCTTGTAAAAAAATCAATACCTTCATCCCCAGACTTAAAATTTTCTAACTTAATGTTGTCAAACGTAAAGGGTTATGAGCCCCTATTCTTTGACTTGAATCTATCTAACTTATCATGCTCATATATTATGTAACACCTTATCTAAATGCATCAGTGAAGATAACACAAGGCTTCCAACATAAGAGGAAAGAACCACCTAAGTGGGTATCAAAAGAATATGAATTGTAACAAGATGATAAACAAGAAGAATACTTGCCATTGATAAAATATAAAAGTTGTGGCACAAATGCACATATAAATTTTTGGTACAAAATCTATCACCATAATATCAACGTGTATGCATAATGTTGAGGACAATATATGTTTTTTTCATATAAAATAAGGTAAATAAGATTGCCATCACATAAATGAACAATATAATCATCCCCAAAAAAGTGAGAAAATTAGACTTCCATATCAAAATAAGGAACAATATAGTTTAAATTTCTTAAATATGATCTCATCACAAAGAAAAGTGTAATTTAAAAGCCCAACATAGATCAGGAGTTCAAAGTCATTAAGACTAGACCCAAATCAATCATCAAGTTAAGAAAGAGAATATTTAAATGCCTAAAAAAGGCTCAAGAGAGAGGAAAGAAAAAATTTCTCAATATGACTCATGGGGGATGCAACATACCTTGAAAAGTCTTTCATTTATCAAAGTCCAAATCTTAGATCTAAGTTAGGGTTACAAGGTTTGAAACATCGATGGCTGAGAAGGGTCACCATATGAATTTTTTATGAGATTAAAAGGAACTTGAATAGGAGGGTAAGGGAGAAGGTTAGGAGTCATATCCTATGATCAATTGATTTATGTGTGTGAAGGCCATTGGGAGGGTTCTATATCTAGAACTATTAATCTTGGATACCTAGAAACTTATCTATTTTTATTTGCTAGGGAAAATATGCAACATATATCATAAAAGGAGAAAAGTTAAGCATTCTTTCACAAATGATAGGGAAGAATATTATAAAAATGTCATTTTTGTTTCATTTATTTATGTCTATGTTTTATCATATATTTCCCTTTTCTAACAACTTGATCATATAAATATTGACTATTAAGTTACAATAAAGAGATTCTAATATCTTGTTGTGTAATTATTTTCTCGATGTATAATAAGTTAATGTACAATTATGTATGATATACTTATTAAATTCCTTTTCTATTATTCCGTTTATCAATCTCTCATATACACTTCTTCATTCCATTATGAAATGACTTTCTCACAATGGTTCTCTTTTCATGTTAGAGTCACTAAAAATATGTATAACAATTTTATTTTAAATAAATGAAACTATTTAATTAATGTTTAGTTTGATCCAAAATTTCAAATTTGAGGCAACCGTATTATTTCTTATATAATTCATATTATTTTTTTGCAGAGGAGATAGATGCTAATATATATATATATATATATATATATATATATATATATATATATATATATATATATATCCAAAACTAGTTATTATAGATTACATGAATTTTAAATCAAAATGGTGAAAACATTATCTATCGAAGCATTTCCCTCTTTTTCCTTATTATTAGCGATTTAGATGCTAATATCGAGGTTTACTAAGGAAAGCATTTAGTCAAGATTATATATATATTTTGTGTTAAGTAATTGATTATATAAAATTGTATACATTTTTTTGTATCCAAAAAAATATAATCAAGTTAAAACATTTGTTTCCTTTATGACATGTTAACTTGATTGTTTTCATTTATTTATTGCTTTCAAACATTATGTATAAAGATTAGTTCTTTACAATTTGTTATAATTTATTAAAATGTATATTGTATTCCACAATGTTGCAATTATCTTGATCCCATTGTATTTGAATAGTATATAAATTTTTAGATTTTTCACCATGAATTTTTTTCCATAGATTCAACATGCACATACAACATTGTTTCCCTTTATGTTATAATACAATTTTATTTCTTACAACTTCACATAAATTATATATGTATAATCCATACAATTTGGTTTATACAATTTATTTAATATATTGGATGTTTATGTTTTAATAATAAATTTAATATTTTTGACTTTATCTTACATTTTGTTTTCTTTAGGAATTTGAGGCATTTAGGAGTAGTCTAAACTCTAAAGATGTGAAACTTGGCCTACAAGTAAAGTAAAACATAAGGAGTCATATTTTGTCATTAATTTTCCATTTTGGGAATGTTTATCATTTATTAACATTTTAGACTTTAATTTATTTCTCTCTCTCAAATAAAATTAGGATAAATAAGATTGTACAATTAATGTGAAAATTCACCCATAGATCAATTTTAGTATGTGGAATTCAAGTTTTGGATTTATTTCCAATTTTGAAGTCGTTAACATATTATTTAATATTTTGGAGCAAAACTCAAGCTTTCTTTTCTAAATGAAATTTAAATAGTTATTATCATTCAAACAATGTGAGTTTTGGAATTTTATTTTGGCACCCAAGCTGATTGGGACCCAACGAACACTTTTTTTACCAATAAATTTGTGTTTTGAAATTTTCTTTTGTGAGTTATATCATCATTATGGTTTAGACAATTATCTACATATATATCAATAATCTTCAATTAGTGTCTCACTAATTTCACATTGTTACCAAAAGAGTTATATTTTATGATTATGCACAAAATTCCACATTTTACTCATTTAACACATTTAATTCATTAATTTCATATTTATTTAAATAATAGAACAATATTAAAATTTATGAAGATGAAATTACCAATTTTTACTCCAAAGAATATCATATATTTTTCTTTAGCCATTATAAGTATTAGTTATCAAAGGAAATACATGTAACATATTAGCACATATTTAAATTGTTATGTAAATATCACTGTATTATGATGCATATTGCCACTTAATATGGTATGAGTTTATAATATTATTCAGAAAGGTATAATTCTTATTATTGTTTGATAACCTTCTAATCATGGAATAGGGTAAGATTTGAGGTTTAAATGTGTTACACTTGAAGTTTTCTGATTATACATGTCCATACAATATGTGTAGGAACCTTCCTTTTGATTAGCATGATTTTCAATCATTTGAGAGAAACCCTAAACCTTAAGATGATCTAAGAAACAAACACCAGATTAATGATAAACATGATCAAAATAATATACAAAAAACACTGGTGAATGTATCTCCCATAAAACCTAAAAAACAAATTCTACATCAAATGATCTACATGTTTAGTTATGACAAATCCTATTCGACTCCATTAAAAATAAAATCCTATCTTACTACTGATATGTAGCTCATGTCACATCATATTACATGTACATAAAAGAAACTCATTCAATATATAAATCATCCCAGGTAGTGAGACTATAGGAACATTTTAGTTAAGATTATTATATTTACATATTCTTTTTCACGATCTCTATATTATATGTCATGTACCTAAAAACATTTTAAATAATCACATGAGACTCCTATAGGGCCTTAGTAATTTGAAATTTTCCAGTCAGCTAAGCAACTACATCAACCTCAAGTTTAGTATAATTTAAATAAAAGAAACTTGCAAACACTGATAAGTGAAACATATGATTCTAGAACTTATTACATTCAATTTATGACAATAATTTAATCAATTCAAAAGGAATTAATTTGTTTGAATACCAAGTTGGTAACTATCTTTAAGACAGTGACTACTAACATACCAAGAAATGCAATTGTTTCATAACTATGATCCTGCAACAAGAGTAAAAAAAGTGAACATTTAAACATTAATAATATTGAAATAATAATACCATCTTGTGCACCTCACCAATTGGACTAAGAATAGTCATGAAGCTGAAGTTCACATAAGACATGTCGACAAAACCTAACTATTCAAATAAAAACTAAATTCATTTCATAAAGAAAAGTAGATATCAAATCCACCATAGACAGATGTAAAAGTTTAAAATCAAATTCCATAGTAATATACCATATTCTCTTCAACTGAAGGATAATTAATTTCCACAAAGAAGAAATATATTCAAGTATAATCAATTTATAAACTAGTGAAAAAAGTAACATATATACATATATATAGAATTCATCACATATTCTACATGACTTGTCATATTTTATTTATTTTCCATAAAAATACTTAGATGGAACCTCACCAAGTAGAATTGCGCTCATGACTCTTGTTTGAGTGTCTCACCATGATTATACTAGGGTATAGATGATCACCCTCATGTTGCTATAATAGATCCTAGTCCACTATAGGGCTAGCTAAATAGGTTAAGGTAGGATATTTACCCTCTCTACCATTAGGTCCTCATCTTGAGTACATGAGATAGGAACAAATAGAACATAATAACATATATCATAACATTTCTCATATTTCACATTTTCCAATTCATCAAAGTCTATTCCTTATATACATAGACTTCCACAATAGAGGATTTAGGGTTTGAACCACATAGTGTAACCCATAGATAAATCATGATGGTCTACCCTTAAATGTCTAGTTCCATAAGGTATAAATCCTTCACATGATTACTACAATTATATCCATGTAATTTTCTTAGTATGAACCTCAGAGGAAACTCATGGAGTTATGGGAACCTAACTAATTAGTTTCATAATTCCACTTGTCACCTAATCATCCCACTCATCTTGATAAATTTTTATTCATCATTTAACATTTTCTATATTCTTGCACACAGATTTGGGTTAACATGAACTATAATCATTATAAAAAGAAGCACAAAAATCTATAGTTGATAAAAACCATGTTTCTTTCACATTCCTGCATCATTTCATATGAATCATCATCAATGGGTTTTTAGATATAATTTCATTATCAAGTATTTACCCTAATTAGGGTTTCTCAAAAACAATAAATGCATGCAATTTCAGTCCTAACACATTTGTTTTCAATTCATTCCATATCACACTATTTACTATGTATTCATAGAGACATTAACACCTCCAACACTATCAACATGTAGATTTTTTTTACTTATATGCTATGATTAGGTTTATTAGACAACATATACTTATTCCATTCCAATTTCCATAGATATAAAAAACATCACTACATATACGTTCATAGCACACATATTCCTTATATTTTAATATTTACCACACTTCAGTTATGGTACTACTAAAAAAGATATCTTGTCTCATTTGAAATTCACCAATACAATCCATTATCAAAATATAAGTATACTAGCATATAATTACAATCCAATCACACATTCTTATAAATAAATTATCATTGCAAATTTTTACAATTGATAAAATTAAGCGATAATTAAGTATATACATTAATAAACCCTCATTATAAACATTATTCATTATTGTTAGTTACCTCATCATATTAAGATTAGAGTTAGGGCTACATTTTTAACTCCATTATTTTATTTCTTTACATGATTCACTATATTTAGACCTTTACTCATTCATTTTCAACTCATCCACTTAATTTTATTTCATTTTACCATTATGTTTCTATATTCCATATCCTTCCAATTTTAAAAAATTTTGGTAAACATACACACTTTTTTTTTGGTAAAACACTTATTTCAAATTGAAATATGCTTACATTACTTTTAATGGCATCTCAAGGATTATTCCTTCTTATCTCATCATGTCCCAAATATGTTCATTTGATTTTTTCTACATGGTATAGCACATGATGTTTAAGATATAGTATAAAAAGAGATATTTAGGTTATAATGTATTTATGATAAGTCTTGTCTTCAATCTATTAATTAATATAATCAAGATCATAACTTTCTAGTTACAAGAAAAATCTACATTGGGGCCTCATCTCTCATTTTCTATTCAATAGTGAAGTTTAAGATTTCAAAGAGTCATATAGGTTCCATCATCTTATGCACCTTATTATTCACTCAATTCATTAGGGCGTACATGGGTTCATTAAAGCTATTCATGACACATGGAAACCCTTTTTCCCATTTCTACACAATTCATCCATTACTTACAAGTGTACATGGTTTCATTCTCTATTTTGAGTCAAGCCCTCAAAATAAACATTAAATAGTGATATCTCTATTTAAATATCTTTATTGACCCTCATATACAATCATATTTCAGTTAACCAAATATTTAGTAATAAAGTTGGACACTCATGCTATTTTAGTTCAGACAACATTCAATACTTGTCTACTCAATGTCCAAACATATCATTGACTAGGCTAATTTTCGGCAATATTAACATAAAATAATGTATCCCTATTCCATTGACTTTTCCATATAGTTTTATTTTATAGATCAGGAACTTGACATATATTAGTAATCAACAATGATTCTAAACCACTATTTAATTCTCCAATAATTTCTCAAATTGATTACCCAGCCATATATAAATATAAATAATGATTTACTGAAATTATTAGATAGAATCAAGCATTCAACATGTTGAAATATCTTAACTAGGACCTAACAACTCATATTAGTTGTCAAACTTCAATTTTATAGTCCAAGAACTAAAATTCAAGGAATCCATCCATGTCCTAGCATTCAACTCCTTTTATTCCTCCATATAACTCAAGAACCTTAAAATAGAAAATTTGAGAGAAAGAATTAACAAAGAAGGTGAGTTGATATCATTCTCATTCAAATTAAAGCTAAGATGAAATTAAGACATACGATATAATACACACCAAGAACTCCTATCAAGATTTATAAACTTACGTGATTTTGCAAGATTTTGTGAGTTGAAATCTAAGATCAACAATTCCATTTCTTTTCAATTTGAAACTTTAATTCTCCTTCTCTAACTAGAATTTCATAAACCTATACTAAATGACATATTATGGTCTCTACTACGATGTTAGCTTTTCGATATAAATCAATTAAGGTGTTTGGGAAAATTTCAAACAACTCCCATGTTTATTTTTAATTCTAGCAACATATATCATCAAATGATTTTTTTTCTGTCATAAAAACTCAATCAATGAAGAACATTGTGATCATTCAAATATGCTCCAAAAAACTGAAAATGTAATATATTTTTCGAAATTGAGTTTCTAACTCACAATTAAAATCTTATTTAATCTATATTTACTAGTAAATTAAAAGAAATAAAATACAACACTTCTATAATCCAATATTTATAGCATGATGTGAGTTTTTTTTTTGGAGAAACTAGGCCAACCAATAGGTTCAAGAACATTAAAATTTGTTTTTACAGGAACAATTATATTTGAGTTATACAATCTACATTAAATTTAAAAACAACCCAAGTTACATATCAATACTAAAGACAATTTACTAAGCCATTGTATTTATCAAAATTTTAGTTCATCAACTATCAAAATCTTAATTTCAGTCGACTAGAGTTTTCACTTTATGAACCCTATTTACTCAAAACCAAACAATTTTTACTTTATCTGATTAAATTCAGAATATCATGATTAAATATCATTGTTAATAAAGTTTAAACAAAAAATAATCTAGTAGAAAATATGATCACATAAGTTAGCTTAGTTAGCTAGCTAAGAAGAAACCAGGCCATTACAATATGCTTAGTTGAAGTGTGATGGTTCATGTTGTAGTTTGATATTTTAGTTTATTTGTATTAACTACAGTGAGATATATTACTTGTAGTGGTGGTTTTTGTGACATCCATATTCATCACATGTGTGTCATGCATTAGAGCTTGAACCTCAGTACATTGAGTTTTTAGTGAATATCATAGGTTCAAAACATTTCTTGTTATTGAATTTCCATTTAACTGTATGCTCAATCCCATGTAATAAACATGTCATGGCATGCAACATTTTATTTTGACATTTAGATGGTATGTGTTCTTGACACTTGAAAACAAGAAAATCCATATATAAAGAGAATCAAACACCTACGCACTATTCAGTTAATTTTGTCTTTTTAGCATCTTCTTTTTTGAGATTTGAGTAACAATCTTGGCATGGCCATCTGTCTTGCGTTACAAGGGGCGTACAAGGATGGTACCTACAACAATACAACTACCTATTTCAGTAAATTCCATACTAGAATGATCACAAACTTCTTGGTGGGGAAGTTTGAATTTAAAGATCATAGAAATAGTAGTCTATGATTAGATTAGTACATGTGGTTTTGGATGAAGCAATTGATTTTTGGATGCACTATGATGTCTAGTGATTTCTTGTTCATTCTGCAACAATATTTACTTTTGGATCACAAAGTTTAACAATTATAGAAAACAAATATAGAGATAAAAAGTCACTCTCATACTTAGAATGGAACTTAGGGAGAACAAATTCAACTTGATTTGATTTACAGTAGATCATATAATAGACATACAATTATATCATCAACATCCTTAAACCAACTTCGAAACAATTTTGTCTTACACTAACGATTGGTATATGACATATATAACTTTCCAAGACTTACATGCACTAACATATTCATGTATGCACAACTCAATACATGACCCAAGATACATTTAATACACTCAAGCTGTTATCTTTATTGGAATTTACTAATTAAAGGCATGTAAGGATAAATCCCAAAGTAGGTGGTGATAGTACATTTGTGTAGGAGTTAAAATGGTTTTTGTCTTTTGTGTATATGTGAGAGAGGTTTACTCCCACATTATCCAAATCTAAGATTCAACACTAGCTTTTATACAAGAGTGCATGTGACATTGTTTTCCAAGATATCTACAACAATGTATGCTGACCCCTGGGGTGGTTAAGATGACTAGAACACACATGTGCACACCATGGCATACCTTGACTTGGTTAGGCCATAGATGAGTGGATTAATCTTGTAAATCTTTTCATTAACTACAAGTGAGGTAATATGTTGTAACACTCCAAATTATAACACATAAACATGAGTGGAAGCATCAATTGTAGACTCATCATACTTATGGGGTATCACATACATTGAATATCACACATAAAGAATAATATAATAATAACCATCACAAGAAGCTTTATATTTCCCATCCTTAAAAGTTTACATATAAGGGAAAATTATTATAGACTAATGATATAATCCAATAACCTTAACACAAACGAACTGGTTTTTACATGAAATAAAGCTGGTGTGGATAGTGGCACCCCACAACACTACAATTCTTTTAGTGGATCATGATTGTCCTTAGCCTGACGCCTTAATACTCCATGTCTCACAACATATGGACATCTCATCCATAGACATGCAAAAGAAACATAAATATTTTTGGGGGAAACTAATTAATTATAACATGAAAATAACATATAGTTGGAATCATATGAAATGAACTGAAAAGATTATATACTTAAATGGATAACATGATTACATGGAACCTTAAGTAGGTTGACACCATCTCATAATAACATCTACTTTGACATGAGATGACGTAGTCACTCTCTTGATTACACACATGGTGCTCATAAGGCTAGGTAAGGCTCACATAACGTTCACATGGTTAATCTTAAACAATTTGGGACATGGGTCGTAATTATGTTTTAAATTCTAATATAAAATCTTTAGACTAGTGAAGGCTCACATAAGGACATTTAGAGCTCATATATCTTGTCTTCAAAGCTCATATAGCTAGTTAGGGATCACATAAGGCTATTTAAGGCTCACATAACATGATTGAGAGGACTATAACAACATGGCATGATTTTCTTAAACTTAAACACGATTTTCATAGTCTCTTTTTTCATTAGCATGGTATTGATATAGAATGTTCAAATTTAAAATCATTATCATAAGAACTATAAAAATATGAATCCTTAACATGCTTATGATTTTCAATAAGCATGTAATAAGTACTAATGTACTTGTAAGTATAGTATAAAATATGAACCCTAAATTACATCTCATTGTGCATGACTCACAGATCTAGCCCCAAGGAGGTATACTAGTAGTATGTTGAGTCGTGATTAATCTTTATACCCTATATATAACACAATTATGGATTAATCACTCCTCCTTAACATTGATTTATGGTTCTTAATTAAGTCAAATTTGAGTTGGGGAAAGTGGTATAATTATAGTCTAGAAAGGTACCTTGTCTTATGACCATTCTAATAAGTATTTATACTAAATTTTATAACATCAAATGCAAAAGATATGAATTTCCTAAGTATTGAGAAAGATAAACTAATAAACCAATTATTGAGATTTTGGCCAAAAAGAGGGCAAAAGAGTGATTTACCCTTCAATTTATTATTCGATCATAGGCATGAAAGTAATAAACATAGTCATTGATCCATTTCAATCATTGCATGGTTGATATCAAAATAAGCTTGTGAACACCCATATATACCCTAGGTTGTGTGGCATATACCAGACATGGACATGATTGACGAAATCATACTTAACATGATTGTCTTCTTCACCTAAAACTTGAGAATTAGGTCATCAAGAATAATGAGACTAAAGATCCAAATCTAGGAGAAACGAGGACTAGAAGACATGTCAAACTCCTTCACCAGGCTTTCCTGATCTTAGGGAGCCCAAGAACTAGTAGTGAGGTGGTGAGAATCCCTAGAAACTCCTTCAATCATGATAAGGACCGTAGAATATAGAATAGTAGTGAATCAAGGACAATAAAACATACTTCAACAAGTCGTATAGGTTTAGAAGGAGGATAAAAAAGAATAATTAGCCAAAATTGTGGTAAAAACAAAATAAATCCTCTATCATTTTGAAAAACTTAAAAAAAAGTAGAAAAAGGTAGTATGATACTTACTTCCTTGGGTTTTCAATTGCAGGTTCTAACATCTTCAATAAAGTTGTAACATGGTTTCTAAAGTTTCTCTTGTGGTTGTGGAGGTAAGAGGCACATCAATGCTCTTTGGTTCCCTTTAATATCAAAAGGAACTTTATGAGATGGGATCGAGACTTAGGAAGATCATTTGAAAAGTTTATATTTGTTTCTAGAGGCCTTATGATGTTAGAGGGAAAGGTATATCTAGGTGTGGAGGCCCTATAGATGGTAGAGAGGTTTTAGAGTTGAATATAGAGGAGGGTGGATAGTTGTTGTACACTCATACTGCCTCATGAATGAAACCCCAAAAACTTAGATATCTCTTAGATTTTTAGGATGAGTTGAAAGTTGTGAAGGTTCTAATTGATTATGAGATCCATTTTGAGGAGAAATATTGAGGGGGAAAGGGAGTCAATGTTGCAGATCCTAAAAAGCACAAGCCTCATGCTAGGGAGATAAGTCAAAAACCATTGCATCTGTCTGAAAAATACAAAGACCAAGTCTCATCCATCTGATCTGTATCCAAACCTCCACTTAAACATAGAAGCACCTATAAACTAAGAATGTGGTCATATTATAAACATTTTAGGGTTATTTTCTTCTTCAACTCTTACTTGTCACCATTACATATATAAGACTTAAGATTGAATTATCTTGGTGTTAGGGTTATTTTAGGGTAGAGGAACATTGTGGACCTACTCAAAGTCATGTAGCAATAACAAGTACAATGGAAATCTAAACTTAATTAGTTAAACTTATAAGGGTCAAATTTGGTCGACCTATGGGTTTCATATGGTTATAAATTACGAATTTTTTTGACATGATTTAATAATTTATTACCATTGTGAAAGTTTATGACTATTACATATATGAAACACTAGTTTTAAAAGTAAAATTCCTCATGCAAAAGATACTCACACATGGAGTTCCTTCCACTAATCTTCCTTAATATGTAATTCTAGAAGCTCCACTTGATCTAAATGATGATTTATGTTGGAATGGTCACTCATATAAGCTTGAATTTATGTTCCACCACACTAACCCACAAGATCATATAGGTGAGACATAAGTCAAAGTCATGATCTTGAAATAATGATATCTTTAGACCATTAATTACATGATATAAACATAAATTTCTTGCCCTAAACTCTTCCGAACCAAATCTTCTAGTTTGATGATAATAACACACAATAGGTTGAAACTCTAATATACAATTATGAAGATAGGTCCCTCCTAATGATGAAATACTAGTATGATATTGATCTTAAACCACACTAATGATCTTAAGTGTGAAAAATGTACTAAACAATGAAATAAAATATATTATCGGCTTACATGGTACAATGGCATCAAAGATGAAACCTTAGTGATACTTGTCAACTATATATTTGTGAACAAGCCCCTATTCTTAAGGGGCTAAGAAATGTAAAGGAGTAAAATAAAAGAATTTGATGGTATTCTGATCTAATAAATTATGCTTAAATCAATACAAGGTTGTGTGGGTACACCTTTGATGCCCTATATCATAATATATCAAGTTAGCATACATCTATATGCACGAGTACTTTTAAAACTATAGTGGAAACCTATATGAAGTTAGACTCCTCAATGTCACCTAGGTATGAGATTAGTTGAATCTTGAGGACAAAATTCCATCTTAGTTACTAGGTAGGCTATATATGATGATCGAGTTTAAGGGTCTTTGCTACCCAATATTTTGCAAGATTCATATATGTTCACAAGATAGTTAATCCTAGTTTGAAGTATATGCAATTTATACATGAGATAATATGACTATATGTTTTGAATGGAATTCTAAATTGAGATAAAAATATTTTGCCTATGATCATTAAAGCATGTTGAGACGAGTTATGTACATTGATGATAATTTGGATACCTCTGAGGAAAGGGGCCAATTTAATAGTATCAATTAATTCTAATGGTTTATTAATGAACCCTGAGGTTATTGGAATAATAAAAAATAGATTTGATTCATGAAATATTTAATGATTACTTGAATTTTTATTTAGGCGCATGAAACTATGTAAAAGGTTGTTTGGATAATCTATTTAAATGATAAACCAATGAAGTATCATGCTCAAACTTTTCTAGATGATAAATTGTGCAATAAAAAAGTTGTGTTAAAACGTTTTTAGTACATTGGAGGTTTCTACTAGTATATATAAGAGTTGGAAGTTATTTAAATTTGATCTGAATAGCATGTGATAACTTAGTCACATGTATCTTAAGAGTATATAGTTCGTGAGATCTAAATGTCATGAACCAACTCACCCAACTGAAGGGGTACAACTTCAGTTGAGGCCCATGGAAGGTGTTTATAACATACCAAAATCTAGAATCTTGACTCTAGAAACCTTGATTACATCGATAAGAGGTAGGTATGCTAGGTTATCCAGAACTGACCAAACAAGGTTAATAAGGTATCCTAATACACAAATAATGATTAGAATGTGCCTAACTAGAAATCTATTATGAGTAAATATAAAATGAATGATTCATGTGAACAATAATGTGACTAAAATATAGAATGTGATAATCATTAGATGTTTTATATAACTGGAGTCAACCAGTGAGCCATCATATAAGTTAATGGTTGAATTAATGGACATAACATGCTAAATGGGTAAAATATGGATTTCTTGTATAATATCCTTTTGGTAATGAAATGAAGATAGTAGGACTCAATTTAATAAATTTTGATGATAATGATGTAAAATTATAATAAATATAAATAAAATGATTCTAAACCCTAATTGTATCAATACTCACAAAATGAAACTTTAAAACACAAATCCAATAGAAAAATCATGTTCCTTGAGTTCCAATGAGATTGGATGCCAAGTTTTAGGTTAATCAAATAACCCTAGATGCCCTAATTTCATTAAGGGAAGAAAATAAATGATAACTACAAAAATGTCAATAAATATAACTCCTTGCTCCAAAAGTGGAAAATAATGTGAAGTTTAGACTCCACATGCCTAAATTAGCCTACGTATCAAATTTCACCTCATTTGAACCTTGTCTAAGCCCTCAAAAGAATTAGGAAAGGAAATGTATTTAAAATGTCTAATAATCTAAATAATCAACTGATATCCTTGCTTTCCCTAAAGTTTCTTGGATACTAATAAGTTTTACGTCTGGTTTTATTTTTTGGTTGATCTTGACCATATGATTTTAATCTTGTGGCTCTTGTATAGTCACCTCCTCGGTTTGAATAGGAAGTAAGCGCGAACAACACTCCAATTTGTTCCATTTTAATTTCTCTTTCCTCACTCAATGGATTCCAACAATTCTTTCTACATCAAACTCATAAGACTTTCCCCTTTCATTTGATCCCTTACTCAAACTTTCTCATGGCTGATTCTAGACATACTCAAAGTTACCACTCCAACCCACTAAATCTCTATATGCAGGCACCACCATCCCAACCCCCTATAAAATGATTCCCCTCTTGTACAAACATGGCCTCCTAGTGGTCTATTTATCATCCCAAATTCTCTGACAGGTCCTCAAGGCTCCCTCACCAACCCCAATATTTCCAGTTGTCACTAGATTTGGCATTACTAGATCCCACATTGTGGACTCAATTCCTTGGTGTGGAAGCATCTTCTTGGTTCCATAAACCTATCACCATCCTACTTCTATGAAATTTATTGGCTGATCCTACCCAACCTCAGGCATTGGTGGTGATTGGAGCTTCATTGTCAGAGGGACCTAGACCTCATCATGACCTAGGAACACCCTGATTGGTTCCGAACAAGCTCCAAGAAGATTCACCCATAATTCAACCTCAAGGTTATCTAATAATTTGTTACTTCATGATTTCCTCTTTTACTTCCTTCTTCCATGTTTGTTACATTAGATGGTATCTTCATGATTCTAATGATGTCACCTCCGATTTGTCTTGACATATTTGGATTTCAACTTGGTTTTCATTGTCTGGACTGGGATGAGGCTTTTTGGGATCCGATACATGTGGCTTCTACAACCGTTGATTTTGGTAGAGCTCTGGTCAGTCTCTAACCACCTCCTTATCTAGATTTGATCTCACTGAGGTCATAGGAGGGTTAGGAAGTTAATGGATGCCTTGACTTTCCATGATTCCAAACACTTCAAATGTCTTACTTTTTCCTTCTTCCACAATGTTGTGCATCATGGTTGTGTTTTATCCGGCGTCACATTGACAAAATCTGAGCAGTGATTTCTCCTTTTAGAACCTAGTTTATTTTTTATCATTTAACATGATAGGGTTATCTTGGGCATTTCATATTTCATATTGTGGATAGTCACACACGTTTTCTGCATCACAATATTACCTACTTGTCCTTGTCACGTCTGAAGTCAAAAATCCTAATACATGAGCATATTGGTCTTTTGGGTCATTGTTGTTTTATAAATTAAGAAAGAATATATTAACTTAGATAAATTGTAGAATTTCACTTAACGGTCTAAAAATCAAGTAAAATTATGTTTTGGAATAAAAAAATAAACCTTTTCCAATAATGTCATTTTCTGTATCTAAATAGGTTAAGTTTCAAAGAAGATTTATATAAATTGCCATAAATACACAATCTTATAAAATTCATAACCAAATATCTATCATTCAGAAAATTATGTAAAAATATTTTCTAAAACCAAGAGAGTGAGATAGATTTATTGGTAGATTTTTTAAGGCCCAACCCAAAGCTTTTAGAAAACCTATTTAGGGTTTTGAATAAGTTGAAAGGAAAATATGGAAACCCAAATAGATATTTAATTCATCTAGGTCTAGTGAATCTCTGACTTTGAACACAATGGTGATTTCAATACTTAGATTCTCAAAAAAGGTATATTGCGTCTCCTAAATTCTATATTGAGTAATTGTCTCTCTCCTAATGTATGTTGCATCCCCCTGATCATATTGAGCAATTGATATATATATATATTTATATCTTGGTCTTTTTGGAACTTGAAACCCTAATCTTATTAGTGAAGATATCTATTTGAATTGGTCTTATTCGAAGGATCCATGTTGTTATTAGATTCTCTTTAATTATTGAATTTGTTGGATCTTATTCCATGGGTATTCTGACCCCACTTGATATTGAATGGATCATCTCATCTAATCTTTCTTACTCCTTTGTTATACATCACGTGGTGACTATTAGTATAATGTAACATGTGTGATTTTGTATATATGTGTGAATTCCCACACTTGATGCAGGGGTGATATTTCCTGCAAGAGAAGTTATTAGTGTAAATGTGTATCCCTGCTCAAAGAAGATGTGTATATGTTCATTCTCACTTTATATTCATGTTAGATGTTTATTTCATACCGACATGTTTATATTGTTCTAGTATTGTCACAAGTAAAACTCATGGATGCCTTTCTCTTAATTGTAATCCTCTTATTCAAAGCTTTACTAAACTTATTTATTGCCTTTACATTTGTGCATGTACAATAGTATAACATTAATTGAAGTAGAAGTACATCTATACCATCATAACATAATTAGGTACTCCTTTCCACCCCAAATGCGCCTTTCAACTCGTATTATATATATTGGGTGTGCCTTTTCATCTAGGGTGCACCTTTCCACACGACTTAGGCTTGAAATTTTACTGGTCTTAGCCCTATGTAAATAATATTAGACAGATTGTTTGACATGTGTTGTTAATTATAGTTTACGATTATATATTCTATTGAGATATTGAATAAGGATAGAAACTCTCTTACTATTTATCTTGTTTGAATATTCTCTTTGATATCCACTTGTATGTTTTTTCCTTCTTGATTCGGGAAGCCTTGATAATTATATTGATGTCATTTTTCTCTTACCTTGCTCAATCAATTATTTATATGCTCGTATCCACAATTTTTGCTGACAACTTCCATTTTGTCTTCTCTTCTAGGGTATGCTTCCAACCCCTTGGTGAAGGACATGGAAGAGTTTAAATGATGACATGGACCTGGCTTAGTGGATCTGACTCTTGGGAGATATACTTGATATAGTTTGGACTTTTCCAAGATTATGATGTTTTTGCCTTCATGTAATCCCATAGTGGGAGATTTTTCTGTATCCTTGTAAAACTAAAAATACTAATGATGTTTCATTTTTCTACTATACTTTGATAATTATGATATCCATGTATGAAAGATTAAGTAAAAGTTATCCATGCAGTTCTAAAAAATTTATGCATGTTTGTTATGGATGATGACTCTTATTTTATTTAGTAAGGACCCTTATAGTGTGGCTCTATCTAAACCATCCCATGTGATATGGTAGTGGAGACTTTGTCTCCAACCTTCAAATCCCATGGAGTAGAGAAAGACTCACTTGGTTGCAACTCACACACCTCCTATCAACAAGGATTTACAATACTCACATGATGTGAATGATCCTTTGAATCCACAAGAAATTGAGGAAATGAACAACCCCTCACACAACCATTTTGTTGTAGGGATTAGGTGGATCTAGACCCCACCCACCCTCACTTTATCCACCCATAATTGTGGTAATCTAAAACCACAACAACATGAAGGGGATGATTTGGAGAGATGGAGCAAAAAACCCACCACAAAACATCATGGTTTCCTCCCCGATTTGTGGAGTGGTTGGAGACGCCCTAGAACTGCCTACCAAAACCCCCTTCATCGAAGATGGAGATGGCATCTAGTGAGGTAGTTGTGGGCTTGACTGCCACTTTCATTTCTCCCCTTGGAGTTTTTAGATACCTTTTAATCCATTGTGTCATTGCGGATGCAAGATTCACATGAGCAAGGTTTCTTTCACCTCTCTTCACCGTCACAACAACACTAGGTCCAAAAAGCTCATCGCCTCAATTTGACATCCTAAAAAACCTATACACCAACGACTTGTAGGGATCTGGAGAAGCCAATACCAAATAACTTTCAGGGGTTGCCCAAGCTTTGTTCAACCATCACAAAGATTCTGGTATAGTCATATGTCATTAGGGTTCCTTTCTTAGAAAGCTTGCGGTCTTCAACCTTTCTTATTATGATGGTGCTCGAGATCAATATACGGAAGAAAGACACAAGAAACCTAATATGGATGCCCACAGACCCAACCTCTGACCAAGGGATAAGAGACCTCACTCCTGTCAGGCCGCCACGGTTGTACAAAATAGGTAAATACTCCTTATTTTCACATTTCTACGTAGCCTGATCTTGTAAAACTATAACTGAATATATGTTTGATGGCCCAAAATTCCCCACAAAATACATGTAACATCAAGAATATGTGGAACATCAAAACTTTTATATTTGAGTTTTGATGAACAAATATTGCGATTTCTAATTTAGAAGTGTATTCTTCTTTTAGGTTTCATTAAACGATGTAAATAACATCTAATAAATAGTAAATCTCAAGAAGTTTCTATAGAACCATAATCTCATATAGAAGACACATGTGGACTCCAATATTAGTGATATTTCTCAATTATAGGTCTTCCACAATAGTTCAATAATGGTCTTTAACAGTAATATTAGTTACATAAAATAGAATGAGCTTTTGAAAGTTATGAAATACAAATGAGATCTTAGTTATCGATCCTAATTAGTATAAAAATATAGAAAATACATTTAAAATCGATTCAGCCTAGCATTGGCCTAAAAATCCTATTTGGACATAAATGTCCAAAAATGTTGATGTCCCTTTACCAATGATGGTTAATTGTTATTAATGAAGTGATGACCAAATATCTAGATGGTTCATGATAAACATAAATCTCAAAATCAAGGCACATGGGTTTTATTATAATTATATGACAATATTTTTCTTGATTGAACATTATATGTATGGGATTAAGAGAGATATTCTCTCCTCCCCCTATCCCACACCCTTGGTGGAGTCTGAATGTCCGAGAGGGTGGTAAATCAAGGGGGCAACTGAGATTCGAACCCAGATCCCTTTGTTAGGGAATATCGTACTTGACCACTTGAGCCACTCCTTGTCAGCTTGAACATTATATGTATATATGCTCTTATATATAAATTTGGTTATGTAATACTATTATGTAGTACTCGATGTTTTTTCACTTGAAAACATGAAACATAAGTAGATATTTTCTATTTCTAAGGTTCAAAATATTCCCTCTATATTTATGGTCAGCACACCTCACAAAACCCTAAGGGAAGGGGAAGGGCCAACATGTATGTATATGGAAACATTTTTAGTTATGAAACCGTAAATATAAGTATCTTCATGTCCATATATCAATACCTTGTGTGTTGGCCATGTGTTTCGCATTATTGTAGGTTTACAAATAGCACGAAAGAAAAGATGAAAAGTGGACAAAAGCACATGATGTACCTATTGTGCTAATATCCTAGTTGGTATACATGTTTTAACTTAAATGATTCTCTTTTTGGTGTATAATTTTAATTTACTGATGTGGGAATAATATACATGTTGAATGTTGATAATATCTTTTTTGTATGCATCTAATTATTTGTTCAAGTAATTCTTTTACTTATGCATCATATTCAAATATATAATTTTCTCACGTTTCAGATTTCATCCTCTCTACTTGTTTCCAAAAGGCAGAATCCCTAGAAACATTGTGTTTCTCACTTAGCAGTGTGCAATGGTGAAATGCCGCGTAGAGGTTGTTGCACCATGAATTCTCATACATGGTATATGCCATTCTCCCAAAAAAAATCACGGTAGATTTCCTCTATCAAAAATTATGCCATGGTCAAACAATGGACATCTAGTGAAGCTGATCATGGACGGCCAATAGATTGTTTGGTCCCATAACTCTAGGGAATATTACTAATCCTACACAACAAAAACCTCCAAAGTTTGCCCATTAGCCACCTCTTTACTCGTGAGATATTAGATATATTACATGCATTATACGAGTTTGAGAAAATCCTACACAACAAAAACATCCAAAGTTTGCCCATTAGCCACCTCTTTACTCGTGAGATATCAGATATTTTACGTACATTATACGAGTTTGAGAAAATTTGATTACTCTATGATTGTAAATTAAATTATTTTATAAATAATAAAAAAATCAAGTTATTTCTTTACTTTTTGTAGATTAGAAAAAGGTTAAAATTAAAGGTCATAGGGAATTACATTGCAAGTAAGGTATGACATGACGAAAAGACGTATGTTGAAACTTTCATACTTATTTTGATTTGATTTCATTCTAGACATAGTGTTTGAAAGAAACAAGAAAATCACAAAAAGAGAAGTAATGGATAAACATATTAGTAATAGCTTCCTATCACTGGAAATGCCGTTGTGTCGATCCTTTCGGCAGTCATGTCAGATCGACCACTCCCTTCACCTCTACGACTTTGCAGCCTAGTAACTACAAAGACAACTCAAGTTTGGAGAATGGTGTGATTCACCTCCCACACGATAGTATATGCAACCTTATAAGCATAAACAAGCCAAATTGGTAATTAAAAGATAAAAGCTAAAAATTGTATACAACCCCCATTATAGACATTTCAAACATTGTAACACATGGGCCAATATATAATTTGAAAAACATTTGATGCTCTTACGACCTTTCCTGTCTAGACTCTTTTCAGGCCCACATGTCCTCACTCAGCCTCCATCGGCGTCTCTTCTCCCACATTTGGAGCCTGGGTGTAAACGCTATAACGTGTAGTTGAAAAAGCAATATAATAGCCGTGATTCAAACTGTTTGATTCACTTGCACAAAAAATTACAGCCAAGGCGGTAACATTAGAAAGTAGAGAAAGACGATCGTAATTTCATGGTAGTAGTAAAACAACCGTTCCGAAGCACTGAATAGTGGATTCGTTGGTTTCATGACATGGGTACCTTAAATTAAAAAGGCCTTAAAGTAGAAATATAAAGTTTACTGTTGGGCCTATAGATCACATTCCCGTATTTATAACATCAACTGCGGATAGCGTTTGGATTTGTATGGACTGGACTGGACTGGCCTGAACTAGCTCACATCCCAACCTTTTTGACCGGACTTCCGGCCAGCAATTCTACAATGGTGGGTCGGGCCTCGATTTTGAGGCTATATTGCTTACACAGGCGAGTCAGGCCGTGAATTGAAGCCTATATTTTTTTGAGTAGTCCAGGCCTGGCTCAATGCAATGGCCTATAGGCCTATGTGACAAATCTCTATACCATGCCTGTATTCTGTACATACTTTTTATGCATCATTCATCGGTAGTATTTCACAACGATTTGAGGTGAAAAATATGGCAACCCAGACAACCAAACGCTACTCACGTTTGAATTTCCAGGGTTCTCTTTCTCATACTCCAACGGCGTTTCCCCACAGCCAATCTGTATCTCTTCTCCGTGCAGTGGACTCAAACTAGCAGCTGTTGATTACATAAACATTGCAGCTTCACGAACTGATGTGTAAGAATATAATCCTCAAGTACAAGGATTAGACAAAGAAAAACCATAACTCGTACCAACATTTATATATCTCAGCTGCTGTTTAATCGCTCAGTAAAACTTTCACTCTCTCGTAAAGGAAAAGCGGATGTGCAAAACAGACTGTTTTTTTTCTTCTTCAAATTATACCAATTTCCAAACGGATTGCATGTAGTAAAAAATGGGTGTGGATGATCCGTAAGAAAAAACTTTGCTATTTTGAAAAAGTACAGCATTTGTCTCTATTCGTTCTAATACACGATGCTTATCATGATACCAGAAATAAGCTCATCAAAATAATTACGACAATTGAATATCTTATAGTACAACATGAATGAGTGTGATTGACCGTGTTTACTGCTAGTTTGTTGGAGTGTAATTTGTTAGAATTGTTTCACACCGCTGAGCTCTGGGAAAAGTCTTGGGCTTATAAGGTGTGTGGTTCATTCACCCATTGCCAAGTGGTTTTAGGTTGAATACCACACATTCTCATATGGTATCGGAGCGGACCCTACGAGACAAGTGTGAGGATCAACATCTTACCTAAAAAATAACAAGTGCAAGCACACAAAAATGACTGCACTTGAGGGGGATGTTAGAATTGTCCCACGCCGCTGAGCTCTGGGAAAAGTCATGGACTTATAAGGTGTGTGACCTCTTCACCCATTGTCAATTAGTTTTGGGTTGAATACCACACATTCTCATATAATTGAATTGGAAACTGTCATGATATAAAGAAAATTCAAAACAAATATTGTCATCTAATTATACCCAAAAAAAAATTCGTTAGAGGAGACGTTACTCGTCTACTTGTGGTTGTGGGTGGGAGCTATAGTCCGCCTACTGCTGGGAGGCCTCAAAAACCGTTGCTAAAGCAGCTAATTTTAGAACAGGCTGGCTTGAGCCCAGCCTAGCCGAAGGAGCTTATTGTTGTGGGTCGGCTTACACCAAGAACACATCTAGACGTAAATCCGCATGTGGGCCTCTTAAAATTTTTTGACGACACACGTCTGGATCTGATTGTGTGGTCATCCCTAAATAGCACCGTAGCATAGGCACGGGATAAGCTGTGTCTGTTTGTAGCATGCGTACGCCATGTCAAATTAATCCAAACCGTTTCAGATGGAATCTAATCCCATGTTGTTTGGTAGAAATGGAACTAAAGCGTCCGTTTGAGATCCCGTAATCTCGATCAATTCTGTAACAACTTCACTTTTAGAGTCCCTCAATTAAGGAAAGACCTTCAAGTTGAGAGCCATTATCTATATTCTCACAGATCCCGATTAGTCAAATAACAAATAATAGATAACAATTTCCATTAAATTTTAAATATTACAAATTGTACAATGATATACCTCATGAAACTAATACATGTTGAGAATAAATAAATAAACTATCTAATCCTTCTGCATAACTTTAATACCTTCCATGGATTTCATCTTTATCTTCATGTTTATATCTTGGGTATCAACTACCTAAAACGCCAACAAACAAAATGAAGTCAGTATATTTCTATACTGGTATGTTGGTTCAACCAATAATCACAAGTACATATAATAAACCATCAATTATTTGTACATAAGAACATGTATTTTCTTTCATATTCTAACCCATACTTGGTCTACTATCCCAGGTGTATCCACTATCCATCATTGGACTTGTGTGTGTTACCCTTCGATCATTGTAACCTAGGGTTCATAATATCATTATTTTACTTTATGTATTACTCATAGAGGCTTTATCATTTGCATGAAATAAATAAAGATCCAATAGATATCATTCATTCAATCTTTGAGAAACCTCGACAAATTTCGAAAGTTGATACATGTAATCATAAGTGTATCCGTGTACCTTGATGGTGAGCTAGGCAGAACATGCAAATTTTCTCTAAGTATATTATCCAGTCAAACAAGCAAATCAATAAATCATCATATAATATGCATTATGTAAATTTTAAAGTGTCACCATCACATATAAATCACATTAAACCCTACTCGGTCGTATTCTAGGGTTTAAGTTTCCTTGTTATTGAGTTATCATTAGGGTCATGTTTGATCCCTCAGTTCTCATGTTCATCGATCTAATGACTCAAGAACGTTAATTAATATTAGATGTAGACATGATCATCAAATATACCACATGTCTTTAGTATGATCACTAAGATTCAATCATGTTCATTAATGAAATAGCAAGTTAAGAACTTTAAACCTAATTCATCATATTCATGGTTATTCACATTAGGAACTCTAGTTACTCATCATTATGATCATAGTCATGCATATAACTCATCATGATCATCTTTTTTTTGGGTAACCCAGGAGACTCGTAAGGCTTGCGCCAAGCCATCATGATCATATTAGATATCCATTATGCTCATAAATATAAGATAACATCTCAAATTAGCATGATTTACTGATTTAAGCATCATAATCACCAGTATTAGGGTTAATGTTCTTTAAGCACCACTTAATCTTGTATAGCACCACTTTTAAAACAAGAAGCCTAATTCGATCTTAATTATATTTTCATTGTATTCCTCTCGTTCTCCCTATCATTTTGAAATTTAATTTTACTATTTTCTGAGCATCCTAGCAATTTGAATGATTTTTGCAATGCTATCGTCATTGCGCCAATGAAAGGATGTCACACTAGCAAGTAATACATTTTTATTTTATTGCTTTTTCCCTCTGGTTCATGGATTATGTCTTTGATCCATTTACCTGGATCCAACTGGCTGTTCTTCCTTACGTGCCCGTAAGCGCGATTCGTCGTCCACGCAGGTTGGATGACTGCGATGCTGTCATCGGGGTAGGCGGGTGATCTGCCTCACAGACGACTGCACTCCCACTCAGTCTGCCTTAGCTGCTATCTTCGACCCTTCCTCTTTCCATCGTTCTCATGTACGGGGCACAATCATATGTCCCTGCTGAGGCAACTTCTCAGTGTCGGGACTAGTGCTATCGGGCGTTTCCACCAAAGTTACAATCGACGGACGATCACATCTTTTCACCTCAACCATCATTGAGATGACCCGACACCAAACATCGGATAAAGATAATTACGGAAGCGGTCATTTGCAGCGGATTACTAAAAATCACTAAAAAATAAAACCATTTACAAGGAGATTCATACACAGGGAAACTCTTTCAAAAAGAACCAAAGTAATTTAATTACATTATGGTTCACAAGTACATGTCATGTACCATCTCTTCTCGAGGATCACATACATCAACTGCCCTGTTAAAATTGTACATAGGCAGCATAAGAATCTCGAGGCATCAAGACAAAATCTCAGATCGATTTATTAAACTAACTACTGACTCCGAGGACCTGAGAGTACAGAGACGACACATAGGACTCTATATACAAGATATGACAGTCAATGCCTCCACCTGAGTGTCACTGGTATCCCTGTTGCTGCTGTTGTTGCTCTTCCCCTGCTATAGGGTTTCTGCCTCTTCTTCTGCGTCCACCTAAACAGTGTTGGTGACCAATGGAGTGAGACCCAGTCCCAGTGAGAGATATAACTCTTCACCAAAAACATTATTATTGCAGTTTATTAGAATAAAACTGAGCAGAGGAATCATATATATTCAACAACAGTTAAATCAATGTCTAAACAGGTTAGAGCAATATTGTTATTTAAAGCATTTCAACTATAACTTGATAAAGCAGCATGTCACTTATCCAATAAGGAATATGAAGAATATGTATAACATTTATCTGATATACTAAGCAAGATAACATCAACCAATAATTCTCGTATTTCAACCTTATGCAAATACACTACACGGCTGATTATATTTTACAAGCATACTTAATGCCCTGAGGAGATGAGGTATACCGCTCATACTCCAACTGACCATGATTAAGTAAAGCATCGGTACCATACATAGGTCAATGGAAGAGCCAAACTCTATCACCTCATATGTCTTGGTCAGTACAAGATCATATGCAGGACATCTTGTGTCTCTGCTAAATAGCTTTCCAGGGTATACTGGCATCTTCGCTATAGAGTTATAGCCCGTAGCATATACTCTTTTCAGGATATGGCTCATAGCCAATGTCTGGTATTGTGGAGTTATGACCCATATCCATACTCTTATTGGGATATGGTCCATAACCATTCTTGTACATAGGATATGGCCCTCAGTCATTCCTATGAGGCGTAAGGATATTTTCACCCATTACCCCCACATATTCAAAATATGCATTCCAGGAATTTCCATAGGAAAAACCTATTTCACCATCACCAATTACTGACGATGATGGATCTATGGTCAAGGCTCTACATGATAAGATTTTACTTGTTTAATTAAGTGCATTACCATATTATCTTAGCATCAGTCAGGTTTTCAAACATAAATTATTATAACAAATGCTACAAAGAATGTGTAATACTTTTATCAAATACTTCTTGAAGCTTTATAAAACATTGAGATCTCAATCCCTTGTCACATCATGGGCATTCTCATCCCTTAACATCTCATCATCATGATTATTGGATATGGGTATTTAAACCCTCAGTTCAACAAAGAACACATGTTACCACTTATTAGGTAACTAATACCTTTGGGTCATCTGACCAAGGTAAACATGATACTTGTTGCACAAGCATTTCACATGGCTCTTCAAGGCCCATTTAATCTCTTATTACCTCTTTCTAGGAAACAAAGAATATTATGGCTTAAAAGGCCCATAAAACAATTTCAAGTAAATAACATATCATAGCTCATACCTGGCTATGCGCATCATCTCATGATATCTGCAGGGTTAGTACACATGATAACAGTTATATCAATTACATATCAACACTATGCAATGTAATGGTAAAATCACTATTCCCTCATTAGGGTTAGTGTTTCCAAATTTATATCAATTAGGGATACTCATCCCATTATCCAAAATTAGGATTAGGGATTATCATCATATTGCTCAAGATTAGGGTTCCATGCACTATAACCCAAAATTAGCGTTTCACATACCTTCACCCTATATTAGGGTTAAGATTTCATATAACATCACCCTAGATTAGGGTTTTACATAATCATCATCCTTTATTAGGTTTTCACATAACATCACCATGTATTAGGGTTTCATATAACAATACCCTGTATTAGGGTTTCATATAACAATACCCTGTATTAGGGTTTTCACATATCATCATCCCATCTTAGGATTTCAAAACCCTTTACTCAAAATAGGGTTAGGGATTTCCCATATTATCACCCTAGATAAGGGTTACACCTTTACCCTAAATTAGGGTGTCATCTATCATTGCCCTAAATTAGGGATTAGGGCACATCAACCTTCTTGATTAGGGTTTCATGATCTCTTTATCAAGGATCATACCCTAAATACATGTTCCATTCATGTCGAGAGTGTTGTGGTTTAATCTCTACATGATTATCATTCATGTATGAATTCCTCTCTCTCTCATCCTCTCTAGGATGTTGATTACTTCAAGCTAGATTAGATTAGGTCACCCTTTCATTCAAGTACACACATTTAGGGTTAGCATAGTGTGTTGAGATATTGCTTCCTGAAGCATCAAAGATTAACCCCTCAAAGGGTACTAATCACCCTAATACCTTAAAGGTACAACCATTATAATTATCTTTGTTAATCATCATTAACAATCATAAAGTTAATTGATCTTTCATAGCTTTGAGACTATTAGATCTCCAAACAATTTTGATATTTTTGAACCGTAACGGTTTTGACCTTCTTAAACTTCAAACGGTTTTGAGACCGTTTGCCCTCCAAACGGTATGAAGACCATTTGACCCCAAATGGACTGAAGACCGTTTGGACTCAAACGGTCTCAAGACCATCTTGTCCAAACCACCTTGAAACCGAATGGACCAATTAGGGTTTCCACAATCAATTGATTTAGGGTTTGCACCCATTGGACCATCCAACATTGAGACCATTGAAAGTACATCAAATTATAGCCCTTGGATCTTCAACCATCAATCACAGCCTTTGAACTCCAAACGGTCTTGGGACCATTTGGTCTCAAATGGTCTTGAGACTGTTTGCCCTCAAATGGTCTTGAGACCATTTGAGCCAAACAACTTAGAAATCGGCTCAACCAATTTAGGGTTTCAACCATTCAATCCAATTAGGGTTTGTAATGGATCACCCATTCTTGAATCCATTATAATTAAATCAATTTGAGCCATTGGATCTTAATCATTCACATCAGAAAATAACCCCAAACAGTTTTGAAATTCAATTTACCCATTCGATCTTGAGATCCTTTACCCATTCAGTTTTGAACTCAATTACCCATTCAATCTTGAAGTCAATTACCCATTCGGTCTTGAACTTAATTACCCATTCGGTCTTGGGTTCAATTACCCATTCAGTTTTGAAGTTCAATTTACCCATTCTGTGTTGAAACCAAATCAACTCAATCAGTTTTGAAACTGAATCAACTCAATCGATTTTGAAACCGAATTAGCTCAATCGATTTTGAAAACCGTTTGCCCATTCCTTTGTTGAGGTGTGTGCTTAAGATGACATCATCATATTCAAGCTTCAAACCTTTGAAATCAATTGTGATTTTTATGGTGATTTCAACAACTAATCAAAAGGAAATTGAGAAAGAAGAAAGGTTCAACATATGATGAATAAATTGCAAGCAATAATGACATTTAAGGGTTCAAGTTTATAACCCGCCTTAAAAATTGAATCCAAGCTTCAAGCTTCACGTTCCCAATGGTGAATGAAGCTTCCTCAACTTCCAAAGGCTCGTCCTCAAGTCTTTGAGTGAAATGAATGGCTAAGGTTGAAGATTGAATGAAGAAAGGAAGAAATTAAGCATTGAATTTCGATTTCTACCATGAAATCAAGGTTGAAGATGACTATGGAGCTTACCTACAGGTTGGGGCACGTCCTACTATTTCTCCTAAGATCCCTTGTGTTCAACCAAAGCAAGGAAAGAAGGAAGGGTCGAAAAGAGTCTTTCATGTGGGTGAAAAATGGGATATATGTAAAGGAATTTCATGAGAGAGAAAGTGATAATTAATTCCTTCAACTCCCAAAATTGGTGCCACGTACTCCCCTCAATCACTTGCATACGAAGATATATCACCCACCTTGTAATTCCTATTCATTATCCATGAATTAAAAGAAAACACTTTAAGCACCTTAACCATTATAATAATAATATCCAAAATTGAGTGGATATTACTTTTTAGTTAACTAATGTGAGTGGGCTCTCCACTCACTTTAGATATTTCGTTGCCTTTTAAAGGAACAAGGACGTCCATACTTATAAAAATTTAACCATCCATTTTTGGTTGAAGGGCACTTCCATTAATATATTTATTTTTGCATTTAAATTGAATTAAGGTTTCAATTATGCTTAAATCTTGATTATTTTAATATCAAGATTCTCTCTCCTACAAAATGATTCAAATGAGATGCCCATCTCATTTTCTTTTCTCTACATGATGCCAAGAAACATTAGGGACTCTCTAGAGGTAGTATTTTGCATATTGAACCCTAAGTTTTGGGTAAATTGCACATTACACCAAAACTAGGTTTTAATGCACAAACATTGCTTAACAAGCACTTTCTTGGTGCTCAGGCTGACACAAGCCATACCTCTGCATCATTTTCATTCTTATGATGCTTCAACACTTGAGGAACATTTTATCATGTAACATTTGCAAGTTAACCCCTCAACTTGGGTAATTTGCACATTAGCACAAAACAGGCAAAACATTGTTTTCAACATTATTCAAAAAGGACTGAAATTGAAAAATAAGCTCCTCTTGAGCCTTAATTACTTTTCAAAAGATAATATCAAGCATATAATTATCTTTCTTAAACAAAACATCTAGGGTTAAATCATAACCCAGGCCAGGGATGTTACAAATTATCCACCCCTAATAGGGATTTCATCCCCAAAATCGTCAAGAGAAAAGAGAAGGGTACTTCCTCCTCATCTCTTCCTCTAGATCCCACGTAGCTTCTTCAATGCCAAGGTGATTCCAGAGAACTTTCACAAGACATATGTCTTTCTTTTTCAGCTTTTTAATTCTTTTATCAAGGATCATCACATGTCCTTCAACATATGATATATCATCATTTAATTCTACCTCCACAAGTTGCAAAACTAACTCTGTGTCAGGATGACACTTTCTCAGCATGGAGATATGGAATACTGGATGCAACTTATGCAGCTCAGGTGGAAACTCCATCTTATAGGCTACCTTTCCAATCCATTCAATGATTGGATAATGCCCCATAAATCTAGGAGCTAACTTTCCCTTCTTTCCAAATCTAAGGACACCTTTCCAAGGTGAGACCTTGAGATATACTCTGTCTCTAACTTGGAATTCTAAAGGTATTCATCATTTGTCGGCATACGACTTTTGTCTATCCTGTGCAGTCTTTAATTGTTGTTGTATTACTTTAATCTTCTCAGTTGTCTGCTGCATAACAACATAAAGGAGATCTACAATGTCTACCATATAATGCTTCATATGGTGCCATATCAATACTGTGCTGATAGCTATTATTGTAAGAAAATTCTATCAAGCTCAGGTGTAGATCCCAACTTCCTACAAACTAAAGGACACATGCCCTAAGCAAATCCTCCAAGGTCTGTATGGTCCTCTCAGATTTTCCATCTGACTGTGGGTGAAAGGCGGTACTAAACCTTAACTACGTACCCAAAGCTTTATGTATTCGTTCCCAAAAATGACTCATGAATTAGGGACCTCTATCAGAAATGATAGTAGCTAGAACCCCGTGCAACCGCACTATCTCATCTATATATATCTGTGCAAGCTTCTCAGCATTGTAGGTTGTTATGACAGGAAGGAAATGTGTTGTCTTAGTCAACCTATCAACTGTCACCCATATGGAATCATGACCTTTGGTTGTTCTAGGCAAACCAACCACAAAGTCCATGGTCACATGATCCCATTTCCACTATGGTATAGGCAAAGGTTGCATTGTTCCTGCAAGTTTTTTGATGTTCAGCTTTAATCTGCCGACACACCAGACACCGCATAACAAAATCATCTACATCCTTCTTCAAACCTGGTCACCAATACATATCCTTCAGGTTATGATACATTTTGGTGCTCCCTGGATGCATTGCATACATCGAAGAATGAACTTCCTCTAAAACTAATTTTCTTAAGTCATTGGCATCAGGTACTACCATCCTACCATCATAACAGACTACCTGATCCTATGACTCATGAAAGCCATCCCATTTCTCACTACCATATTCTGACCTGATTTGCTGAACCACAACATCAACTTGTTGTGCTTCTTTAATCTTCTATCTCAGAGTAGGTTTCACTTGCATCTCAGCTAACAATTTGGCTAACAATGATACCTTAAGTTGTATATTGTTTTGCCTCAAGGAGATAAGCATATCTCTTTTGAAGCACACTAAGGAGTTCAATTGTGCTTTATCTAAGGCTAGTGATGATGATTTCCTACTTAGTGCATCAGCCACAACATTAGCCTTCCATAGATGATAATTGTGGGCTCTGATCTCCAAACCATGACATAAACATGATTAAAACGTAGCGGAAGAGAATCGGTAATCAGCGGAAGACAAAAATCACGGGAAATTAAAACTTTTCGAGACAAGAGCTTGGATCCATAAAAGCTTCTTTCATAAGGAGAGATAAACTATTTACATCTCAGGATAATTACTTCTTGAGTAATTATATACATCAAGATACAAAATCTCAAGATCACTATACAAAAGACTCCAAGACCTGAGAGTACAGAGGACACATAGGACTGACTCTAACTACACCACATGGCAGGACAATCTCCACCTGAGATTACTGCTGTCCCTGGTGCTACTGCTGCTGAGACCGATCACCTGTAGACTGGTTCCTTTGTCTCTGACGTCCACCTAAAAAGTTGAAGTCTACGGGGTGAGACAATTATACATAATTGTCCCAGCGAGAGTTATAACTCTTCGCCAGAAGATTTACTATAACATCAAAGAATATCTTAAGCAGTAAAGCCTTCAAAGTAATTAATAACAGTTGCAGGTATAACAAGATCTCTACAATTTTAGGAGATATGGAGAATATAAACATTATTGCAATGTAACATCAATCAACTAACTTGGAGTCATCTCTAACAAGTTATACTACATGGTTGATTATGTTTTACAAACAACATTATGCCCTGTGCAGATGAGGCATACCACTCATACTCCAACTGATCGCTGAGAAGTCACATCAGTATCATACATAGGTCATTAAGAGAGCCGGATTCTCATGACCTTCACCTTCCTCAGTCAGTAAGAGGATCACTTGTAGGACATCTCGTATCTCTACTACTATAGCTCACCAGGGTAAACTGGTCCTTCGCTATCTTAGAGTCACAGTGGCGTTCTGTACTCTCTTCGTCATCAGGAGGTTTCATATTTACCTATCACTGATACGGATATTTGTGCTTTCTTCGTCATCAGGAGGTTTCATGTTTACCTACCACTGATACAGTATGGAAATATAGTGAAGGATGGATGGATTACACATCTACATCACTTTCCTACACTAGGATGTAAGGTTCTACACATCCATGTACCCCACATACTCAAAAGTATGTGCTCCAGGAGTTCCCTGAGGAAAACCTGTTTCACCATCACTTAATCTCTGACAATGATGGATCTATGATCAGGGCTCTACATTATACTTGATTAGTTAGGTACATTCAGTATTCTTTAACAGCATACATTGTTCTTCAAACAATAACAGTAGCATAACAGCTATAAAAGAAGAATACTAAATGTAACAGGCCTAACTCATGCCAATCATCATTTCTCATTATCCTCATCACAAGTCATCTCTAAAGCATGACCTTGATGGTATTCATGGCTCTCACAGCCCATTATCAACATAGGATGCTACCGACAAGGCAACAGATTACCTTACTTATTCATAAGGCTAATAACATGCCTTCAATGAATATAACATCAACATCCATACCTGGATATGATTACCTTCATATCAGAACCTGCATGGTTAATACAACTGATACAGATAATACAAAAACAAAGGATATACTTCCTACTCTTGTTATAAGAGTTAAATCTCTAATTCTCATCAAATAGAGTTTAATACTCACAAGCATGCCATTACCCTTGAATTAGGGTTTACTATTCACATTACATGTCATCACCCTTGAATTAGGGTTTACTATTCACATTACATGTCATCACCCTTGAATTAGGGTTTACTATTCACATTAAGGTGAATTGAACTCATAATATCATCATATATGAGTAACATCTTCATTGATGCTCTTAGATTAGTTAAAGGTTCATCATTTATCATAATTAGGGTTTCTATGATCTCACACAGGTGGATCATACCCTAATTATGCTCCTTCATGTGCATTGGAGATGCTTTAATTGAGTTTTCACCTAAAAAGGGCACTTTCTCTCTCTAGAAGTACTTTCTCTCTCTAGAAGTACTTTCTCTCTCATCATAATGTTAGGTGATATCAACATCACTCTAAATCAGGTTGGATTAAGTCATCATAGGCTAACATAGCCCAAAACATCACCATCATGTGATTAGGGTTTGATTTGATCAAGGTATTACTTAATTTACCCTTCAGGGGTATTTTGGTAATTCACCCCATTGATCATCATCATGGTCAAAACTTTAGTCCATTAACCCCTTAATATCCTAGGTTATCATTAGGGTTTGATTAGGGCAACATTGAACCATTTATATCATCAATCGATTGAAAGAAGTCAACCTTGAATTATCTTGATTGATCTCAACCATCAACCCTCAATCGATTTGAGACCCCTTGGTTGAGTTGACCTTTTGACCAATTGACATTAGGACTGCGAGGATGTGTAGACCGTTTGGTCACTTTTGACCTCAGGACCGCGAGGCCTCTTCCTCCTCCAAGACCGCGAGCCCTCCATTGATTCAAGACCGCGAAGACTCCAAATGAGGTTAAGACCGCGAAGATCATGAAGACCGTTTGCCCTTCTTTGACCCCAAGACCGCGAGGCCCCTCATGGTCTTGAGACCGTGAGCCCTCTCACGACCTTGAGACTGCGAGCCTCCTCACAACCTTGAGACCGCGAGCCTCCTCTCGACCTTGAGACCGCGAGCTCACATGGTCTCAACCACTTGGTCCATCAACAAGATTCAATGATACACCCGATAATGTCAACTCATGTTGAAGCCCTCAAAAGGTCAAAACTATGATGACCACTTATGGATTGGGTCAATTAAGATTATGTTTGACCACTTGGTCATTCAATTGACCCTCAAAGGTTGACCAATTAGGGTTGAAGTCGATTCAATTAGGGTCTATCAATGTTCACCCATCAACACTCAACAATGTGACCCAACACAAGGTTGAACCCTTCATTTGAGCTCCACATGGGCCCAAACATGGCCCAAACGGTCTTGAGATCATGTGGGTGGACCCCACATGGCCTTGAGACCATTTGCCCAAGATGTCATCAAAGTCCAAGGTGATTTGATAGGGGTTGAACCATGATTGATCCACAAAACAGCATTTTGATTAAATTGATAACTTATTTGCAAATAGGTCCTCAATTGGTCAATTTACTTAACCCTAGACCTTCAAACGGTCTTGGGTGATTGTCCTCTCGGTCTTGAGACCGTTTGGATGAGTTCCAAACGGTCTTGAGACCGTTTGCCCATCCAATTTTGGATTCTAGTGCAAATTCATCAAGGTTGGGTCAATTGAGTTGAGGGTTATATCAATATTTAATTGCAATGTAATTTGGTGTAGTTGTACCTTCAATAGGTCAACTAATCTTAACCCCAGACCTCCAAACGGTCTTGGTTGATTGCCCTCGCGGTCTTGAGACCGTTTGGGTGTCCCTAAAGGGTCTTGAGACCGTTTAGGTCAATCAACCCTAAAAACCCTAATTAGGTTACCATAATTTCAGTACTGATTTCACCTAGGGTTAGCCCTAGTATTCACCTTTCAACTCTTAGCCCGTTTGGAATTAGACCATCAAACTTGGTGAGTTGTTAATTAACATAATTTTGAACAGTAATCTCATACGGTCAACGCCTGGTCAACGAACTTACACGGTCTTGAGACCGTTTTCCCAAAAAGGCAATTTCAGACCGTTTGAAAATCAGGAATAAATTCAAATAAAGTTGTTACTTAAAAAGGTCATATCTCCCGATTCCCTTGGAGTTAGCCTCCCAAATTTTGAGGGTAATTAGCCTATATAATTAGGAAAAAATTTATTATACGGTCCACGCTCGGTCAACGGGGCCAAACGGTCTTGAAGACCGTTTGCCCTGTCGCGGTCTCGAGACCGTTTGCTCACCTCGCGGTCTTGAGACCGAGAGAGCAAACTTTTGAGACCGAGGAAGTGAAAAGCGGTGGGTTTTTCTTGGAAATCACGCCTTCATCTCCTAGCTCAAGAACAGTACGAATATCCCATGGATGTTCTTGCAAAATAGCAGGGAAAAGTAGGGAAACATGAAGAGCTATCATCTAACCGCATATAAGAGATGTACATAGTAAAGCATGGGTTTAGAGTTATAAAACCCGCCTAAAGCTTGCTTCTTGAGCTCCAAGATTTCAAGATCCAAGCTCTAATGGCGTCCTTGAGTTCCCACAGGTTGGCCAAGGTGAAAACGCCAAGGAAGAATGAGAAGGGATGGCTAGAAAGATAGGATTTCATGAGTTAGTCACCAAATTGACCTTGAATTCGAGTTCTAACCATGGAATTAGGCAAGAAGAAGGGTCCCAAACCTACCTTGTTTCCCTTGGTCGTCCTCCTTAGCTCCAAGGCAGTCTTTAGTCGTCTTTGGTGAAATGGAACAGTGAAGGGAACGAAGGGCAAGTTCCCTTGCTTAGAGAAGTTGAGGGTATATATACTAGGGGTAGGATTTTCAACATTAGTTCTTAAGTTGTCCATAATTACAACTAGGTCCCTCCTTCTTTTACTTGCTCGTCCCTTCCTATTTATTATAAGGACAAACCTTATCTTAAGGTCTAGAAAAAGAAGGCAAAGAAGAACAATCTAATAATAAGGTACATACATAAAGAGATTTTGCACATATACCCTGATTATTCAATCACAAGGCATATTTCATAACTTGATAACTCAATTGAGGTGAATCCCTCATCATTTCTTCTCTTAATGATGGAAAGAGTCTAAAAAGATACATTAGATGACATATTTCACAATTTGCATCCCTTAATTTGGGTAAATTGCATTTTACCCCAAATTAGAGTTCCAAGCACCGGGATTGCTTCCACAGCTGCACCTTGGTGCCCTAGCTTGGAAAATCCCTCAAACTTTACCAAAAAGATTCTCATGATGTCTCAACATCATAGGAACATCTCAACATGTGCAAATTGCAAGCTAACCCTTTTAACTGGGTAAATTTCACATAGGTCCCTGTATTATCAAAACAATGCTACAACTTTAAATAAAAAGGAGCAAATACTGAAATATATGTTTCTGAGAAACTTAATTACATGCTCAGAGTTAATCACAAAGATTTAATCACATATTTAGGCAAAATACCTAGGGTTAACTCATAACCCAGGTCAGGGATGTTACAAATTATCCACCCCTTACAAGGATTTCGTCCCCGAAATCGATAAAACATACTAAGAGAAAAGGGCAGGATACTTCCTTCTCATCTCATCCTCTAACTCCAAAGTGGCTTCTTCAACACTACGATGGTTCCAGAGGACTTTCAAAAGACTTATATCTTTCTTCTTTAACTTTTTAATTCGTTTATCAAGGATTGACACTGGTCCCTCCTCATAGGTGATGTCATCATTCAATTCTACCTCCATAGGTTGTAGAACTGACTCGGTGTCTGGGTGACATTTCTTCAACATAGAAATGTGAAACACAGGATGTAACCGCTGTAACTCAGGTGGTAGCTCTAGTCTATATGCTACCTTTCCAATCCGTTCGATGATTGGATAAGGCCCCATATATCTAGGAGCTAACTTCCCTTTCCTTCCAAAACGAAGGACCCCTTTCCAAGGTGAGACCTTGAGATATACTCTGTCCCCAACCTGGAACTCTAAGGTCTACGACGTTTGTCAGCATAAGATTTCTGCCTATCCTGAGCAGTCTTAATCTTTTGTTGTATTACTTTAATCTTTTCTGTGGTCTGCTGCACAAGGTCAGGACCTAACAACTGGTGCTCACCAGTCTCAAACCAACACAAGGGTGATCTACAACGTCTACCATATAAGGCTTCATAAGGTGCCATATCAATACTATGCTGATAGCTATTGTTATAGGCAAACTCTATCAAGCTTAGGTGTAGATCCCAACTTCTGGTGAACTGGAGAACACATGCTCTCAACAGGTCTTCTAAGGTTTGTATGGTCCTTTCCGACTGTCCATCAGTCTGTGGATGAAAGGCCGTACTAAACCTTAGCTTGGTGCCTAAGGCTTGGTGTAACTGTTCCCAAAAACGACTTGTAAACTGAGGACCTCGGTCAGAAACTATTGTGACAGGAACTCCGTGCAAACACACTATCTCTTTAACATACGACTCTGATAACCTTTCAGCAGAATAGGTTGCTTTGACAGGTAAGAAATGTGCTGTCTTAGTCAACCTATCAACAATTACCCAAATGGAATCATGTCCTTTGCTTGTCCTGGGTAGGCCAACAACAAAGTCCATGGTCACATGGTCCCACTTCCACTGGGGTATGGGTAAAGGTTGCATTGTCCCTACAGGCTTCTGGTGTTCAGCTTTAACTTGCTGACACACAGGACACCTCAGAACAAACTCTACAACGTCCTTCTTCATTCCAGGCCACCAATACAGATCTCTCAAATTCCGATACATCTTGGTGCTCCCTGGATGCATAGCATACATGGAAGAATGGGCTTCTTCCAGGACTAACTTCCTCAAGTTGTCCACATCCGGCACTATCATTCTCCCATTATAACAAGCTACTTGATCCTTTGAGTCATTAAAACCATCTTGGTTCTCATTTCCATACTCAGATCTTATATGTTGAACTGCAGCATCACCTAGCTGTGCCTCTTTAATCTGCTCCCTTAGGGTATGTTTAATATGCATCTCAGCCAACAATCCGGCTAACAATGACACCTTCAACTGTACATTGTCTTGCCTTAAAGAGATAAGCATATCTCTCCTAGAGCATACTAAAGAGTTTAGTTGTGCTCTATTCATGGTTGATGTTGCTGATTTCCTACTCAAGGCATCTGCAACAACATTGGCCTTGCCTGGATGGTAATCAATTGTACAGTCGTAGTCCTTGATTAACTCCATCCAGCGACGTTGCCTCATGTTGAGCTCATGCTGAGAGAAGATATACTTAAGGTTCTTGTGGTCTGTGAAAATCTGGAATGTCTCTCCGTAGAGATAATGCCTCCAGATCTTCAAAGCATGAACCACAGCAGCTAACTCCAGATCGTGTGTTGGATAATTCTCCTCGTGTTTCTTAAGCTGTCGGGAAGAAAAAGAAATCACTTGTTTATCTTGCATCAACAAACATCCTAGTCCATTTTTGGAAGCATCGCAGAAAACTATATACCCTATTCCTTGTTCAGGTAGCACTAGCACATGTGCTCTTGTCAACCTCTCCTTCAGCAACTGGAAAGACTGTTGACACTTATCACTCCAAGAAAATGGAGCATCTTTCCGGGTTAACTTGGTCAAAGGTAAAGCTATAGAGCTAAAGTTCTTAATGAACCTTCGATAATAGCCAGCTAACCCCAAGAAACTTCGAATCTCCGTCGGTGTCTTCGGTTGTTCCCATTGTAGAACAGATTCTACCTTTGTAGGGTCAACACGAATTCCCGAGGCAGATATCACATGTCCAAGAAAAGATACCTCTGGAAGCCAAAACTCACACTTGCTAAACTTAGCGTACAGCTTATGTTCTCTTAGCAAGGTCAAAGCTTGGCGAAGATGCTGCTCATGCTGCTGAGCATCCTTACTAAAAATCAGTATGTCATCTATGAAGACAACAACATACTGATCAAGGAAAGGTCGAAAAACTCTATTCATGAGTTCCATGAATGCAGCTGGTGCATTGGTTAGTCCAAACGACATAACCGTGAACTCATAGTGACCATATCTTGTCCTAAAGGCAGACTTGGATATGTCACTATCCTTAATACGGAGTTGATGATATCCAGACCTCAAGTCTATTTTTGAAAAGACTGTTGCACCACGCAACTGGTCAAAGAGATCATCAATCCTCGGCAGAGGGTACTTATTCTTTATTGTTACTTTATTGAGTTGTCTGTAGTCGATACATAACTGCATTGACCCATCTTTCTTTTTAACAAACAAGACCGGAGCACCCCAAGGTGAAGTACTCGGTCAGATAAAACCTCTCTCAAGTAACTCTTGAAGTTGTTTCTTGAGTTCTGCCATCTCGGCAGGCGCCATTCTATATGGAGTCTGAGCTATGGGTTTCGTATATGGGGTCAGATTGATTTCAAAATCAATCTCCCGAGGTGGTGGTATACCAGGAAGTTCTTCAGGAAACACATCTTCGAATTCCCTGACTATAGGAACTTCAGCAGGATTAGAACTTTCCTTGGTAACATCTACTACATGGGCTAAGAATGCATAACATCCTTGCCTCAACAGCTTATTAGCAACCATAGCTGATACAAGACAGGTGGGCAGAATCTTTCTTTCACCTTGAAAGATCCATGTGCTGCTTTCGTCAGCAAATACAGCCAACTTGGACTCACAATCCAAGACAACTTTATACCTCTCTAAGGTATCCATCCCAAGGATTATATCAAATCCCTGCATATCAAGTGGTATAAGATCCACTTGAATGCGATGGTTAGAAAAGAAGAGGATGCAGGGAGAACATACCTCGTGCAAAACGGCAGACCCACTCAACGAAGTCTCTGACAACAAACTACCTGTCCTATGACTAACAGTCATATTGCAATTATGAATCACTTCACGAGTGATGAAAGAGTGCGTAGCACCCGGATCAATCAGAACGGATACAACACAGGATGTAGACATATCGGAATATAAAAGTTTCATCTGACCTGCCACTACCCGTGGATTGACCACTGCCTCAGGTGGGTTCATAGCATAGAACCTCGCAGTTGCCTGGTGTTGAGGTGGTGCTGATGATCCAGCTTGAGACGCTTGTCCACGTCCTCGAGCTGCTCCTTGATGTTGTCTATTCTGAGATCCCTGTTGATTCTGTCTCGGGGGTTGTTGTGTCACACCGACAGGCCTAGAACAGCAATCCTTCATCAAGTGTCCCATCTTACCACAATTGTAGCAACTCTTCTCCTGTTGCTGTGGTCTGGGTGGTCCAGTAACTGACACTGATGCAAAACTGTGCGTCCCTTGAAGCGGTTGAATCCGTCCTCTACCTCTGCTTGGTGTCCATTGAGTTTGAAAACTCGATCTGGGTGGTGGAGGGTTAGGTGCAGAGAATCTAGGTTTCTTGGAATCCCTAGATGAAGAACCTTGGAACTGTGGATATCTTTTATGGGTTTGTCTCTTCTCAACCACAGATCTCTCTATCCTTCGGACTGACTCAACGAAGGTAGAGAATCTCTCTCGGTTCTCTAAGGTAGATACAGGGGTTGACATATCAGAATTCAAACCCTTTTCGAATCTTCTGATTCTTTCCTCATCCGTAGCAGCCATGTGCGGACAGAACCGCAACAACTCCATGAACTTAGCTTCATATTCGCTAATGTTCATCATACCCTGCCTTAGTCTCTCGAACTGAGAGATCTTCTCATCTAGGAAAGTCTTTGGAAAATATCTTTTGATAAATTCCCGACGAAATTCTTCCCATGAGAACTCTACTCCAGGCCTCTTCTGCTCTTCCATGTTCCACCAGTGACCAGCACTGCCTTTGAGAAGATAGACAGCATGTCTAACCTTCTCAGCTTCCGGAATCATAAGAATCCTGAAAGCCTTCTCCAACTCTGTCAGCCATAAGTCAGCATCTGCAGGGTCGGCAGTCCCGAAGTACTCGGTAGCTCCGACACGACGAAGTCGTTCGAATGTCTTACCGATACCTTGTGTTTCAGGCTGGACAGGTGCACCAGGTGCAGGAATGGGCATCCTATCGGTTATGTGTGTCATGACAGTCATGAACTTCCCGAACATCGTCTGTACAGCTGGATTATTCATGTCAGCTGGGTCGAACTGGGGTGGCTCTCTTGGCGACTCAAGTGCAGGTTGTTCTATTCTCGGAACTCTTGCACCACCTCGAGGTGCACTAGCACTACTCTCTGCCACATACTCATCGTGATGTTCTGACATTCTTATGTATCTTCTTCTCCTGAGGAGCAGAAGATTCTATTAGATAAGGAAGGAGTACTAAAGGTAGACTCGACATCCTAAGTCCTATGCCTCTGTAGACTCAACTGACCTAGAGCTCTGATACCACTAGTTGTGGGCTCTGATCTCCAAACCATGACATAAACACGATTAAAAACGTAGCGGAAGCGAATCGGTAATCAGCGGAAGACAAAAATCACGAGAAATTAAAACTTTTCGAGACAAGAGCTTGGATCCATAAAAGCTTCTTTCATAAGGAGAGATAAACTATTTACATCTCAGGATAATTACTTCTTGAGTAATTATATACATCAAGATACAAAATCTCAAGATCACTATACAAAAGACTCCAAGACCTGAGAGTACAGAGGACACATAGGACTGACTCTAACTACACCACATGGCAGGACAATCTCCACCTGAGATTACTGCTGTCCCTGGTGCTACTGCTGAGACTGATCACCTGTAAACTGGTTCCTTTGTCTCTGACGTCCACCTAAAAAGTTGAAGTCTACGGGGTGAGACAATTATACATAATTGTCCCAGCGAGAGTTATAACTCTTTGCCAGAAGCTTTACTATAACATCAAAGAATATCTTAAGCAGTAAAGCCTTCAAAGTAATTAATAACAGTTGCAGGTATAACAAGATCTCTACAATTTTAGGAGATATGGAGAATATAAACATTATTGCAATGTAACATCAATCAACTAACTTGGAGTCATCTCTAACAAGTTATACTACATGGTTGATTATGTTTTACAAACAACATTATGCCCTGTGGAGATGAGGCATACCACTCATACTCCAACTGATCGCTGAGAAGTCACATCAGTATCATACATAGGTCATTAAGAGAGCCGGATTCTCATGACCTTCACCTTCCTCAGTCAGTAATAGGATCACTTGTAGGACATCTCGTGTCTCTACTACTATAGCTCACCAGGGTAAACTGGTCCTTCGCTATCTTAGAGTCACAGTGGCGTTCTGTACTCTCTTCGTCATCAGGAAGTTTCATATTTACCTACCACTGATACAGATATCTGTGCTTTCTTCGTCATCAGGAGGTTTCATGTTTACCTACCACTGATACGGTATGGAAATATAGTGAAGGATGGATGGATTACACATCTACATCACTTTCCTACACTAGGATGTAAGGTTCTACACATCCATGTACCCCACATACTCAAAAGTATGTGCTCCAGGAGTTCCCTGAGGAAAACCTGTTTCACCATCACTTAATCTCTGACAATGATGGATCTATGATCAGGGCTCTACATTATACTTGATTAGTTAGGTACATTCAGTATTCTTTAACAGCATACATTGTTCTTCAAACAATAACAGTAGCATAACAGCTATAAAAGAAGAATACTAAATGTAACAGGCCTAACTCATGCCAATCATCATTTCTCATTATCCTCATCACAAGTCATCTCTAAAGCATGACCTTGATGGTATTCATGGCTCTCACAGCCCATTATCAACATAGGATGCTACTGACAAGGCATCAGATTACCTTACTTATTCATAAGGCTAATAACATGCCTTCAATGAATATAACATCAACATCCATACCTGGATATGATTACCTTCATATCAGAACCTGCATGGTTAATACAACTGATACAGGTAATACAAAAACAAAGGATATACTTCCTACTCTTGTTATAAGAGTTAAATCTCTAATTCTCATCAAATAGAGTTTAATACTCACAAGCATGCCATTACCCTTGAATTAGGGTTTACTATTCACATTACATGTCATCACCCTTGAATTAGGGTTTACTATTCACATTACATGTCATCACCCTTGAATTAGGGTTTACTATTCACATTAAGGTGAATTGAACTCATAATATCATCATATATGAGTAACATCTTCATTGATGCTCTTAGATTAGTTAAAGGTTCATCATTTATCATAATTAGGGTTTCTATGATCTCACACAGGTGGATCATACCCTAATTATGCTCCTTCCTGTGCATTGGAGATGCTTTAATTGAGTTTTCACCTAAAAAGGGCACTTTCTCTCTCTAGAAGTAATTTCTCTCTCTAGATGTTATGACCCGTTTCAAAGTTAACCAATATGTATCATGATTAGTCCATAATTAAGTTAATTGAGATAAGTTAAGTGCTCATGTGATGGTTAGTGCATCATCAAGTTGATTAAGTTGAATTAAATACACAAGACACAATTAGTGCATAATTAAGGTGATTTAGGTTTAGTTAAATGCCGAGATGCAATTAGTTCTTTGATCAAGTGAGACAGTCTAATTGGCATGAGTATTCGCTTTGAGTTTGTAGTGGATTCCGTGCTTGGCATTTTGCAAGAAAAATTAGTTGAATCGGACCTCTGAGGCGATACTTATACCATTTTTAGTTTGCTTGGACTATTTTTGCAATTTTTACATTATTAGGTTATAAACCTTTTTCTTTTCCTTGGATTTCCTTTTCTCGCTTATCCCCTCCCCTCTTTCTTCCCGATAGAACAGGGAGTGGCCGCAAAGCGGCGCTCGACCTGCAGCAGGAAACAGATGGGCGATCCATGGCCCTAGCTTCAAATCAACAGCAGCCACTCCTCCACCATCCTTCCCTCTTCCTCTTCCCTTCTTCTTCCTCCTCTAATCACATCTAACCTAGCCGCTAGGGTGGTCGACTTGCAGCAGCGGCCAGCTGTTTCGACCGGCCAACCACCACGGCAGCAAGGCGGCTGAGCCAGGGTGAGAGAGAGAGAGAGGTCCGGTTGGGCTTCTTCTTCTTTTTCCCCTGCCTTTTTCCCCCATCCACGACCTAGCTGCTTGCTTGGGCGGCCGACCAGCAGTAGGTACGGCGCCCAGCAGCAAGCTGATCGGTCGGCTCCGATTGGCAGAGAAATGAGAGCTCTTGCTCTGGCCAGCGGCCTGTCGCGTATCGACGACACTCTTCCTCACCTTGGCCACCAGAAATCGAAGCATGAGCCCTAGGGCGGCGCCCCTAGCAGAGTTGCGGCTAGCAGCAGCAGTGGCCGATGGCCAGCTGCTTTGTTTTGGCCAGGAACTCGTTTTGGCGTGCAAATCTCCAAGAAAAAGGTGAGATTGACTTCGGCCAAGAGGCCTAAACAAGAATCCGCAGTCAATAGCTAAGTTCCAACACCATTTGAGCTAGATTTCCTACCTGTACGTGTGTGCGTGCACTGTTCCAATGCTGCAGGTTCAAATTGGGGCAATTCGGAGGTTGAAGACAACCCCCTGGACGCATTCCTGGACGGATCCGGACAAATTCAGACATTCCAAATTAGGTGAGTAGCGTTTCATTCATCTATCACCATTTAACTCGATAAAACGGGTGATTTTAGTTCGATCCGGTTTGACGCAGTTTTCAGCGTATACTCAGGTGTCGGGCAGTGTCGGTACCGTTAAATTACCAAATCACACGCTTTAATTATTAACGCTTGTACATCGATAATTAGCAATTGCTGTGTGTGAATTAGAATAGTATAACCACACGATCAATCGAAACTAAATTACTTGATTAAATGGTGAAATAGTAGCACACGACCAGAAACTGGACAGTTTGGACATAAACTCAGGTTGTATGATTTTTAATAAATTAATTGAGCACGATTTCAAAGTTGATATGAATAAATAAAAATATGCAATAAAACCCTAATTGCATATATCTTTTGACGTTAATATGTGTAAATTGATATTTACATGAAATGGCACATTTCTCTGAATTATTACCAGAAATTCTCAAGTATTGTTATTAAATTGTGTTGTGATAGGTAATTAACTTTTAATCGAGTTAAGTGCCAGGATTAGGGTTAATGTGCACGTTTTTCGAGAATTTTAGAAAATTGACAAATGTTGAGTATGATTCTTGTATGTGAAGTAAATTTATTTAATTCATGCAATAAGATGTTCAATTGCTTAAATTCGCTATGTATATGCCAGATTGAAATAAGTTGGGTTATTTATGCATTTCTAATTTGTCTGAATGCATGGTATGAGAATTTCTCAAAAATTACAATGATTTGAAATATATTGCTCTGACAGTTTTAGAATGACAGTGTATTGTGAATTGATCTGAAATCAGTAAATGTGATATTCCTGTTTAAATGGTTATATGTTAAATCAGTTAATAGACCTAGGTGCCCTAACACCGTAGAACCCCTAAGAGGTATCTGCAACTTAGGGGTGAAACTCGTGTTGCAACATCATCCGTGCTTGTGTCACAGACAAACGAGGAAAGAGAGGCAGTGTCTAATAACAATCGTGCGTGTGTCACGATGGCACTGGGAAAAAGAAAACTTGGTTATCTAACACCATTCGTGCTTGTGTCACAAAGGTAACCCTGTGAGACTCTCCGCCTGTGTGCTCAGGTTAGAGGAGGAGTCTAGAGTACTAGAATACTGCAGAGAGGCCCCTGAGTGCCTAGGACCTGCGGTGAGGCCCTTGAGCGCCTGAGAGTACAGTGAGGCCCTTGAGTGCCTGAGGCCCTTGAGTGCCTGAGAGTCCTGTGCAGACCAGGATAGCCGTCAGACTTAGCATTTCCCGGGTGTGTCGCTAAGTCTTGTACGGTGGGACCGTAGCATGAACTTGCTGCGGATCTTTATATGCAGAGTACACTGCATATATTTAGGACATAATAATAATGAAATGAATAAATAATCATGTAGGTTAACAGTAAATTTATATAACTGTTTATTTACCTGAAATACCTGTTGATGATTTAAATGTGATTATTATCTGTATATTTGTTATGTTATTAGAACTGCCTTGCTTAGTTCTGCATTTATGTTTAATTCCAATTTATAAACCTGATGAGTTGTTTAGTGATAGCTAAGTGAAATGCTATTCACTGAGCGAGTAGGCTCATACCTCTACTCAAAACATTTTCAGGTTATCGTCAGCAGCAGGAAATCAGAAGGATCGATTTATCCTTACACCTAGTCGATAGAAGGTTCGTAGTTAGTAGTTAGAGGTCTCTTAGTCCTTTCCCCTCGATCTTTGGGACAAGGTGTGAGTGAGAGAGAGAATGTGTATAAAGATGTAAATTAACTGTTATGCTTTATTTTATGTCAGATAATGTAATATGTTGTAGATTTACTTTATATTGCTAGTCAGTTAATAAAGATGCTTCCACAGTTTGTTTAGTTTCATTTTATAGCATTAAACAGATTATCTTTTCAATCCCTTTAAAATGTTTTAAAAAGTGAAGAATGGTTGGTTTATGTGACAAATCCCATCCTGTCGCGTCCTAATCTCGTGGTTTGTGGTTAATGTGAGATCGGGGCGTGACAATTTTGGTATCAGAGCGAGGTTTGAGTACATAGTTACTCAAGGTCAGGGGACGATAAGAGACCAATAGGATTAAGGTTTAGGTATCTTTCTTCTATCTGTAATATTCTAACAGGAAGTGTTCTGTTACATTATTGCGGATAGCAGGAAGAGGATGTGGTCACGAGAATCAAGTATTGAGCTTAAGATGAGTCGTTAAGAATCATTAAGGTCAAAGATAAGGTTATAAGTAAGGCGAATAATGAATGATGAGTTTTAGCTCTGGAAGGTCTGAGTGTTTAGATACCCTGGACAGGTATCTGAATACTTAGATTGACCAGTATCAAGCTACTCTGTCTGTTCTTCTCTGGATGCCCTGGCCAGGTATGCAGAGGAAGGATAGGCTAGAGAGAAACCCTAGAAATCTTAGGGTCAAGAAATAAGAAATTAATGTAGGAGTAAGAGATTAAATAAGGAATGTGATATAACTCCTACTTTATATTGTTTATCTGATTTAAAGATCACTGGAAATGCTTTTATATGCATGAAATGAAATTTCCAGTTTGTAAAGTAAACATGATTCTTTTATATTGTTGTGTCATGAAGTGAATTGTTTAATGTTTGTTTTCTTTGTATTAATGTAGACCCGAAATTATGTTTATATGAGTTTGCCCTAGGTGGATATTCTTTCCACATGTTTAAGGTTAATAGGGGTTGATTAATCCCGAGTAGCTCTTGGCTTCAGGACTACAGGTTCGGCCTGGTCCGGCTGGCAGGATGCGTTACTGGGATCTAACGACTTCTATTAACAAGTAAAATATGAATATAAGTCTAAATGTTCTTTTATCTTGAAAATTTGGGTTTGAGAAACATAGACCCTAATTGGCCCAAATTAGGATTTTAATGACATATGAATACAGAATTTGATAAATAGAATGTCTCACTAAATGATTTTTAGTATTTTATGTGTGACTCTGATTTAGCCCAATTTTGGATATGATTTGGATGTATGAAATATAAACAACATTAGAGAATATCAAAATTTTTGAAGAATGTTCTGACCTGTTCATCGGCTGAGTTTCAAACTCGACCGATCACATTTTCTGAATGATATAGCAGTGTGGTAATTGAATTTTATCTTTTTATTGGTATATCCAATTGATCTCAAATTTTAACTATGTTTGAAAATCACAAATTTTAGACACTCTATTAATTTGTCGTAATTTTTGGATGACTTTTGATCTCTACAGTAAGGTGTCGGTCGAGTTGCAACTCGACCGAATCTGCTGCAGACTGCTATATAGCAGCGCACTGTTTGATTTTTAATTAATTATTGGTAATTTGAAATGACCTGAAATTTTTACTGGAGGTCTAAAACTTTATTAGGCACAACATATAAAATTTTCAGAATTTTTGAAGCTTCTGTTAGCAGTTTAATAAACGAATTACAGAAACTATTGTGAAAACTGAATTTTCAGCTAATGTAATTAAAGTTGAGTGCTGGGTTAATATGTTATTGACCCAAGCAACTCAATTTGATTTATATAATCGATTACACACACACAATAATTCTATGCTATTAATAAAGGATCAAACCCTAGAATGACTAAAGTTGTAGTAGTTTAAGGGATCTCATTAGTGATTAAACCTTGAATGCTAGTATCTCTGTAAAATAAGATCTTGAGATATGTTCTATGAAAAGTAAACTGGCTTTGATAGTGACCTAGGGTTTTGAAGTAGATGATCTGATCGGTACATGAACAACATGAAATGATTTAGAGGAATGAGTAAGATATAAACCTAAAATGTAACAATAAGTAAGTAACATAGAAAGCGGAATATTATCCGATTAAGATATGAAGATAGCTGATGAAGTTCATGTTTTTAAGACATGGCGTCACTATCTTTATGATGTGACAATAGATTATCACCCTGGTAAAGAGAATGTGGTGGCTGATGCTTTCAGCAGAAAGTCAAGTTCAACAGTTAATGCATTCTCTATGGCAGGTTTCAATAGAAACCTGTTAGTAGAAATATGAGAGTTGGACTTAGACTTAGGGGTAATAACACAGAGTGATTTGATTGGGTGATAGTGAGTTAAACCAGACTATGCATGACATGATAGGAGGAAAAGAGACTACAGTTTAAGTTTTTATGATGATAAGGTGTTGTATTAACATGACATGTTGTGTGTATCTCAAGATACTGTAAAATTCTTTTAAGGGGAAAAGTTGAAAGAAAAGATTTTTATGGAAGTGTATGTATTGATGTATGCTATGCTTTCGGGAGACATTATATGTATATGAGTCTCAAGAAGTTGAAATGGATAGTCAGATAAGCAGAAGGATGTAGCTGAGTGCGTGGTTAGAAGTAATGTGTACCAGTAGGTTAAGGCTGAACCCTAGAAATCTATATCTACCTTATAATCTTTTCCTATGCCTGATTGAGAATGGGAAATTATCACAATGGATTTTGTGGTAAAATTACCCAAGACACCTAGAGGTTGTGACTCGATATGAATAATTGTGGATAGACTAATTTAGTCTGCTCACTTTCTTCATATTAATTCGACCTTTGATGTCTCGAGACTTGACTAAGATATACATGGATAAAATAATTAAGTTACTTGGTAATCCAGTTTCAATCATATCATATTGAGTTTAAAAATACACAACTGATAATGGTACGGTTTGAGTATGAACCCAGAAAACACAGATTTGGTAAATCATTAGATGCATGATTTCAAGCTAGCAAGATAGCATTAAAATATGTAAATAAACCTAGTTGCATGCTTCCTGTTATGGTAATGTGTATGACTTAACATTTGTATGAATTGGCGCATTTCTCTGAGATATTATCAGAAATTCTCAAGTACTATTAAATATTTGTGACATGATACGTAAATAACTTTTAATAGAGTTATGTGGTGCATAAACCAGGAATTTGATTAATATGCACGTACTTCGAGAAATTTCAGACAATTGGTAAATATTACAGATGGTTTCTTATAAGTGGAGTAAATCACTCCTATTGGTATAATAGGATGTTCGATTACATAAATTCTGTATGTATGTGTCAAAATTGATTTAAGTTTGGAATATTTATGATTTTTTTTAATCTGTCTGCATGCAAGATATAAAGATTACTCAGTAAGTACAATGATTTTGAATATACTGTTCTGCCAGTTCTAGAATGATACCGTATTGTGATTTGAATTGCAATCAAACTGATGAGATAATGGAAACCCTAAGAGTAGGGTGTTTCCATGTGATTAGTGGATGAGATAACCCTAAGAGTAGGGTGTTGGCATGTGATGAATGAATAAGGCAAATGAAACCCTGAGGATAGGGTGTACGATGAATCAAGTATTTTGATATCAGTTTTCATTATGAGATGTGATGATTTTAACAGTTAAAATGCATGATTTTAATTTAGTACCAGATTGACATGTATTCTGTTTATTTAAGAATTTAAAATGTTTGTCTGCATGAATAGTATAATAATTTCTCAGTAGTTATCATAAATTGAGATACTGTTATAACGGTTCTGGAAAGACAATGTTTTGTGGTTTGATCTGGAATCAGATCAAGATGTGTCCTAGGTTAAGGGACCTATGCAGATGGTTGATCGAAGGATCAAGAAACTCAAGAATCGTGAGATACCATTAGTGAAAGTTCTGTGGAGGAATCATAATCTAGAAGAAGCTACGTGGGAGCTTGAATCTGAGATGCGTAACAAGTTTCCTTTTCTCTTTTAGGAATTTCGGGACGAAATTCTTATAAGGGAGGGAGATTGTTATGACCCGTTTCAAAGTTAACCAATATGTATCATGATTAGTCCATAATTAAGTTAATTGAGATAAGTTAAGTGCTCATGTGATGGTTAGTGCATCATCAAGTTGATTAAGTTGAATTAAATACACAAGACACAATTAGTGCATAATTAAGGTGATTTAGGTTTAGTTAAATGCCGAGATGCAATTAGTTCTTTGATCAAGTGAGACAGTCTAATTGGCATGAGTATTCGCTTTGAGTTTGTAGTGGATTCCGTGCTTGGCATTTTGCAAGAAACATTAGTTGAATCGGACCTCTGAGGCGATACTTATACCATTTTTAGTTTCCTTGGAATATTTTTGCAATTTTTACATTATTAGGTTATAAACCTTTTTCTTTTCCTTGGATTTCCTTTTCTCGCTTATCCCCTCCCCTCTTTCTTCCCGATAGAACAGGGAGCGGCCGCAAAGCGGCGCTCGACCTGCAGCAGGAAACGGATGGGCGATCCATGGCCCTAGCTTCAAATCAACAGCAGCCACTCCTCCACCATCCTTCCCTCTTCCTCTTCCCTTCTTCTTCCTCCTCTAATCACATCTAACCTAGCCACTAGGGTGGTCGACTTGCAGCAGCGGCCAGCTGTTTCGACCGGCCAACCACCATGGCAGCAAGGCGGCTGAGCCAGGGTGAGAGAGAGAGAGAGAGGTCCGGTTGGGCTTCTTCTTCTTTTTCCCCTACCTTTTTCCCCCATCCACGACCTAGCTGCTTGCTTGGGCGGCCGACCAGCAGTAGGTACGGCGCCCAGCAGCAAGCTGATCGGTCGGCTCCGATTGGTAGAGAAACGAGAGCTCTTGCTCCGGCCAGCGGCCTGTCGCGTATCGACGACGCTCTTCCTCACCTTGGCCACCAGAAATCGAAGCATGAGCCCTAGGGCGGCGCCCCTAGCAGAGTTGCGGCTAGCAGCAGCAGTGGCCGATGGCCAGCTGCTTTGTTTTGGCCAGGAACTCGTTTTGGCGTCCAAATCTCCAAGAAAAAGGTGAGATTGACTTCGGCCAAGAGGCCTAAACAAGAATCCACAGTCAATAGCTAAGTTCCAACACCATTTGAGCTAGATTTCCTACCTGTACGTGTGTGCGTGCACTGTTCCAATGCTGCAGGTTCAAATTGGGGCAATTCGGAGGTTGAAGACAACCCCCTGGACGCATTCCTGGACGGATCCGGACAAATTCGGACATTCCGAATTAGGTGAGTAGCGTTTCATTCATCTATCACCATTTAACTCGATAAAACGGGTGATTTTAGTTCGATCCGGTTTGACGCAGTTTTCAGCGTATACTCAGGTGTCGGGCAGTGTCGGTACCGTTAAATTACCAAATCACGCGCTTTAATTATTAACGCTTGTACATCGATAATTAGCAATTGCTGTGTGTGAATTAGAATAGTATAACCACACGATCAATCGAAACTAAATTACTTGATTAAATGGTGAAATAGTAGCACACGACCAGAAACTGGACAGTTTGGGCATAAACTCAGGTTGAATGATTTTTAATAAATTAATTGAGCACGATTTCAAAGTTGATATGAATAAATAAAAATATGCAATAAAACCCTAATTGCATATATCTTTTGACGTTAATATGTGTAAATTGATATTTACATGAAATGGCACATTTCTCTGAATTATTACCAGAAATTCTCAAGTATTGTTATTAAATTGTGTTGTGATAGGTAATTAACTTTTAATCGAGTTAAGTGCCAGGATTAGGGTTAATGTGCACGTTTTTCGAGAATTTTAGAAAATTGACAAATGTTGAGTATGATTCTCGTATGTGAAGTAAATTTATTTAATTCGTGCAATAAGATGTTCAATTGCTTAAATTCGCTATGTATATGCCAGATTGAAATAAGTGGGGTTATTTATGCATTTCTAATTTGTCTGAATGCATGGTATGAGAATTTCTCAAAAATTACAATGATTTGAAATATATTGCTCTGACAGTTTTAGAATGACAGTGTATTGTGAATTGATCTGAAATCAGTAAATGTGATATTCATGTTTAAATGGTTATATGTTAAATCAGTTAATAGACCTAGGTGCCCTAACACCGTAGAACCCCTAAGAGGTATCTGCAACTTAGGGGTGAAACTCGTGTTGCAACATCATCCGTGCTTGTGTCACGGACAAACGAGGAAAGAGAGGCAGTGTCTAATAACAATCGTGCGTGTGTCACGATGGCACTGGGAAAAAGAAAACTTGGTTATCTAACACCATTCGTGCTTGTGTCACGAAGGTAACCCTGTGAGACTCTCCGCCTGTGTGCTCAGGTTAGAGGAGGAGTCTAGAGTACTAGAATACTGCAGAGAGGCCCCTGAGTGCCTAGGACCTGCGGTGAGGCCCTTGAGCGCCTGAGAGTACAGTGAGGCCCTTGAGTGCCTGAGGCCTTTGAGTGCCTGAGAGTCCTGTGCAGACCAGGATAGCAGTCAGACTTAGCATTTCCCGGGTGTGTCGCTAAGTCTTGTACGGTGGGACCGTAGCATGAACTTTCTACGGATCTTTATATGCAGAGTACACTGCATATATTTAGGGCATAATAATAATGAAATGAATAAATAATCATGTAGGTTCACAGTAAATTTATATAACTGTTTATTTACCTGAAATACCTGTTGATGATTTAAATGTGATTATTATCTGTATATTTGTTATGTTATTAGAACTGCCTTGCTTAGTTCTGCATTTATGTTTAATTCCAATTTATAAACCTGATGAGTTGTTTAGTGATAGCTAAGTGAAATGCTATTCACTGAGCGAGTAGGCTCATACCTCTACTCAAAACATTTTCAGGTTATCGTCACTAGCAGGAAATCAGAAGGATCGATTTATCCTTACACCTAGTCGATAGAAGGTTCGTAGTTAGTAGTTAGAGGTCTCTTAGTCCTTTCCCCTCGATCTTTGGGACAAGGTGTGAGTGAGAGAGAGAATGTGTATAAATATGTAAATTAACTGTTATGCTTTATTTTATGTCAGATAATGTAATATGTTGTAGATTTACTTTATATTGCTAGTCAGTTAATAAAGATGCTTCCACAGTTTGTTTAGTTTCATTTTACAGCATTAAACAGATTATCTTTTCAATCCCTTTAAAATGTTTTAAAAAGTGAAGAATGGTTGGTTTATGTGACAAATCCCATCCTGTCGCGTCCTAATCTCGTGGTTTGTGGTTAATGTGAGATTGGGGCGTGACACTAGAAGTACTTTCTCTCTCATCATAATGTTAGGTGATATCAACATCACTCTAAATCAGGTTGGATTAAGTCATCATAGGCTAACATAGCCCAAAACATCACCATCATGTGATTAGGGTTTGATTTGATCAATGTATTACTTAATTTACCCTTCAGGGGTATTTTGGTAATTCACCCCATTGATCATCATCATGGTCAAAACGTTAGTCCATTAACCCCTTAATATCCTAGGTTATCATTAGGGTTTGATTAGGGCAACATTGAACCATTTATATCATCAATCGATTGAAAGAAGTCAACCTTGAATTATCTTGATTGATCTCAACCATCAACCCTCAATCGATTTGAGACCCGTTGGTTGAGTTGACCTTTTGACCAATTGACATTAGGACCGCGAGGATGTGTAGACCGTTTGGTCACTTTTGACCTCAGGACCGCGAGGCCTCTTCCTCCTCCAAGACCGCGAGCCCTCCATTGATTCAAGACCGCGAAGACTCCAAATGAGGTTAAGACCGCGAAGATCATGAAGACCGTTTGCCCTTCTTTGACCCCAAGACCGCGAGGCCCCTCACGGTCTTGAGACCGTGAGCCCTCTCACGACCTTGACACTGCGAGCCTCCTCACGACCTTGAGACCGCGAGCCTCCTCTCGACCTTGAGACCGCGAGCTCACATGGTCTCAACCACTTGGTCCATCAACAAGATTCAATGATACACCCGATAATGTCAACTCATGTTGAAGCCCTCAAAAGGTCAAAACTATGATGACCACTTATGGATTGGGTCAATTAAGATTATGTTTGACCACTTGGTCATTCAATTGACCCTCAAAGGTTGACCAATTAGGGTTGAAGTCGATTCAATTAGGGTCTATCAATGTTCACCCATCAACACTCAACAATGTGACCCAACACAAGGTTGAACCCTTCATTTGAGCTCCACATGGGCCCAAACATGGCCCAAACGGTCTTGAGATCATGTGGGTGGACCCCACATGGCCTTGAGACCATTTGCCCAAGATTTCATCAAAGTCCAAGGTGATTTGATAGGGGTTGAACCATGATTGATCCACAAAACAGCATTTTGATTAAATTGATAACTTATTTGCAAATAGGTCCTCAATTGGTCAATTTACTTAACCCTAGACCTTCAAACGGTCTTGGGTGATTGTCCTCTCGGTCTTGAGACCGTTTGCCCATCCAATTTTGGATTCTAGTGCAAATTCATCAAGGTTGGGTCAATTGAGTTGAGGGTTATATCAATATTTAATTGCAATGTAATTTGGTGTAGTTGTACCTTCAATAGGTCAACTAATCTTAACCCCAGACCTCCAAACGGTCTTGGTTGATTGCCCTAGCGGTCTTGAGACCGTTTGGGTGTCCCTAAAGGGTCTTGAGACCGTTTAGGTCAATCAACCCTAAAAACCCTAATTAGGTTACCATAATTTCAGTACTGATTTCACCTAGGGTTAGCCCTAGTATTCACCTTTCAACTCTTAGCCCGTTTGGAATTAGACCATCAAACTTGGTGAGTTGTTAATTAACATAATTTTGAACAGTAATCTCATACGGTCAACGCCTGGTCAACGACCGTACACGGTCTTGAGACCGTTTGCCCAAAAAGGCAATTTCAGACCGTTTGAAAATCAGGAATAAATTCAAATAAAGTTGTTACTTCAAAAGGTCATATCTCCCGATTCCCTTGGAGTTAGCCTCCCAAATTTTGAGGGTAATTAGCCTATATAATTAGGAACAAATTTATTATACGGTCCACGCTCGGTCAATGGGGCCAAACGGTCTTGAATACCGTTTGCCCTGTCGCGGTCTCGAGACCGTTTGCTCACCTCGCGGTCTTGAGACCGAGGGACCAAACTTTTGAGACCGTTTAAGGAAGTGAAAAGCGGTGGGTTTTTCTTGGAAATCACGACTTCATCTCCTAGCTCAAGAACAGTACGAATATCCCATGGATTTGCTTGCAAAATAGCAGGGAAAAGTAGGGAAACATGAAGAGCTATCATCTAACCGCATATAAGAGATGTACATAGTAAAGCATGGGTTTAGAGTTATAAAACCCGCCTAAAGCTTGCTTCTTGAGCTCCAAGCTTTCAAGCTCCAAGATCTAATGGCTTTCTTGAGTTCCCACAGGTTGGCCAAGGTGAAAACTCCAAGGAAGAATGAGAAGGGATGGCTAGAAAGATAGGATTTCATGAGTTAGTCACCAAATTGACCTTGAATTCGAGTTCTAACCATGGAATTAGGCAAGAAGAAGGGTCCCAAACCTACCTTGTTTCCCTTGGTCATCCTCCTTAGCTCCAAGGAAGTCTTTAGTCGTCTTTGGTGAAATGGAACAGTGAAGGGAACGAAGGGCAAGTTCCCTTGCTTAGAGAAGTTGAGGGTATATATACTAGGGGTAGGATTTTCAACATTAGTTCTTAAGTTGTCCATAATTCCAACTAGGTCCCTCCTTCTTTTACTTGCTCGTCCCTTCCTCTTTATTATAAGGACAAACCTTATCTTAAGGTCTAGAAAAAGAAGGCAAAGAAGAACAATCTAATAATAAGGTACATACATAAAGAGATTTTGCACATATACCCTGATTATTCAATCACAAGGCATATTTCATAACTTGATAACTCAATTGAGGTGAATCCCTCATCATTTCTTCTCTTAATGATGGCAAGAGTCTAAAAAGATACATTAGATGACATATTTCACAATTTGCATCCCTTAATTTGGGTAAATTGCATTTTACCCCAAATTAGGGTTCCAAGCACCGAGATTGCTTCCACAGCTGCACCTTGGTGCCCTAGCTTGGGAAATCCCTCAAACTTTACCAAAAAGATTCTCATGATGTCTCAACATCAGAGGAACATCTCAACATGTGCAAATTGCAAGCTAACCCTTTTAACTGGGTAAATTGCACATAGGTCCCTGTATTATCAAAACAATGCTACAACTTTAAATAAAAAGGAGCAAATACTGAAATATATGTTTCTGAGAAACTTAATTACATGCTCAGAGTTAATCACAAAGATTTAATCACATATTTAGGCAAAATACCTAGGGTTAACTCATAACCCAGGTCAGGGATGTTACAATAATCAATTGTACAATCGTAGTCCTTGATTAACTCCATCCAGTGGCGTTGTCTCATGTTCAACTCATGTTGTGAGAAGATATATTTTAGATTCTTATGGTCTGTGAAAATCTGAAATGTTTCTCCATAGAGATAATGTATCCAGATTTTCAAAGCATGGACCACAACAGCTAGCTCTAGATCACGTGTCAGATAATTCTCCTCATGTTTCTTAAGCTGTCGAGAGGCAAAAGAAATCACTTGATTATCCTACATCAACACACATCCTAGACCATTCTTAGATGCATCACAGAAAACTATGTACGCCTTCCCTTGCTCAGGTAACACTAGCACAGGTGCACTTGTTAACCTTTCTTTCAACAGTTGGAAAGAATGTTGACACTTATCATTCCAGACAAAAGGAACCTCCTTCCTGGTCAAGTTGGTTAGGGGTAAAGCTATAGAACTGAAGTTCTTAATGAACCTCCTGTAATAGCCTGCCAGTCCTAGGAAACTACGTATCTCCATTGGTGTCTTTGGCTGTTCCCATTGTAGGACAGATTCTACCTTCTTAGGATCAACACGGATACCTGAGACAAATATTACGTGTCCTAGAAAAGAAACTTCTGCTAACCAGAACTCACATTTGCTAAACTTAGCATACATGTTATGCTCTCTTAGCAAAGTTAAAGCCTGACGGAGGTGCTGCTCATGTTGTTGAGCATCTCTACTGTATATCAAGATGTCATCAATAAAGACTACTATGAACTGATCAAGAAAAGTTTGAAAGATTCTATTCATGAGTTCCATGAATGCAGCTGGTGCATTGGTTAGTCCAAACGACATAACTATGAACTCATAGTGACCATACCTTGTCCTAAAGGTAGAATTAGATATGTCACTCTCCTTAATATGCAACTGATGATATCCCGTCCTCAGATCTATCTTATAAAAGATAGTTGCACCACACAACTGATCAAATAAGTCATCGATCCTTGACAGAGGATACTTATTCTTTATGGTTACTTTATTCAACTGTCTATAATCAATGCATAACCGAATCGATCTGTCCTTCTTCTTAACAAAGAGAACCGGAGCACCCCATGGTGAAGTACTCGGTTGGATAAAACCTTTCTCAAGCAACTCCTGCAGCTGTTTCTTGAGCTCTGCCATCTCAACAGGTGCCATTCTATACGGTGTTTGTGCTATTGGTTGCGTGCCCGGGATTAGATTAATCTCAAAATCAATCTCTCAGGGCAGAGGTACACCTAGAAGTTCCTCAGGGAACATATCTTCAAACTCCCTAACTATTAGAACTTCAGAAAGATTATGGCTCTCCACTGTGGTGTCTACTACATGTGCCAAGAATGCAAAGCTTCCTTGTCTCATCAGCTTCTCAGCTACCATAGATGATACAAGACAGGTTGGAAGAATCTTTCTATTTCCATGAAAGATCCATGTGTCACCACCATCAGTGAACACAGCTTGCTTGGACTCACAATCCAAGACAACCTTATACTTTTCTAGGGTGTCAATCCCAAGAATTATATCAAACCCATGCATTTCAAGTGGTATAAGATCCACTTGAATGCGATGTTCAGAAAAGGAAAGAATGCAAGGAGAACACACCTCCCGCAACACTACAGAACCCATCACAGGGGTTTCTAATAATAGACTATCTGCTCTATGACTGACAGTCATGTTGCAGTCATGAATCACTCTTTGAGTGATAAAGGAATGCGTAGCACACAGATCAATCAAAACAGATATGAAGCAGGATGAAGACATATCAGAATGAAATAGTTCCATCTGACCTGTCACAACTCGAGGGTTGACTATTGCTTCAGGTTGATTCATCGCATAGAATCTCACCATTGCTTGCTATTGACCCTGTGCTCGGTTGTTGGGTGCCAACGAACCAACTTGGGATGCTTGTCCACGTCCTCTAGCATCACTCAAAAATTGTCGCCTCTAAGAGCCTTGCTGGCTCTGCCTCAGAGGTTGAGTCACCACTGTGTTTCCAACTGGACAGTCCCTCACTAAATGTCCTACATGTGTACACTAGTGAGAGGTTCTATTCTCTTGGTATGGTCTAAAAGGTCCAGTTGCTGACGTTGATGCTGTACTGGGAGCTCTATTTGGTGGTAAACTATGACCTCTACCCTTGCTGGATGTCCACTTTGTCTGGGTGTTGAACCTTGGTAGTACTGTTAGTGCAGAAAATCTTGGTTTCTTAAAACTCTCGGACCTCAGTCCCTCGAACTGTGTATACAACTTCTTATTGTGAACATGACGCTTCTCAGTCACAGACCTTTCTATCCATCTTACAAACTCCACAAAGGTGGCAAACCTCTCCCTGTTCTCTAAGGCAGACACATGAGTGGTTAATTCAACGTTCAACCCCTTCTCAAAATGCCAAATTCTTTTCTCATCAGTAGCTGCCATATGCAGACAAAACTGTAAAAGATCCATGAACTTAGCTTCATACTCACTAATGTTCATTGGTCCTTTCCTTAACCTCTCAAACTGAGAGATATTCTCATCTAGAAATGTCTTGGGGAAATATCCACTGACGAATTCTCATCAAAATAATTCCCATCCGATCTCAACACCTGGCCTCTTGCCCTCTTCTATTGTCCACCAGTGGCCAACACTCCCTTTTAGAAGGTATACTGCATGCCTGACCTTCTCTGTTTCTGGGATATTAAGGATTCTGAAGGCCTTCTCCAGCTCAGTCAGCCACATATCTACGTATGCTAGGTCAGCTGTACCAGCATATTCTGTGGCTCCAACCCAGCGAAGTCATTCAAAAGTCTTGCCAGCTCCCTGTCCTTCATTATGGGCTGGTGCCCTCAGTGCAGGTGGTGGCATCCTATCTGCCATATGCGTCATGGTTGCCATGAACTGCCCAAACAAATCATGGAAGGCTGGGTTTTCCAATGCAGCCTGGTTAAGCTGGGGATGTTCATGTACTGGTTCCTCCCTATCCTGATCCCTTGCACCTCTTCCTGGTGCATCAATGCTACTCTCAGCAACATGTTCTTCGTGTGATCCAGACATCTTCAAGTTCTTCTTCTCGTCCTATATGAGCAGAAGACACTATCAAATTATTGGAAAACACCAGAACATACTCAACAAACTTAATCCTATATCTCTGTAGACTCAGCGAACCTAGAGCTCTGATACCACTAAACTGAGATGACCCGACACCAAACATCGGATAAAGACAATTGCGGAAGCGGTCATTTGTAGTGGATTACTAAAAATCACTAAAAATTAAAACCATTTACAAGGAGATTCATACATAGGGAAACTATTTCGAAAAGAACCAAAGTAATTTAATTACATTATGGTTCACAAGTACATGTCCTGTATCATCTCTTCTTGAGGATCACATACATCAACTGCCCTGTTAAAACTATACATAGGCAGCATAAGAATCTCGAGGCATCAAGCCAAAATCTTAGATCGATTTATTAAACTAACTACTAACTCTGAGGACCTGAGAGTACAGAGATGACTCATAGGACTCTATATACAAGATATGACAGCCAGTGCCTCCACCTGAGTGTCACTACTATCCTTGTTGCTACTGTTGCTCTTCCCCTGCTATAGGGTTTCTGCCTCTTCTTTCGCATCCACCTAAAAAGTGTTGGTGACCAACAGAGTGAGACCCAGTCCCAGCGAGAGATATAACTCTCTGCCAAAAACATTATTATTACAGTTTATTAGAACAAAACTGAGCAGAGGAATCATATATATTCAACAATAGTTAAATCAATGTCTAAACAGGTTAGAGCAATATTCTTATTCAAAGCATTTCGGCTATAACTTGATAAAACAACATGTCACTTATCCAATAAGGAATATGAAGAACATGTATAACATTTATCTGATATACTAAGCAAGATAACATCAACCAGTGATTCTCATATTTCAACCTTAAGCAAATACACTACATGGCTGATTATATTTTACAATCATACTTAATTCCCTAAGGAGATGAGGTATACTGCTCATACTCCAACCGACCACGATTAAGTAAAGCATTAGTACCATACATAGGTCAATGGAAGAGCCAGACTCCATCACCTCATATGTCTCGATCAGTACATGATCATATACAGGACATCTTGTGTCTCTGCTAAATAGCTTTCCAGGGTGCGGTGTCCAACTTTTAAAAACATGATTAACTAATGCGGAAGCGGTCGTTAGCAACAGAATTACAAAAAATCACTAAAAATTAAAACGTTTTACAAAGAGATCCATAGACTGAAAAACTCTTTCATAAGGAACCAAAGTATTTCAAATACATCCTGGTTTACTAGTACATTTCTTGTACCATTTCTTCTCGAGAGTTACAAACATCAGCTGCCCTGTTAGACTATATACATAGGTAGTACAAATCTCGAGGCATCAAGCCAAAATCTCAGATCAATACTAAACTAACTACTGACTCCTAGGACCTGAGAGTACAAAGATGACACATAGGACTCTCTATTAACAGGACATGACAACCAGTATTTCCACCTGATGATTCACTGCTGTCCTTGGTTCTGCTGCTGCTGCTGTTCTTCCCTTGCTGTAGGGTTTCTGCCTCTTCTTTGGTGTCTACCTAAATTGAAAAATTGTCCCAACGAGAGATATAACTCTCCTCCAGAAACATTATTATTGCAATTAATAGTATAAAACTGGGTAGAAAAATCATAAACATTTAACAGCAAATAATTCGATATATAAATAGATTAGAGCAGTATTCTCTATCAAATTCCTTTCAACTATGTCTTAATAAAGTAGCCTGGCACTTATCCAATAAGGAATTGAAGAGCATAAATAACATTTGTCTATTTATAATATATTATGCAAAGTAACATCAACCAATGATTCTCATATTTCAGCCCTAAGAAAATATGCTACACGGCTGATTACATTTTACAAACATACTTAAGCCCTGAGGAGATGAGGTATACTGCTCATACTCCAACCGACCATTGCGAAATCGAAATCGGTACCATACATAGGTCAATAGAAGAGCTGGATTCCCATGACCTCATCTTCCTCACTCAGTGTGAGGACCTTATGCAGGACATCTTGTGTCTCTGTTAAATAGCTTTCCAGGGTATACTGGCAACTTCGCTATTAGAGTTACAGTGGCATGCTGTACTCTCTTCACAATCGAGGGATATTATATTTATCTCACATCGATCCAACATTAAGATCATTGGGAGATTAATGATACATCCATCCCGGTCTTCGGGAGATTAGTGATACATCCATCCCGACATAAATAATGAAAGATTGAGAGATTTAATGTTTACCTCACATCAATTCCTTCATTAGGGCGTAAGGATATTCACACCCATAACCCCCACATACTCAAAAGTATGCCCTCCAGGAGTTCCCATAGGAAAACTTGTTTCACCATCACCAAACTAGTGACAACGATGGATCTATGGTCAGGGCTCTACATGATACCATTTCACTTGATTAATTAAGTACATTACATTATTCTTTTAGCATCAAACATGTTTTCAAACATAAAACATTATAACAATTGCTACAAGAATGAGTATTATTTCTATCAAGTTCTTTTCAAAGCTTTGTTAGACATTGGGATCTCAATCCCTTATCACATCAGGGTATTCTCATCCTTTATCATCTCATCATCATGATTATGAAATATGGGTATTCAAACCCTTAGTTCATCAATACACTGGTTACCACTTTATCAGGTAACTTAATGCCTTCAGGTTATCTGACCAATGTAAACATAATATTTGCAATACACGTATTTCACATGGCTCTTAAAGCTCAATAATGTCTCTTGTTACCACTTACTAGGCAACACAGCAAATTATGGATCACAAAGCCCATATAGCAATTTTAGTAGTAACACATCATATCTCATACCTGGCTATGTCCACCATCTTATGTAACCTGCATAATTAGTGCACATGATGACAATTATATCAATCACAAATCAGCACTATGCATTATAAGAATAACATCACTATTTCATCATTTGAGTTAAGATTTCCTAATTTATGTCAATTAGGAATACTTTACCTCATTTCCCAGATTTGGGTTATGATTTATCATCATACTGCCCAAAATTAGGGTTTCATACATTACAACCCAAGATTAGGGCTCCACATATCTTCATCCTATATCAGGGTAGGATTTTATATCAAAATATCACATACCAGTATATGTCATTACCATGAATTAAATGTTATATCACATTATTATGATTTCATTTTGACATCACCCTTGTCTAGGGTTCCACATGACATCACCCTCACTTAGGGTTTCATATGGCTTCACCCTCGATTAGGGTTTCTCATAACATCATCCTCAATTAGGGTTTACTATTCTCATTCAATCAAGGTTTATTATTAAAATACCCTGAATTAGGGTATCTCATGTCATTACCCTCAATTAGGGTTTACTATCACCATGGATTAGGGTTTCACCTATCATTTCCCTCAATTAGGGTTTACGATCACCATGGATTAGGGTTTCACCTATCATTGCCCTCAATTAGGGTTAGGGAACATTGACGTTCCAATTAGGGTTCACGATCTCTTATTCAAGGATCATATCCTAATTACACATTCATTCATGTTGAAAGTGTTGAGACTTAATCACCACATGATAATCATTCATGTAGGAAGTCATTTCCCTCATCCTTTATAAGATGATATTACTTCAAACCTGATTAAATTAGGTTAACTCAATTTGATTAGAGGGCTGACACATGTATTGTGTCATTACTTCCATAATCATCAAGGATTAATCATTCAAGAGGTACTAATCACCTTATCTTATTACGGGTTCAATTACTATAATCACCCTTGGATTACATCATGTAATGATCAATTAAACAATTGATCTTTAATCACCTTAAGTGTCCATATGGTTATAACTAATTAATTCTCAAACGGTCTTGGTCATGTAGACCCCAAATGGTCTTGACCAACCAGACCTCAAACAGTCTTACTTGAAATAACTCCAAATGGTCTAAGACCGTTTAGAACTCCAAACGGTCTTGATCAAACACTTGAAATCATTTAGCAAAGTAGGTTCTTGAAACTGTTTGACAAAGTTGATACTTGAAACCGTTTGAGTCTCAATCAGTTTGGGATCGTTTGGTCCCAAATGATCTTGAAACCATTTGGACTCAAATGGTCTTGAGACCGTTTGGTCCAAACCTCCTCAAAACCGATTGGACCAAAAATGGTCTCAACCACTCATATTGCTTTAGGGTTTCCAAGATTGATTTCCTCATCAATTGAATCCATGTAATTACTCCTCAATTGAACCTAAGCACCATACTTCAATTGATCTTAATGAATCATCTTTCAATTGATTAAACTTTCAATTGATCATCAATTAGGGTTTTGAATCCAATTGAATTAGGGTTTGAAATCGACGAACTTTCAATATTAGTCATTGTGGAACTAATTACTTTGAAATCACTGGACCACCATTAAAATTGGGCATGACCTGACCTAAAACGGTCTTGAGGTCGTTTGGTTGACCTCCAAACAGTCTTGAGGTCATTTGGATAACCTCCAAACGGTCTTGAGACCGTTTGCCCCATCCATCATTAAAATTTGTGAAGTTCAATTAGGGTTTGCATTGTTGAATTGCTCATCAAACTAGCTATTGATTGCTTTTCAATTTGATATCTTTGGATCTTCAACTACTCAACCATACTAAACCCTAGACCTCCAAACGGTCTTGGTTTACCTCCAAATGGTCTTGAGACCGTTTGGGTTAATCAACCCAAAGAATTAAACTGATCAATTGCAAAATCAGCACTCAACCCGATTAGGGTTTCTAATTAGATGATTGTCCATACATTGATTCAATCAATTGGAACTATTAGATCCTCCTCCAACAAGTACTAAGGTCCTGACATCAAACAGTCAACCCATACAAATGGTCAACCATCCTAAATAGTTTGGGGTTCAAGACTCTAAACGGTTTGCAAACCGTTTAGTCTCCAAACAGTTTGGTGAAACCGTTTGGACCAAGATCTTCAAAACCGTTTGCAAGGGAAACTTGTTGGATTGCATGCCCAATATGATGTCATCATCATCTACCTTCATTCATTCAAAATCTTCTGCCATTTTCATGGTAATTACAACAATGGATCAAGGGAATTTCAAATAGAACAAAACGTTCAACAAATAATGGAGATTTCAATGCAATAACAATATTTAAGGGTTTGAGTTATATAACCCACCTCCAATTGAGCTTCAAAGCTTGGAGCTTCACGTAAAAAATGGTGGAGGAAGCTTTTTCAACTCTCCCAAGGCTCATCCTCAAACTTTGGAGTGAAAAGATTGGCTAGGATTGAAGATGGAGTGAAATAGAGAAGAAATCATGCATTGTTTTGTGATTTCCACCATGAAATCAAGGTGAAAGAAGATCAAGAAGCTTACCAACATGTTAGGGGTTGTCCTACTACTGCTCCTAGATCCCTTGGTTGTTTTTGCAAGCAAAGACAGGAAGTGGATTCGAAAAAGCCTTTGATTTGGGTTGTAAAAGGTGTTTTTATAAGAAAATCAATGAGAGAGAAAATGCCTTATAAAATTCTTTTAATTCCAAAATTAGTGCCTCCTCTTCCCCTCAATTCCTTGGACACGAAGCCCTATTCTCCCACTTGCAAAACCTCTTCATTATACAAGAATTAAAAGAAAAGGAATTAAGCACCTTAAACATATTATACCAATATCCCCTTTTTAGTGGATATTACTTTTTCTTATAATAATGTGAGTGAGTTATCCATTCCCTTGGATATTTCGTTGCCTTTGCAAGGCATAAGGGTGTTCACACTTGAGAAAATTCAACGATCTCATTTTTGGTTGAAGGCCCTTCAATTATTTTATTTATTTTTGCACTAAATTGAATTAGGGTTTCAATTATGCTTAAATCTTGATTATTTTAATATCAAGATTCTCTCTCCTCTAAAATATTTCAAATGAGGCTCCCCTCCCATTTTATTTTCTCTAATTGATGCCAAGAAACATGGGGGACCCTCTAGAGGTGGTATTTTTCATATTGAACCCTAGGTTTTGGGTAAATTGCACATTACACCAAAACTAGGTTTTAATGCACAAACATTGCTCAACAAGCTCTATCTTGGTGCTCAAGCTTGTGGAAACCATACCACTACATCATTCTCATTATTATGATGCCTCAACATCAGAGGAAAATATTATCATGTACAATTTGCAAGTCAACCCCTCAACTTGGGTAATTTGCACTTTAGCCAAAACTTACAAAATAATGTTTCAACATTATTCAAAAAGGACTGAAATTGAAATATAAGTTCCTCTTGAGCCTTAATTACTTTCCAAGAAATATGAACAAGCATCTAATCAACATTATTAAGCAAAACATCTAGGGTTAGAGCATAACTCAGGTCAGGGATGTTACAAATTATCCACCCCTTCCAAGGATTTCGCCCCCAAAATCATCAACAAAAACATTTAAGATAAAAGAGTAGGGTATTTTCTCCTCATCTCTTCCTCTAGTTCCCATGTAGCTTCTTCATTGTCACGGTGATTCCAGAGGACTTTTACAAGACATATGTCTTTCTTTCGTAGCTTTTTAATTCTTTTATCAAGGATCGTCACAGGTCCTTCAACATATGATATATCATCACTTAATTCTACCTCCATAGGTTATAGAATTGATTCTGTGTCAGGATGACACTTCCTCAACATAGAGATGTGGAACACTGGATGCAACTTATGCAACTCAGGTGGTAACTCCAGCTTATAAGCTACCTTTCCAATCCGTTCAATGATTGGATAAGGCCCTATAAATCGAGGAGCTAACTTTCCCTTCCTTCCAAATTTGAGAACTCCTTTCCAAGGTGAGACCTTGAGATATACTTTGTCTCCAACTTGGAATTCTAAAGGTCTTCTCCGTTTGTCGGTGTATGATTTCTATCTATCCTGTGCAGTATTTAACTGTTGTTGTATTACTTTAATCTTCTCAGTTGTCTGCTGCACTAGCTCAGGACCGAAAAGTTGATTTTCTCCAGTTTCATACCAACATAAAAGATATCTGCATCTTCTACCATATAATGCTTCATATGGTGCCATGTCAATACTGTGCTGATAGCTATTATTGTAAGAAAATTGTATCAAGCTCAGGTGTAGATCCCAACTTCCTACAAACTGAAGGACACATGCTCTAAGAAAATCCTCCAAAGTTTGTATGGTCCTTTCAGATTGTCCATCTATCTGAGGGTGAAAGGTTGTACTAAACCTTAACTGCGTGCCCAAAGCTTTGTGTAGTCATTCCCAAAAATGACTCGTGAACTGGGAACCTCTATCAGAAATGATAGTAGCTGGAATCCCGTGAAACCACACTATCTCATCTACATATAACTGTTCTAGCTTCTCAGTAGTGTAGGTTGTTTTGACAGGTAAGAAATGTGTTGCCTTTATCAACCTATCAACTATTACCCAGATGGAATCATGACCTTTGGTTGTTCTAGGCAAACTAACCCCAAAGTCCATGGTCACATGATCCCATTTCCACTGTGGTATAGGCAAAGGTTACATTGTTCCTGCGGGCTTCTGATGTTCAGCTTTAACTTTCTGACACACCGGACACCGCATAACAAACTCAGCTACATCTTTCTTCAATCCCGACCACCAATACATATCTTTTAAGTTATGATGCATCTTGGTGCTCCCTGGATGCATAGCATACATAGAAGAATGAGCTTCTTCCAAAATTAACTTCCTCAAGTCATTGGCATTAGGTACTACCATCCTACCATGGTAACAAACTACCTGATCCTCTGACTCATGAAATCCATCCCATTTCTCACTACCATTCTCAGATCTAATCTGCTGAACTACAACATCAGCTTGCTGGGCTTCTTTGATATGCTGTCTCAGAGTTGGTTTTATGTGCATCTTAGCTAACAACCCAGCTAACAATGATACTTTAAACTGTACATTGTTTTGCCTCAAAGATATAAACATATCCCTCTTAGAGCACACTAAAGAATTCAACTGTGCTTTATCTAAGGTTGGTGTTGCTGATTTTCTTCTTAATGCATCAGCAACCACATTAGCCTTCCCTGGATGATAATCAATTATACAATTGTAGTCCTTGATTAACTCCATCCAGTGGCATTGCCTCATGTTTAGCTCATGCTGAGAAAAGATATACTTTAGGTTCTTATGGTCTGTGAAAATCTGGAATGTCTCTCCATAGAGATAATGTCTCCAGATCTTCAAAGCATGGACCACAACAGCTAGCTCTAGATCATGTGTTGGATAGTTCTCCTCGTGCTTCTTAAGCTGTCGAGAAGCGAAAGAAATCACTTGCTTATCCTACATCAACACACATCCGAGACCGTTCTTAGATGCATCATAGAAAACTATATACCCCTTCCCTTGTTCAGGTAACACCAGCACAGGTGCACTTGTCAATCTTTCTTTCAATATTTGGAAAGAATGAAGACACTTGTCATTCCAAACAAAAGGAACCCCTTTTCTGGTTAACTTGGTTAGGGGTAAAGCTATTGAACTGAAGTTCTTAATGAACCTCCTGTAATAGCCTGCCAACCCTAAGAAACTATGTATCTCTGTCGGTGTCTTTGGCTATTCTCATTGCAGGATATATTCTACCTTCTTAGGATCAACACGAATACCTGAGGCAGATATTACGCGTCCTAGAAAAGAAACTTCTGGTAGCCAGAATTCACATTTGCTAAACTTAGCATACAACTTATGCTTTCTTAGCAAAGTTAGAGCCTGACTAAGGTGCTGCTCATGCTGTTAAGCATCTCTGTTGTAGATCAAGATGTCATCTATAAAGATGAGTACATACTGATCAAAAAAAGGTCGAAAGATTCTATTCATGAGTTCCATGAATGCAACTGGTGCATTAGTTAGTCTAAATGAGATAACTATGAACTCATAGTGACCATACCATGTCCTAAAGGTAGATTTAGGTATGTCACTCTCCTTGATACACAACTGATGATATTCCGATCTTAGATCTATCTTAGAAAAGATGGTTGCACCATGCAACTGATCAAACAAGTCATCTATTCTTGGCAGAGGATACTTGTTCTTTATAATTACTTTATTTAATTGCCTGTAATCAATGTATAACCGCATCGATCCATACTTCTTATTAATAAAGAGGACTAGAGCACCCCATGGTAAAGTACTCGGTCGGATGAAACCCTTCTCAAGCAACTCCTACAACTGTTTCTTAAGCTCTGCCATCTCAACAGGTGCCATCCTATACAGTGTTTGTGCTATAGGTTGGGTTCCCAGAACTAAATTAATTTCAAAATCAATCTTTTGGGGTGAAGGTACACCTAGAAGTTCTTCAGGAAACACATCCTCAAATTCCCTGACTATTAGAACTTTAGAAGGATTAGGACTCTCCATGGTGGTATCTACCACATGTGCCAAAAATGCAAAACATCCTTGCCTCATCAGCTTCTCAGCTACCATAGCTGACAGAAGACAGGTTGGAAGAATCTTCCTATCTCCCTATAAGATCCATGTGCTACTATCATCAGTGAACACAACTTGCTTGGACTCACAATCCAAGACAACCTTGTACCTTTCTAAGGTGTCAATCCCAAGAATTATATCGAACCCATGCATCTCAAGTGGTATAAGATCCACTTGAATGCGATGCTTAGAAAAGAAAAGAGTGCAAGGAGAACACACCTCCCGCAATATAGAAGATCCCATCAAAGGAGTTTCTAACTTCAAACTTTCTGCCCTATGACCAACTGTCATATTGCAGTCAAGAATCACTCTTTTAGTGATGAAAGAATGCGTAGCACCCAGATCAATTAAAACAGATACGATGCAGGATGTAGACATATCAGAATAAAACAGTTCCATCTGACCTGTCACAACCCTAGGGTTGACTACTGCATCAGGCTGATTCATCGCATAGAATCTTGCCGTCGTGTGCGGTTGATTCGATGCTCGATTACTGGGTGTCGACGATCCATCTTGGGACGGTTGTCCACGTCCTCTTGCGCCACTTGGAAATGGTCACCTCTAAGAGCCTTGTTGACTCTTCCTCTGAGGTTGAGTCACACTTGCTTCTCTGGATCGAAAATCCTTCATCAAATGCCCCATCTTTCCACATATAAAACAACCTCTGTTCCCTGGATGTGGTCTAGATGGTCCTGTTACCCACACTGATACTGAGCTGTGGGCTCCTTTTGGTGGTAAACTACGGCCTCTACCCCTATTTGACATCCATTGCATCTGGGTATTAAACCTTAGTGGTGCTATTGGTGCAGAAAACCTCAGTTTCTTAAAACCTTTGGACCCTTGTCCATGAAACTGAGTGTACACCTTCTTGCTCTTAGTTTGTCACTTCTCTGTCACATACCAATCTATGCGTATGACAGACTCCACTAAAGTAGCAAACCTCTCTCTGTTCTCTAAAGCAGACATAGGAGTGGTCAAATCGACGTTCAACCCCTTCTCAAAATGCTGAATCCTTTCTTCATCGGTAGTTGCCATATGCAGATAGAACCGCAGAAGCTCCATGAACTTAGCCTCATACTCACTAACATTCATTGGTCCTTGCCTTAATCTCTCAAACTGAGATATCTTCTCATCAAGGAACGTCTTAGGAAAGTATATATTGATGAATTCTCGTCAGAATAATTCCCATCTGATCTCTACACCCGACCTCTTTCCTTCTTCTATGGTCCACCAATGACCAACACTCCCTTTAAGAAGGTACACTGCATGTCTAACCTTCTCAGCTTCTGGGATGTTAAGGATCCTAAAGGCCTTTTCTAGTTCAGTCAGCTACATGTATGCATTTGTTGGTTCAACTATTCCAGCATATTCTGTGGCTCCAACCCGGTGAAGTCATTCAAATGTCTTGCCGGCTCCCTATCCTTCATGGTGGGTAGGTGCCCTAGGTGCAGGTAATGACATCCAATCTGTCATATGAGTCATGGCTGCCATAAACTGTCCAAACATGGCTTGGAAGGCTGGGTTTCCCATATCAACTTGATTGAACTGGGGTTGTTCAGGTATGGGCTCCTCCCTATCATGGTCTCTTATACCTCCTCCTGGTGCAGCAATTCTACTCTCAGCAGCATGTTCATCGTGTGATCCAGACATCTTTAGTTCTTCTTCTCCTCCTATATGAGCAGAAGATACTATCAGATAAACTGGAAGACACTAGAACAAACTCAACAACCTTAATCCTATGTCTCTGTAGACTCAGTGAACCTAGAGCTCTGATACCACTAAATTGTGGTGTCCAACTTTTAAAAACATGATTAACTAATGCGGAAGCAGTCGTTAGCAGCGGAATTACTGAAAATCACTAAAAATTAAAACTTTTTACAAAGAGATCCATAGACTGAAAAACTCTTTCATAAGGAACCAAAGTATTTCAAATACATCCTGGTTTACTAGTACATTTCTTGTACCATGTCTTCTCGAGAGTTACAAACATCAGCTGCCTTGTTAGACTATACATAGGCAGTACAAAATCTCAAGGCATCAAGCCAAAATCTCAGATCAATACTAAACAAACTAATGAATCCTAGGACCTGAGAGTACAGAGACGACACATAGGACTCTCTATTAACATGACATGACAACCAGTATTTCCACCTGAGGATTCACTGCTGTCCTTGGTTCTAGCTGGTGCTGCTGTTCTTTCCTTGGTGTAGGATTTCTGCCTCTTCTTCGGTGTCTACCTAAAAAGTTGAATCCCACGGGGGTGAGACAATTGAAATTTTTTCCCAGCGAGAGATATAACTCTCCGCCAGAAACATTATTATTGCAATTAATAGTATAAAACTGGGCAGAAAAATCATAAACATTTAACAGTAGATAATTCGATATATAAACAAATTAGAGTAGTATTCTCTATCAAATTCCTTTCAACTATGTCTTAATAAATTAGCCTGGCACTTATCCAATAAGGAATTGAAGAGCATAAATAACATTTGTCTATTTAGAATATATTATGCAAAGTAACATCAACCAATGATTCTTGTATTTCAGCCCTAAGCAAATACGCTACATGACTGATTACATTTTACAAACATACTTAAGCCCTGAGGAGATGAGGTATACCGCTCATACTCCAACTGACCATTGCGAAATCGATATCGGTACCATACATAGGTCAATAGAAGAGTTGGATTCCCATGACCTCATCTTCCTCAGTCAGTGTGAGGACCTTATGCAGGACATCTTGTGTCTCTATTAAATAGCTTTCTAGGGTATACTGGAAACTTCACTATTAGAGTTATAGTGGCATGCTGTACTCTCTTCGCAATCTAGGGATATTATATTTATCTCACATCGATCTGACATTAAGATCATCGGGAGATTAATGATACATCCATCCCAGTCTTCGGGAGATTAGTGATACATCCATCCTGGAATAAATAATGAAGGATTGAGAGATTTAATGTTTACCTCGCATCAATTCCTTCATTAGGGCGTAAGGATATTCGCGCCCATAACCCCCACATACTCAAAAGTATTCCCTCCAGGAGTTCCCGTAGGAAAACTTGTTTCACCATCACCAAACTACTGACAATGATGGATCTATGGTCAGGTCTCTACATGATACCATTTCACTTGATTAATTAAGTACATTACAATATTCTTTTAGCATCAAACATGTTTTCAAACATAAAACATTATAACAATTGCTACAAGAATGAGTACTATTTCTATCAAGTTCTTTTCAAAGCTTTGTTAGACATTGGGATCTCAATCCCTTATCACATCAGGGTATTCTCATCCCTTATGATCTCATCATCATGATTATGAAATATGGGTATTCAAACCCTTAGTTCATCAACACACTGGTTAGTACTTTATCAGGTAACTTAATGCCTTCAGGTTATCTGACCAATGTAAACATAATATTTGCAATACAGGTATTTCACATGGCTCTCAAAGCTCAATAATGTCTCTTGTTACCACTTACTAGGCAACACAGCAAATTATGGCTCACAAATCCCATATAGCAATTTTAGTAGTAACACATCATAGCTCATACCTGGCTATGTCCACCATCTTATGTAACCTGCATAATTAGTGCACATGATGACAATTATATCAATTACAAATTAGCACTATGCATTATAAGAATAACATCACTATTTCATCATTTGAGTTAAGATTTCCCAATTTATGTCAATTAGGAATACTTTATCTCATTTCCCAAATTTGGGTTATGATTTATCATCATACTGCCCAAAATTAGGGTTTCATACATTACAACCCAAGATTAGGGATCCAAATATCTTCATCCTATATCAGGGTAGGATTTCATATCAAAATATCACATACCAGTATATGGCATTACCTTGAATTAAAGGTTATATCACATTATTATGATTTCATTTTGACATCACCCTTGTCTAGGGTTCCACATGACATCACTGATCAACCTTTTTCACGCGTCTGGAAATGAACGCGGGACAAAGGAAGGAATCAAGCTTTAAATTTATAACCCGAAACCTTCTAGGCCCCCACAACTTTATTACGGGGTTGAAGTAGATATACAGGGTCGAACACAGGGAAGTGGTGACGTTTAGGACGCCACAGATCTCGTTCTTTAGTTAGATAAGCAAAGATGATAGTCGATAAAAGTAAGTGCTAGAACTAGTCTAGCGGGTTGTCACGATATAAAACAAAACAAAGAAAAGAAAACAAAACAAAATAGAGCTCGTGAGTCTACTAATCAGAGAAAGAGAGTTCCTGGCTATGTAACCACAAATGGGGCAGTCTATGCACTGGTTCTCGGGCATAGACAAGCCTCAAACACCCAAGCAAGCATCTAGTATGCACAATGGCATCTGTCCTGTGGGGTCGTCCCACTCGCTCTCGCGATGCGTGACTAAAACCATCAACAATATGTCAATGAACCTCTCTCGAGGAATGACATATCAACACCTCGGAATACACTAAGTTCCCTCTCGGGTCTTAGGATATTCCAGTGTGTTAGGAACAGAATACCTTGGATCGTCCTCCTCTCGGGTTCAGATCCAAACTATCATCTCTTAGCTATTCCTACAACGGATCTCTCGATACAGGCAGAAACAATAGTTTAAGCGAGTAAGAGATCAACCAAACTAGCAATCATAACTTGGAAAGAGAAAATAGAACATGCAACATACTAGATCTGATATGAATCTACTTGCTTAAGGCAAAAGTATATAAACATGCCCAGATCGGGCTACATAGCTAAGAAGGAGCTAACTAGCCATAGACAAGCATAGCTGGCACCGAACAAAGATGGATAAACATCGTTTGTACAAGAAACAAAGGAATGCAGTAGAATGAAAGAGAAGAGGGAAGAGATATAGCCCGTAGAGGAGAGGTGGATCTCGCTCCTCGGCCTCTGTGTAGGTCGGATATCGGCCCTTGGGTCTTCTCTTCGTCCCTCTAGACTCCTCGACTCACTCTTTCTCTAGACCGTATCGGGCGGCGGCCGTATTGGTCGGCGCAGCCGTATCAGTCGGTAGACTTTTGGGGAACTCGACACACTAGCTCCTTGGTCTAGGCACTAGCTCTTGCCGGGTCCTCCCTCCGGCTCCCCTTCTTTGTACGTTGGCAGCTGCTATTTATATGCAGCGAGTTGATGGGAGTTGTAGCTTTTATTGGTCCACATGTCCTTCATCCGTGGCTTCAATCTTGAGGCATCGGGCAGCGACCGTATTGGTCGGCGGCCGTATCAGTTGGTGGCCGTATCAGACGGCGGCCGTATCGGTCGGCGCGGCCGTATCGGCCATGCCCTATCAGCCAGCTGCTGGAATTCTTGTCTTTTCAGGTTCGGTACTTGAGAGTCCCAAAATTGGCTAGTTTCGGTGCCTGCAAGTCTAAAACAGGCTAATTAGCTACATTATGGGCTATTTTGACTACATTATCTAATGGAGAGACATAAAACATAAAACATGAACAAAAGAGTGCATATTAAGACTAAAGTGGTGCAAAACTATAGATAAAATGCATAGAAAATATGCGCTAATTTGGGTGTTATCAACTACCCCAAGCTTAAAACTTGCTTGTCCTCAAGTAAGGATGTGCTCAAGGAACAAAAGATAACATCCAAAATAAGCCTGGCAATAAATGATAAGGTTAAGAAAAATAGTTTAAAGCATCAATACTCTTGATCCATGTCATTTCAGAATAAACCCCCACCAAACAAGCACAATCCTGCCAAAGTAAGATCAAAGAATTTCCAGGCAAGATTAAGCGAATTCACTATAGCCTGCCAATACTCATGAGGGTTTGAATCATAATTATTTAATCATGAAAGAGTTGTCACTTAGGTGATCATGCGGGTGATGAGTAATGAGCCATCACCATGAATACATGCATACCAATCAAGAATACCACACCTCTCACTTATTCATGTCCTAAGAAACAAAGCAAAAAGACTCTAATGACTTTTGAGGATCCCGATCTACATCAGGTTGGTCCATGTAGCGAGCAACAGTCCCTGCAGTCCGAACCAGTTGGTCCAAAGCAGTGAGATGAACTCCTCGTACTGCACCCGAACCAACCCTGCTACTGAGATGATCTCATAGGTCACCTAGGGGGTTCCTAGTGACTCTCTAATGAGCATTTGGAGTGGTACTACCAGGCACAACATATCCGCGTTTGTGAGCACAGTCATACACCGGCTGGGCACCACCCTCAACTCTCCTAAAAGAGAAAACATCGCTCATTTATTGTTCACACTCAGGCTTTTATCATCTGCATTCTATTTTTGGGCTTGGGTGAGAACTATATAGATATTTTTGGGATTTTATGGGCGGCCAAACCTCTTTTGCACATTTTTATATTTTTCATCTTTTTGACTCAATCTAATGTGAGAAGGCACGTAGTCCATCAAGGAGAAACATTTCATCTTGATCATAGCTCAAAGCCCATCATAATCTGCTTGATACCTGTGTGAGAAGTAGCAATTATGATTCAAGAATCCTTAGAATAGAGGCAAGCTTGTGAAATTCACAGCTAGGAGACTTTAATCATGATTTAGCTCATTCCAACAGTCCTTTACCATGGATTTGTCATTCACAACATAGATAAAGGGAATTTAGCTTTAAGCTATGAAAAAGGGACATAACCTTAGATTTATTACCAAACTCAAGGAAAGAGTCAAAGAACAAGTCAAGCGAGAGGTCAAGCAATTTTTAAGATGAAAACTGTGAAATTAGGCATAAAGTCAAGAATTTATCTATTAGAGTCGCACCACATAGCCATAATTGCGAAGCTACAAGCTTATGCTATATGTAAGAAATAAACATGTATGCAAGAAGGGTGAAGAGAAAGAAGGGCGAAGCCTACCACCCCAAGCTTAAGAGTTTTCTCGTCCTCGAGCAAGACTTAAACTTGAAATAGTGAGGCAGGAATGCATGATTGGTAATGGCAGTTATTGAAGTTCTAAAGATGATGCATGGATGCAAGGATATAAAACAGTTAGAGGAAAGAAACTAACAAGAACATGAAAAGAAAAATTTATTGTAATAAAGGGCGGGAGGGTGGGTAATAGAAAAGGGGGTGGCTGCCCCACAATACCGACACTGGGATCCCAAATTCTGAGTTTTGGGACCAGTGTCACCTGTGTCTTGCCGACGGGTTCCGCCACATGATATGAGTAGAATAGGCGGATGTGTTGGCCCTGCTGAGTCTGAAGAAGAAAAGTAAAATCTGGCGACTCGGTGAAGTCATCTTTGTGCTGGAAGTGGCTTGAACTGCATTGGGATGAATTCTTCAGCATTTCATCCTCAGGGTACCTTTCATTATATGATTATAAAAATGAAGGTCCTGGGATGTCGACACAGGATGAGATAGATGAGAGAGGTTGGACGTCATCTTGAGGACTCATATCTTCTCTCTCCATCTCTGCACTTGAGGTTGGATGCTCAGATAAATCTTCATGTACTGTCTGAGTCATCCAATCATCTTCTAAGCAAAAAGTACCCCCTGAAGAATCTATTTGTAGTTCTACCACCCCAAGCATATCACCTGGCGTGGATTCAGGGGTGTCTTCATGCTCAACAACCATGTTGTAGTGAACCGTCCATCATGCCCCCTTGACGTCCACCAAGCCTTGTAAAAGGATGGTGGCAAATGATGGCTCATGCTTCTCCAACTCGTCCAAGTTACTGTACTCACTGCTCCATGTCGAGCAGCTGTCATCGTCGTTGAACAAATTGTTCCAAACCACGGTTGGCGTACTGCTCAAAGTGAAATGACAAGTCTCAATATGAGATATGTCACTCTGGTCTGGTTCAATATCTGACTCTGGTTCCTCTAGCCAACCTTCTGGCTGTGAGGAAACTTGGCTTTTAGAGTCTTCATCATCGTCATCATAGACCCATTCATGTCTATGACTCATTTCTTCCATTAGTTCATCAGTTGGGTCATCTGGATAGAATGAAGGGCTTCCCCAAGTGGGTTGGTCTTCATAGAAAAATCCTGGTGAATCCAGTTGATGGTCTGAATAGGATGATGGTGCATACTCCACTTCATACCCAATGGAATGGTCTTGATGACTAAAGTCTTCATTATCTTATGATGGCATTTGTAATTGGATTGTAACTAAATCAATGAGCTCTTGGAGCCTCCTGCCTTGTTCAACATCTTTATCATGAAGTTGTTGTACTTGAGCAGAAATGCTTTCGAGACCCGTCGATTCTTCCATGCACATCGGTTGCTGACCTGCTATACTAAACTGATGCGCTTGAACGAATCCTCGCTCAACAGTTAGAACTAGACTTCTACTGCAGTCTGCAGCCTCAGTGGCTACTTTGAGATGACGATCCTGCTCTTCTAGCAGTTGTTGCATTGGATCGACATCTTCTTGGAGATGAGGCGCTAAGGAGGTGAGTGTTTGAATACATTCCCTAGCCAACTCCACTACCTTAATAAGTTCTTGATCCCATGATAGAATGGGGGTCGATGGTTGACTGGAAGTCTCCTTTGTTGGAATTTCAACATATGACGATGGTGGAGGTGAGTATAACTCGACTAGTTGCAGAGCACGACCTTCAATTATTTTCCAGCAGTCGGAACTACAGAAAAACTCAGGAGGACAGGTGGACAAGATGACTTGTCTTGCGGAAGCAAGGTCCATGGCTGAAAAAAAGGTATGAGAAAAAGAAAAAAGATTTAGTATATATGAACAAGTATGTGTAAAGCAAGAGGAAAACTATGCATGTATATATAGACTTATAGTGACAGAACAAAAATATACTAGGCGTGTAAATGTGGAAAACCACGTCCCCGGCAGCGGCGCCAAAAATTGACCGGCCTTTTTCACGCGTCTGGAAATGAACGCGGGACAAAGGAAGGAATCAAGCTTTAAATTTATAACCTGAAACCTTCTAGGCCCCCGAAACTTTATTATGGGGTCGAAGTAGATATATGGGGTCGAACACAGGGACGTGGTGATGTTTAGGATGCCACAGATCTCGTTCTTTAGTCAGATAAGCCAAGACGATAGTCGATAAAAGTAAGTGCTAGAGCCAGTCTAGCAGGTTGTCACAATATAAAACAAAACAAAGAAAAGAAAACAAAACAAAATAGAGCTCGTGAGTCTACTAATCAGAGAAAGAGAGTTCCTGGCTATGTAACAAAAAACGGGGCAGTCTATGCACTCGTTCTCGGGCATAGACAACCCTCGAACACCCAAGCAAGCATCTAGTACGCATAGTGGCATCTATCCTGTGGGGTCGTGCCACTCGCTCTCGCGATGCGTGACTAAAACCATCAACAATATGTCAATGAACCTATCTCGAGGAATGACATATCAACACCTCGGAATACACTAAGTTCCCTCTGGGGTCTTAGGATATTCCAGTGTGTTAGGAACAGAATACCTTGGATCATCCTCCTCTCGGGTTCAGATCCAAACTATCATCTCTTAGCTATTCCTACAACGGATCTCTCGATACAGGCAGAAACAGCAGTTCAAGCGAGTAAGAGATCAACCAAACTAGCAATCATAACTTGGAAAGAGAAAATAGAACATGCAACATACTAGATCTGATATGAATCTACTTGCTTAAGGCAAAAGTATATAAACATGCCCAGATCAGGATACATAGCCAAGAAGGAGCTAACTAGCCATAGACAAGCATAGCTGGCATCGAACAAAGATGGATAAACATCGTTTGTACAAGAAACAAAGCAATGCAGTAGAATGAAAGAGAAGAGGGAAGAGATATAGCCCGTAGAGGAGAGGTGGCTCTCACTCCTTGGCCTCTGTGTAGGTCGGATCTCGGCCCTTGGGTCTTCTCTTCATCCCTCTGGACTCCTCGGCTCACTCTCTCTCTAGACCGTATCGGGCGGCGGCCGTATTGGTCGGCACAGCCGTATCGGTCGGTAGACTTTTGAAGAACTCGACACACTAGCTCCTTGGTCTAGGCACTAGCTCTTGCCGGGTCCTCCCTTCGGCTCCCCTTCTTTGTAGGTTGGCAACTGCTATTTATATGTAGCGAGTTGACGAGAGTTGTATCTTTTATTGGTCCACATGTCCTTCATCTGTGGCTTCGATCTTGAGGCATCGGGCAGTGGCCGTATCGGTCGGCGGCCGTATCGGGCGGCGTGGCCGTATCGTTCGACGCGGCCGTATCGGTCGGTGCGGCCGTATCGGCCAGGCCCTATCGGTCAGCTGCTGGAATTCTTGTCTTTTCAGGTTTGGTACTTGAGAGTCCCAAAATTGGCTAGTTTCGGTGCCTGCAAGTCTGAAATAGGCTAATTAGCTACATTATTGACTATTTTCACTACATTATCTAATGGAGAGACAGAAAACATAAAACATGAACAAAAGAGTGCATATTAAGACTAAAGTGGTGCAAAACTATAGATAAAATGCATAGAAAATATGCGCTAATTTGGGTGTTATCTATCACCCTCACTTAGGGTTTCATATGGCTTCACCCTCGATTAGGGCTTGTCATAACACCATCCTCAATTAGGGTTTACTATTCTCATTCAATCAGGGTTTATTATTAAAATACCCTGAATTAGGGTATCTCATGTCATTACCCTCAATTAGGGTTTACTATCACCATGGATTAGGGTTTCACCTATCATTGCCCTCAATTAGGGTTTACAATCACCATGGATTAGGGTTTCACCTATCATTTCCCTCAATTAGGGTTTACTATCACCATGGATTAGGGTTTCACCTATCATTGCCCTCAATTAGGGTTTACTATCACCATGGATTAGGGTTTCACCTATCATTGCCCTCAATTAGGGTTAGGGCACATTGACCTTCCAATTAGGGTTCATGATCTCTTATTCAAGGATCATATCCTAATTACACATTCATTCATGTTGAAAGTGTTGAGACTTAATCACCACATGATAATCATTCATGTAGGAAGTCCTTTCTCCCTCATCCTTTATAAGATGACATTACTTCAGACCTGATTAAATTAGGTTAACTCAACTTGATTGGAGGGCTAACACATGTATTGTGTCATTACTTCCATAATCATCAAGGATTAATCATTCAAGAGGTACTAATCTCCTTATCTTATTAAGGGTACAATTACTATAATCACCCTTGGATTACATCATGTAATGATCAATTAAACAATTGACATTTAATCACCTTAAGTGTCCATACAGTTTTAACTAATTAGTTCTCAAACGGTCTTGGTCACTTAGACCCTAAACGGTCTTGACCAACCAGACCTCAAATGGTCTTACTTGAAATACCTCCAAATGGTCGAAGACCATTTAGACCTCCAAAAGGTCTTGATCAAACACTTGAAACCATTTAGCAAAGTAGGTGCTTGAAACCGTTTGAAAAAGTTGATACTTGAAACCATTTGACAAAGTTGATACTTGAAACCATTTGAGCCTCAATCAGTTTGGGATCGTTTGGTCCCAAACGGTCTTGAGACCATTTGGTCCAAACCTCCTCAAAACTGATTGGACCAAAAATGGTCTCAACCACTCATATTGCTTTAGGGTTTCCAAGATTGATTCCCTCATCAATTGAATCCATGTAATTACTCCTCAATTGAACCTAAGCACCATACTTCAATTGAGCTTAATGAATCATCTTTCAATTGATTAAACTTTCAATTGATCATCAATTAGGGTTTTGAATCCAATTGAATTAGGGTTTGAAATCGACGAACTTTCAATATTAGTCATTGTGGAACTAATTACTTTGAAATCACTGGACCACCATTAAAATTGGGCATGACCTGACCTAAAACGGTCTTGAGGTCGTTTGGTTGACCTCCAAACAGTCTTGAGGTCATTTGGATAACCTCCAAACGGTCTTGAGACCGTTTGCCCCATCCATCATTAAAATTTGTGAAGTTCAATTAGGGTTTGCATTGTTGAATTTCTCATCAAACTAGCTATTGATTGCTTTTCAATTTGATATCTTTGGATCTTCAACTACTCAAACATACTCAACCCTAGACCTGCAAATGGTCTTGAGACCATTTTGGCAATCTCCAAACGGTCTTGAGACCGTTTGGGTTAATCAACCCAAAGAATTAAATTGATCAATTGCAAAATCAGCACTCAACCCGATTAGGGTTTCTAATTAGATGATTGTCCATACATTGATTCAATCAATTTGAACTATTAGATCCTCCTCCAACACGTACTAGGATCCTGACCTCAAATGGTCAACCCATCCAAACGATCAACCATCCTAAACGGTTTGGTGTTCAAGACTCTAAACGGTTTGCAAACCGTTTAGTCTCCAAACGATTTGGTGAAACCGTTTGGACCAAGATCTTCAAAACCATTTGCAAGGGAAACTTGTTGGATTGCGTGCCCAAGATGATTTCATAATCATCTACCTGCATTAATTCAAAATCTACTACCATTTTCATGGTAATTACAACAATGGATCAAGGGAATTTCAAATAGAACAAAATGTTCAACAAATAATGGAGATTTGAATGCAATAAAAATATTTAAGGGTTTGAGTTATATAAACCGCCTCCAATTGAACTTCAAAGCTTGGAGATTCACATCAAAAATGGTGGAGGAAGCTTTTGCAACTCTCCCAAGGCTCGTCCTCAAACTTTGGAGTGAAAAGATTGGCTAGGATTGAAGATGGAGTGAAATAGAGAAGAAATCATGCATTGTTTTGTGATTTCCACCATGAAATCAAGGTGAAAGAAGATCAAGAAGCTTACCAACAGGTTGGGGGTCGTCCTCCTGATGCTCCTAGATCCCTTGGTTGTTTTTGCAAGCAAAGAGAGGAAGTGGATTCGAAAAAGCCTTTGATTTGGGTTGTAAAAGGTGTTTTTATAAGAAAATCAATGAGAGAGAAAATGCCTTATAAAATTCTTTTGATTCCAAAATTAGTGCCGCCTCTTCCCCTCAATTACTTGGCCACGAAGCCCTATTCTCCCACTTGCAAAACCTCTTCATTATCCAAGAATTAAAAGAAAAGGAATTAAGCACCTTAAACATATTATACTAATATCCCCTTTTTAGTGGATATTACTTATTCTTATAATAATGTGAGTGAGTTATCCATTCCCTTGGATATTTCGTTGCCTTTGCAAGGCATAAGGGTGTTCACACTTGAGAAAATTCAACCATCTCGTTTTTGGTTGAAGGCCCTTCAATTATTTTTATTTATTTTTGCATTAAATTGAATTAGGGTTTCAATTATGCTTAAATCTTGATTATTTTAATATCAAGATTCTCTCTCCTCTAAAATAATTCAAATGAGGTGCCCCTCCCATTTTATTTTCTCTACTTGATGCCAAGAAACATTGGGGACCCTTTAGAGGTGGTATTTTGCATATTGAACCCTAGGTTTTGGGTAAATTGCACATTACACCAAAACTAGGTTTTAATGCACAAACATTGCTCAACAAGCTCTATCTTGGTGCTCAAGCTTGTGGAAACCATACCACTACATCATTCTCAGTATTATGATGCCTCAACATCATAGGAACATATTATCATGTAAAATTTGCAAGTTAACCCCTCAACTTGGGTAATTTGCACTTTAGTCTAAAACTAACAAAACAATATTTCAACATTATTCAAAACGGACTGAAATTGAAATATAAGTTCCTCTTGAGCCTTAATTAATTTCCAAGAAATATGAACAAGCATCTAATCAACATTATTAAGCAAAACATCTAGGGTAAGAGCATAACCCAGGTCATGGATGTTACATAGGGTATACTAGCATCTTCGCTATAGAGTTATAACCCGTAGCATATACTCTTTTCAGGATATGGCCCGTAGCCAATGCCTAGTATTGTGGATTTATGACCCATATCCATACTATTATTGGGATATGGTCCATAACCATTCCTGTACATAGGATATGACCCTCAGTCATTCCTATGAGGCGTAAGGATATTTTTCCCATTATCCCCACATATTCAAAATATGCATTCTAAGAATTTCCATAGGAAAAACCTGTTTCACCATCACCAATTACTGACGATGATGGATCTATGGTCAGGGATCTAAATGATAATATTTCACTTGTTTAATTAAGTGCATTACCATATTCTCTTAGCATCAGTCTAGTTTTCAAACATAAATTATTATAACAAATGCTACACAGAATGTGTAATACTTTTATCAAATACTTCTTGAAGCTTTATAAAACATTGGGATCTCAATCCGTTGTCACATCATGGGCATTCTCATCCCTTAACATATCATCATCATGATTATGGGATATGGGTATTCAAACCCTCAGTTCATCAAAGAACACATGTTACCACTTATCAGGTAACTAATACCTTCAGGTCATCTGACCAAGGTAAACATGATACTTGTTGCACAAGCATCTCACATGACTCTTCAAGGCCCATTTAATCTCTTGTTACCTCTTTCTAGGCGACAAAGAATATTATGGCTTAAAAGTCCCATAAAACAATTTCAAATAAATAACACATCATAGCTCATACCTGGCTATGCTCGTCATCTCATGATATCTGTAAAGTTAGTACATATGATAATCATTATATCAATTACATATCAACACTATGAAATGTAATGGTAACATCACTATTCCCTCATTAGGGTTAGTGTTTCCAAATTCATGTCAATTAGGGATATTCATCCCATTATCCAAAATTAGGATTAGGGATTATCATCATATTGCTCAATATTAGGGTTCCATGCACTATAACCCAAAATTAGGGTTTCACATACCTTCACCCTATATTAGGGTTAATATTTCATATAACATCACCCTAGATTAGGGTTTTACATAATCATCATCCTTTATTAGGTTTTCACATAACATCACCATGTATTAGGGTTTCATATAACAATACCCTGTATTAGGGTTTCATATAACAATACCCTGTATTAGGATTTTCACATATCATCATCCCATCTTAGGATTTCACAACCCTTTACTAAAAATAGGGTTAGGGATTTCTCATATTATCACCCTAGATTAGGGTTACACCTTTACCTTGAATTAGGGTGTCATCTATCATTTCCCTAAATTAGGGATTAGGGTACATCAACCTTCTCGATTAGGGTTTCATGATCTCATTATCAAGGATCATACCCTAAATACATGTTCCATTCATGTTGAGAATGTTGAGGTTTAATCTCTACATGATTATCATTCATGTATGAATTCCTCTCTCTCTCATACTTTCTAGGATGTTGATTACTTCAAGCTAGATTAGATTAGGTCATCCTTTCATTCAAGCACACACATTTAGGGTTAGCATAGTGTGTTGAGATATTGCTTCCTTAAGCATCAAAGATTAACCCCTCATAGGGTACCAATCACCCTAATACCTTAAAGGTACACCCATTATAATTATCTTTGTTAATCATCATTAACAATCATAAAGTTAATTGATCTTTCATATCTTTGTGACTATTAGATCTCCAAATGATTTTTGATATTTTTGAACCTTCAAACGGTTTTGACCTTCTTAAACTTCAAACGGTTTTGAGACTGTTTGCCCTCCAAATGGTCTGAAGACGTTTGATCCCAAATGGTCTCAAGACCGTTTGATCCCAAATGATCTCAAGACCGTTTGGACTCAAACGGTCTCAAGACCGTTTGGTCCAAACCACCTTGAAACCGAATGGACCAATTAGGGTTTCCACAATCAATTGATTTAGGGTTTGCACCCATTGGACCATCCAACATTGGGACCATTGAAAGTACATAAAATTACATCCCTTGGATCTTCAACCATCAATCACAGCCTTTGAACTCCAAACGGTCTTGGGACCATTTGGTCTCAAATGGTCTTGAGACCGTTTGCCCTCAAACGGTCTTGAGACCGTTTGAGCTAAACAACTTAGAAATCGGCTCAACCAATTTAGGGTTTCAACCATTCAATCCAATTAGGGTTTGTAATGGATCACCCATTCTTGAATCCATTATAATTAAATCAATTTGAGCCATTGGATCTTCATCATTCACATCAGCAAATAACCCCAAATGGTTTTGAAGTTCAATTTACCCATTCGATCTTGAGATCCTGTACCCATTCAATTTTGAACTCAAGTACCCGTTCGATCTTGAAGTCAATTACCCATTCGGTCTTGAACTTAATTACCCATTCAGTCTTGGGTTCAATTACCCATTCGGTTTTGAAGTTCAATTTACCCATTCGGTCTTGAAACCGAATCAACTCAATTGGTTTTAAAACCGAATCAACTCAATCAGTTTTGAAACCAAATTATCTCAATCGGTTTTGAAAACTGTTTGCCCATTCCTTTGTTGAGGTGTGTTCTTAAGATTACATCATCATCTTCAAGCTTCAAACATTCAAAATCAATTGTGATTCTTATGGTGATTTCAACAACTAATCAAAAGGAAATCGAGAAAGAAGAAAGGTTCAACATATGATGAATAAATTGCAAGCAATAATGACATTTAAGGGTTCAAGTTATATAACCCGCCTTCAAAATTGAATCCAAGCTTCAAACTTCAAGTTCCCAATGGTGAATGAAGCTTCTTCAACTTCCAAAGGCTCGTCCTCAAGTCTTTGAGTGAAATGAATGGCTAAGGTTGAAGATTGAATGAAGAAAAGAAGAAATTAAGCATTGAATTTTGATTTCTACCATGAAATCAAGGTTGAAGATGACTATGGAGCTTACCTATAGGTTGGGGAACGTCCTCCTGTTGCTCCTAAGCTCCCTTGTGTTCAACCAAATCCGGGAAATAAAGAAGCTCGAAAAGAGTCTTTCATGTGGGTGAAAAATGGGATATATGTGAAGGAATTTATGAGAGAGAAAGTGATAATTAATTCCTTCAACTCCCAAAATTGGTGCCAGATATTCCCCTCAATCCCTTTCATAGGAATCCATCTCCCCCACCTTGTAATTTGTCTTCATTATCCATGAATTAAAAGAAAACAATTTAAGCACCTTAACCATTATAATAATAATATCCAAAATTGAGTGGATATTACTTTTTAGTTAACTAATGTGACTGGGGTCTCACTTTAGATATTTCGTTGCCTTTGCAAGGCACAAGGACGTACATACTTATACAAATTTAACCATCCATTTTTGGTTGAAGGGCACTTCCATTAATATAATTATTTTTGCATTTAAATTGAATTAGGGTTTCAATTATGCTTAAATCTAGATTGTTTTAATATCAAGATTCTATCTCCTCCAAAATGATTCAAATGAGACTCCCCTATCATTTTCTTTTCTCTACATGATGACAAGAAACATTAGGGACTCTCTAGAGGTATTATTGTGCATATTGAACCCTAGGTTTTGGGTAAATTGCACATTACACCAAAACTAGGTTTTAATGCACAAACTTTGCTTAATAAGCTCTTTCTTGGTGCCCAGGCTGCCACAAGCCATACCTCTGCATTATTTTCATTCTTATGATGCTTCAAAACTTGAGGAACATTTTATCATGTAACATTTGCAAGTTAACCCCTCAACTTGGGTAATTTGCACATTAGTCCAAAATAGGCAAAACATTGTTTTCAACATTGTTAAAAAAGGGACTGAAATTGAAACATAAGCTCCTCTTGAGCCTTAATTACTTTTCAAAAGATAAGATCAATCATACAATTATCTTTCTTAAACAAAACATCTAGATCTAGGGTTAAAGCATAACCCAGGTCAGGGATGTTACAATCATAGACCAAACTCTCCCTCACCGTGCTTATTAATTGATGCTTGTCTGACTGCAAAGGATTTCAGGTGGCCCTCGATACTGCATCTAATGCCACCAACTCACAAACACCACCACCCATGCCGACCTCTTAAGGTCTGCCACACCACCGTTGCCAACTTGCTCAAGTCACAGACATCATAGGCACCAGACCAGGGTTCTGCTGGCCACTTCCATAGGAGGTCACAACAACAAGAGTGAGCAACCCGTAAACTTTTGATCCCTACCTCCTTCAAGGCCAAGTCAGTAGGCACCTTGTTGTAGAAAAACCCTAGTCTATCATGTTTGAAGAAGTTCCTAGCATTACGAGGAGGATACTCTTGCTACTGGACTTCGGTATAAGAGACATACCCAGGTTCGATGGATTTATTATAGTCTCCATCTTGTATTTATATACACCCACATCTCCTCCTTTCGTGTCTCCTTATCTTAGCGCACAAGAAAGATGCAAAAGGCAATGCACTTTTGATATTATAACATATGATATACACCATAAACATCTTTCCTTAAGTGGTAGAAAGGATATCCTTTGTTGGTCTCCAACTTCAAGGCAAGACATCTCGTTATAGAAAGTAATTTAAACATATTCTTATTAAGACTTTGGATTTGGCAACAATAAGCCATCAAGGAAAGCATGACACTTTATTGGCAATAAAAAAGCTACTAAGAAAATTTCATAATTATACAGTGCACATCAGCCATTATTTCTCTTTGGTATATTCTTTAAACCAATTATCCTCCTTTCACGACAACTCATAAAAATCATTCTCGAGTATATTTAGAAATCGTAATTCATTGGGAGGTCTTTTATATCTAAAACTTTCTCCTTTAGACATCTGATTAAAATAATGCCTTTATTCCAGGGAATATCTCTATCCTCCCAAATTTCTATAATTTTCTTTCTTTTCTTTATTGTTTGTAAGTATGCAAAAGTTAAACCGTTATAATCATATTTGCGATGCATGAACATTGTGTTGCCACATTAGGCTAGATATTTATTCCTTTAATTATCCAAAGCACCATATATTTAATTTCCTTTGATAACTTGACAATTATTTTATTTATCATAACAAAAACCATGATTAATAATTCATGTATGAATCCTCTTTTATTTACTTAATTTGTGTCACAAGTACCCATGCCACAAAGGTTATCCACCCATAATACCATTGGGGAGTTGACAAATCAATTCATTTATAAAATCTAATTTTACCAAAATTGAGGATATAACAAACTCAGTCAGATTTAATACCATGTTGTTTGATAGAAATAAGACTAAAGAAGCCCCTTTGAGATTTTGTAATCTCCTAGTCCATACCAACTCAGTCATATTTTGAGTATGATTACAAATGCTAGTCTGGATTCATTCATGTCTCATATGCTATTTTATATTATATGTAATACTTAAAATAATACCAGTTCAGTCTGAGTGCCTATCAGGTTGTTAAACAATACAAGATTTGAATGACACTCAAACCAGACCATATGTTAGTCTTATTATCCGTTCTAATCCCAAATAACTTCTAAACTAAACTGAATCCTAGTCCTATACTAAACGGGTTCAAATCTAATGTCCCAGACTTGTTATCCCAAACCTGTCTTATTAAATGCTTTTGTACACTCAACTCGTTAATTTTTTAGATGTTTGTTTTCGGATAAATGTATGGCAATAATTTTCTAAAACAAAAACGGAACAACAAGTCTAAGACAACATATATAAAGACGTCCAAACAGGCGCCAAGACCTTGAAGTCACTTGCACATTTGTGTTTTAAGTTCCATTTCAGCTCAGAGCTTAGGACTATGAACGGTTTTTGCCCAGCCCCCACTGGCAAGTTTTTGTGTGTGTGTGTGTGTTTCTTACGGAGTAAAGAAAAGAGCATGATATTCAACAATTTTGTCTGTCATCGGAGCTTCTTCTAATCTTCTTTCTATACATCTTTCCGTCTCTTGTGGCAGCCTAGGCTAGTGTTGGGTCTCTCCTGCTGCAGCGAAAATGACTAACTCGGCATCCACATACGAACACGAGCAGGTGAGGGAGAAAGACAGAGCCATGTCAGTATAGTGGATGGCCCCACATATGCCAATTGCAATAGGTGGGTTTGTGACTCGCTGGCATGTCTCAACACCCAATAAAGAGGCGCCCGGGGCAATTATAATGCCCAACCATTCCTGTCGCCCGCGTCCCACCACCGGAACCCGACGGCGACTCCTCTGCAACTCCAACTTGCATTACCCACTACTATTCTTCTTCCCTCGTCTCGACACAAGTCGCTTGACGACGGGATAATATCGTGTGTACTACCACTTCTCTCTCTCTCTCTCTTTGTTTCTGTGTGTGTGTGTGTAACGCAGCAACTCGTCTTCTTCGTCAATCTTCCTTCTCTCTGGCGCCCACCTTTCATCTTCCACACTCAATCCCACCTCCACCCCGAATTGCCTGAGGCGCCCGGTAATATGTTTCTCTCTTGTCGCGGACTTCCACACGATGCAGCTGCTAGCTACAGTCTTTGTCGGGGCGGTGAAGTGAACCAGCAGAGAAGGCAACATGGACGATTACTTGCAATAAGTTCATGCCTGGTACATCGTCAAAGTTAGGATGATGTAGCGGGGCAACGGCACACAATGACCCCAGTTTTCTTTTTGTTGGAGAGAGAGAGACAGAGAGAGGGGTGGGGGGCAGGTCCACTATGTTTGTTTTGGCCCATCTGCAGTGAGCAATGGCGTAACTGGCCGAAATCCTTGGTATGCGGCTGAGTGGCTCCCATAAGACCTACAAAATTCTCAGGATTTATGTGGCTCCGTTGCTATACATGCATATTTAATTTCAGATATCCAGAGAATCCACATTCAATGTCGATTGTACGAAGCTCACACCTATGGCAGCCAGAGCCAAGTGTGCGGTTTAGAAGCTGCTTCTCTAACCCAAGGTTGAGGGAGGGGTCATTCATGAGAAAGGGTCAGGAGGTACACTGAGGTGGAAGGCTTGCTATCATGAGAATAGCTGTTTCACGTGCCTTTATACACTATAGAATAATGCTAGATAAAAGCAAAAATGGACACACTTCAGGACGAATTTTGGACTTTAGCATATGCTAAAGAATAAAAACAAACTTGTTTTTTATTCTCTAGCCTAAAGCTCGAAATTCGTCTTAAAACTTCCCTCTTTATTTTTGTTCTTTCGCATGTTAAAGTCTATAATTCATCTCAAAGTGTGTCCAATTTTGCTTCTGCATAGCAAATCTCTTATATTTGTTTGTAAAAAATAAAATTAAAAAGGAAATAAAAAGAGAACCAATGAACACGAAAGAAGGGGATGAGAGGAAAGATAAACTAATTCGACCTTTTTGGTTACTGTAGGGAGCAAAAGAAAAAAGAGGGCTTTGGTAATATAAACACATAATCATACCCTCAACCTGTTTGTCTACTATAAATATGATGCATTGAGAATTAGTACATGAAAATGTACAAGGATAATCTCCTTTCACCCTCTTTCTCATTTTTTTGTTAATTCAAGTAAAAGTATTTTTTGTTCTCTTCTCCTACTCTTATTTTCTCTCTCCTCATTGCCTAACTATCAAAGTAAAGATTATGGAGTGTAAAAGAACATGCATCTTCTTCAATAAGGAACACAAGAAACATACAACAAAACAATCTTGTGTGGAGTTCATCTTCCAGTCCGGGCACCATGTATTATTAAGTTAACAAACTTGCTTCAAGATGTTATCTCACATCATGGAATGATGACATATAATTCTAATAATATTGTTAGTATACTAATTTAACAATAGTTATTTATTTCAACCTTAATCACTACAACAAAATATGGTAAGGGTTGGAGTTGATTTTTTTACCAAAGATGTTTGAATTTCCGAAACCAACTTGTTGGTCATGGTCTGGTCCTGACCTTTGTTTGCAGAGTGGAGGCTTGAAAAGTTCTACTAGGGCTTTCTCTGAATAAGAAGATATAAAAATATTTAAGACCTTCACCCCAAAAGATACATGAGTATGACTCTGTGGACAATTCTTTACTCAAGGACGAGTCCTTCAGGATAAATTATACTTTTTATAGAAGTACTATAATTAGAATTAATATTGTGAATGTATGTTAAGTACAAAGAAATTGCTTACAAGTAAGCCATATAGTTCTATATTCAATTTACGAACACATATAAAGTTTTTCATGCCCAACTCAAATGATACACAAATGAATTTTGTCTATTAAAAAGAAAAGACTAAACATCCATGTTAAATTGTATTACACCATTTTGATATTTTAGTTGCTTGATAAAAGTTACAATGAATGTCAAATTACTAAGTATGAAACAACTTCTAGTATATTTCATCTCATAGAGTTTAGATTGATGATTTTGACTATTTTTTCCAGCTTCTACCTTAAGGGTCGTCTCATTTGACATCATTATTTGTACCAGGAGGACTACATTGATTATCCTAAATGAACAAATATGTAAAGACTTTGTTAATAGTACTAAATGACGTGGTTTATTATCACACTAACAAATTCACTCGGGGTTGAAATCCCAAAGTTTTTACCAAAACCTTGTACAATAATACCACCTACAAGCGGACATGTTTTATCACAGTATAGTTAAGGACCGAATCCCAAGGGACAACATTTTAAAGAATCGTTGCTAGTCTAGTCTAGTTCAAGTAAGGCTAATATTTAGAACAAGGGTTGATTTGAGGTTAATTAGACTAATTACAAGAAAGTAAAGAGCGGAATTAAAGTTGAATCTAGCTTAATGATGGGGATCACTGGGGTGGTCCTCGATTTCACCACCACTACTCATGCAAACATATCCAATCACAAACATCCAGGCAAGATCTAACTATCCAAATAGAACTACTACGAACCCTCCCGGAGGGATGTTTAGATTCGCGTCAGCATCACCTTATGCATCAGATGTCTCGTCACCATCCGGATCATGCACTTACGGTTCCGAAGATACATATATCCAACTGAAGTTGTGGCCCTCCTTAAGGGATGTTTAGACACACAGAAGCGTCACTGTGGGATAGATGGATCGTCCCCTCACGGATCATACACTTATGACCTCAAGGAATCCCTTTCTATTTATAGTCACGGAGTCAACCGCGTTGATCGACATCGTATCCTACATATTGAAGTTCTTGCAACATAGGAAAGAACAAGATAAAAGTAAGCAGGTGATCAAAGTACAAGCAATCATCGACGATTAACAACAAAATGAAAAGTTATATACATTTCCTTGAAATGTTAAAATGAAAAGACATGAAAGCATGGGCAGCGGGGCTAGGCCCCGCACCTTAGTGAAAAGGAACTACTCACTCATGATGTGAGGAACAAGAAGAATAAGAGAGAGGGAAGATTTTGCCATGAGCGTGATGCAGGAGGTGGTCGCAGCTCGGTGAAGATACGATCTTCTACGCCAAGTCAGAGCAGATCTGGACGAGGAGCGAGGGACATCAAGACAGACCAGGAAGTCCTTGTCTCTCCACCTTCCTTCTCATCTCGTCCTCCTTGCTGGCAGCAGGAGGAGCATGTTGTGGATGCGTAGGCAGAGTGGATGACGGGCGGACGTGCAAGCCTTCCGCTCAGCTTGGCCATGGAGATCATCCTCCACCAGGGGTCGAGTGCTTCTTAGGCACAACTTGGTGGTGGAGTGGAGGATGAGGAGAAATGGAGGCAGAGGAGCTTTCCCAGGGGTCGAGCACACTAGGTACAACCTGGTGATGGAGTTGTTGTTGTATATTGGAGGGAGCATGGGTCGAGCTCCGCAAAGGAGCAGCCTGGCGGCGTCTCGGATCTGATGCTCAAATGAGGACCCAGCTGGTCCTATTTATAGGCTCGGATGGAGTCCCGAACGGTTTGGACCTTGTTGCAAATTTCTCAGTAATGGAAGACCGTTTAATTTTTCACAGTTTGGAAACATGAGCATTCTTCACGGTCCTACAATCTTACAGTCTCGATTACATGCTCTTTCTTCACGGTTTGGGGGATCGTGAGACTTCCTCATAGTCTTGAAAGTTGGCCTGCTTTACACGATTTTAGAAAAACCGTTAAGGCCCTTATCGATTTGGGAAAATTCTAGTGGCCTTCACAGTTTGGAAACTGCGAGGTTTTCATGCTGTTTGATGAACGATTAGTGTCTCACATTTTAGAAACCGAATTCTCCCTTCACGGCCCTGAGCCCTAGCATTCTGCCTTCACGGTCTTAGGTTTTCTGCTCACAGTCTCGAGTATCGGTGCTTCCCTCACAGTCTTGGGATTGCAACTTCATAGTCTCTCCTCTCAGTTTCCATCCTTGGTCTCGCGGTCTTCAATGCCACCAAATGTTCTCGCAGTTTGGAGGGTCGCTGCCCTTCACATTCACATGCTTCTCGATTTCCAGTTCTCGGTCTTGCGCCTGGGATCTTCACGGTCTATCGATCCAAACTGTCTTCGGTTCCCCTCCTTCATGGTCTTGGCTCCCCAACACTCAACCGGTATCTGGCCTAGTGGTTTTGCACAGGCAGCAACTTCGTTGCGGTTTGGTGATCCAAACAGTCTTTGGTCCCTAGCGGTCTTCAGTTACACCTTCACAGTTTGGAAACCGCGAAGAGGGCAGACTGTGAAGCAGGAGCACTAGGGAAGGTGGTCGGGCAACGCTGGAAGTGGTGGATGCACGACTTGGTCACTGCTGGAAGCAGGTAAGGTCATGGACATGAGAGGAGGAGGAAGTGGGATGCTAGGAGACGGTGGCGTCGACGCTACTAAATGATGGCAGAGGTGCAAGCGTTGTTAAGGTTGCAGGTAGGCAGGAGTATGGGGTCTGTGGTGGAGTTGCAGTTGGAGCAGGAGATGCTTGCGGTGGTGGTCAGAGTCGTCACTGTAGGTGTGAGGATGGAGAGGAAGGAGATCATGAGGAGATGCACAGGTGAGGGCGGAGGTTTGGTGGCTAAGCGAGATGCAACAATGGAGATGGTGGTCAGGGTGATGCAGGTGGAAGACACAGGTGCTGCGATCAGTGGAATCGAGAGGGCCATGCTATCTTGAGACCGCTATTTTTCCTTGCGGTCTTGAGACCGCTAGCCCTCCAATCAATTTCCAAACCGAGAGGGGGAGGTGGGTCAAGACTGTGAAGAGAAGAAGAGTGGAGAGATCATTAGGGTAGGGGGTGAATGAAGACTATAGATTGGTGATCGTGTGGTGAGGAGAAGGCCCAAGAACGAATGGATGATTGTGAGGGCAAAACCGCTAGGGGGTGAAGACTGAATGCACATGATCGTTAGGGAAAACCGGTTAGCCGAATCTACATGCTCATGATCAAATGGGCAGGTTGTACATGATCTGCATGAAAATCATGTGAAATTAGTGAATAAGCTTGATAATCCAATCAATTGAGAAAATTGCAATTTGTAAGATTTAAGGGATGGAATCAAATATATTTAGTCGAATTAGGCCCATGATGGTGACTAAAAATCATGATGAATATGGATTCATCAAAACACCCCGAACTTAAACGTTGCTCGTCTTCGATTAACACAAAATATAAAATAGTCGCCAAATGAATACTTTCAAATCATGTGATTACCTCCTCTTCACATCACAATTGTTTCCTTTCTGCTTAGTATAACTAAGCATCTCAATTCCCTGAGATCACCGAATACATCTTACTATATCTTCATTCCTGCGTTTGTTTCCCAACATCACTTCCTCATCACCTTTTCCAACAACAAGCATTTCTAAGAGTTTCATGAGAGTCCAAAGATACCCACAGAATAACAAGTGTGCATCTGATCTGATACTGGTGTATTTCAGGATAGGGGAGGCATTCATTATGCCTTTATGTGGAAAAGGGGGTGAAGGGTGATATGGAAGTAAATTGATTATCTCTCCTCTATTCAACTCGAGATTTATTATATGGTTGCAATTACATTGATTACATTTTTTGTGTGCGAATCTCTCCTCTATTCGACTCAAGATTGCATTTTTTGTGTGTGTGCATTGGCATCTTTTCTTGATGATACGCCCCTATTAAATAGCGAGGGGTATGGAAGAAGCAGATATAGAGAGAGAGAGGGCGTTCCACCCCGAACTTAGGGTTTTGGCACTATTTTGGATATTTTTGTTTCTTTTTGATGGAATGAGGGGTACAAAGATGATGGAAGAAGTGTAGAAGAGAATTCAGATTAGAATGCAACTTGATTTACAATTCTGTGCACTGGGTCATTCTCTTTATCATACTCTGCTCAAATAATGACTTGATGAGTATCCGATGGAGATTCCATGTTATTGTTCCACTTGTCATTTAGGAAGCATGACATGTTTGATCCCTATCCGTTCGATAGAGACTTGCCATTTTTGCATAAGGATCATGATGTTGGGATTCATAAGCTTCATAGGATGATTTCAATCAATAGGCTAGTTTTTAGAAAATGGCCCTTTTGAGGATCTGCTTCGAATAAGGAGGATGTAATGATTCAAAAAGCATAGAGATAGAACTAGCCAGTTAGGTAATGGCTTTTATTGAGACGAAAAGTGTCAAAACTTCATAAAGTTTCTGTTCAATTTCTTTGAAAACTTAAAAATTTTGAAAATTTTGAGCAAAAATTCAACGATGAAATCTTAGTCTGAAAAAGATGGGTGTAGGTGGAAAGTAAAGTACGTACCACCCACCCTCCACCCTGAACTTGGAAATTTACTTGTCCTAAGCAAACTCAAAATCCGAGATGGAGGGGAAAATTTGTTCCGGTTGGTCCACCAGATGTGGTTGCGTTCACTACTATAGAAAAGGCCTTTGGCGTCGATTATTTAGAGTCTTTAGTGTTGGTTTCCAAGCGACACCCAAGTGGGTGCTGCTAAAAGTCGACGCCTTCAGCGTCAGTTTCTAACTGACACCATAACCCTTCCCGCCACAAAAAACGTGCCAGTAAGGGAACTATAAGCGTCAGTTCTTAACGAAAACCGACACTATATCATGATCAACAATGTAGGTTATTAAACAAACACCGACACCATAACCCTTCCCGCCATCGAAAATACGCCAGCAAGGAAACTATAAGTTTTGGTTAGTACACAAAAAACGACGCCGTAACGGGATAAAGACTTTGGTTTTATGCTAATAACCGACTCCATATCCCTGCCAGCATGACCGTGCTTCCTAACACGGCTGTGGTACCTGGCCACAATAGGCATCGATTCTTACAGATAATCGATACCATCAAGGGAAAAGACGTCAGTTTTTGGCTAATAACCGACGTTGTAAGTCTTTGGTGTCGGTTTTATACAAATAAACGACACCTATGTTTGGATTTTCTTTTTCTTATCAGTTTGCAGGCCTGCTGTATGGCTGGTCGTAGGATGCAAAATCTGTAGTTCAGTTCTGAACTGCAGGTTTACAACATCCATTGATATCAGCCAACAACAGGCCACAAACCTACAAAGTCATTCACATTCAGACACATGTATTGATCAGATACATGTAGAAACATGCAAAGTTTTAAACACCTACAAAGAGAATGACATATATGTAATTAATAATATATAATAAGATTGATATATCTCATATTATCTAGTGAGACTATATATAATACCTTATGTATAGTATCGATTTCCATTGCAACATGTTTGATGATTAGGTCCATAAATCACATCACATAGTAGGCACATGCCCAACCATTGTCTTGTGTAGCACACTATAAATTGAAACATACAAAATATTCAAAAATATAAATAAGCACAGTTCACATAAATAATATATATTGGAGTTGGGAAATTACTTTCACATTCTCCCAAATTAGTGGTTGATTCTTTTTCCTGGGGACCTTTCCTCCAGCTTTTTTGAACTCTTGTAAAGCCCTACATGTTAATGTAACACATTAAATTGCATAATTAAATAGTAATGTAATAACAGATGTTAACGAATATAAAAATATGAAATATTTCTCACATGAATAATGGCCTTTTCATTGTGTGTCCATATAATGTATTCAATTCATTCCCCACATGATCTAGATAATAGACAGTGAACATCTTGGAGACAATAACTAGTAACTCCCAATGCCTACCACTACAGGTAAGAAAGTTAAAAATTAATAACTCAAAATCCACAATAAAAATGTAATTTTCTTAAGTCCAAATTATAAGCAAAGTAAACTTACTCGACATTGAATGGAGATATCATCACCGTCTTCTTATTTTTACCAAAATATTCAAAAGCATCATAGTAGTATGAAGTAACTGAAGAAGGGTCTGTATCTACAAGACTAATCAAAGATGGAACCAAAAATCCCACATGGGAAAATGCAAAATCTGTACATATCGTGTGTAAGTGGCTGCAAAACATGTATTATGTATGCATTAATATATAAGTAACCAGATCACCATATATAAAACAAGGTATACAGATGTATAAACAAGATCTCACCATATCCACACCTCTATCATAGATGTGTTCAGCCAATCATAACGAAACAACTCCAAAATATCTTGTAAAAATAGCTTGTTTTCATATGATTGACCTGCATTAATACCTATGTATTAATACATATGCAAAATTTGTATAAATAGATTGTTATCGTATGATTGACCTGCATCATCCTCCAGAATTGTAACATTTATAGGGTAATTTGATCATGTTCTCCGATCCATACTGCCATACCCCTACAATTAGGACCTAACGAGGCATGTAGGTCCCTTGGAAGCCAACTTGGTAGTTGAGGAGGTGGACGTGGAGGTCGAGATGTAGCGGGTGTTGTCTTTTTGACATGTATATATAATTTTAGATCAATTGACTCATATATACACACTAACAAATTAACGTAATGTAAATTTACCATACAATATTAGTATATACGACATCCAATTGGACTACAATACAATATGACAGTTGAATTAGTATATAACACAAAATTTAATTAATATTAGTATATACGACATTCAATTTACAATAACACATTATCACTCTAACAAATTAGTATTACCCCTACAATAACACATTATCAGTATTAAATGTGTTCACTGCCATACCCCTACAATAACACATTATCAGTGATAATATTAAATATGCTTGGTGAGCTTAATACTAACAAATTAACGTAATGTAAATTTACCATACAATATTAGTATATACGACATCCAAAGAAAGTATATTAATTAAATTTTGAGTGGAGCTTAATACCTTGAATTCATTCATTTTTCTTTGGGTAACAAACTCCTCCTAGTCTTTGGTGTCCAGGTAGTTCCATTGCTCAATGGCTGCCTTTTGCCTAAATTAATTTTTTAAAGAGAATACAAACAAAAATTATTAGTGTAGAGTTAGTCAAAAAGTGATCAATGTCTAGAATTGGAAATCAATCAAGAACCTCTTTGTAGCATCACATATGTAATCTTGGGTGAGATTTGTCCTATAGTTCCTTAGGACCCTCCCACAACATTGCATCACACATTTATGATGCAACTTTTCATCAAGATGAAATATACTCTGCAAAATAGAATTGCTATTAACTAGTATCCTAAAAATTAGTAATATACAAAAATAGAATTGCAAATAATAATAACCCATCCATAGTTCATTCCATAATAAGTCTTTCTTCCCCTTAGGAACTTTATGCTAGGATTCAAAAATAGGACTACAATGACTGTGATTAAGAACCCCAAGATATGAAATAAATGAGTTTCGGTTCACTCCAACTGGATTTCCTGCATGATCAAAATCCACAGCCAATTTGGGTCAATTGCCCCTTTGCTGTAGTAACTTGTTCATCATTGTGATGCCCCTCACTTTCTCAATTTTTTTTGCTGCTCATCAAGTGCCCCAATTTGTTCAGGGGGTACATCACCAACCTAAAATTTGACAAAAAAAACACACATGATATAACTATAAATGAACATATAGATAGAAACCTCAGGGATATATTTTTAAAACTTACATTGTGAGGCGGTGCATTGACGTCCTCACCCTCATGGTAATCATCAACACGGTCATCAGGAGAATGCTCAGCCATCTGACAGTTCACATTCACATTGTAAAGTTCACATTATAAAGTTGTAAAGTTCACATTCATATTGTAAAGTAATTCACATTGTAAAGTTCACATTCACATTGTAAAGTTCACATTTAGAAAAATAAAAACATATAAAAAAAACATGCATGCCTCTAATATTGGGATCTTTTATCAATTAACAATCCTTCATTGTGATCTCCACACACATACAAGTCATCATTAGCTTCAATATTTGGTGGTGTTGGCAACCCAACTGAGAATGGACTGGAGTCATCATACTTATCATAGTACTCTTCTTCATCTATAGGATCTTCAATGAACTGTCTTTTACCATGAAGAACAACTGATCATTTATCATTTGCAGGATCATCAATATAAAATACTTGTTTCGCATGTGATGCCAATATGAATGGTTCACCATTCTCACTAATCTTTTTAAAGTCCACTAATGTGAAACCTAATTCATCCACTATAACTCCTTTGGTGTTATCAACCCAATTACATTTAAAGAGCGAAATTATTAAATCTACGTAGTCAAACTCCCATATGTATTCAATGACACCATAATATGACATTTTAGCTTCACGTAGACTCTTATCCTTTGCACTTGCAAAAAACAATGAAGACGCTTGAAGGGTGACCCCACTATTTTGGATGACACTATTATAATCTTGACACTTTATGTAATATGAGAATCCATTTATGTCAAACCCTTCATAAGACATAACATTCAATTATGGTTTAAAGGCGAGGCATTTGATAGTTTCAGTAAGATTATTTGGTGTTTGGGATAGTTGATGTAAGACTTTATCTTTAAACCACTTAATAAATGCCTTGTTATGCTCTCTAGCAAGCCACATTGAATTGGCTCTAGGATATTGTCTCTTGATGAAATTGGTATGTTCCTCGATATAAACACTCACTTCATCGATGTTGTGTAAAATATACAAGTGACCTTGTTCCAACTGCTCACGGCTGATTACTTTTATCCGTGATCCCACAATTCCTTTGCCAAAATGCTCCTTAATATTCTTATCATTAACAAGAGCATCATTAGCACTCAGAAAGTCATTGCAAAAATCGATAACCTCTCTCACCACAACCCTCAATAATACTCCCTTCAGGCCGATAAAAGTTTCGAACATCACCTTTAAAAATGCTCATGTATCATTCAAAGGGATACATCCAATGCAAGAAAACTGGTCCCAACATTTTCACTTCCCTTGTCGCACCCCAATTTCACTTTAGCCACAAACCACGAAATTAGGGCACGACAGGTGGGATTAACACATAACCAACCATTCGTCACTTTTTAAAACAATTCAAGGCATTTAAAATGATAACCAAGTTTAAACTGTAAACAGAAAACTGAGCAAACTGTAGGAACTTTTCTTATCTAACTGATTAAAGATACAAGCAAGGTCTACAGCATAATACATTGATTAACATAAAGAAAGCATAACATTAATTTACATCTCTGTACACATTCTCTCTCTATCTCACACCTTGTCCCGAGGATCGAGGGGAATGGACTAAGAGACCTCTAACTAGACTAACAACAAACCTTCTATCGACTAAGCGTTAGGATGAAACGATCCTTCTGATTCCTGATGCTGATGCTGACCTGAAAATGTTTTGAGTAGAGGTATGAGCCTACTCGCTCAGTGAATAACATTTCACTTAGCTATCAATAAACAACTCGTCAGGTTTATTAACTAAAAATAAATAGATATACAGTTCAAGTAGAGCAGTTCTAATGATATAGCAATTGTACAAATAATAATCACATTCCTATGCATCATCAGGTATTTCAGTTAAATAGACAAAATTATAAATTTACTGTGATCCTGAGTGATTACATATTTACATTATTATGCCCCAAACATATGCAGTGCACTCTGCATATGAAGATCAGTAGCGAACTACGATCTCACCGTACAAGACATAGCGACACACCCGGGAAATGCTAAGTCTGACTTCTCGTCCTGGTCTGCACAGGACTCTCAGGCTCACAAGGCCTCACTGCACTAACTCTGAGTGCTCTGGACTCCTCCGCAACCTGTAGTGCACAGTGGAGGGTCTCTAAGTCTCCGATGCCTGGGCGTATCCCCAGAACTGACCGGGACTTCTCCGATGCCTGGGCGTATCCCCAGAACTGACCGGAACGTACTCTTGGATTTCCGATGCCTGGACGTATCCCCAGAACTGACCAGAATCCTACCACTCAGACTACGTGTCACCGAGACAATCAGTATTTGTTGGACACGAGTCTCCGATGCCTGGGCGTATCCCCAGGACTGACCGTTTCACCCCAAAGGTACAGACCGCGCAATGGGGTTCTACAGTGTTGGGGCACCTAAGTCTATTAACTGTTTAACAGATATGCAATTAAACAAGATTATTTCATATCAACTGTAAGACATAGAATTTCCTCTTTTTCATCATATATATCACGCAATTCAAGTTCCACTGAACTTATCATACTGAAGTACATGCAACACTGTTCAGGAATCATTATTTAACTGATACTGAAGCAAATAAGTATTTAAAATGAGTTAAATAATGATTTCTAAATGAACTGCCACTCACCCACTTCGGTGTGTTCATATACACCGAAAAACATCCACAAACACGCCTAATTCTGCCCTTTACAGCAACGTGCACGCCGTGCACTTAGGCTGCACGCCGTGCACCTTCAGTGCACTTCTGATCTGCTTTTTTGCACCTTTGCACGCCGTGCAAACTGACTTGCACGCCGTGCAAACTGACCTGCACGCCGTGCAAACTGATTTGCACGCCGTGCACCTGGGCTGAAACTCGTTCCGCTATCTGCAACTTTGCACGCCGTGCAAACTGACTTTGCACGCCGTGCACCTGCGCAGAAACGGATTTTTCCCCTATATCAGTTATCTGCAATGTTGCACGCCGTGCAAAACGGATTTGCACGCCGTGCAACCTGCGCAGGGGCGGAAATTGTAGAAAAGAAAGAGAAGATTGAGGTCGATTCGGTGGACGATTCTTACCCGAATCGCTCCTATAGCTCCGGAATGACCTAGCAAGCACTTGGCAAGCAGAAAGAACGGAGAAGGAAGCACCGTTTGCTCCCTAGACCACCTCCATGGTCGTCTTCTTCGCAGCTGCTGGAGGAAGAAGAAGGTGAAGAAGAAGGAAGAAGGTGCGGCGGGTTGCTTTGGCTGGAGAAGATGGGGAATCGAAGAAAAACGGTGGAGAATGGCTAGATCACCCAGCCCTCCCTCTCTAACTCGCTCTCTCCCTCTCTCTCTCCCTGTTTCTGTCCAGCGGTAACGAAGGGAATGAACGCTCGTTCATCCCTTAGTCGGCTAAGGAAGAGATAAAGGAAATCCAAGGAAAAGGATAAGGCAGGGCGCCCAGGGGGCCGAAAATAAATTACCCAAAAACTTTCCAAAATTACACATAGGTCCCTGCACACTAAAAAGCTCATATCGTTTTACTCGTAGGTCGGTTTCGCATGATTTCTTCGACAACGGATTAAGCACAAACTTGTCCTCAACCTCAGGACAAGAAAACAAGCTAATGATACATTAACACTAGCTCAAAACTCAAAACACTATTAACAAAAGCAAGTACTCATCTCAACATAACTAGTTCAATTATGCACTAACCAAGGTACTTACTGGTAAAATGAAATGCGGGTCGTAACAATCTCCCTCCCTTATAAGAATTTCGTCCTGAAATTCCTAAAAGAGAAAAGGAAACTTGTTACACATTTCTGATTCAAGCTCCCACGTAGCTTCCTCTATATTGTGATTCCTCCACAAAACCTTCACTAAAGATAACTCACGGTTCTTAAGCTTTTTGATCCAGTGATCAACTATCTGCACTGGTCCTTCTACATAGGACACATCTGTTCTAAGCTGCGCCGGTTCTAGATCTAGAATCTTTTCTGTACCGGGATGACACTTTTTCAGCATAGACACATGGAAGACATCATGAAGATTTGCCAACTCAGACGGCAAATCCAACCTTTAAGCTACAGGTCCAATCCTCTCAACAATAGGATATGGACCCATATACCTAGGGGTCAACTTACCCCTCTTGCCAAACCTCAGCACTCCCTTCCATGGTGAAACTTTCAAGTAAACCTCGTCGCCAACCTCAAACTCAAGAGGTCGACGTCGTCTTTCTGCATAACTTTTCTGTCTATCCTGAGCAGCTTTTAACTGATCCCTGATCACAGATATCTTCTCCGTAGTTACATCAATTAGCTCAGGTCCAAGAATTTCCTTCTCACCCACCTCGTACCAACAAACTGGCGATCTACACTTCCTGCCATAAAGAGCATCATATGGAGCCATTCCAAGACTAGAATGGTAACTGTTATTATATGCAAACTCCATTAGGCTTAAGTGTTCTTCCCAGTTGCCTCTAAACTGTAGCACGCATGCTCTCAGCATGTCTTCAAGGGTCTGAATGGTCCTTTCAGATTGACCATCTGTCTGTGGGTGAAACGATGTACTGAACTTCAGCCTTGTGCCCAACGCACGATGTAACTGATTCCAGAATCTAGATGTAAACTTTGGATCTCTGTCAGAAATAATGGAAACTGGAATCCCATGCAACCTGATTACCTCATCCACATAAACTTTAGCGAGCTTAGAAACGTCAAAGGTTGACTTGACAGGAAGAAAGTGAGCAGACTTAGTTAGTCTATCCACAATCACCCATATCGAGTCTGAACCCTTAGGCGTTCTGGGTAATCCTACCACAAAGTCCATCGTGATATGTTCCCATTTCCATAATGGTATAGGAAGCGACTGTAAAATACCAGCAGGTTTCTGATGTTCAGCCTTAACCTGCTGACACACCCCGCACCTAGCCACGTATTCGGCCACATCCTTTTTCATACCAGACCACCAGTACAGCTCTTTGAGATTCCGGTACATCTTTGTGTTACCTGGATGCATAGCATACATAGAAGTATGTGCTTCCTCAAGGATCTGCTCTTTCAACTCACTGTTTCCAGGTACACACAACCTATCATGAAGATATAACACGCCTTCATCAAAAAACCTGAACTCTGTTCTCTTACCTTTTGACATTTCCTGCATGATTTGCCACAACTCATCATCACTCTACTATAATTCCTTAATCTGATTATAGAAAGTAGGTCTGACTTGCATCTGAGCAATCAACCCACTTTGTCCAGTCACATCCAAGTCTAAGTTCAATTTTCACATATCTACAAGCAAGTCTCTCTTGAAACATGCCATAGAAAATGCATTAGCTTTTGAACTTGACTTTCTACTCAAAGCATCAGCTACAACATTCGCCTTACCAGGATGGTAATCGATTGTCACATCATAGTCTTTAATCAGCTCAAGCCATCTGCGCTGTCTTAAATTCAAATCCTTCTGAGTGAAGATATACTTCAGGCTCTTATGGTCTGTAAATATCTGACATGTCTCACCATACAAGTAGTGACGCCATGTCTTAAGAGCATGAACTATAGCAGCTAATTCCAGATCATGAACAGGATAATTCTCTTCATTCTTCTTAAGCTGTCTAGATGCGTAAGCCACAACTTTGCCTTCTTGCATTAGTACACAGCCCAAACCTCTCCTGGAAGCATCACAGAACACTGTATAGCCTTTTTCAGCTTCAGGCAAAACCAACACTGGTGCTGAAGTTAACCTCTTCTTCAAAACCTGAAAACTTCTCTCACAGTTATCGGACCAAACAAACAGTACATCCTTCCTCGTCAAACGTGTCAAAGGTGATGCTAACGCACTGAAGTTCTGTATGAACCTTCTGTAATAGCCTGCTAAACCCAAGAAACTTCTGATCTCCGTAGGAGTCTTAGGTTGTTCCCACTGAAGCACGAAATCAACTTTCTTAGGGTCAACGTTAACTCCATCTTTCGAGATAACATGTCCAAGAAATGCTACCTCGGCCGACCAGAACTCGCACTTGCTAAACTTAGCATACAACTGATGTTGCCTCAACAACTGCAACACTACTCTCAGGTGTTGCTCATGCTGCTCATCATTTCTGGAGTAGATCAGAATATCATCTATAAAGACTACAATAAACTGATCTAGGAACGGTTTGAAAATCTGATTCATCATATCCATAAAGGCTGCTGGGGCATTGGTCAGCCCAAACGACATGACCAAAAACTCATAATGCCCATACCTGGTTCTGAAAGCTGTCTTGGGAATATCAGAAGACTTTATTCTAAGCTGATGATATCCAGATCTCAAATCAATTTTAGAAAAGATCGTCGCTCCACGCAACTGATCAAACAGATCATCAATTCTCGGCAAAGGATATTTATTCTTTATTGTGATCTTGTTTAGTTGCCTGTAATCTATACAGAGACGCATGGTTCCATCCTTTTTCTTAACAAACAGGACTGGAGCACCCCACGGTGAAGAACTGGGTCTAATGAAACCCTTATCTAGCAATTCCTGCAACTGCACCTTGAGTTCCTTCAACTCTGCAGGTGCCATTCTATAGGCTGGCAATGCTACTGGATGACTACCTGGATATATTTGAATTTCAAAATCCAAGTCTCTGACAGGAGGTAGGCCTGGCAAATCTTCTGGAAAGACATCGGAAAACTCACAAACCACGGGCACATCATAAACACTGGCGGTGCTCTTCTCTGCTCTGGTGTCAACTACATGAGCAAGGAACGCTTCACATCCTTTCTGTAACATCTTATCAGCTACTGCAGCTGATATTATGCACGTAGGCAGAACTTTCCTGTCTCCAGTAAAGATACAAGAAAATTCCCCTAGTTGAAAGGTAGCTTCCTTCTTCCAACAATCGAGTTGCACTCGATATGTCTCAAGACAATCCATACCCAAGATGACTTGAAAGGTATTTACATCCAAGGGTATGAGATTAGCAGCGAAGGTAAAACCTCCACAAGATAACAAGCATCCGGGACAGAACTCGGATAAAACTGTTGGTCCACCTAGTGGAACCCTCAACACTAACTCATCTGCCAACTCTTGAGTTAACAAATTAAGTTCATCAACTAAAGAACGTCGTATAAAAGAATGAGTAGCTCCCGGATCTATCAAAACTGAAACTGGTATGCTATTAAACAAAAACATCTCTCCTGTAACAACTTGTGAAGAGATTATACCTTCCTGAGGTGTCAAAGAGAAGAAACGTGCTGAAGCTCTCCCTCTGCCTCGCTGTCCTCTCTGACCAATCCTGCCACTAGATACTCCACCTCCTCTAGAACCAGAAGCCACAAAAGAACTCGGAACATCATGGTATTGAGGCTGGAAAGCTTGTGATGCCGCTTGCCGAAGTTGAGGACAATCCCTTTTTGTATGTCCTGTCTGTCCACAGTGGAAACATTCTATAGGGTCTGGACCCCAACATTGTCCAGAGTGCAACCTTCCACAAGTATTACATACCTGCATTTCCTGTCTCTGTGGACCAGTCACAGAAGTAGATGATCCAGATGGCTGCTCTCTAGAAGCACTGCCCCATCTCCCTGAGCTGTATCTCCCTCTGCTTCTAGAAGAAGAAACGTCCTCAGATCTCTGCCTGCCAAAACAACCAAAGCCACGCCCAAGCTTAGAAAAGAAACCTCTACCTCCACCTCTGTATCCACTACTGGATTGCCCTCTACTGAAGTCTGCAGATCTCTTCTTAGACTCAGACACCCTGTCAGCATTCACAGATTCTTCAACCTGTCTAGCAGCCTCGACAAACTCACCAAAGTTCTCTCTGTTCCTCCTACTAGTAGCAGAAACTGTATGCCGAATCTCCGGCCTTAGTCCTTCCTGAAACCTTCTACATCTCTCTATGTTATCAGGAACAAGCTGTGGACAGAAGTTCGCTAACCGTGTGAAAAGCGCTTCATACTCCGTAACTGTCATGTTCCCCTGCTTAATATTCTGTAATTGCCTGATTTTCTCATTAAGAAAAGTGGGTGGATAGAATTTGAGATGAAACTCCTCAGAGAAATCCTGCCAGGAAAGCTCTGTACCTCTCCTCTTTTCTTCCACACCACGCCACCACAACTTTGCATCGCCTGTCAAAAGGTAGACTGCATGGTTAATCTTCTTCTCTTCTGAAAGCTCCATCAGACGAAAGACCTTCTCTATCTGTCTAAACCATTCATCAGCTTCGGCGGGATCTGTGGTGCCACTGAACTCTGTGCCACCAAGCTTCTTCACAAGCTCATAAGATCGCATCAGATCTTTACTGCTGGTAGAAGAAGATTCTCGCCTATCAGCCTTGTACTTTTCTTTGGTTTCCAGAAACATCCTGTACATCCGGGATGCTTCATCCACGTGGTCACCACCACCTGGACCCAAGTACAAAGGATCAGGGCCTACATGGCTCTCAGCCTGATCATCACGATCAAAGCCTCTTCCTGCCATCTGCAATGATATAACAGAATATTTCCTGTTAGAAAACTACAGATAGAAGAAAGACACCTAAACTTTAATCCTATTGGTCTCTTATCGTCCCCTGACTTGGACTCTGAGTAACTATGTACTCAAACCTAAGCTCTGATACCAAGAGTTGTCGCACCCCAATTTCACTTTAGCCACAAACCACGAAATTAGGGCACGACAGGTGGGATTAACACATAACCAACCATTCGTCACTTTTTAAAACAATTCAAGGCATTTAAAATGATAACCAAGTTTAAACTGTAAATAGAAAACTGAGCAAACTGTAGGAACTTTTCTTATCTAACTGATTAAAGATACAAGCAAGGTCTACAGCATAATACATTGATTAACATAAAGAAAGCATAACATTAATTTACATCTCTGTACACATTCTCTCTCTATCTCACACCTTGTCCCGAGGATCGAGGGGAATGGACTAAGAGACCTCTAACTAGACTAACAACAAACCTTCTATCGACTAAGCGTTAGGATGAAACGATCCTTCTGATTCCTGATGCTGATGCTGACCTGAAAATGTTTTGAGTAGAGGTATGAGCCTACTCGCTCAGTGAATAACATTTCACTTAGCTATCAATAAACAACTCGTCAGGTTTATTAACTGAAAATAAATAGATATACAGTTCAAGCAGAGCAGTTCTAATGATATAGCAATTGTACAAATAATAATCACATTCCTATGCATCATCAGGTATTTCAGTTAAATAGACAAAATTATAAATTTACTGTGATCCTGAGTGATTACATATTTACATTATTATGCCCCAAACATATGCAGTGCACTCTGCATATGAAGATCAGTAGCGAACTACGATCTCACCGTACAAGACTTAGCGACACACCCGGGAAATGCTAAGTCTGACTTCTCGTCCTGGTCTGCACAGGACTCTCAGGCTCACAAGGCCTCACTGCACTAACTCTGAGTGCTCTGGACTCCTCCGCAACCTGTAGTGCACAGTGGAGGGTCTCTAAGTCTCCGATGCCTGGGCGTATCCCCAGAACTGACCGGGACTTCTCCGATGCCTGGGCGTATCCCCAGAACTGACCGGAACGTACTCTTGGATTTCTGATGCCTGGACGTATCCCCAGAACTGACCGGAATCCTACCACTCAGACTACGTGTCACCGAGACAATCGGTATTTGTTGGACACGAGTCTCCGATGCCTGGGCGTATCCCCAAGACTGACCGTTTCACCCCAAAGGTACAGACCGCGCAATGGGGTTCTACGGTGTTGGGGCACCTAAGTCTATTAACTGTTTAACAGATATGCAATTAAACAAGATTATTTCATATCAACTGTAAGACATAGAATTTCCTCTTTTTCATCATATATATCACGCAATTCAAGTTCCACTGAACTTATCATACTGAAGTACATGCAACACTGTTCAGGAATCATTATTTAACTGATACTGAAGCAAATAAGTATTTAAAATGAGTTAAATAATGATTTCTAAATGAACTGCCACTCACCCACTTCGGTGTGTTCGTATACACCGAAAAACGTCCACAAACACGCCTAATTCTGCCCTTTACAGCAACGTGCACGCCGTGCACTTAGGCTGCACGCCGTGCACCTTCAGTGCACTTCTGATCTGCTTTTTTGCACCTTTGCACGCCGTGCAAACTGACTTGCACGCCGTGCAAACTGACCTGCACGCCGTGCAAACTGATTTGCACGCCGTGCACCTGGGCTGAAACTCATTCCGCTATCTGCAACTTTGCACGCCGTGCAAACTGACTTTGCACGCCGTGCACCTGCGCAGAAACGGATTTTTCCCCTATATCAGTTATCTGCAATGTTGCACGCCGTGCAAAACGGATTTGCACGCCGTGCAACCTGCGCAGGGGCGGAAATTGCAGAAAAGAAAGAGAAGATTGAGGTCGATTCGGTGGACGATTCTTACCCGAGTCGCTCCTATAGCTCCGGAATGACCTAGCAAGCACTTGGCAAGCAGAAAGAACGGAGAAGGAAGCACCGTTTGCTCCCTAGACCACCTCCATGGTCGTCTTCTTCGCAGCTGCTGGAGGAAGAAGAAGGTGAAGAAGAAGGAAGAAGGTGCGACGGGTTGCTTTGGCTGGAGAAGATGGGGAATCGAAGAAAAACGGTGGAGAACGGCTAGATCACCCAGCCCTCCCTCTCTAACTCGCTCTCTCCCTCTCTCTCTCCCTGTTTCTGTCCAGCGGTAACGAAGGGAATGAACGCTCGTTCATCCCTTAGTCGGCTAAGGAAGAGATAAAGGAAATCCAAGGAAAAGGATAAGGCAGGGCGCCCAGGGGGCCGAAAATAAATTACCCAAAAACTTTCCAAAATTACACATAGGTCCCTGCACACTAAAAAGCTCATATCTTTTTACTCGTAGGTCGGTTTCGCATGATTTCTTTGACAACGGATTAAGCACAAACTTGTCCTCAACCTCAGGACAAGAAAACAAGCTAATGATACATTAACACTAGCTCAAAACTCAAAACACTATTAACAAAAGCAAGTACTCATCTCAACATAACTAGTTCAATTATGCACTAACCAAGGTACTTACTGGTAAAATGAAATGCGGGTCGTAACATCCCTAGTCAAGTGGACAACAAGATGTACCATGATATCAAAGAACGAAGGAGGAAAATACATGTCAAGCTGACATAGGGTAACAACCACTTCTCTTTGCAATTTATCAAGAGTATCATGGTCAATAACTTTGCTGCACAGACTGTTGAAATAGAAACAAAGTCTAGTGATTGCAAACCTTACATGCTTCGACAATATAGATCAAATTGCTACGGGAAATATTTGTTGCATTAGAGTGTGAAAATCATGAGATTTAAGACATATCAACTTCAGATCTTTCATTAATACCAATGTACGGATGTTGGATGAGTAACCCTGTGGCACCTTAACATTTACCAAGCATTCACAAAAAGCTTTCTTCTCCTTTCTCGACAACGTGTAACAAGCAGGAGGTAAGTATGTTATCTGATCGCTACTAACTACTTTTGTTAATTCTGTCCTTATACCCATTTCACATAGGTCCATTCTGGATTTTATCCCATCTTTAGTCTTGCCTGGTATATTCAACAGAGTATCGATGACGCTATCATAGACATTTTTCTCAATGTGCATGACATCGATACAATGCCTGACTGCCAAAGAACTCCAACAAGGAATATCCCAAAATATTGACTTCTTCTTGAATAAAGATTTTTCACTCCGTGTGGCCATCGTACATTGTGATCTCTTACCAAATTCATTGGCAGAGTCTTTTACTCTTTCATAAACATCCTCCCCTGGTATAGGTTTAGGTGCACTCCGTTCCTCATTCCGTCCATTGAATGCTTTGTGCAACCTACAATACATATAGGATTTTGGAAGAAACCTTCGATGACCAAGATATACAGTCTTTCCGCCGTGTTTTAGTCATATTGAATCAATGGTCTCTTCACATATAGGACACACTTTAGATCCTTTGACACTATATCCAGACAAATTCCCATATGCTGGAAAGTCATTCATAGTGCAAAACAACATAGCGTGCAAACGAAATGTCTCTCTTCGTGAAGCATCATAGGTCATCACACCTTCACCCCAGAGTTTCTTCAAGTCATCAATCAAAGGTTCAAGATAAACGTCGATATCTTTACCAGGTTGTTTAGGGCCCGATATCAACAACGAAAGCATCACGTACTTAATTTTCATACACAACCAGGGAGGGAGATTATATATAACAAGCATAACTGGCCAAGTGCTATGTTGACTGCTCAATGTCCCGTACGGATTCATCCCATCTGTACAAAGACCAAGTCTTAAATTCCTAACTTCTTCACCGAACTCAGGGTACAATAAATCAATCTTCTTCCACTGTGGGGGATCAAACGCATGTCGTAGGATCCCATCATTAATTTTCTTAACATCTGCATGCCACCTCAAATTCTTTGCATCTATCGAATTGGCAAACAAGCATTGAAATTGTGGTATTATAGGTAGATACCACATCACCTTGGAAGGAGAACCAGTTTTGGACTCCCCCAAAGTCGTCAATTTATACCTTGACGCACCACATTTGGGACAATCTTTCAAATCCACATAGTCCTTTTGAAATAATACACAATCATTCGGGCATGCGTGTATCTTCTTGGCCTCCATTCCCATTGGGAACAACAATTTCTTTAACCGGTATGTTGAGATTGGTAGCTCGTTTCCTTCAGGAAGATTTTCTTTCAACAAAGACAACAATGACGTGAAGCTTTTGTCACTCCATCTATTGTTAGCTTTCATCTTATACAATCTCAACACAATGCTAAGCTTTGTCAACTTACAACCTGTGTATAACGGTATCTTAGCATCATGCACAATGTTTCTAAACATGGGAGGTGGATCGGTGTGCTCTACTCCACAACCATCCAACATCACATCAATGATGTCTACTGGAATTCATTTGTTCAAATCTACATCATCGGAGGAAATTTCTTCTTCCACATAAGCACTACTATCGACATCCACTGATTTCAGGTTTGAAATCTCTCCATGCCAGTGCTATTTTATATAGCCTTATAAAATCCCATTGCACATGACATGACTTTTGATTTTGTCACCAGTGCTGACTTTCAAGTTATTACCACAATGCCTACATGGACAGTAGAACCTATCTCAAGGTTGTTTCCTATGTTCCTCGACAAATCTAATAAATTGATCAAGACCAGAAATAAACTCTGGGGTGCAATGATTTGGAATGGACATCCATGCTCTATTCATTCTATGATCAAAGAAAAAACAAGTATATATTAGAACAAGATTAGGGTCTAGGGTTAAAATATTAGGGTTTATGGTTAAAACTTTAGGGTTTAAGGTCTTATATATAATAAATATGTACCACATATCCCATTCTTGAACACCTAATCTCACTATTAAGTGTATAATGTGTATTGGGTTTTCAAGAAAAATTCGGCAACATTTCCCCGTTGTTCTCCAAGTACATATGTACTTAGAGAACAAACGGGGAAGTGCTACTGAAAGTTTCTTGAAAACCAAATACACATTATACACTTATATCCTAAGTGAGATTAGGTGTTTAAGAACATTCCTAAACTGGGGAATATCCAAAATTTACTCCTAATGAGTAAATCTTGGACAGGTTTCTAGGCCAACAAAATATAACACCACTCACAAGTAGGCGGGTCTGATCACATTACATTTTTAGGATCAAACCTAAGGACATTTTTTCTTAAGGCCAATTTGGATTTTAGTCCAATTAAGAAAAAGTGATTAATAAGATTGGATTGAGTTGACTATCTTTTTATATAACTAAGTTATGTAAGGAAGTAAATAAAATAAAAGAAAAATTAAAAATAAGATAAAAGAATTATAAAAGAACATAGACAAAAGATTTCACCACCACCACATGTATTTGCTCACTTACATTGCATCACTCACAATTTGGATATTAGATCAAGGGTCAAACACATTCCAGATCTTATTAGAGTATGTAAATCACAAGGACAAAGTTCCCCATTGAATTGAGGTCTCATTACTTATATATCATGAACCCATCACCCTAGAGAATGTCATTCTAATGTCACAACTAGGTTTCATTGATGATTTATTGATGCTTTAATTTCATATACATATGTCTATACTATAGGATTTTAATAGACATGATAAGTACCTAATATATAGAGAGCATTATTAAATAATAAATCAAGAATTCAATAGTTTCAAATATGCAATAATTCACAATGCAATGTTATACACTACATGCAACATGGATAGATGAGACTAGAGTTCATATTAGATTAAAAAATAGCAACTTAGGACAAAGTCCATCACTAAAGTCCCAAACTTAGCATATATGCACAATTAGCATCATATATAGGACAAAAGGGTAGATTAGAACCCTAATGTACTCAAACATGTATAAAAATTACTGATTTGTATAAAAATTACCATTAGTCTAAGATCCAATGTTAGCATCCCTCACCCATTACCCACACCCTGAGGGTAGAGGGCCAACCAATGGTTGTCAGCGGAGGAAGAAGAGGAGGAAGAATGGTACCTTTGTGGCGGCGGTGGTGACCAGGAGCAGCAAGCAGGCGGCCGGCGGCGAGAAGGAGAAGGCGAGCAGAAGCAGGCAGTGATGAGCAGAGGAGAAGGTGCCAGAGCAATGAACGGCAGTGACCGGAGCAACAAACAACGACGGCTGGAGCAACGAACGACGGCGGCGGTAGTGAGCAGAGGAGCAGTGAGTGGCGGTCGGAGTAGGGAATCGATCGCCACACCTAAGCGCGGAGTCGATGAAATAGAGAAATGGGGAAGAGCCTGGCTCACGTGGGTGTATTAAGTTAACAATAAGTGTTGGTTATTCAAAACAACTGACACTTAAAACAATTAGTGTCGGCTGCTGTAAAAAACTGACGTCAAAGGGGGGTGAAAATTTTCACGGGGACAACGTGCAAAAACACATCGGCGTCAGTTATTGCAAGAAAACCGACGTCAATGGGCCCAATTTTTGTCTCGCAAAAAACCATTAGTCATCAGTTGGTTAGCTAAAAACCGACGCAGTATGTTAAATTTTCAAAGTAATTTTTTTCGCTGGAAAATTTGGATTTGGCGGTCGATTTTAGGCATCAGTTGCTTATTGAGGAACCGACGCTAAATAAAAAGTGATACCCGTGTCTGGACGCTCTTCACAAATAGATGTCAGTTTGTGTATTCAACCGACGTTGTATGGTTTAGGCGTCAGTTTCTTGTATAAAACTGACGCCTGTAAATGTGACGTTATAAGCCATTTCTGTAGTAGTGGTTCCAATCAGCGTGCATCCTCCATCTAAAAATTGCAAAAATGAAGACTAGTCAAAACTTAAAATAGCATCTCGCGATGTGATTTTTATTTAGTGAATTTTTTTTCCAAAAAGTAAAAACAAAATTAAAGAAACATTCTAATTTTGAATTTAAAAATAAAAATGAATATATTGATCGGGTTGCCTCTCGAAAAGCGCCTTTGTTTTACGTCGATGGCTCGACGTGGATACTATCACCATGGTGGGGCTTTCGGTGGAACTTGAGCTGGATTGACATATTCTTTTGGTGGTTTCTTTCTCAGCCATTCTTTTATCCTCGATTTGATTCTAGCTTCTGAAAAGCCACTAGAGAGGTGGTGAATAGTGTTTTATGATTATTTTAATATAATTTAATCAAACAACCACAATTGAAATAATAAGAAGGAGACAAGGTGTTTAGAGTGGTTCAAACCTTAGCAAATACTAAGCAGTCAATCCACTACCCGATTGCTGACCCAATCAAGATTTTGAAAGTATTAAATTTTATTACCTCGCAAGGATATTACATAAAATTACAATACTTTCTACACCCTTTGGACAGCCTTCATCTTGAAGTAGTTGCACCAACCTTGAAGCAGCCTTCTTGAAGTAACTTCAAGCTCCCCCTTGAAGTAGCCTTCCTCTTGAAGTAGCTTCCCGTTGCAACAACCTTCTAGAAGTAGTCCAAAGATCTCCTTCTTCACCAAGAAGATCAAACCCTCTCCAATCCGCAACCTCCAACCCTAGGAGTAGCAAGGAGAGTACAAAAAATAAGAAAGAACAAGAAAGGAAATGGAAATTACAATTACCACTTTGAAGCACAAGGCTTGATTTCCTATATCAAGTGTTTTGATCTCCTAACCAATGAGTATGGAAGTGTAGGTTTAGTGGATAGGAGATGCTAGCCTATAGGACACGAATTTGGAGAAAGGGAAATGAGTATCCAATGCTAGTGTTGCTCAATTGCTCAAAAATTGCACAAGTGTGTATTAGGGTGTCCTAAGGCTTGTCCTATTTATAGGAATGACCTACAAGTGCTTAAGGATGTTCTAGACACTTTCTAGGGGGTTCTAAGTGCTTAACTAGCCATTAGGTATACATTAGTTGCTTTAGCAACGACTAGTTAATTAACTCTGAAAATTGCAGACAGAACTCTTCTCGATCGAAGATTTGTCGACCGACAGTCCTTCTTGGTCGAGATCTTGTCGACCGAGGGACTTCCTGGAGCAAGTGTTTACAACGTTCATTTTCAACTTCCAACCACCTTGTCTGCTGGGTCTAACAACTACTTGGGTCAATATCGTCGAGGAATTTGTCGACTAAGCATGTCTCGGTCGAGGAGATTGTCGACCGAGAATGACCATGTTTCAACATTTTAAACTAAGTACTAAGTGTGTGTATGAGTGTGCAGATGTGACACTATTTTAGGGGATGACCTATCTAAGTGTTGTGATTGGCTAGGGAAGATCTAACGCTTTATTTACATGATGTCTAAGTACTTGTACATTATATACTTGTACAAGTTTTTACATTTGATTACATTCATGACTTAAAGCAATTTTAGCATATAGATCTTCCAAGTATTTGTCATCCACCTTATTCCTGCAACACTCAAGTAGCACGTTAGATCGACAAGAATGAAATGTTTGTCATTATCAAAACAAAGGGATTAAATGATGTCCATTTAGCCAAAAATCTCCCCCTTTTGAAGATGACAAACATTTCCAAAATATAAATCAACTAGTCTTTAAAATGAGTTGAGTTTCATACCTGAGATTTACTTTGTGATTTGTTTCTCTTGTTTATACAATGTGTGCTTATTATTCCCAAAGAAGTATGGAACATAAAATCCAATTCTTTAGGGAATATAACAACTTTTAATGTAAAGCCAAGAGATTTTGAAACTCATTGATTGAGTTTTTCAAAGTTACTATTTTAAGATTTACAAGATTTACATTTATTTGTCCCCCTTTGTCATGTCAAAAAGATATCTGGTAAAAAATAATGTAGAAAAACTCCCCCTTAATTTGATATCCCCCATAAAAAGATAACCATCAAATCTTTCGAAAAAGATGTCCATTTGGAAGCCAATAATAACACAATTAAAACCATTTTCAAGAAGCACAAATATTAAAGAAAACATCCTCTAAGGGAATGATGAGTAGTTGCTTCCTTATTTTGTTAAATTGGTCTAGTGGAAGAGGTTTTGTGAAAATATCAGCCAATTGATCTTCCATATCAACATGATGAAGGGATACATGATTTTTAGAGATATGATCCCTTAAAAAGTGATGACGGATTTCAATATGTTTGGCTCGGCTGTGTAAAATTGGATTATGTGCTAAGTTTATAGCGCTTGTGTTGTCACAAAAAATAGGCGTGGATGAAAAAGTAAAACCATAATCATTTAAAACTTATTGCATATAGAGCACTTGAGCAAAACAAGATCCGGCTACCATATATTCAGCTTCAGTTGTAGAGAGGGCAACCGTATTTTGTTTCTTGCTAAACCAAGATACTAAGGCTCTTCCTAACAAGAAACAACTACCACTTGTGCTCTTGCGATCAATTCAAAAACCAGCGTAATCAACATCAGTATAAGCTTTAAAATCCAATGATTGTCCTTTAGGATACCATAAACCATAACATGTGGTGCCGGCTAAATATCAAAAAATCCGTTTGACGGCTTGAAAATGAGTTTGCATAGGTTGTGATTGAAATCGAGCACAAAGACCAACTAAAAATATGATGTCTGGTCTAGAGGCGGTTAAGTAAAGCAAACTACCGATCATGGCTCTATATAAGGAGTCATCAATAGGTTCCCCATTTTCATCCTTATCAATTTTAATGGAGGTAGCCATTGGAGTGGTAGCATGTTTACACTGGTCCATCCCAAAACATTTTAAGAGTTCATTGGTATACTTTTCTTGGCTTATAAAAATCCCGGCAGGCGTTTGTTTTATTTGAAAACCAAGAAAGAAAGTTAGTTCACCCATGAGGCTCATTTCAAATTCTTATTGCATAATATCACTAAATTGTTTGCACAATGATTCATTTGAAGCACCAAAAATAATGTCATCAACATATATTTGAACAACTAGAAAATCAGTTGTATATGTTTTGAAAAATAAAGTAGAATCTGAATTTCCAATAGAAAAATCATTATCAAATAAATAGTTCTTGAGCCTTTCATACCAACTTCTAGGTGCTTATTTTAAACCATAAAGTGCCTTCTTAAGTTTGTATACATAGTCACCTTTTTCCAAAATTTCAAAACCAGGTGGTTGGGCAACATATACTTCTTCTTGGATTATCCCATTGAGAAATGCACTTTTTACATCCATTTGAAAATTTTTGATGTTTTTGTGTGCAGCTATAGCTAGTAGCATTCTAATTTCTTCAAGTCTTACTACTGGTGCATATGTTTCATCAAAGTCTATCCCTTCTTGTTGATTATATCCTTGTGCTACTAGCCTAGCTTTATTTCTTACTACTTCCCCTGCTTCATTTAACTTATTTCTAAAAACCCATTTAGTTCCAATAATGGTTTTATCTTGTGGTTTAGGAACTAAGTCCCATACATCATTTTTAGTGAATTGGTTTAATTCTTCTTGCATTGCCATTATCCAATAGTCATCTTTAAGAGCTTTAGTCACCTTCTTAGGTTCAATTATAGAAACAAATGCCATATTTGCAATATCTTTAAAAGAAGAACGGGTTTTGACTTTATCATTCAGATTTCCAATGATCAATTCTTGAGGATGATCCTTAATGAGTCTAGGAACATGTTGTGTCTCAACTTGGTGATCACTAGTAGTGTTTTTGTCACTATCATTAGGTGTTGATAAATTTTCTAATTGATGAGTGAGATTAATTACATCAAGGTTTTCAGATTGTAGCTCTTCATGAAAAGAGATGTGAATTGATTCCTCAACTTTTCTAGAAATAGTGTTGGAAACTCTAAATGCTTTGCTAGAGGTGGAATATCCCAAGAAAAAGGCTTTATGTGATTTAGAGTCAAACTTGTCTCTATCCTATTTTGTGTTTAAGATGTAGCATATTGATCCGAAAGTATGAAAATAGTCAACCCTAGGTTTCTTATTATATATGATTTCATATAGTGTTTTCTTCAAATAAGAATGAACAAATACTCGATTTAGCACATAGCAAGCTGTGTTTACCGCTTCATCCCAAAATGTTTTAGGTGTATTATGTTCGAGCATCATATTCCTAGCCATTTCTTGTAGTGATCGATTTTTCCTTTCAACTATACCATTTTGTTGTGGAGTGCGTGGAGCAGAAAAATTGTGAGTGTAGCCTTGATATGTGCAAATGTTTTCAAATAAATGGTTCTCAAATTCTCCACCATGATCACTCCTAATTGTACATATTTTGTTATGTAATAGATTTTCAATCTTGGAACAAAATTTAATAAAAACTTGAATAGTGTCATCTTTGTTTGCGAGAAAGTGTACCCATGTATATCTTCTATAATCATCAACAATAACAAAACAATATCTTTTTACACCAATAGATTGTGTCCGCATAGGTCCAAATAAATCCATATGAATGAGTTCTAGGGATCTACAAGTGCTAAGTACATTTTTGGGTTTAAAAGAGGCTTTAGTTTGTTTACCCAAAGTACATGGTTCACAATTTTCAGTTTGATCAAAAGATAAATTAGGCAAACCACGAACAAGATCATATTTAACTAGCTTTTTGATAACACGTGAACTAGCATGACCTAATTTTCTATGCCATAGATGTAAAGAATTTTCATTTGCAAGTAGGCATTTTCCAACTACATATTGCATAGAGTTAGGTCTAAGAATATAAATATTTCCAACTCTATTTCCTTCATAAACAACATTTGTAGTATTTTCTATTAGTAACTTGCAACAATTTTTGTTGAATAGCACCTCATATACACTATCACATAATTGACTAACACTTATTAAATTATAGTGCAAGCCATCAACAAGTAAAACATTCTTTATTTCAAGATTTGTGCCAATGTTACCTATTCCAACAATTTTACCTTTACCATTGTCTCCAAAAGTGACTGTTCCACTCTTTTTTCGTCAAAAGTTTGAAATGCATCCTTGTTTCCGGTCATGTGTTTGGAACATCCACTTTCGACCACCCAATCCTGCATTAAAATGTAGGTTTTGGTACCCATATGATGGTCCGTTATGGTTAGGTACATTTAATTTCAAACTGAACATGTTTTAACAAAGAAGGCTGATCCGAACTTCATTCGGTCGACAAAAGTTTGACCGACATGTGTCTCAGTCGACTAATTTTTTGATTGAGAAAGTTGCTGTTTTACATATTAAACTGAATAGAAGCAGAAGTCTGTTCGGTCGACTATTTTTCGATCGATTTTAGCTTCGATCGATCAGTTCTCGAACGGAATAGTTTCTATTTTACTAAGATTTTTGCTGCAGATTTTGGTTTGTCACAGGCACTCACTCGGTCGAAGTTGTTCTCAACTGAGAGTATCTATGTCGAACTATTTGTCGACCGAATATGTTTCTATTTCAGTAATTTATTTATATCAGTTTTGAAATTAACAAAATACATGAAACTATTTGTTTAGTTGAGATAGGACATTATGATTTTTAAGAATAAGCATTAGATCATATCTCAACTAAATTACATTCAATTCTTCTAAGTTTGAGGTTTGGGAACCCAAACTAACTCAGAATCCTTCTTCTTATAAGGGCATGGAAAAGAGTAATGTCTAAGACATAGACAAAAATGACAAGAAATAGAGTCAATTTCATTTCTCTTTCTAGGAATTGTGTTCTTAAGTACAAACATAATCTTAGTCTTGGATGCTTTATCTCTTTTGGTTTGATAGAGTTTTCTTTTTGGATCATATCCTAATCCTCTTCTTCCATTGTAACTAGAGGAAATTTTCAGAATATTATCAAGAATGCCATTTCCCCTTAAGCCATTTATTTCTCTTTGTAGCTTAGCAATCTCATCCATCTTTTTATTTATATCTATCCTTGCGTGTTCTAAATCAGATAATAGAGAGTTTCTTTCTTTAACAACATTATCATAATCTATGTGATTACATAGAATAGGTTGAGTCTGAAAATTGTTTAGTTTAGCAAGTAAATCAGCCTTTTCTTGGGAAAGAAGATCATGATTCATTTCAAAATTAAGTAGCTTTATATTGCAGTCACCTAAAGATGATTTCAAAGTCAATTTTTCAGAAGCAATATTGTTCTTTTTCAGAGGAAAGATCATTTAATTTGGCATATAGATCCTCATTTGTTTTAGTAGCCTTCTTTAGTTTCTTTTTACAGTCAACATACTTATCATGAGTTTCTTGTAGACTAACAATTATATCTTCTTTTAGCAAACCAAGAAGGTTTACCTCTTGAGATTCATCATCATCATCTTCTTTTGCCATGAGACACTCTACATTCTCTTCTCCACTTTCACTCTCACTTGATTCATCCCACGCAGCTTTATAAGCTTTTTCTCCCTTCTTCTTGGATGAACTTTTCTTTCCTTTCTTTGCTTTAGGGCATTCATTTTTGAGATGTCCTTTCTTTCCACATTGAAAACACCTAGGAGGGGAAGAAGAAGAACTAGCAATTCTGTTAGATTTAAATCTTCTATATTTCTTACCATTAACAATTAGGGCTTCTTCTCCTTCTTCTTCACTGGTTTCATCACTTTCTTGCATGGTGATCTTTGAAGCTTTTAGAGCTATATCTTTCTTTCTTCCTTGTTGCAGTTCACGCTCTCGTCGTTCCTCTTCCTCCAAGGTTGCCTCATGTGCTTCTAGGTTGCCAATAAGTTGTTCCATCCTTATTCGGGTGAGATCATTTTCTTCTTCAATAGCAGTCACCTTGGGCTTGTATTTGGGAGGAAGAGACCTAAGGATTTTTGATACTTGATCTTCTTCAGTGATCACTTTTCCTAAAGCATTCAAACCATTTACAATAGAAGAAAATTTTGCATAGATTTCACTAATAGATTCATTTTGATCCATACGAAATTGTTCAAATTTCTGTTTAAGCATTCCAATTTTAGAATTCTTAACTTGAACAGTTCCTTTATATGTTATAGAAAGTCTATGCCATATTTCATAAGCCATTTCACAATTTGATATTCTATTGAACTCACCAATGGAAATTGAGAAATAAAGTATACTTATGGCTTTTGCATTCATTTGGGAAGACTTTACCGTATTAGCATCCCAATTTGCATACTCCATTTGAGGAAGTTCATAAGGAGTTGATACCATTCTCCATAAGTCTCAACTGATTCCTTAGAAGTAGAATTGCATCCTCCTCTTACAGTAAGTGTAGTTAGTGCCATCAAAAGCTAGAGGTCAAGCCACAAGTGTTCCTTCCAAGTTGAGGTTGTTGAGCAACCCGTCACCCATTCTTCAAGACTTTGTTAGAGTTCCTTGAAGCCCTGCTCTGATACCAATTGAAAAACCACTAGAGGGGGGGGGGGTGAATAGGGTTTTATGATTATTTTAATATAATTTAACTCAAACAACCACAATTGAAATAATAAGAAGGAAAGGTGTTTAGAGTGGTTCCAACCTTAGAAAATACTAAGGCAGTCAATCCACTACCCGGTTGCTTACCCAACCGGGATTTTGAAAGTATTAAATTTTATTACCTCGCAAAGATATTACATAAAATTACAATACTTTCTACACCCTTTGGACAGCCTTCACCTTGAAGTATTTGCACCAACCTTGAAGCAACCTTCTTGAAGTAACTTCAAGCTCCCCCTTGAAGTAGCCTTCCTCTTGAAGTAGCTTCCCGTTGCAACAACCTTCTAGAAGTAGTCCAAAGATCTCCTTCTTCACCAAGAAGATCAAACCCTCTCCAATCTGCAACCTCCAACCCTAGGAGTAGTAAGGAGAGTACAAAGAATAAGAAAGAACAAGAAAGGAAATGGAAATTACAATTACCACTTTGAAGCACAAGGCTTGATTTCCTATATCAAGCGTTTTGATCTCCTAACCAATGAGTATGGAAGTGTAGGTTAGTGTGGATAGGAGATGCTAGCCTATAGGACACGAATTTGGAACAAGGGAAATGAGTAGCCAATGCTAGTATTGCTAAATTGCTCAAAACAGATTGCCAATTGCAAGTATGTAAGCTCAAGTATTGCACAAGTGTGTATTAGGGTGTCCTAAAGCTTGTCCTATTTATAGGAATGACCTAAAAGTGCTTAAGGACATTCTAGACACTTTCTAGGGGGTTCTAAGTGCTTAACTAGCCGTTAGGTATACATTCATTGCTTTAGCAACGACTAGTTAATTAACTCTGAAAATTGCAGACATAACTCTTCTCGATCGAAGATTTGTCGACTGAGAGTCCTTCTTGGTCGAGATCTTGTCGACCGAGGGACTTTCTAGAGAAAGTGTTTACAACGTTCATTTTCAACTTCCAACCACCTTGTCTGCTAGGTCTAACGGCTACTTGGGTCAATCTCGATCGAGGAATTTGTCGACTGAGAGTGTCTCGGTCGAGGAGTTTGTCGACTGAGAATGACCCTGTTTCAACATTTTAAACTAAGCACTAAGTGTGTGTATGAGTGTGCAGATGTGACACTATTTTAGGGGATGACCTATCTAAGTGTTGTGATTGTCTAGGGAAGAACTAACGCTTGATTTACATGATGTCTAAGTACTTGTACATTATATACTTGTACAAGTTTTTACATTTGATTACATTCATGACTTAAAGCAATTTTAGCATATAGATCTTCCAAGTATTTGTCATCCACCTTATTCCTGCAACACTCAAGTAGCACGTTAGATCGACAAGAATGAAATGTTTGTCATTATCAAAACAAAGGGATTACATGATGTCCATTTAGCCAACAACTTCTTGTAATCTTCCCCATATGGAGTGACCATTGTCAGAATATATTGGGAAACATCCTGAGTTATGTTGATTTGTTCTTTGTTGCTCAATTCAAGGTGAAGAATAGTTGTAGGGGATCTGAGTTGCATCATTGATGGTGTAGTGAAGTTGAGGTGCATATGAAAAGTTTATTTGTTGATGCACTATCACTTCATTGTAGCAATGCTATTCACCGACGTCTATCAAATATGGATCTGGTGGATGTTCTCGGTAGAAACTGTAGTCCAAATCTTATTGCGGAGGGAAGATGAAATCAGTAGTCTCTGTCTATTAGGCTACTGGTTCATTCTAGAGGATAGTTGTTTTTAGATGAGGAGGCTCATGGACACCTACAGAAGGTTCAGTATGTGTAACAACAGGGTTGAGAGGTGTCTCCTCCATAGTTGATGACGTTTCTTTTGTTTCTACATAGACTGGTTCACTCTCAGTCTTTTCTTCATCATAGCCTTTTTCTGAGGGAACATTAGATTTTGAAGAAAGGAATTTCTACTGCATCTGAGTGAATTGATTAACACAGTCGAAAAAATACACCTCTTCTTCTTCAGTTTGTTCCTTTCCACTTTTGGATGCATAGAAATCAAAAGATTGGTTTCCCACTCTTAGGGTCAAAATTCCAGCTTCAACATCGATCAGGGCTCTAGAAGTTGAGAGGAAAGGTCTTCCAAAAAGGAGGGGGTAGCGTGGATTCTCCCTGATTTCCATAACTATGAAATCACATGGGACATATAGATCCCCAAGCCTTACAGGAATATCTTCTATAATGCCAACTGGCTTGATCATGGAAGAGTCAACAAGCTCTATGAACATTCTAGTGGGCAAGAAGTTGGTGAGGCCCAGTTTGTTGCAAAGGCTGAGAGGAATGATAGAAATGCTAGCTCTGAGATCGGCTAGTCCTAGTCGGTTGATGGAATCGCTTATCGAGCAGTTAATTCCAAAGGTTCCTGGGTCCTTATGCTTGTGTGGCATCCTATCCATCACTAAATAAGATGATGTTTCTGCCAATTTCACCATATGATGTTCTTCAGTTCTATATTTTCGACTGAGTAGGAGTTTGAAAAACTTTGACCACTGAGGCATCTCAGCCATGGCATCCAAGAGCGAGATATTGACATACAACTTTTTCATGATTTCCTTGAATTTGTTAAACCTAGTATCGAGTTGGGTAAAATTCAGTCAATTTGGAAATGACACCTGAGGTTTGTACACCGGAACAACTGGCTCAGGAGAGTCTTCTGCATCAACAATAATAGGTTCCTCAAAACTTGCTTTGTCGATCTTATCATTCTGAGTGGCCACTGCACTATGCTCAGCGCCTTGGACATTTGTCACGGTGATAGGAGTTTTGGGTTCTGGTAAGATAAAGCCTGAATGAGTTGTCACAGCTTTAAGTTGTTCCACGTGCCTCAGATTGTCTTCTGGTTGCCCAGCTAAAGCTCCAACAGGTGGCTTGAGGCTAGGTGCAAGTTGAGCTAGTTGAGATTCAATGGCCTTCTGGTGGGCTTGCTGGTTGGCTATCATCGTCTGTTGTGACTGTAACATATTCTCAATGGTCGACAGTTTGTCATCCGGAGAAATGGGACTGACTTGGTGTTGATAAGGGGCCTGGTTTGGATCTTGGAATTGATTCCTTTTCTGGAAGTTACTTTGGTTTCCAAAATTCGATTGTTGCTTATACTAGTATCTCGAGCGACCTCGTTGTTGATCGTTTGAACACCAGTTTACTGCTCCAGAAGGATTTCCATACTGAAAACTGGGATGGTTCCTATTCTGACTTGGCTTGTAACAACCTTGACTAGGGATAGTGTTGACAGCATTCAGGCTTTCCATCTGGCCATTATCTCCTTGTCCATTGATTTTTCTTAAAACAACATCATAAAGAACATTGCAGGATAAATTAGAGTGGTCATTGCCTTTATAGGCTTCACAAAATAGAGAGGCAGATTTAACTTGCTCTTGTTGTTGAGGGGATGAGCACCTTCATTCATAGGCAGCAAGAGACGATTCAAGATGGTCTTGCATAGAAACTAGAAGCTTGAGAGTTTCAACAATAGTCTTGTACTCAGGAATAGCTTCAGCCATAGCTACCTTGAACACTCCTTTACCTACTGATCTACCCCAATTAGCTTGATTTTCAGCTCTAAGGGTAACAACCTTCCATGTGCTTTCATAGCTTTTACGCATGAAGTTTCTTCCTGATGAGGAGTCTAATAACCTCTTGATGTCATCATCCACACACCTAAAGAAGATCTTGATGAGTTGATTCTTAGGAATTCCATGGCGTGGACACTTGTGTAGAAGCTCTTTGTATCTTTCCCATGCTTCAGCAAGGGATTCTCTAGGGACCTGAGTGAATTGAGTTATACATCCCCTGATTTCATAAGTGAGAGAAGGAGGGTATAATTTTTCCAAAAAAATGTTCTGAAGTTGTTCCCAAGTGGTGATGGGTTCACATTGCAAGGAATTGTACCAAATTATAGCTCTATCAGCAAGAGAATACTTGAAGAGATGGAGTCGGATGGCATCGTCGGAGACTCCATGTTGCTTTGTCATTGAACATAGATCAATAAACCTCAGAAGATGTTCCTGACTATCTTCTCCTTGTTTACCATAGAATGGGCTGTTTTGAAGCAAGGTGATCCAATGTGCCCTTATTTCAAAATTTGGAGCGTTAATGGGAGGAGGTTGCACTGGGTGATGAACGTTAGCAGCTTTAGGGATTGATAATTCTCTAAGGTCCTTCTATAGTTTTACTGCTTGTGCCACTACTTGAGCTGCTAGGATCTCTATTTCAACTGCAGCTCTGGCTTCTTGCATAAGCCTATCTCTTTGTGCAGCAAGGGCTTGAGCAACCCTTCAGGCTATTTCCTCCTCTTGAGCCATCCTTGCTTGGTTCTCTCTATTCTGACGATGAAAGGTTCTGTCTGTCTCAGGATCAAAGCTAGCAGTGAGTTTGGGACTATTCGAGCGGTGCATACACCAGCCTTTGGGGGTACCTGAGATGGAAAAATCTTTCAGAAATAAGATGGACAGAGAAGAACTAAAATTCAAATGAATGATCAATAGTATCAAAAGAAAAAGCAAAAACCTAAATTAGCCTTAAAAGAACTAGATTTGACTAACTGATTCCGTTGTCCCCGACAACGGTGCCATAATTTGACGTGGTTTATTATCGCACTAACAAATTCATTCGGGGTTGAAATCCCAAAGTTTTTACCAAAACCTTGTGCAATAATACCACCCGCAAGCAGACGGGTCTTATCACAGTATAGTTAAGGATCGAATCCCAGGGGACAACGTTTTTAAGAATCGTTGCTAGTCTAGTCTAGTTCAAGTAAGGCTAATATTTAGAACAATGGTTGATTTGAGGTTAATTAGACTAATTGCAAGAAAGTAAAGAGTGGAATTAAAGTTGAATCTAGATTAATTATGGGGATCACTGGGGTGGTCCCGAGTTTCAACACCACTACTCATGCAAACATATCCAATCACAAACATCTAAGCATGATCTAACTATCCAAATAGAACTGCTGTGAACCCTCCAAGAGGGATGTTTAGGTTCACGTAAGCATCACCTTAGGCATCAGATGTCTCGTCACCATCCGGATCATGCACTTACAGTTCCGAAGATACATATATCCAACTGATGTTGTAGCCCTCCCTAAGGGATGTTTAGGCACACAGAAGCATCACCGTGAGCTAGATGGCTCGTCTCATCACAGATCATACACTTATGACCTCAGGGAATCCCTTTATATTTCTAGTCATGGAGTCAACCGCGTTAATCGACATCCTATCCTACATATTTAAGTTCTCACAACATAAGAAAGAACAAGATAAAAGCAAGTAGGTAATCAAGCTACAAGCAATCATCGACGATTAACAATGAAATGAAAAGTTATATACATTGCCTTGAAATGTTAAAATGAAAAGACATGAAAGCACGGGCAGTGGGGCTAGTCCCCACACCCCAGTGAAAAAGAACTACTCGCTCATGATGTGAGGAACAAGAAGAATAAGATAGAGGGAAGATTCATCCATGAGTGTGATGCAAAAGGTGGTCACAGCTTGGTGACGATATAGTCTTCTATGCCAAGTCAGAGTAGATCTGGACAAGGAGCGAGGGACACTAAGACAGATTGGGTAGTCCTTCTCTCTCCACCTTACTTCTCGTCTCGTCCTCCTTTCTCGTAGAAGGAGGAGTAGGTTGTGTATGCGTAGGTAGAGTGGATGAAGGGCAGATGCACAAGCCTGCCACTCAGCTTGGCCGTGGAGATCGTCCTCCACCGGGGGTCGAGTGCTTCTTGGGCACAACCTGGTGGTGGAGTGGAGGATGAGGATAAATGGAGGCGGAGGAGCTTTCCCAGGGGTCGAGAACACTAGGTACAGCCTGGTGATGGATTTGTTGTTGTAGATCGGAGGGGATAGGGGTCAAGCTCTGCAAAGGAGCAGCCTGATAGTGTCCCGGATCTGATGCTCAAATGAGGACCCTGCTGGTACTATTTATAGGCTCGAGTGGAGTGCCAAACAGTTTGGAACTTGTTGCAATTTTCTTAGAATGGAAGACCGTACAATTTTTCACAGTTTGGAAATGTGAGCATTCTTCATGGTCCTGCGATCTCACAGTCTCGATTACATGCTGTTTCTTCACGGTTTGGGGGATCATGAGAATTCCTCGTGGTCTTGAAAGTTGACCATTTTTACACGGTTTTGGAAAACCGTTAAGGCCCTTATCGGCTTGGGAAAACGCTAGTGGCCTTCACGGTTTGGAAACTGCAAGGCTTCCATGTGGTTTGAAGAACGATTAGTGTCTCACAGTTTAGGAAGCGAATGCTCCCTTCACAGCCCTGAGCCCTAGCATTCTGCCTTCACGGTCTTAGGTTTTCTGCTCACGACCTCGAGTATCGGTGCTTCCCTCGTGGTCTTGGGATCGCAACTTCAAGGTCTCTCCTCTCGGTTTCCATCCTTGGTCTCACAGTCTTCACTGCCACCAAATGTTCTCGCGGTTTGGAGGGTCACTACCCTTCACGGTCACATGCTTCTCAGTTTCTAGTTCTCGGTCTCAGGCCTGGGGTCTTCACGGTCTCTCGATCCAAACTGTTTTTGGTTCCCCTCCTTCACGGTCTTGGCTCCGCAACACTCAACCGGTCTTTGGCCTAGTGGTTTTGTGTAGGCATCGACTTCCTTGCAGTTCGGTGATCCAAATGGTCTTTGGTCCCTAGCGGTCTTCAGTTCTGCCTTCACGGTTTGGAAACTACGAAGAGGAAAGATCGTGAAGTAGGACTGCTATTGTAGGTGGTCGGGCAGCACTAGAGGTGGTGGATGTGCAACTTGGTCACTGCTGGAAGTAGGTAGGGTTGTGGATATGAGAGGAGGAGGAAGAGGGACACTGGGTGATGGTGGAGTCGACACTGTTGAATGATGGTGGAGGTGCAGGCATTGTTAGGGTTGCAGGTAGGTGGGAGTATGGGGTCTGCGGTGGAGTTGTACTTGGTGCAGGAATGCTTGTAGTGGTGGTCGGAGTCGTCGCTGTAGGTGTGAGGATGGAGAGGAAGGAGATCGTGAGGAGACGCGCATGTGAGGGCAGAGGTTTGGTGGCCAAGTGAGATGCAACATGTGGAGATGGTGGTCATGGCAATGGAGGTGGAAGACGCAGGCACTGCGATCAGTGGAAGCGGGAGGGCCATGCGGTCTTGAGACTGCTATTTTTCCTTGCGGTCTTGAGACCACTTGCCCTCCAATCGATTTCCAAACTAAGAGGGGGGGTCAAGACTATGAAGAGAAGAAGAGTGGAGATTGTTAGGGTAGGGGGTGAATGAAGACCGTAGATCAGTGATCGTGTGGTGAGGAGAAGGCCCAAGACTGAATGGATGATCGTGAGGGTAAAACTGCTAGGGGGTGAAGACCAAATGCACAGGATCATTAGGGAAAACTGGCTGGCCGAATCCGCATGCTCAGGATCGAATGGGCAAGCTGTACATGATCTGCATAAAAATCATGTGAAATTCGTGAATAAGCTCGATAATCCAATCAATTGAGAAAATTGCAATTTGTAAGATTCAAGAGATGAAATCAAATGTATTTAATTGAATTGGGCCCATGATGGCGACGAAAAATCATGATGAATATGGATTCATCACTAAATAAGATAATAGCAAATTGTGGATCTACAATATAGCTAACGTGGCTAATCCAAAACTAACAATTACTAGGAACTAACATCTAAACAAGTTCAACATGTGTAATTGTTTGTAAACAATTCTTTAGAAAAAATAAAATTAATGTCTTCTTGTTCAAGTTGAATTTATGAAAGAAAAATAAATAGATAAATTAAATACATGCTTCTAGTTGGAAGCAATTCTCCTCTCTAGGTAAAAATGATATATAAATCAAGGCACAATTAGTATATGTAATGAGATCCTTTCTGGTAACATCTCATTTTTAAGGAGGCCATTGTTTGATTGGCCATATTAGAACATCAAATTTGAAATTGACTCATTTATTGCGATATTAACCTAAAATGGATAATGTACAAATCTACATGCATAGTAGATAGTATGGGAAGTTGATCCCTTCAGTTACTACTGGGTCTTCATGTTCCTTGAAAATCAACAAGTTACAATAAATATTCTAATTTACAATACTATCTTACTTCTTATAAGTAAATGTAAGGAATGGGACCGGAGAGGGGATCCACTCCTTACTTAATTTGAGGAATAAAATCCATCTATTCCAAATGACTAGGAATGTATGTTGGAATAGGTGTAAAATTTTCAATTTTTAAATGGTGATATACAAGAATAACCAAAGTATAGAAGTATAAATAAACTTCATGAATATATTTAATCTATCAAGGTTACAATATATTCTTCCACTTGGGGTTTACATGAAAGTAACAACATCAGGATCTCAGTAGAGGGATATCTAAACTATCCCAAGTTTATCTCCATTTAAGAGTCATCTTCATAAGCCATATCCACGTCTACATATCATGTCCTCCATGTCCTACACTTGGGATTGGAATCATAACCCAGAAGAGAAGACAAAAGATGGAAAATATCATCATACAAGCAGGTATGAGAATATTAATATAGGAGAAAATAATGTAAGAGAAAAAGGATATCAAATATAGAAAGACTTCCCATAGAAGAGGAAAAGTACTATCCAAGTGGTCATAAAAAGAATAAAAATGGCAATAAGATGATAATCAATAAAAATAGTTGCACTTTCCATTAAAACAAATATAGGATGTGCCAAAATAGCTCACATAGAGAATTCATGGCACAAAACCCATCACAATAATAATCAACCTGCATGCATGTGAGATAAACATATCAGTAGTTAAATATAAATAAAAATGGCGGCAATGGCTCATAACCTTAATACCTGATAGAGTAAGACACGTAACCAAACTCCCAATATATAAAGTTAGCACGAAACCCAGGCATAGGGAACATAACCACCATTCCAAAATAATATGGGTACATAACCCAGGTTATCATGAACATAATCTCCATCCTAAAAATAAAACTAATGCACTTATACATCCCTAGGATTATAGAATCATAAAGCTCACAAAATGTAGATGCAAGTGAAAGTCCAATCATATAAATAAAATTAATGAGATTTACATAACATAAACAGACAATATAAAACATCCACCACATATGTGGGAAAAATAGTTCATATTCACAATCAGGGTTTCATCATGAAGAAAAGTACAATTCAGAGTCAATAAGAACATCCAATAAAGTTAGGTGAGAACAAGATCAAAATCAACATATAATCTTTCACATGAAATAGATTCCCAAAAAGAGAAATTTTGTAAGCTATTTTTTCCATAGGACTAAGAGAGTGATAATTATGGGTGATTGCTCAATATAGAATAATAGGAAATGCAATATACCTCAAGATAGAGTCTACATAAGCCCAAAGTTAGTTATAAGTCCAAGCCTAGGTCTCCAAAGAACATATTAAATATATATGTAGAATTAGGGTTAGGTTCACATTAATTATATAAATCCAAAAAATTGGCCTGTTTATCATTACTAAATGAGGTTATCAAAATGACACCATCACATAGATTACATTTTTCTGAGTTTATATCATGTTTTACTTTATTTTTTGAAAAAAAATGACAATCTATTCATCTCTTCACCAGGGGGGTTTGAACTCAAGACCTCTTGGTCATACAATATCACTTTTATCACTCGGGTTCCATATCATTGGCTAACATATAATTAGTAACTACTGTACAATATGATGGCATACAATACAATATGTGTTGGCAACCTGAAGTGCCTATGACACTACTCGCCGTGACCCCAGAAGCATGGAATTGTGAAACCCCAAATGTGGTAGAGAAAAGGTTGAACTAGAGGATTACAGTGGATTGAGTAAAACAAATAGTTGTCCAAGTTGCTGAAGGATCATAGTGATTCGTATGGATAGTCCTTACATGGCTAGGAGGCATGCAATCATGCCTTCAAGCCATTCTGGCTAACAGTGAACTCAATTCAAGGAGGAAAGTGACGATGCCTCTATAGACCAACCTGACATCACAAAATGCTATCATGTCCTTCCAGAAAGGTCTAGTCCAACAAAATTGCCTTTCCACACTAAGAGAACAGAGGCCTGTTCTTAGTTTGTTGCAATGTAGTTGAGATCGAGTAAGGGTTTAAACATTTCTTGGGACCAAATTGACAAGAGGGAAACAGTATAGAGGTGAAAGTAATGCTTTATAGGGCATGAATTTATAATGGGGTTTAGTCCCTTGGTCTTCGGAAAAGGGGATTTGGAATGGCAATTTAGGGCTTTCCTTTAAGAATGGGATTTGGTAGGGAAAGTTGGGATCAATCAATGCGGAAATCTGAGATGAAACAAAAGGATAAGAAATCTTCTCAAAAGATCCACCACACAATGAGAAATCCACCATGCAAGGATCTACCTCTTCTTGGTGAGAAAAAAGAAATAGGAATGAGGTAGGAGAAGGTTCATCCGTTGTTTGATTAAAATCATTGGTTGAGAGGAAACCAAGTTTCAACAAGATAATAAAACCAAGTGTGACACGTAGGAGTAGAGAACTATAGTAAATTCGGGAAAATAGGTGTGTGACATACAAATGCATATAAACCATAGGGAATAAATTGTATTAATGCAATAATTCATTAATTAAGTCATCTTGAAGACTTTTTTCTTTTTTAGTTTGGTTTAGGACTCAAACAAGGGTCAAATATAACCAAGTTTGACACCTAGACTAATTAATACATGTTGAATCTGAATATGAGATTTTATTCCACATTTGATGTTATTTAATTTATTATTTAATACATTAGAGTTTAAATTACATTTTCCTTTCTTAATAAATTTAAGGCATCCAAGATTTCTTAATATATTATTTCATAATTTGGAGTTTAAGTTACATTTTCCTTTCTTAATGTGAAACTTAGAACCAAATGTAATTGGGAAAAAAGGAATATGATTTTCATATCAGATCTAGGTTTTGGGGTTTTCTTTCAAGAGTTGTGGCACCATTAGGATTTTGGGCCCGTCACTAATATATACTTTATCGTTTTATTATCGACATCCACTTAATTGAGTCCTATTATATTCACATTGTTTACAAAAGAATTATTATATATTATACACAAAATTTCTTGCTTTATCATTTAACGTATTTAGTCCATCAATTCAATATTTATTTAAGTAATGGAATACTATTCATGTTTGTGGACATGAAAATTCACATTGTTGTTCCTATACATATGTTAAGAACATTGTGCCACTTATTAAACATATTTCATTTATTATTTGCATATTACTTAGTAAATGAAACATATTTGACATATTTAATGAATTTCTTTTTACATGTTTGCACAAGATTAAGTTATTATGTTAATATGAGTGTATTTTGATATGTGTTGTTGATTATAAAACCTATTGTCACATAATATGTTATATGCATTAATAATTATCATTGATGCACAACTTTTATCCTTGTTTGGCCATATATAAAGAACCCAACATTCAAATCTCCTAATCATGGGGACGAAATTTCCTAAGTCAAGACGATAGGTTTGAGTATGTTATAGTAAATTTATCTTAAAAAATTATTTTCTTTAAGAAAATTTATGGAGAGGTCACTGGTAATCACATTTTGATGACTATGTTCTTCGAGTTACATTTGTGACACTAAGACAATTATGTAACATTTAAGACTAGGATCTAGTACCTTATACTTTCAAATTAAGCCCAATATGTCCACTTGAAGAATCATACACATAAATTAGTCCAATATTAAGTGTTCTACTTTGAGGTTAACCTTCTACATTACCAACTCATAGTTTGATATTAATTTTTTTAATTAAGAACCACTTATAGCAAACTTATGCCTAACTGAACAAATATTAACCTTGAAGAATGGTGAATAAGTAAACCAATCATGCAATGTAAAATACAAGTATAATAAAACTGTATTATAAAAGTAAAAATCATCAAATATTATTGAAACTTAAAAGATAAGTATAGATGCCTTCCATTTGTGTTATTATTGTAAGTAGAATACAAGGAATAGAAAAATAATGTATGGATGATGATCACAGGAGACATCATATACATGATAACACTTCACCATATCTGTAAGGAGTGCGACATCTCCCCCTTACTAAAAATTTGAAGAATAAAACATCCTTCCCAAACACACTCAAATGTATTCTAGAATAGGTGCAAAATTTTCAAACTTCAATGACTGGTATTTAAAACAACCAAAGTATTGTAGCGGAATAAAAATAATGACTATATTCAATTTTTAAAAAAGATTACAAAAGTACATCATAATATCCCATAAGGGTTTACATGTATAATACAACATAAGGATCTACGTAGAGGGAAATCTAAACCATAACAACTTTGTCTCCAAGCTTTAACTCGTTAAGCTAGTTCAAAACTTCATTCCGTATCATCCAAGTCTTTCACCTAGGGTTGGAAGCATACACCAGCAAGAAGAGAAAATAGATGACATCACCAAAGGATGGTATGTGTATACTAAATAGGAAATTGAGCAATATATGGAATAAAGGACATGAAATATAAAAGGCTTCCCATAGAAAGGATAAGGACCACCCAAATGGGTATCATGAGAAAAGGAATTGAAATCATATAATAATAAAAGAATACTTGCCATTAATAAAACATAAAGATTGTGCCACACAAGCACATGTAAAGAATTAGGGCACACAACCCATATCATCAACTTGCATGCATGTGAGATAAACATAGCCCTAGAACAATATAAACACAAAGGCGGACAAGTCTCATAAACTTGAAACATGATAGAGAAAGGAATACTGCCAATCTCCCAAATATATAAAACATGTGATAAGAATCACACATCTTGCCCTGGGTATGAGGTTCCTTTACATCCTAAAAGAGCATGAAATATCACATTTGCTCGGCAGGAAATAACACATTGCCATTAAAACCAATGCAATTACACTACTCTAGTTCTACTTAATCACCTAGCATGTTAAATGTAGAGGCAAGTAGAAAGTATAGTCAGATTACATAAAGTAGTCACTGCAAAAGTGACCAACATATACATCCACCTCATAAGTGGGAAAAATACATCATATGTCCACAAATAAACATCCACATCATAGTGGGCACATATCATCAAAAGTCCAACATGCACCAAGGTACAAGATAAGAGTCAAGAGAATATCCAAGATCACCAAAAACAAGATAGTTCAGAAGAACCATGATATTAAAAGATAAGAGCAATATCTATAGGCTATTGTCCATAGAACCAAGAGAATGAATAAGCATAGGTGAATTGCTCAACATATTAGAATAGGGGATACATCATACCTCAACTTTAGAGTCTAAATAGTCCAAGTCATTCCTATATCCAAACCTAGGTATCCAAAGAACCTCTAGGGAAGGTAGACATGTCCAATAAGTAAGGTTCCCAAGCTTAGAGAGGTTGGTTTCTCCAACAAATCTCCTATCTCGAGCAAGAAGCACCTTCTCCACTTTAGAGGTGAAAAACCCTAACAAAAGAACATGGAGATGAGGTGTTTATGGGTTCTAGGTGGGGTTTTGCCATGGAATGCCATGGTTCTGACCTGGAGGAAGGTGGAAGGAAGACTAACAACATGAAAATAGGGAATGAAAGGAGGATCCTTACTAGTTTTGGTCAAAATTACCAAGGAGGAGCTTAAGAAATCCTAAATAGAGAAATTTGGAACCCTAGGAGCCTTTTTCACCATGGTAGGAACCCTCTTTTATCTTGGGACAACAACTTCATGGAAAAACATAGAAGGAATGATGTTCTAAGCTCGAGGAAAGAAAAGAGAGCAAGAGTTTTCAAATTGGGAGTTGGGAAGGGGTAGATATGGCTATATAAAGAAAGAGGTAAAGTATGAGGTGTCTATGATACTTTCCATGTGTCATATATAAGAGTGTCCATGGATATGCAAGACTTTATGGATAAGGAAGAATTTAAGAATGAGGTGTCGAGTTACTTTCCATGTGTCCAATGTTAAGGGTGCCCATGGACATGCAAGCCCTTATGGATAAGGATGAAGTCAAGCATGAGGTGTCCATGGAGCTTTCCATGTGTCCTTAGCCTAAGGATTTCATGGTCATGCAAGAGGACATATCATAGAGGCTTCTTGAAGATCAAATGTCAGTTTTTGGACACTTATAGGCCATACAAACCGACCTCTAATCAAAGAAATAACCCCATTGGTTGAAGATAAGCTCATTTATAAAGAGGAAATCCCTAAAATGCCCTTGGAAAGAACCACCTTCAAACCAAGGTGCAACTATGTGACCCATGGTTCAAAAACTCAATAATGGTAAGGGAATATCTAAAGAATATAATTCATGTGACAATTTTCTAAGAAAACCTTGCCATTGGGTAAATTGTAGAAAATTCCAGAATGTACCTAAAATTGCATAACTTGAACAAACAACATCCAAATTTGGTGAAACTTCATCCACAAGTTATATTTGATGCATTGAATAAAAATTTGACATTATTTACATCTTTTAAAGTTATATAATCACATTATTCATTACTTATGCCTTTTACTCATTTTCTCTCTCCTAAACTTATTCTAATATTTCAAGGTTGTCTAAATTAGATGAAATTTGACATGTAGTCTAATTTTGATATGTAGATTATGAATTTGATGTTTGTTTCTAATTTTGAGACTTCGTTTTATGAAATATGACATATGGCCCATTAATAGCCTATTATCTAAACTATTCATCCAATTAAGTTTCTTATCTTCATTAACATCAAAATGAATTATGTGGCATATTTTATGTATACATTATTAACCTAAGACTAATGTGAAAACATTAGGCTACATTAGGGTGATAAATTCATGTATTATATCATTAGGATCATACTAAACATCTGTTTAGGTCTAACCTTCAACCTTGTTTGGCTAAGTCCAAAATGTCAACTTCCAGGGTAGGGTTTGAGATCTAGTATGTTACAACACACCACCCCTTAAAGGGATTTCGTCCTCGAAATAAAAACATCCACATATAAGAAAACAACTTATTCACCACCCCTTAAAGGATTCATCTTGTTAAGTTAAAACTATTCTTTAGGTACAGAAGGTTCAACTACACTTTCTTACATCCATTTACATAATCATAATGCAAAAAAAAGAAACATAACTTGTAAAGACTAACTATAAACTATGGGTTAACTTTCTCTTGTACATCCTTAAACAAGTATTTACACCCGGGAGACTACTTCAACATATTAGGGTCCCTAAAGATAAATCATATAGATGTCTATGGCTACTATTTCCTAAAAGCATGCTATTTTAGACAATTCATATCAGCTCAGGCCAGGATGATATCATATGGATTCAGGAGTCCTCGTAAACCAAGCTAGTGGTGCAGAGGAAAATCTTGCTATCCCCCAAACCCTGATCCTTTCTAGACACCTTTACTTTCAACTTCATGTCCTAGTAGCTGCCTAAAGGCCAATATAAACAACCTCAATTTACTATGGTTACTTTTGCATATTTTAGTTGTAAGTATTTTAGGGATCTATTCATCATTATGCTATTGTGAAACTATAGGATCCTAAATTAACCCTTCATCATCTATTAATCAAATCTAGGGAAAACATGTCACTTAAAGGTAAGGCAAGTATTCTGACTAGGGAGACAAAACTGAAATAGTCAAATTCCAACTACCATGAGCTGTGATACCATGTTGTAAGGAGTACAAGATCACCCCCTTACTAAAAATTTGAAGAATAAAACATCCATTCCAAACACACTCAAAGGTATTCTAGAATAGGTGCAAAATTTTCAAACATCAATAAATGGTATTCAAAACAACCAAAGTATTGTAGCGGAATAAAAATAATGACTATATTCAATTTTCATAAAAGATTACAAAAGTACATCATAATACCCCATAAGGGTTTACATGTATGATACAATATAAGGATCTAAGTAGAGGGAAATCTAAACCATAACAACTTTGTCTCCAGGCTTTAACTCCTTAAGATAATCCAAAACTTTATGCCTTATTATCTAAGTCCTTCACCTAGGGTTGGAAGCATGCCCCAGCAAGAAGAGAAAATAGATGAAATCAACAAAGGTTGGTATGTGCATACTAAATAGGAAAATGAGAAATATATGGAATAAAGGAAATCAAATATAAGAGGCTTCCCATAGAAAGGATAATGACTACCCAAATGGGTATCAAGAGAAAAAGAATTGTAATCATATGATAACAAAAGAATACTTGCCATTAATAAAACACAAAGATTGTGCCACACAAGCACATGTATAGAATTAGGGCCCACACCCCATATCATCAACCTACATGCATGTGAGATAAACATAGCCCTAGAACAATATGAACACAAAGGGAACCAAGTCTCATAAACTTGAAACCAGATAGAGAAAGGAATATCGCAAATATCCCAAATATATAAAACATGGGACAAGAATCACACATCTTTCCCTAGGTGTGAGGTTGCTTTCCATCCCAAAAGAGTAGGAAATATCACATCTACTTGGTAGGAAATAAAACATCTGTCATAAAAACCAATGCAATTACACTACTCTAGTGCTACTGAATCACATAGCATGTTAAATGTAGAGGAAAGTAGAAAGTATAGTCATATTACATAAAGTAGTCACCACAAAAGTGACCAACATATACATCCACCACATAAGTGGGAAAAAGACATCACATGTCTACAAATAAACATCCACCATAGTGGGAACATATCATAAAAAGTCCAACATGCGCTAAGGCACAAGATAAGAGTCAAGAGAATATCCAAGATTACCACAAACAATATAGTTTAGAGGAATCATGATATCAAAAGATAAGATCAATGTGTATAGGCTATTGTCCATAGGACCAAGAAAATGAATAGGCATAGGTGAATTGCTCAACATAGAAGAATAGGGGATACATCATACCTCAACTTTAGAGTCTAAATAGTCCAAGTCAGTCCTAGATCTAATACTAGGCCTCCAAAGAACCTCTAGGGAATGTGGATAGATCTAATAAGTAAGGTTCCCTAGCTTAGAGAGGCTGGTTTCTCCAACAAAGCTCCTATCTCGAGCAAGAAGCACCTTCTCCACTTTAGAGGTGAAAAACCCTAACAAAAGAACTTGGAGATGAGGTGTTTATGGGTTCTATGTGGGGTTTCACTGTGGGAGGACATGGTTTGGACATGGAGGAAGGTAGATGGGAGACTAACAACATGAAAATAGGGAAGGAAAGGAGGATACTTACTAGTTTTGGTCAAAATCACCAAGGAAGAGCTTAAGAAATCCTAAATAGAGAAATTTGGAACCCTAGGAGCCTTCTTCACCAAGGTAGGCATCCTCTTTTACCTTGAGAAAGCAACTTCATTGCCAAACATAGAAGGAATGATGCTCTAAGCTAGAGGAAAGAAAGGAGAGAAAGAGTTTTTGAATTGGGAGTTGAGAATGGGTAGATATGGATATCTAAAGAAAGAGGTCAAGTATGAGGTGTCTATGAGACTTTCCATGTGTCATGTATAAGGGTGTTCATGGACATGCAAGCCTTTATGTATAAGTAAGAAGTAAAGTATGAGGTATCAAGTTACTTTCCATGTGCCCAATGCTAAGGGTTCCCATGGACATGCAAGCCTTTATGGATAAGGAAGAAGTCAAGCATGAGGTGTCCATGGAGCTTTCCATGTGTCCTTAGCCTAGGGATTTCATGGTCATGCAAGAGGACAACTCATAGAGGCTTCTTGAAGATAAAATGTCAATTTTTGGACACTTATAGACCATTCCAACCGACCTCCAATCAAAGAAATAACCCCATTGGTTGATAGCTTCTAAAGATAAGCTCATTTATAAAGAGGAAATCCCTAAAATGCCCTTAGAAAGAACCACCTTCAAACCAAGGTGAAACTAGGTTCCCCATGGTTCAAAAACTCAAGAATGGTAAGGGAATATCTAAAGATTATAATTCATGTGACAATTTGCTAAGAAAACCTCCCCATTGGGTAAATTGCAGAAAAGTCCATAATGTAAAATTGCATAACTTGCACCAACACCATCCAATTTGGTGAAACTTCATCCAGAAGTTATCTTTGATGTGTTCAATATAAATTTGACATTATTTCCATATTTTGAAGTTATATAATCACATTATTCATTACTTATGCCTTTTACTCATTTTCTCTCTCCTAAACTTATCCTAATATTTCAAGGTTGTCCAAATTAGATAAAATTTGACATGTAGGCTAATTTTGATATATTGCGAGATTATGAATTTGAAGTTTGTTTCCCATTTTGAGACTTATTTTTATGAGGTATGTCATATGGCCCATTAATAGCCCATTATCTAAATTATTCATCCAATTAAGTTTCTTATCTTCATATTACCATCAAAATGAGTTATGTGGCATATTTTATGTATCCATTATTAACCTAAGACTAATGTGAAAACATTAGGCTACATTAGGGTGACAAATTCATATATTATCTCATTCAGATCATACTAAAAATCTATTTAGATCTAGCCTTCAACCTTGATTGGCTAAGTAAAAAATGTCAACTTCGAGGGTAGGGTCCGAGATCTAGTATGTTACATTATCATAACAAACTAAAAAAGTATCCTCCTAACAAGTCTATTGTGCTTCCATTACCAATTTCCTTACTTCATAAAAATTATTGTGTAATCATTTGTCAAGAATAAAAATGTAAAATAATCAACGATAATAACAATTTGATTTTGGTTGGAAACAACTAAGTAAAGAATCAGAAGAAGGAAACATAGAAATCTTTAGGAAAAATGGATATTGATGAATAGTCAACTACATATTATAAACATCAAGATTGAGAGTAAAAGAGTAAGGCATTCTCCCAACATTACAAGCACACCATGAATACAATTTAGCAAGAACCATCACAACATAACTATAACATCGGGTCCTTTAACAACTTAGGTGTAATTAATAAGGTCTTGTGTCCAGTCAGGTTAATTACATAGTTATGATCACATAGGATCTGACCTCCATTATTTATATTATAAGAGGTCCTATTCATGGAGTGATCAGAAGTAGGAGGAAATGAAACTACAGAAATAGAACCACCCTCTCATATCAGACAATAAAAGAGCACATACTCACTCTTGACTTGAAGTTTCTTGGATTTAGTTTCTAACAAATTTTATGGAGAGGAAGAGACATTGGGAAAAATAGAGTGAGGGATTGGTGCAAATACCTTGGGAATTGTCTACAGAAGAAAATGTAGTGTGTGACATCTTAGAATGATTGGGATCACATCGTTGGATTAGGATGCCCATCATTTGTTCCATCTTCAAATTTCTAAGAGGTGTCATTCTATTAGCACTGGGTGAGGTTGCTTGTGGCGAAGAGATGGGACAACTATGAAAAAGAAGCCAATTCTAACTAGATTGAGGGAATTTTCGAGGGGGGTCATTGGAGGGAAAAGGTCAAATAATGCAAGGAAGTACACAAAAATCAAAGTGAACTATCTCTATAACAATACCATTAGATAATATCCATATAAATGATTGTCTAATCAATTTTTTTGTCTTTTGTAGAAAACCATCAAGTACATTATTATTCCTTGTAGTGTTAGGGATATATGAGGCATAGTGATTGGACTAAATCACACATCTAAAAGGAGGTGAATGTAGAAGGATCAAACTTTAAATTTATGACATGAAACATTCAAAGACCCCCACAACTTAGTACGACATCAAAGATATAGGGGTCAAACACAGGGATGTGGGAGGGCATTTATGACACCTTATATTATGGTTTTATTTGGTTAATCAAATCGAGAGTTTAGATGTGAAAGAAACTAGAACAAGTCTAACAAAATAAAACAAAACCAAACAAAACAAAGTAAAGTAACATAAAAAATAGAGTTTGTCAAATCCTACTAATCAGGAGAAGGATTTCTTAACTATGTAACCATAAGTTTTTAAGTCAACGCCCCTATTCTCATGGGTAGACAACCCTTAAACACCCTAGTCAGAAACTAACATCCAAACATAGTGTGCATCGTGCTAGCTGCTCCTATAGGGGTCATCCCAATCGCTCTCACACAGCATGACTAAAACCACATCAATAATTTGAAACCTCTCTTAAGGGCAACATACCAACACTCCTTATTATTTCAGATACCCTCTCAAGTCTAGAATATGGGGATTTATTCATTGCCCACGTGGGTAGCCTGATTTTTTGAAACCCGCACATCCAAAAGTGTAACTATATGGTACATAAAAGTAACTCAAAGATCAAAAGAGTAACTATATTGATAAAAAAGTAACAATATGACTAAAAAAGTAACTGCACAGAAAATATACTATCAGTAAATATATGGACGTATTTTTTGATTTTGGCAGGGCAAATGATATTATTTTTGGATGAAATTTTTTGGGGAGCTAGATAAAATGCTCCTCTACAATTGCAATTTTTTTTAAAAAAAGTGACAGGAAGGGTGTGCGGGTAGCTACCCACACCGGTATTAAAGATGAGCCATATATATATATATTTGTGTGTGTGTGTAAAGTTAATTCTTGTTTAAAAGTGGGGTCACAATAGCTGTATTGGTGAAATGGTTGAAATGTAAGTATGCAATATAATAAGGAATGCATAAATGGTACCTAGAAGAAAAACTAGATCTATACCATTAGAAGAAAGATATATTTATGCTAAAATTTTTAAAATGAATTTTGTTATGCATAGATTAGGAAAGAAAATTTGTATAGGGGAATTGTGGTGGATACCCCCAAATCTCTACACTCAGATCCCAAAACCTTAGCTTTGGATTCTTAGTTACCTACACATTGTCGATGGCGACCATCTTTGGAAATAGATAATTTGCATCTGAGTCTGATATGGTGAGTTGTTGTCTCGTGACTTGGGGGAGCCATCCTTGTGCTAAAATAATTGTAAACTACACAAAGGTGAAGTCCTTGACATTGTATGGATTAGATACCTCCAGATGAAAGTGTCTAAATGTATATGCCCAGATATGTTGGTACATGTTGAAATGGATACTTCCATCTCTGATTTGAGGGTGGATTATATAAAGATTTGTCATTGAGAACCAAAACTCCTCTATCAATGTCTGAACATATAGTAAACCTAGACGAGTCTAATTGTAGTTCAACCACCCCAAGATTGTCAATTTCTATGGAGTCTGTCATCTTCATGTTATGTAGGCATGTTGTGGTGAATTGTCCATCCTGCTACATCAATGCCAACTAAACCATGTAGAAGAATGAAGATGTGTCTGCTCCTATGACTCCAATTTGTTGTTGTCATTATACTCACTTCCCCATATTATATAGTCATCATCGTCTCCCTCAAACAAATTTTTACAAACTATAGTAGGCATGATATTTGAAACAAAGTGACAAGTCTCAATGTGACAGGTATCACCTTGGTCTAGAATAAAGGTTGGCTCAGGATGCTCAAGCTGCCCCTCAAATTGTGACGTTGCTTGGCTACCTTGAGGAGGATATAAGTGATTGTCATCAAACCATTCACGTAGGTGAAATGTTACCTCCTTTGGTTTTTCAACTAGACTATCTAGATAAAATGAAGAGTTTTCCTGGGTGGGTGAGTTTTTGCAGAAAACTCCTAGTTAGTCTAGTTGGTGTCCTGAATAAGAAGGTGAGATAAGTTCCACATCGGGCTCCATGTTGTGGGTTTGATGACTGAAATCTTCATGATTGTTTGCTAGCTCTTGACATTGTGTGGTAAGCATATTGATGATCTTGAAGTCTCCTGCGACATTCAACATCCTCATCATGAAGTTGTTGGACTTGGGTAGAAATGCTCTCAAGATTCACCAATTCTTTCATGTACTAGTTTTGGAAATCCGCTGTATCAAACTCTTATGCTTGGATAGATCCTTGCTTAAGAGTTTGAAGCATACTTCTTCTGCGGTCCGCAATCTTAGTAGATACTTGAAGCTGATGATCTTTCCTTTCAAGCATCTTCTAAAGCGGATCAAGTTGATCTTGGAGATAAGGTCCTAAGGAAGGCATGAGTGCATTAGCACTTTCTCTTGCTAGCATCACTACCATGATCATCTCTTGATCTTGTGGTAAAGTGGAGGTCGATGGCTGATCAGAAATATCTGTTGTTGTAGTGTCTACATACTATGATGGTGGGGGTGAATATAGCTCGACTAGTTGGAGTGCACAACTTTCAATTAATTTCCAATAGTCAGTGTTTTAGAAAAATTTGGGAGGAAAGGTGGACAAGATAACTTGCTTTTTTGAAGCAAGATCCACAGTTGAAAAAGTTTTAAGAAAAGAAAGCTATTTAAGTATGTATGAACAATTATGTGCAAAATAAAAGAATAACTGTGCATATATGTACAAGCTTATGCTAACAACACAAAATCTTTGGGCGTGTAAATGTAGAAAACTACAACCTTGACAATGTTTCCAAAAGTTTATCAGCCTAAATTATACGTCAAAAAAGAGGCAGATTCAGAAGGATTTGACTTTAAATTTATAACATAAAACCTTCATAGACCCCTCAACTCAATACAGGGTCCAAGTAGATATATGGGGTCAAATACAGGGATGTGGGGGACGTTTAATAGCCTAAGATTCCACTCTTAGTCAGTTAAGAAAATTGATAATTGATATATTCAAGGAACTAGAATGAGTCTAGCAAAAAAACAAAAAAAGTAAATAAAATAAAATAGAGTCCATCAAATTCTACTAATCAGGAGAAGGAGTTTGTGTCTATGTAATCACCAGTTGGGCAGTCTATGAAACCATTCTCGAGGGTATACAACCCTCAAGCACCTTAGCTGGAAGCTAACATCCAAACATAGTGTACATCTTGGTAGCTGCTCATGTGGGGATGATCCCACTTGCTTTCATGAAGCATGACTAAAACAACATCAATGATATGAAACCTCTCTTAGGGACAACGAACACCACCCCTTTATATTATGGATACCCTCTTAGTCCAAAATATTTAAGGATGTTAGGAACTATAGAGAATCTGCACAAAACATATATTGTGAACTCAATCACATAATGACGAATACGATCAGATTTAGATGAATGTGGTCAAATTCACCTTTGACATGGTCAAATTCAAAGTTCCGAGTCAGATATCTCTAATTTATGTTCTAGACAAATCCTCCCTTGGAAATCTTCCTTTTAGATTTCGATCCAAATCACCTCCTCTACTCGTTCTACAACAAATCCCTCAATCTTGATAGAAACAAGGGTTGAACAAGCAAGAGATCAACTAAACCAGTAATCATAAGCATAAAGAGAAGATTGAATGAAAAACAAACTAGATATGGAATAAAACTACTTTGTTGGGTTACAACACATAAACATGCCCAAAATGGGCTACATAGCCAAGAGGGATTTTAACTAGCAATGGAAAATCATATTTGGCACCGAACAAAGATGGAAATACATTGTTTGTACATGAACAAAGGAGAATAGTAGAAGAAATGGGAAGAAGAAGAGATTTAGCTTGTAGGAGATAGGTTTCTCTCACTCCTTTTTCTCTAGATGAGCTAGATCTTCTCTTTGGGGTCGTCCTCCTTGATCTTATGGTCTCCTTTCTCCTTGATTCTGCATGTTTTAGAATCAATTGGTTAAGAGAAGACTCTAATATAGACTTCATTTTACTTAGTTTCCTGAAAGGAAATATCATGTATAATTATGGACTATTATGCAATTTCACCTTAATTGGAAACAAAAATGCAACTTTGAGTACATAATGTACAAATTCATGATATTGACTAGCATCTTAATAGATTTATTTGGTCTGATTCTTTTGACCTTGGTTTGATTAGGACTTCAAACTTAATTAGTATGGTGGTGGTGGTGGTTGATGATGGCCGATGGAACTTGTTGTGCTCAACCAATGAATTTCTTTTAGCTTACAAAAGTGTATTTTTAGACCAATTAAAACCTTATATAGGACGATGATAATGGTTTCCAAACACATAATATTTCTATGAGGGTGCATAAATACGATTTCTTTGATCAATGGATGGAATTTTTGGACCAAGGGTAATTATGAACACTATTTGGGGGCATTTTAGACTTTTGTACCTATCCCCCACTTTATAAAATCAAAATTTTCATCTTAGAGTCTCTCTTATCCCCCCATAAGATTCTAGAATTGTGAAGAGAGCCATGGAGTTTGAAGCAAACTCTAAGGAAGGGATGAATATGGATGGAGCCTTGCATGTTGATGCAAGTGGATGATCTAGATTCTTCAAGATGATTCCAAACTTGGCAAGTTAGTTTCCAGTCTAATCATGTATGATTCATCTTCTACAATATCGTTTCCTTCTTTTTCTCACCCCATATTCCTCCTTTGGTCATGCCCCATGGACTTTCATGGTGGAAACTACTCCGTCTATGTAAAGAGCCCTCATTTTTTCTCTTTTTGACTTAAGGGGTGTTAGATCTTGCTTGGAGCATTGATTTTGGGGATTTTATAGGGCTGATCTAGGATTTGGAAGAATGTTCATGACCTCCTTCTATGGACCTCATGATTATCATTGTAAGAGGTGAGTGATATAACATTGTTAGCATTCTTTTGCCTACTTATTCATAGAAATTCCTAAAACTTGTTGTAAACTTAAATAACATGCCTAAAGATTGAATCTTTGTAGATTCGTTTTCTTCCATGTGAAATGATTTAGAACTCGTATATCTTTTTCTATATCTAAATCACAAATTCTTGCTAAAATGGACCTTCTCTCTTTGGTTAAGGTTTGAAATCCAAATTTTGGGCATTGATACTTTAATTTGGTCTAAATCTTGTTCTCATACCTCCTAATGTGCTATAAGATGATGCCTTGAGAACTATTTTGGATAAGTGAATTGTAATCATTAAATCTTATGTTCTTACTAACCTTCTATATTTAATCCCTAATTTCATGTCTATGACCAAATAATCATGTACTTGTTGAATTTCAAAATAAATGTGAAATTGTTACTAAATATGTCATCCTTGTGGTGAATCAACATCATATGAAAGGAAAATCTATTTGAATGCTATTCTTAGTGACTATGAGTTGATATAAAATGTTTATAAGCACTATATATAACTTTAATGATTTTGTAAGTTTCTTTGAATTAGATTTAAAATCCCAAAGTAGGTCATCTATGCATGGAAGTGACACATTTTATGAACAATAATGTTTTCAATGAAACTCTCTCATACTTTTGAATTTCAAACTAAATTTTGGTGTTTTGGTATGAAACTATAACGTGAAATATAATCCTAAATTTCAAAACATTATGACGTTCTTACATAGTTTGAACCTAAGGTGAACTTATATGGCAAAGGTTCCATTATTTTGTCTAGTATTGGGACTATATGCCCTTCTGGGTACATAAGATTACATTATGAATCATATCATAATGCTTGAAGATAATTGTTATAACTTGGTGTTTCACATGTATTTGTATAATTGAAATGCAACTATTTGAAAAAAAAGACATAATAGTAATATGTTATACTTGTTTTATAAATATGGCTTTCTTTTGCAAATTCTCCTTTGGGGTGAAATTTGTGGTTTCTTATGTTTTGATATGGGAGAAAGGATAGAATAAAATCCAATAATGAGAAAAAGGTAAACAAATAATAGCTAATAAGTGAAACTTTCTGAGAGGAGTGTAGAATTCTCTAGAAAGTGGTATGGATGGCCAATTGTAATTGATATTCAGTTTTACATGATTTATAATAAGAAGAGTAAGCGAAATAAAATAAATACAAAAGAAAGAAAGAGAAAATGATGTGTTTAATGCTTGGAATATGCTTTATAAAGAGAATAATTGCATTTTAAGAAAAATCATATTTATTTTAGAATTTTGGTCTCAATCTTTGCTCACAGCTAGATAGTGTCATTATGAACTCTCCCTTAAACTGTGGGATCAAAAGGATTAAAGATGTGAGAGATATGTATTTTTTGAGAAATCATAAAGTGACTCGATTATCAAATATATTTCCTTAAATGTCACAATTTTGTTTCCAAATCATACAAATTTTTTTGGCCCTTTTAATATCCACATGGAATGATGGTCGTCCGATCTTTGATCCAATAGTGATAGGATTATCTCCTACCTCAGTATGATATGGAAACAAGGACCCCCAACTGGCCAAATTTTTAGGATGATTTTCTTACAAGCCAATACATCAGTACATGGGAAATTGGGACCATTGTCCTCATGAGAATAGGGCAAACTCACCCACCCCAGGTTTTACTAGGTTTGGATGACTCCAACATTTTTGCCCAATTTACTCAAAGACACATGCTTACCCCTCGACTCTAGAGGCTATAAAAGGCTATGGGCATCCAGTGAAAAGGTACCTTTGTGTCTACAAGACTCTGAGGGATCAAAGTCATGGTTCCCTACCCTCAATTCCATAGATAACCCTATTATTCATCCTTTCAATACCACCTTGTACAATCAGCAAAACTTCCTTTCCGTTTCCCTTTCTCTAGTTACCTCCCAACCAATTGGCCTGTCATCGAATCTGACGAGGTCAGGTGAAGCTACCAACACTCTTGCCTACCTCCTAGAGGTCTCGAAGCCTAGTGTCAACCCTCAGATTGACTCACACTATCCTACTTTTCATAAGAAGGAGGAAGACAACTACCCACGAAAGGTCCATCTTGCCCTCGACTCTCTTCTTCATAGGTTAGGGAATTTATGTCCTTTTCCCCTTCTTTCACCAAATCTAGTGGACCTTACCATGAGGGAGAGAGTGCCTCCATGGAACGAGCCCATTGGCTTGGCCTGGCCCCACTGGCACGACCAAAAATTGAACTAAATTTCTTAGTTGGCAAACTCTCATTGGCCAATAAATGTTTAATCTTGATAAAATCATAGGAAATTATAGAATTATCCAATAAAGGCAAATAATATATGAACTTTATTTAGAAAATTATGAGAAATGCAATAAAAATAGATTCAAGACCTGGATCTACCTCTAATTCAAAAAGTGTTCAAAGTTGTTATCATGAATGTGTTAAATGAATCAAAACCCTAATTTCTAGGTGTTGATGCTTCTAATGTGTTCAATTGATCCTAATACACAAAGTTTGGTCTTTTGGGATAAAAAGGAGAAATTGGATCAAATTTGAGATTAATAACTTATTAAATGATGAATTATGGTTTCCTTGTGACTAAAATTGGAATTAAAGTTAAGATTAGGGTTTGTAACCTAAAAGAGCATGAAAAGTTACAATTAAGGTTCAAGAATCTAAAACCATAATGAAACCCAAAGTTGACCCAAAGCACTTACTTGGAACCCAAGTCAGTCATTAATGATATATTTAAAACCCTTACTTGGAACCCAAGTTAGTCATTAATGATAGATTTTGGGTAAAATAATAACACATGGGTATTATGCTTTGACTTTAGGTAGTTGCTTGCTTGCTCTAGTTATCTTTTGCTTGGATATCAACAAGTTACTCTAGAATGGGAATGTGGCTACACCTAAGTGTACTCGATTTAGTTTCTCAGCGTTTTATGGTCTGCCGAATCAATTGCAAAATTAATAGTTGCATGTTTATTTATTTCCTACAAAATATAAAGTCACTATGGCTATCACATTATATGGACATGACTAGCTTAAATCCTAAGCCACCTCTAGATCTATGATATATATATATATATATATATATAATAAAAAAACAAATTAATAAATAAATATATGTATATATATATATCAGGGTTGAGTAGTTATGATTAAAATGTTAATTTTGATTATATAAACAATTAGTGTTGTGATTTTGTTGTTACAAATAAATGTAAACTTGTGTTCCCCCCACATACCCATATATCTTGTTGTACTAATCGGGTTTTTATTTCTCGACATTTTAGGATAATCTGCTATCATACATGCAAGAATAATGTAAAATGGACATCCAAAAAAGAAGGCATCAAAAGAACAAGAAGTAATGTAATTCTGGAGGATTTTGTTAGTTAGTTTTTTTTCATGTTGCAAACTCTAGAAAATCATATCATGCAATTCTTTATAGAAACTTTATCTTGTACAAAATCTTTTCCTATTTAGTGAAATTCATTAATGATTTTTGGTTATTTGATAAACCTAGAGCCTATATTTATGTTAATGGCCCTTGCCCTCTCGGTCTGCCTAAATAGGGGATAACTGGGGAAGGGGGTCGTTACAATAATCTTCCTAAATTATATCATAGATGAAGGTGAAACTAATTTCATAATCAATAAATATAATTATGTTAATGAGGAGTATATGTATCATAAAAGAAATTATCAAATAACCACAAAATAACTTAGGATTTTCTATATTTTTGTGAGTTTCAACAAAGGATGGAAGTCTTCTATGACAAATAAGTTTAATAAGGAAATTCTCTACTTTCACACTATTAGTATGACTTATATGACACCTCTTTTCATAATGTTCAGGGTTGACTAAATAAGTTATAAAATATGGCATTAAAATTATATCTTGAATATGGGTTAAATGTTTAAAAATTAGACTTGGTGCCTTGAGATTGATTCCTCGACTGCAATGACATGTGTGTCATCATTGATACGATGGATTGACTCAATGGTTAAGTAAAATCCATGCTTAGATATGATTAAAAAATAAGATGAGGAATAAAATGATTGTATTGTTAAAAGTGGATGAGTTATGTGATCTTTTGAATATGACAACCTTAACTCCAAATAAATATGTACATGTATATATCTCTCTCTCTCTCTCTCTCTCTCTCTCTCTCTCTCTCTATATATATATATATATATATATGGAAAATGATTGTTAAGCCCATGGGACAAAGGATCATCAAAAATTCATCCGACTGAATATGGGAAGACTCATATGGCACCAAGAACCCGTGGGGAGAATGTGGCCTATGTCCATTGCAAGGAAAATACCCCAGAGGGGTTTGACATAGATTAGATAGATCAGGGTTGAGTAGTTATGATTAAAATGTTAATTTTGATTATATAAACAATTAGTGTTGTGATTTTGTTGTTACAAATAAATGTAAACTTGTGTTCCCCCCACATACCCATATAACTTGTTATACTGATCGGGTTTTTATTTCTCAACATTTTAGGATAATCTACTATCATACATGCAAGAATAATGGAAAATGGACATCCAGAAAAGAAGGCATCAAAAGAACAAGAAGTAATGTAATTCTGGAGGATTTTGTTAGTTAGTTTTTTTTCATGTTGCTAACTCTAGAAAATCATATCATGCAATTCTTTATAGAAAGTTTATCTTGTACAAAATCTTTTCCTATTTAGTGAAATTCATTAATGATTTTTGGTTATTTGATAAACCTAGATCCTATATTTATGTTAATGTCCCTTGCCCTCTCGGTCTTCCTAAATAGGGGATAACTGGGGAAGGGGGTCGTTACAATAATCTTCCTAAATTATATCGTAGATGAAGGTGAAACTAATTTCATGATCAATAAATATAATTATGTTAATGAGGAGTATATGTATTATAAAAGAAATTATCAAATAACCACAAAATAACTTAGGATTTTCTATAGTTTTTGTGAGTTGCAACAAAGGATGGAAGTCTTCTATGACAAATAAGTTTAATAAAGAAATTATCTACTTTCACACTATTACTATGTCTTATATGCCACCTCTTTTCATAATGTTCATGGTTGACTAAATAAGTTATAAAATATGGCATTAAAATTATATCTTGGATATGGGTTAAATGTTTAAACATTAGACTTGGTGCCTTGAGATTGATTTCTCGACTACAATGACATGTGTGTCATCATTGATACGATGGATTGACTCAATGGTTAAGTACAATCCATGCTTAGATATGATTAAATAATTAGATGAGGAATAAAATGATTGTATTGTTAAAAGTGGATGAGTTATGTGATCTTTTGAATATGACAACATTAACTCCAAATAAATATGTACCAGTTAGCTTTGCCAAGTGGACTCTAAAAGATACATGTAATAGGAATTGGTTGAATTTCATTTGGTGTTCCTAAAAACTATATATATGAGAGTCCCTCATGGTACTCTTACACTTAAATAATGACAATTAATCATGTCCTATGATCATGTCTTGTCTTATATGATGATTTTGAGAATGTCTATGTATGGAAATAGTGGCATATTTTTGTAATACTATTTGCATGTTGATATGAAAAAGTAGGAGGGGAAGTATCCTTTGTTTTTCCTTGACTAAGGATGATGTTCCATGAATAAATATGTTGGGCATTATTGTAGCTAAAGATGTTATGTTGGGCCTTGTTATGGTCAATTATCTTGTTATTGACCTTATTGTGGGCAAGATTGACATGTTGGGGATTATTATGGTCAAAGATGGATACTTATACCTTGATTTAGTGTATTGTTATTTTTTTCTATGTTTTATATCTTATGAAATTGGAATACTTGATTTATTCCCAAATACGTGTAGGTACATTGTATGTGTATTGACTTATGGAGTAAAAAATACCTAAGGCTTAAATAATCCATGTAACCCAAATGATTTAGTGCCCTATGACTGTAGAACTATCTCAGCATCAGGACTTGTAGGATAGTGAAATAAGTAATCCTCATGAGGGAGCTCAGAGTCATATATGATTGAGTATATGTGGGTATAGGGAGGGATTTTCTCTATCATCTTGACTTGAAAGTTTTTGATAACAATTATGGTTGTCTCTTGTTTATATTTGATTGAGAGTGGCTAAGATCGTATCTCAGATTTGGGGGTTTATACCCTGGTTTCAGTTGTTGTGGCATGTGTACCTAGAACTGCCTATGTTGTTTTAGTAGTCGGGTCGATGTGCCGATACACTTGTCATTTATAGTCTTTGAGGGGGAGAGATCTTTTTGTTTTCATTCATCCTAGGAATTATACGAGGATGATTGTGACTCCACAATTGTCAGTTAGTAGTTTGAGTTGTACATCTCAAACTATCCAAGGCCATAATAAAATATGTAATTATCAATGTAATATATCTGTTTAGGTTTAATTGATGAATCACATAGATACACAACTATATTGTATTTAGTTATTGCAAATATTTTATATATTTCCTACTTTGTACTTGTAAGCGTATGGCTAAGCTACATACATTATATTACCTTTTGTACTTATTGATTACACATCCATGGCAAAAGATTTTATATTTCCTCAATATACATATGCTATTTGATGCATATATCTTGTGTAATGATATTCAATTGTATATTAATCTAACTCCAATAAAGTTGATTATATTATTCTTGTAAGAAATAAGATGTTAGCTTTGTTATATCATATTGCTGGGAATGAGGGTCTCACATGTGGTTTTCTACAACCGGTTTAGGTATGCCGCTAGAAAGAAGATGTTGATCAAGATGTAACAAGAAAGAATACAGTTAAATCTAGTTTGTCCACGTACCCTCACTTTAATGAGTGGTGGGTGGGTAGTTCATGAATTACATGTCAAGTTACTTTGTGTAATGTTTTCTTATAAATACGAGTTGTAAGTTTATCTAGAGATTTTATGATGCTGTAGTCGTATAGATATATCACATGTCGTAATCTTACTTTGACAAATTTAATAAAGAGATTTCAATTTGTGCTCTTATCATATCCTCGTTCAAAATTTCTCTAATGTGATAAAATACATTTTTATAATATGTCATGTGAAGTGTTACAAATGTTTGTAATTGGTTATTTATGCATATTGCCTCATGAAATTTTTTTCATCTTGGTTTTCGATAGATTGAATATGGATTTTACTAGGGATCTATCTTAATGGTCAATTAAGGTTCAATTACCAGGACATGTCCTTACAGAGTTGGTCACACTCTTTCATTGCAAAGATTCTAACCTTGTTTAGGCTTTAGGTTGGACCAAACTCATAATAGAGAAGATGGACATCTTACCAACATCAATGATAGCATTATAAGGATTGTTATTGACATGGTTATTGCATCGTCATTACCAAGGGTTGTAGAGATTTAGTAGATACCACAACAATGGTATTTTATGGATATTTCTACACACATTTAAGTTCCTTGAAGCAATAATAGTCATTTAACAAATAAAAAATCTAAAATGTTATCTCACCAGTTCATCTATGTTTTTACCAAATTAAGCATATGAAAAAGTATTTCTTATCTCCACAAATGGGTTAAAGGAAAATTAAGTTTCTCATTTACTTCATATACTATATGATGGGAAAAATGTTCGTAATGTTTGTAGAAAATTTGAAGCAAATATTCATTATGTTTGTGAAGTTTCTTCAACAACTATAGTATACATTATGTTTTTGTATGGATTGTGGTCCCAAGTTGAAAGTATAAATCATTTATTTTTGTAAAGGCATTGGTATCTGAGAAGCAAAAATGATGCATGAGTCTTAATAGATTTAAATTGACAAAGAATCGTTAACAATAACATTAATTACAAAATTATTCATTTCAACTCATAACTCTTACTTCATAACTAATATCTAAGAACTTCTAGATATAGTCATCAAATTTTATGGATATAGAAAATTCATTGCAAATATTAGCTGTGTATTGATCGTATGACTTGTAATCAAGATTGGATGTTTAGTAAACTTAGTTGAAACTATCTAATAGGGACTTTTTACATTAAAAACAACAAGGATCATCGGCCAAATATCCCCTAAGGAAACATAACTAACCCCAATGTAGAGGCTCTTCTAAATGCAGCAGTGAAGTTTGTTCTGAAAAAATATGAACGCCTGAAGCAACATATATTCTTTATCACTCATCTTTTTTTGATGAGGAATTTTCTAACTAGATTCTTCAATGGTGGTGAGGTTGAAAGTAGGAGTCTATAGTAAGAAGCCACAAGTGGAGTAGAAAGTCTCCTTCCAATGACCCTTTTTCCCATAGTGGGTGCACTTTAGTTATCCTCTACCCCCCAAAGAGCATCCCCTTCACTCTCCCACCACGTCCATGAACTCTAGTACATAGATTGGTGGTGTTCTAGGGGTCGAGGGAAGATGAATCTGTGAGAAGATTGGTTGAAGAGTTTTTCTTGAGGAAGGATCTAGAGACACATTGATATGTTTCTACCATAGAGGAAAGATTTGCCACTGATAGGACATGCCATCTAACTGAAACATATTTCTTACAAATTATAGCAAGGAACTTGATGACAACCATATGATCTTACCACTTCTGGAGATTGACGAGGTTAGTGGTGATAAGAAGGAGTCTGTTTAGATCTTGTATGATGGGAGTGACTAATCTTAGCAATGTTTCTGACTCTTCTCCTCCTGATGAAGATCATGCATCCCAACCATCATGCCATATATTTGAGAGATGTTGTTGGAGTACATCCATTGGAGATGATCCCAAACTGAGTTGCAGTCTGTCATGTTATACATGATATTAGCAACATGAGGATCCATTGAGTTCTATAAAGCAGAGAGGATACTGGCATCATTTTATTTCCATAATGGAAGAAAATCATCGGTGGCATGTCCTTCTTTGAGATTCTTATCTTTCCCCTAACCTTTATATTTGTCGATGATCTTGTGATTCCACTATCTATAGTTGCATCTATTTAGTTTTCTTGAGGTGATGATAAAGTTTCAGATAAGAACAAGCATGGATTGTAAAGGCATAGGATGCAAAAGCTTCTCATCTCCCATCATATAGTGGACACATGTTTCAACATGGTGTGTTGATGGATTAATATGGCATGTAAGATGAATGTGGAGGTTTACCTTAGTGAAGATAGATCCAGTTGGATGTTTACATGCATTTTGCTATCTTTCTTCCTCCATTGGGTGTTTTACCCTAATGGTGACACAACATGTTGGAGACTAACATGACGTGTCACTATACTTCGAGTGATGTTGGAGATGATTCTAGATCCGGATATATCATAGAGATGTTCATGAACATATGATGTGCAAGTTAAAAAGAATAAGAAGGGACTACTGTGGAGATGACTTCAACAAATATGGATCTGGGAGATGATGATTTTTATCATAGATATGTTTTTAGGGAGATGACTTGTGATGGACTTGATCTTCTTTCTCTTCATATAGGTAACTTAAAAATCCTCTCTTGCCTTATGTTCTTTACTTACCTCCAATTTAATAATTGCTCATGATTCTATGCATAAATGATAAATCGTAATTGCAATTAATACATTAGTAATAGTCAATTTGACTTTAATCTAGTTTTCAATTATATCACTCCTCACCATTCTTTCCTTTTGTCTTTCTTATCCTTGTTCACATAGATACCTTGTTCTCATTCTCATGTTATAGAGCTCTTCCTTCTGATTCTAATGCATGTTTTCTTGCCCAAATTAGAGCTTGTATGAGGATTTTATGCCTTTTTTATAGTTTCTACATTTTCCACCTAATTTGCACCGAATGTATCCACATTTCTTGGCTTTGGGCCAGGTCACTTGGACCCAGACCATGCTCCAGCCCATGCGGGCCTTCTTTTTCCCTCTTCTTTCCCTTCTCGTGATCTAGCTACCATAAAACCTGAGCAAGACCATGGAACTATGAAGCCATGAATTACAGGTGATCTGACAGACGTAAGGTCTTCACCTACCTTGGGAAGGTAAAACTATGGGTAGTAGATTTGACATCCACACTGACGCCATTTGTGACCTCCTTCACTTTTATCTAGCCCCCTTTTCTTCCTCTTAACCCACAACTGCTATAAATTGGGCTTATCCATCCCTGGGTTGTGTGGGTAAGGTGATATACACCCCTTTTCATCCCCTAATGGTGTGGCTCCATTATTAAACCATAGAAATCCTTCTACAATCCCCCTCTTCCCCTATAAATACACCTACCCTCCTTGTCTTGACCTTCCCTCACTTTTACGTTCTTGCACAAGCGATGTCACTGCCTCTAACACCTTGTAGCTAGTAGCCTCCATCCTCACTAGGGCTACAAAAGCCCTACACAAAGGTTTGGGATGGCTGCCATCCATCTCTCTCTTACGACTGCTGCCAACTACTCCTAATGATAGAGGATCTCTTTCCACTATACCCACATCCCATAGGCACCCTTCACTAGGCATGCACACCTCTTTTCCTCTATCCAGTGCCATGGACTATGAGTGCAAGGTCTTGAGATGAGACTGACATGCACACCTAGATCCTTCTCCACGAGCAGTTCAAATCTCCCTCTCTCATTCCAATTATGGGTAATCCACTAAAAAATCCCCCTTTTGTTCTCTAATCTTCAAATCTTTGTAACTTTTAGGCCCCTAATTAGATAACTTGGTGTGATATACCATTTTGACCAGAAAAACACCATTATTATAAAGATGCTATTGAGTCTACTGATTTTGCACTATCTTCCACTATTTTACTTAATACATCTCCTTGATGATCTTTAGAGAATCAACAAACATCTACCATGCTTAACATGTGTGTTTAATGACCTCTAGCCCCTATATACATGCAAATTGGTAACTCTACTTCTGTGTAAAAGTAATTTAATATCTTTGATCATCTATGTGTAACTAAATGACATATTAGTCTATCGTGATTTAAAATATTGTTCTTTTATGTACTTAAATAATGAAACTTGATCATATACAAAAATGTGGACCTAATTGGTCACCATGAAATGGTCAAACTTCAAAATCAGTAACTCATCTTGTGACTCAAACCCTATTAAACCAAACTATTATACTCATATGCTACATATGCATTATTAGATCTCAATCACTCACTTTTGTGAATTAAGATGATGTAAATGACATAGCTTGTAACCATATGATGAAAATACGAATTTAAGAAAATTTCTTGCTTTATCTAAATCAAATCACAGATGAACTCAGCTTGTATCTCTTCTACACATGGATGTTCTATCAATACCTAAGGTGTCTTCTAATACTAGTACCATGTTTTTTTGGTAACCGAGAGAACCCACCCCGGGCGAGCCCAACATGGTAAACTCTCGAGGCATGAGAGGGTGTGGTCCAGTCACCCCCCTCCCGTGCCTAATCAGCGTGGATTGCCATTCGCAAAGTGCCTTCGGTGAGGTTCGAATCTGGGTCCTTCATTGGGACTTACCAAGCTCTTACCACCCGGGCTACTATGGCCGAACTACTAGTACCATGTTGAATATATTATGTACATGATTGATAAGAATATAACTATTATTGAATGATGTATGACCTAGGTCTATAGGAATATTCATGTGATTTGCAACATGATTATGAATTTAAATGCTCACTGATCAAAGACTCCCCCTAATTGTATTTCTTACATCAGAGGTCATTCTTAAGGAAATCTACTTTGGGAATCTTATGCAACGATCACATCTTCATCCCATCTTTCAAAGGTACATTTTTATCCTCTTGACTAATTAAATTGCTATGACTTTGATGTGATATATATATTTAGAGTCTAAGCTTGGTTATAGTTACTTTCTTGAAATAAGTGAATCTTATGGTGTCCCTTTTCAACATTGGTATATTATATGTTGTTCAAAACCTTCAAACATAATTTTGAGAAACCATCACACAAACCCTTGTGCCTTACCCAATTGATGGTGTTTACGTAAAAGGATTCATACTTCCTTCTTGAAGTGTCAAGTAAGGAGTACAACAAGAGTCGAAACATGTTCAACCCAATGTTTATGGTTAATTATGTCCCTCATGTTGAAGTAGGGCCAATCATTGTCTTTGTGCCATGTTTACCCTCATGGACTCCTCAGATGGAAAGTTGTCATAAAATAAAGTCCTAGTGATGTAATTTTGTAATATAATGGTTAATGCACCTAAAATTTACTTTTGAAAACACTTGGTTACTTCTTAAATATTTTTTTGTTATGTTTCATACTTATACACTACTTGCCAATCTAATTTTTGATTGTCTCTTAAAGCTTGTTAACTTCAATCTTTAAAGTGTACCCTAGAAATTTACATTGATGTTGTGTCATCTTTTGTTCCATTTTAGGTAATGAAAAATGACTTAATGTGAGAAGAATCTAATACATGAAGTGACATTATCATCTTCATGGGATGTTTTGTAGTAATTGAAGGGGTGTTCTATCCTCCCTATGTAATAGAGTAGTTTATATTGAACTTGTTTATCTTCTATTGACTTCATGGATTTATGTTGTACTTGATGAAACTTTTGTTGTAATTATGATGATGGATTCTAGCTTGCTATAATTTATATATGATTGTGTGTTTCTTATGTTTGTTTTATGGACATTTGTGCAAATCCTATTACCATTGACTCTATAGTTTGTGGGGGTAGTATGAGAGTAATAAATAGTTCCATGACATCATTTGACTGGAAATGAGGTTCGTTGGAGGTGACTTCCACCATGGAGAAGAAGTAGTCAGTGAGGATGAAAGAGTTGAAAATTCCACCACCTAGAGCACTTGCCTTCTTCTTAATAAAATAGGGTCGAGATTCTATGATACCATGATACTAGAGAGAAAAGAAGAGGGATGCCATTTACATAGGACTATAGGTGACTATCAATACCCATTACACAGTGTCAGACTAATCCCAATATATAAGAACATGGATATACTTATATACTTAACAAAATAGAATATAATTATCATATCCCTACATATATACTACCAAGCTATAGTATGTTAACATTACAAGTAAAGTTTCCCTTTTTAGTATCTATGTCCTTTATGGCCACCATGTACTCAACCATTTTGTGCAAATTATTTCCCAATCTTAAGGATTTTAGGTTTAGAGAAAACATGAGAGAAAAGTTGGCATGTTATAAAGTGTACATGATGTGCATGTTGTCTAACATCCTTGTTAGTATGCATGTTCATATACTTGTAAATATTCTTTTCAATGTATAACCATTATTATTTTGTAATAAAAGTCAATTTTTAATGTTGAGCATGTAAATGGTGCATGAATCTAGTTTACTATTCAAGTATTCTACTTTGCTTCCGTATCACACACTTATATTTGATTTTCTATTGCTTTTTCTAGTTCATCCTTTCATCCCCTTGGGGTCTTGGAAATGCACAATCGGGGGACATTTTAGGAGAATATATCAAAATAATAACAATGAAAATCCATTCACAATGATACTTCCTAGATACTTAGCTATTTACCAAACCAAGCAACCAAAAAAAATAAATGTCAATATGGAAGCTCTATAGATTACCATCTTTGTACACTGAAAAATATCTTTACAAAGGTCATACACTCCATAAGTATCAGAAAATTTAAAGTGAACATACCAACGGTGATGTAACATACCCAACTCTGGATACCTTACTCATCTCTCCCCTTTCCTTATTACATTTTATTAAAAATAATAAGAATAATTCCCCCACCTCAATATGAGTTGGAGTTTAGTACTAACATGTTTCATAGATATACTATACATAAAGGATCTAAATGCAAAATAATCATAAAAAATAAACAGTAGGACTTTATATACTAATACCCCAGATAACAACTTTTACTCCCTAAAATCTTCTAGGAGTATGAGAGTAAAGAAGATGAAATAATACAAAAATAAATGGCACAAATGAATTGATAAAATAAAATCAAATGTTTTATAAGTACAAACTATATGTTAAATTGAATACATTTTATCCTAATTTGGCTACCTAGCTATTTTCAAGTCAATCAAATGTTAAGTGCTCCCTTAATTGAAATGGGAAAAAAGGGTATCTAAATTGAATAGATTTAATATGTAAATTTGACCACATTAATTAGCTTTGCACTCATTTTATGGATGTAATGTGAGGCATTACCATGTATTTCCCTCGATTTCACATTCATCACCCTAAACACGGGTTGTGATTCCACAAATCTACTGAGTCATATCCATATTCTTCCATAGATAGAATTGTTTTCACATCTTTAGAACCAAACAACTATGTTGAGTCCATTTCTCATCTTCTCTTCTCATTGCTTCTTCTTGTTGACTCCTTCCTCCCCTCAAATGTTTTTTACTAGCAGGGTAAGTCGTCTACCACACACAAATGATAGACAAACATAGGTCAACCACTAGTGTTCTTCAATGCATTGGAAATCGACCATTAATCTCCTCCTTAATGCCTTGCGTCATCTTCCTCAACTCACATCCTCAAACCATAGCAAGGGTAGTCATGTTCCTTTTTACCCAGTAAAAACATAAATAAAGAAATTGCCACCAACAATATTTCACGCTTGGCACATGAAGCAACAACCTCCACTTCTCCTTCTTTCCCTCTTTGTCCTTTCCTTCTATACCCTTGCACACTACCAACTTATTTTCCACCCAGAGCCACATGCATCCCTACTAGTTGTAGTAACACTACAACATCACCACCATCAACCTCCTTCTTACTCTCTTTCTCCTCTGGCATCTATTCCTCTCTTTTGTCTGCCTCCCCTTCTTTCTTTCCCTTCCCACATTGCACCAATCCTAGCCACTAGTATACCCTCCTCTGATGCGCCATCCACTACCCAACTCTTCACCTTCCCTCAACCTTGTTGTTGTTGACCTGCACGGGTGCCAACACTGTCAACACCACAAGCAATGATTGTAGTTAGCACCGACGACCTGACCATAAGAAAATGGTGCTTTAGAGTTCTATAACTAGTTTTTATTAGCATTCCAATAAGAGGTGCAAATTTTGACAAGAGCCTTCCTTTCATGTACTTCCCCTCTATGAGTCAGTAATACCTCATAGAGGTCATACTTACTTTGAATCAATCACACACCATCTTTGGTCAACAAGAGAAGAATACAACCTACAATACATTGGATCAACACCAACAACCACAAGTTGGTCCTAGACATTGATCAGAGTGTCCCTCCTCATGTGGCATCCTACCCTCTCCTCCTTTCACCAATCACTAGGGACACATTGAATCACCTCCAACTCTTATGGCAACCAAAATTCCATGGAACGTTCTTCTTCTTTGTGATGACCCATTAGATTTTGTAAAGGTGATACCCAAATTCTAGAGAATCTCCATGATCACAAGTATGAAAATTTGCAAATCCAACCCCGACTACAGTAGCATGATAAAAACACTGATCATCATATTGATTTGTAAGTCTTTTGCACATGTACCAAATGTTTCCTTGTATAAAAAACTAAAGATATGCTGAATTATGGGTTACAAACTAAATATGATACTTATGGTATAAGTGCTTTTTATGACAATGACTATAACGACCCCCTCCCCATGTTATCCCCAAATAAGGTGGACTGAGAGGGAAAGAGCCATTATCACATTTATAGGATCGAATTTTATCAATTAACCAAAAAATATTATAAATTTCATTGAATGGAAAAGAGTTTGATACCATGTGAAAGATAAACTCTCCACTATGAAGTTACATACTATGGAAAATTATTGTTTACAACTTGAAATAAAAACTATCTAACTATATCCTCCATAGTAACCTTAAGCATCTTTCCTTTTGGGGTCTTCTTCTCAGGATGTCCATTTTGCAGATTAATAGAAAATTAACCTAAAGCACCATGAAATAAAAACACGATCAATATATCAAGATATACTGGTATGTGGGGGAAACACTATATTCACATGTAGGAGTAAAAACCAAATCAACCATAGCAACAATTATGATACAAAATTGAACATGCATTTTCTTTCTAACTTATCAACTCAATCTATATGGTACACTCCCTCACTGGAGTACTCATTGTGAGTACCCTCTCACTAGGGTTTTGTCCCTATAGTGGACTTGTCATAACCTTCCCATTCCTAGGCTTGGGTTGTTATGACCTTCCTTGCCCCACATAGCCTCATAATGACCATCCTATCCCATCTTGGCCTCATAATGACCATCCTATCCCTTCTTGCTCTTATTGGTGAACTTCCTATCCCAGATTGATCACCCATCATCATAATGACATTTCATACATCCCACATGCATCACTTAAATGCACCAGAGATAGTTTAGAAAGTTATAGTTACATAATGTGATTCTCGAAGAGGCTTTACAGATTATAGGAACTTAATAAACAACCAACAATTTATTTATTACCAATTCAAGAAACCCCATAAAACCACAGAAGCCATTCAAGGTAAGTAGTCATAGGCGTAACCACATACCTTTCTTAGATGTAATTTAGAGTCCAAGTATTAAGGTGCAACTGAGAATAAGCAAGTAATCACCCTAAAATTAATGCATAACACCAAAGTGTTACTATTTTGTTCATAAACTCACGTTAAGACTGGCTTGGGTTCCAAGTTAGGGTTTTGGGGTCAAATTAGGGTTTCATTAGGGCTTTGGCTTTCCAAACCCTAATTATCATTTTTATTTCCTTTGAACTCAGAAACCTTAATTTTGATATCATATTAATTCTTAAGCTCAAATTAAGTCATAGATGTCCTTTTTATTCAAAAAGATTAAACTTTATCCATTAAAGTTATTTGAGCATTTTATATTCATTAAAACTAAGAAATTATGGTTTCCATGCTTTAAATATATTCAAGATAGTAACATTAGGAACTTTTAAAATTTGGTGTAGAATTAGTTCTTGAATCTAATTTTATTTAAATCCTTGCATTTTTTTGATCAACTTTTGTACATGATATGTCATTATTGGATAATCCTATTATTTTTTACTATTTTACAAGATTACTTATCCCTAGACAATAACGACTTTCCACTTAGGTGATTAACCTGGTCTTGGTTATGCCAACAAGGCTAGGCTGAGCCAATGGTCTTAGTCCAATTAGGCTTCCACGCCCACATGGCAATGCTTGCTAGATAGAGCAAAAAAGAGAGAAAAAACTGGTTTGACCTTTACCTTAACACATATGCTCAGGGGCAAGACAGTCTTTTCCCTTCCTATTGTCTTCTTCCTCTCACACGTTTGTGAGTAGTTTGAGTGAGTCAGCGTGAGGATTGACTCTTGGATTCAAGCTTCCTCAGTGATCAATGAGGGTACTAACACCTCAGTCGTGCCCGACTGAAGCTGCCGGTGACCTCAATTTGCAAGAAGGTGGTCGAAGTCACGAGGACAGTGATAGTCTTTCTTTGTTAGAGTGTTTGTTAGAGAATGAGAGAGATAGTGGGATTGGGGTTGGAATTGGCACCAGAGAAAGGAGTTTGGGATTGAGCGGTGCCTTCTGAATGCATTAGTGACCTTATTAGGGATCTCTAACCTCACTTTTATAGTCAGCATATCCAATATTTGGCGTTGTATGTTCTATAAATTAGGTAGATCCCTAATAGTATCCCATATGTGACAAATCCAAATGGATCGATTCGGTTTTGTCTCCTAATCATAATGGGATAGCTTTTAGGATCTTACATGGTCTGAGGAGAGAGGAAGGTGTGAACAAAGGATCCGACTACAATATGCTTGGTTTCCTTTGTTAGCCGACGGTAGGAGAAGGTCTTCTAACCCTTAGATATTAATCCTATGGATGTGATCGTGTGTGACATGATAAAAGGGAGGGGTTTAGTTTCCTAGTTTGATTAATAATCATGACATTTAATGTATTTCTAATTTCCCTTTCACTTTACAAATACTTGTTAAATTCATATGTCTCTCTCCTTTTATTCTTTTAATCCCAAATTTTAAAGGAAACATTTAATTACATTTATCTTGGTGTGGCTAGATTTGAGACGAAAATACTCAAGCAAAAGATACTTTTCTATCTCTAGGTCTCCTCATTATATCATTTATTTAAGGCATCAGATTAATTCCTTTCTCTTCCCAACTTGGTTATGTTTCTTATTTTAATAAGTTTTCTCACTAGAAATAATATGGAAACAAAACCAACCCATTAGTTCCCTTCAACACTACTTTTCTACAAAATTATACATAATTCTATATGTAGAACACTAATTATCCATTACTTTTGGCAATTCATTTATTTTTGGATTTTCTCTTCTTCTTTTCCCATCTCCATGATTGTATTATTGAAAACAAAAAAAATCTTGAAAAACCGTTGCAAAGGAGAATTTGAAAATTAAAACCGTACTTTCAAACTAAGGCATACCAAGTTCCTAAAATCCTTATTATACAAATATTTGCATTTCATATATGTAAATACATGTGAAAAACCATGTTATAACAATGAATCATATCATTTGATCAACATCCTTAATACTTTCGATATTGTTATCATCTTGACTAATGTATCATATTACTTGAGAATTAAACATAAGATTCTAACAAAGATACTCAGAAATATGAGTGAAGAATGGCATGCTTATATTTTGTTTAATATAGATGAATTTTAGGAAAGAGAATATGGTCCTAATATCTAAGTTGAACCTCACCACTTATGTACATATTTGCATTATTAAGGTGAGGATGTTCAATTGATTAAATGGATCACAAATAAGGGATAATGTAGAATTATAAGGATAGTTTAGAATCAATATCTACTTTTAACTATGATCCTAAAATAATTAAATATGAGCATATGTACGATTATAGTACCAAAAATGTTATCAATTTACCCATATAAGTGATATGTATATATTCACATAAGAAGTCTTAGAATAAGACCATTTCATGAATTATACCTATTGTGTAATATATACTTAACCCTAGTTGAATAAACATGAACTACATGTTATATAGAGAAAGAATAAGATTACAAGACCAAAATTGGAGAAATGAATTACCCATACAAAACTGCAACATAGAAATTCATAGAGTTACATACCTAAATATGGAAATTAGAACTAAAAAAAATCTAATGGTTCATATGTCTACATAATAGATGAAAAATCCTAATACTTTATTAGGTGATCACTAATAGGATAAGAACAATACAAATAAGTAAATCAGAAATAAATATGCATATTCACTTTGTTTTGCTGATATGCCTAATATGTTCCTAGGATGAATACTCAAATTTAGGGACCAAGTATAACTGTATAGTTAACCAATATCTATAAAAAAATGTATATAATCTCTCCAAATTTTATTGGGAATTTAGTGACTAGATACTAACTTGTTAATATTGAGGCATATTTTATTGGCACTAAAATTTTAGAATATCATTGAGCTCCCTCTTTAAATATTGAATATTATCCATTGTATCCTCTATTATTAATTATTTCATTCATATTTCCCTTTTTATGAGTCATGAATCCATTCCTTATATCTTGGATGTTCTCATCAATTTGGTACATGAATTGGATGCACACAATCATCTTGCCTACTCTATTTGCATGTTAGATTGGATCGATAATAACTACTTGTAGTTTAAGCATTATTTCAACACTGGATTCATTACCCTACCGAGAATTAGGTTTTCTTCCACAACCACATATGATATTAGGGATTGGGTTTGACTCCTATGCCATGCATTGGGTTTTATTCCCCTACAATATTATAGTTATGGGCCATAGGTTTTATTTGCCTTCCATGCACTGATTTTATTTCTCTACCATGTTTTATATAGGAACACTCAAGTTTTAGTCCTCCTACCATGGCTAGTGGTTTTTGGTTCCCTATCCCTAATTTATTTTATTATAGTCTTATTTAATCTACATGAACTTTTATTTGTTGTTATTTGTGATTAAAGGAAAGAAATTCTTTATTTATGAATTTATTTTCTAAGTAACAATGCCTCAATTTTTGTTGATGGTTACCTGGTTCTCATTATATTGTTTATCCTTCTTGAAATTACCTACTTGTTAATGTCCTCCTATTGAACGGGAACCCCTACTTTTATACCTATAAATTTGAAATGTCCAAATGTTGTTTATATGCACCTACTCAAATGTGTTCTGGATCATACCTTTTGTTTCTTTTGTTGGGTTTTATTCCCAAAACCACCCAAGTGTAGGAGTGCTAGACAATGAATACTTGGGAATATCATTTACATGATGTGGACTTAAGAATAGCTTGGAATAGGAAGGTTTCCATCTATAATTAGCCTAATTATATGTACTCTTTTTTATGTTGGCATGCCACCTTTTATGGTCAAGAACGATTGTATATGAAACAACATGTAACTTTGTACTTGTGTTGTTCTACTACTTATAAACTTTTATTCTTTGTAATATATATACCATTTGGAAATGAATATAATTTTACCTTTCCTCAATTTTTGGAATAAGACGTGTTTCTATCTCTTAATTAGATTAAGAGTGGATCGCCTCTCATGTCCCACTTTTTACAGAGGATGTGTAACATATGCACACTCATGTTTTCAAGCATCAAACATTATCACAATAGCAAACATTTATAAAAAAATAATCATGTAGATTGTTTGGTATTCATCTGCATAGTCACACAGTAGACATGCATACACATAAACCAAAACCTATGTGACTCTATACAATAAATTGGCAAGTATTTTGTATTATCTTCACATATCCAAGTGCAAAATTGGTGCACATGAGCCATGCCCACATAAATTTTGCAAATGAATATTAAAATTATAAGAAAGACATGGTCACATTAAACCCAAACCCTAACTCCAACTATATATAGATAAGACAACTAGTAGAATATTAAAAAGGGCATCTACTCTTTAAACCAGGGATGAACTACCTTTACCCTAAAATGCACATATGTCCATTACTCCTCTCATTTCCCTTAATGTTAAAGACCTACACAATCTTCATGGTGGTAAGAAGCGATTTTTGATTTCCTTCGTTATCTTTTCATCTTTAAGATGATGCAACAATACTCTCCATTGATTCCTCAAAGTCTTAGCAATGTAAAGATCATCATTACATTTTAACATGATGCAACTACACTCTCCATTGACTCCTCAAAGTCTTAGCAGTGTAAGGATCACCATTATATTTTAATTTATTGTATCCTCCCTCTTCTGGATTATATGAGCACCCAATATCTTTGATCATATTCATTTTAGCATCATCTCCAATTATATGTTCTATATATAATGATACTAACCTAAAAAGTAAATCTTCTCCTTTGAAACTGGTTTTACACTCATTTTTATTCTTGGGATGGGAAATACCTTATTTTACTAGAATGGGAGGTGCATAAAACCTTCCTGACCCATAAAAATGGTGTATTTTTCAAAATCATTGGTGGTAGTTCAGAGTTATCCATATGAATTTCATCGTTCTTCCTTGATTTTCTACATTTTTCTTATAAATGTGGCAACAACCCTATTTATCATATTAGTTTCTGAATATCATCCACCATATGAAACATGACCCCTATTTTTGTGATTAAACCAATTTCATTATGTGTGCTAGAGCCTACATTGAGAAGCTAATAGCATATAAAACATCATGGTGTGGTGACTAACACTACCTATGGGAATCATATAGATTGTATATCCATACATAATGTGGGAATTAAACCAAAATTATACATATGCCTATCAAATGTAGTGGTAGAAGAGAGAAGTGTTATATCAAAGATAATCAGGTAATGGATGCAAAATCTATGTGAAGATTGTTGGGAAATTAGGGTAGCAGATGAGGCAGTGGAAACAACAATTCTAATTCCTGATTCCCAAACCAGTAGATCACATCAAAAACAATATATCTAGGAAGGAAGGTAACAAGAGTTATACTTGGTTATGGAGAAAGTCTAGTGATAACTCTTGTTGTAGTGTGCTTCATTATCAAATCATACTTGGAAGACTATCAGCCATGACCTCCTAGTTAATCACCATTGATGGTGGTAGACTGCATCCTCCCAGCGGGGCAAATGCCTCTTCACTTCTAGAGTAGTCCATGCAGAGCCAATGAAGTGGCACCCCAGTGGTAAAAGTGATGATGTAAGACCAAGAGGTCATGATTTCAAACCCAGGTGACGAGATGAATGAATCACCATATGTGAAAAAAAAGAGCATCCATGCAGACGATCGGGAACTCCATGTTGCGCTACTAGAGACAATGAGAATGAGTTGTCCCTTTGAACATCAACATGTTAGCACCAACTTCTCTACTAATTGTCTCTCCCATGCTATCCCTCCCTTTTATGGGTAGGACTTGCTCGGGCACTCTGGTAACCACAACCAGAGAAGACAACAATTGTCAAAACTTATTGTTGTGTCTATGAAAACCTAGACTACCCCCTTCGTATAGGATGGCCAGGGTCAAGGTTTCCAATTCATCTAGGAGTTAAAAAAGATGATTTTTCATGAATTTTATTGAACCTGCGGTCGTTGAACTGGTCAGTTCATAACTGAACTGGTCAGTTCACATGTGAGATGATTGGTTTAACCCTTGAAATGGTCATTTTAATATCTTTCCCAATAACAATTGTATTGGCAATTAATATTGGATTAATGCACAACATGATGTTAGAATGAATCCTTGATCGAATCAAATTGATCTTTGTATCTGGTGGTTCAACACTTGAATCGGTCATTTTAGACCTTGAGAAATTGGTTCACAAAGTGAACCGATCAATTCATGCCCTGATTTAGGTATTGTTCAGCTAATGTTGTTTCCAATTGACCTGACACTTGAATCGATCGATTCAATACTTAAACTGGTCGGTTACAATCCAGTCAGTCAATTTTCAACCATTATTTTTTTAAATTGAATACCGAAACACTTTAGCAATGAATTTAAACATCATTCATGAATAAACTCCTTTTCCAAGTGCATCCTGTGTGTGTGACCCTATAGGTCCCAAATGAAGTTGGCAGTGAATGTCCGTATCCAATTTATGACATCAAAAGAAATGAGCAGTATGTAGAAATACATCATTGCTACCCAAGTACTTTGTAAAGTTGGAGAACAACTTCAACCTACAATCCATGATTATTGTTACCGTGATTGTATAGTTCCTTTGTCTGTGATATTCAGATTAAACTCGAGGCGTAGAATCGTCATCCTCTTCAATGTTCAATCCTTGTTCATTGAACTAGAGCAGACTGTATGAGATGAATGGGAGTTCACATATCACATATTGAGTCACATGAGTATGGCCATACATTTCTTAGTGTCTCTTATCAAGTGGCCAAGATATCATCTATTGTAGGAGGGACACATCACATCTACATCACTCACACTCAATCCACATGTGTTATAATGTACTCAAGCATCACCTTTATTGCAACCCTTATTCAAAGTCACATTTGATGGTGTCAAAGTACATCAAACAACATGTTATGAGTGAAGTGACTTCAGGTCTAAGAACCAAAATGACTATGAGATCTAATTATGACTACCATTCCATAATTTCCATGTATCACTCTCAAGGTGGGTGTATCCGATACACTATTCTCTAACATGTACATGTATGCTGCACTTATTATCACATATCAAGACTACTGAGACTCTGTCAGTAGTCAATGAATGCTCTAGTCTTATGCATTACTATCGTCAACTTTGTTTCCTCAATAATATTCGACTAGGGACATAATCAAGAATGTATGTACTCTTATCATACATATGATCTCATTGTTTAGGTTCTCAACCTGAAGAGATATGTCATCAAGTAACATCATTCTTTAGACATCTACTATGTTTGTGTCATCATCTCATGATTGAGACAAACATAATAGTCAGAATTTACTTTATCATTATCAAATTAGGTATCTAATGCCCCATTGCAATCATCATATGATTGGCTCTCTATACGTACATGCCAAAAAAGACATGCATATTTAAATACTTCCAGAGTTCAAACATGTTTAATAGTTGATGTATATTAAGTTAGATGTGTAAAGGAAACCTAAAATATTAAAATACGATGATTTGAAATAACATTCAACAAAATTAAATTTAGAAACAAACTCTTTTGTTGATTGAGGTTGTACTATTTTGGACTTGACTAGTTTTCTAAAAAAGGAAGTCTAACCGACCAAAATTGAGCCCAAAAAGAAACCAATCTCACTTGATTTTGTTCAGAAGATAATTTTTTTAATAAATACAGTTTGGAAAATCCTTGTGTCCAGTAGTAAATTTTGCAAAAAATATATTGACCTCAATTTCCTTGCTAACTAAAAACACACTATAGAATTAATTTACTAACAGAAAGATAGTAAATCACTTATGACCTAAAACATTATAGGTTATATCTTAATAAAATGTCAAGAACCAGAACACCTATTGTATCCATATAAACATCAAATAGACATCATTTAGCTAGTATCATATCCAAAGTTGTTGATAGATCCCTAGAGAAGTTGAACTAGGGTTTAGTGTTTGAGAAGTTGGGTTTTGGGTATAGTTGAACCTACTCTCACTATTAATGGTGAAATCAAGTAGAATTAATAAATATATTGTTTTGATAATATTTAAACCTTAGTGTCCTTGATTGTGAATTCTCTTTGTTTCCCTTTGTTCCATATCCTAAAAATATATTCTCCTTTTCTTATTACAAGTGAGTGTTTCTAAGTGAGTAGAAGTAAACGAATGAGATAGTTGATGAGTTGAATGAAGTTTATTAAGGTTTTAAAATCTTTAAGTACTAAGATTTTAAATTGTTTAAAATTTTGAGGACTTCCAAAGCCTACATAACATTTAGTGGTTGAATCCTGTTGTATAAATGTAACCATGTTTTAAGCTCATTAAGGTAAATTGATGTATATGAACCATGATTTGGGTAAATTTGGGGATTTGTTGGAATTTTGGGAAATTGTTGTTGTAACTATAAAGGTAAGATTTTGTATTATCTTTAAACAATCATTTTATTGTACACATTTTGGGGGAAGGAGATCACTTCTTTGAAAAACTCATTCTACAAAACTAGACAGTTATTGCTTTTAATCCCTTTAATGTCCTAACTAGGTACCTACAAACAACAAATCAATAGGATTACCAGATGGACCAACAAACAACGTATATTTTAGGTTGTTTTACATTAACTTTGTTATTCGTGACTATGTTTTTCTAAAATATGCCTCTTTAGATAAATTATGACAAATATTGGTATTTTTTGCTATTTGTGTTGCTAGAGCCTAAATATGAACATTTTTAATAAAAAATCCTTAATACAATAATATTCATAGAATTCCATTTTCAAGATGTTGAAAGACTAGAACTAGTAAATGCAACTTCCACGGTCCAAATAAAATGGGAACAATGCATGTTTGCATACTCCAATATCTTTTCAAACCTTTTATTTTGAATCTCATGCAATTTTATTTTATAAAGTCAATCAAATGGGCTTTTGTATAGAGAAGAGATGGGAGTTACATTTAAATTTCATCCCCATATTTATAATTGCGAATGATATCACATTGTTTTTGTGTTTCTAGTCATGGGGGCCAAACATAACATCATAGTCAAATTGTGAGCCAGACTCACTGGGTGGAAGAAATCATCTCTCAACCTTGCCGATCATCTTAAACTTCTTAAATCTTCTCCATTATCCATTCTTTCATAGTACATCATTGTTATCTCCATTACCAGTAAAGTGATGAAGCTCATTGACATCATTGTGAGACATAACTTGCAACGAGGTTCCTATAATAACTCAAAGAAAATACATATTGTTTCTTGGGACAAGATCAATAGGCTTAAATACAATGATGAATCACCCATCTTGTATGTAAAAATGTTCAAAATGATCCAAACTATGAATTATTAGTGTGTTTTTTTAGAGAAAGGACTATATGTGGATTGATATCATTCAAAAGATATAGTAGCTCATTAAATTCCCCTAACTAACAATTGTGTCAATGCTCTCCCGTATGGATATATATTAACAACCACAACTACATTTTCATATCTATCATCAACATCTCCCTTGGATTTTCACCCACCTCACATTTCTAGCTTGATAAATGGCTTCCATTTGTCTTTGTCATAAAAACTAATTCTTCTCACTTAGTCTCGAACAAAATCAACAACATTAAGTTAGATCAAGCAAGGCACCTTCTATTACATAATAGGGGAAAATCTCAAAAGATCAATCACAACAAATTAAAATCTCCTTTCTATTCTTCGTAATGCATTGTATCCATCAACCTATCCAAACTAAAGAACCACAAATATTAGTTGTAGGGTGAAAATTTCACCATAAATGCATACCATTTTCTCTCTAGTGATGGCATAAAATTTACATTTGATAAACATGATTTCTAAAAGTTCCAAACCATGTTAAAATATTTTGTTGGCTTCTTGATCACTACATGCTTACTACACAGTTCTGATAGAATAGTATTGGTAAGATTGTACCCATATATAAGGAAATGTTATTGAGCAAAGTCTTAGGCCTAACTATGCAATTCATCATGGGTCATTCCCACCATGGGGTCGAGCTACCACTACCAAAAACATGGTATAGGTGACAGTTGTGTAAAAGGTTACACACTTTAGGTGACATATGTGCACATCACTTATAATCTATATAGACCTGTGTAAAATAGATGAAATATATTTTAGCATATTCAAAGGGGTTACATACTTTATGTGACATGCATGTAAATCACCTTTAGTCTGTATAATAATGGGTAACATAAATGACAACTATTTATCATAAATGAAAAGGTTACACCCTATAGGTGACATATATCTGTATCATATGTTCTAGTGGGGGTTTACCATATAGGTGATGTATATATGAGTCACATGTGATCTATAAGAGAATATATTGTTTAGGTGATATACATGCCTATCACCAAACATTTAGGTGACAACATGCTTGTCGACTAACCTTTAGGTGAGACACATGTAATTCATCCAATATTCCCCAACTAATAATAATCATCAATAATGTGCTCAACACAGTTGTGTGGGAATATATCAATACATTTATTTGGTAATGTATCAATGCCAACCCAATAGTAAATACTTCAAATAGGAGGTGGCTACCACAAACTAACTGACCGTGCTTTGATTGTCCTGAAACTCATACGTCTCATTTATGCATAGTTAAAGGATTATATGTATATGTGTCTCTATTAAAACATTTCCAAATGCATTTTGGGGGACTTTTTGTGAGAGGAAACTATAATGATATGAGCTCCGTCTCCTCACAAATGCATTTCAGGGGACTTACTGTAATACCTGGGCCCACTGCCCTAAGCTCTAGTAGAGTTTCAGGAATGATGACTGGACCCGCAAACCACCACTAGCCTTAACTGCGCGCTTTTTGTCCACTCACGCGCAAGCCAGGATCAACTTCTCGATTGGTCACCCATCCTAATACTACTCCAAGTTGAGCACACTTAACTATGGAGTTCTTTAGAAATGGGCTCCCGGAAAAGGAGGTGCACCTTGGTGATATGGGTAGTCTAATCATTCCTTATAAGATCATTATATCCGAGGCCTCAAATCCTGGGACATTACAATCTCCCCCACTTAGACTCTTGACGTCCTCATCAAGGTTCAACTATATGGCCTCATAATCTGACCCATTTCAATGCAGACCCACAATGGCCCATGGACACCCAACTCCCATCCATGGCTACCAGCGTAAGGGCGGCTCCATCTCGTCTCTACGGATAGCCCTTTCCAACTTGCCTGGACTGCACGGCTCAAGACTGGCATGCCACATGCCCATGTGGGCCCCACCTACTGGAGGGGTTACGGCTCTGATATCATTTGTAATGCCTGGGCCCACTGCCCTAAGCTCTAGTAGAGTTTTAGGAATGACGACTGGCCCCACAAACCACCACTAGCCTTAACTGCGCGCTGTTTGTCCACTCACGCGCAAGCCAGGATCAACTTCTCGACTGTTCACCCATCCTAATACTACTCCAAGCTGAGCACGCTTAACTATGGAGTTCTTTAGAAATGGGCTCCCGGAAAAGGAGGTGCACCTTGGTGATATGGGTAGTCCAATCATTCCTTATAAGATCATTATATCTGAGGCCTCAAATCCTGGGACATTACACTTACTGTGAAGTACATTTTCATGATATGGGCCCTAACTCCTTACAATTGCATTTTTAGGACTTGTTGTGAGAGGACACTGTCATGACATGCATCACAAATCCTAAAAAATGCATTGTAATAGACTTTCTATGAGTGGATCTTGTCATGATATGACCATGTCTCCTCTTAAATGTATTTTCATGGGCATATATCAATAAATTTATTTGACAATTCATAAAGGAAATGTGTGAGAGAAATTGTTGTTGAGAGTCATTCGAAGTCATTGCATGTCATTTCGAGAGTCATTCATAATGAAATATTGGCATAAGAACATCCCTAAACTCATACACATTTGTTTTATGGTCAATCTAAGGCTAATGGGCCTTAGTCTTCTGAGGAAAATTGCTCCTTGATAGTGGATGGTGTAGACCACCCACACCCATTAGCAATTCCTACAAACATGTGGTGGCTACTATAAGCACTCGAATGACCTTTCTCCAATCATCTCCAAATTCATACATGTCTCATTTATGAATAGTTAAGAGGACATCACATATATACACATATAAATCAAAGAATTTTTAGGGACTTGCTATGAGAAGATATTGTCATGATATGAGCCCTAGATCCTCCTAGAAGAATTTTCATAGACTTGATGTGAGAGGACAATATCTTGATATGGGCCCTGGATCCTAGAAAATGTATTTTGGGGAACATGATCTGAGAGAACGTTCTCATGATATGAGCCTCACTTCCTCAAAATTCCATTTTTATGTACTTACTATGAGAGGTTATTGTCATGATATGGACCTTAAGTCCTCACAAATGCATTTCATGGGACTTGTTGTGAGAGGACATGGTCATGATATGGCCCCTAGTTCCTCCCAAATTCATTTTTGGAGACTTTCTGTGAGAGAAAACTCTCATCATATGGGCCCTATCTCCTCCCATATACATTTCCATGGACATATTTTGAGAGGACACTATTGGGTAATATGGCATCAGATAGCCACTGGAAACAAAAAAATTATCTACCATATTCTCCTTTAATAGACGATCGTGTCAATAACTATGTAATGGGGATGATGGTTTACGAGGCCATACCTAGTCCTAGAGCAAGTCCAACAACTATTCTCTCATTGTAGTATGCACCTTTCTTCAAGTTGCACTTAGATAACATTAACAACAACTTGTGGTTGATCACCACAGATAATAGTTGAACTTGTCCTCCTAGCAGGAATGACTACTCACCTCTATGGTAGTCTGCACAGACAATCATGAACTCCTGTTGTTTTAGTAAAATTGACAAGAAGGAGTTTTCCCCTCTCATTGGTGTACTAGCACCAACCTGATCTTAGACAATTGTTCTCCCTTGCTATCCTTACTTTATTAGTCAAGACTTGCTTGGGTTCACTTAGTTACCACAACAAGAGAAGACAAACAATTGTCTAAGCCAATTGAGTTGTCTCTAAGATGTCCCCAATACCCATCTATTTATAGGAGGGTTAGGGTTAGGGTTCCCAGTCTGAGTGGGAGTGGAAGGGACCAAAATTTCATGAATTTTCACATACTATGAACAACGAAATGGTTAGTTAATAGGTGAACTGATTGGTTGACATCTGAGTAGATCAGTTCAATCCTTGAATCATTTGTTTGATCATGTTTCCCAAACACAATTATTTTGGCAATTATTATCCGATTTAATGCACAACATGATGCCATCACTAATCCTTGAATCAACTGAATTGATCCACCAACCGCTCAGTTCACAACTTGAGCCAATCAGTTCATGGTTCTGAGGCAATCAATTCACTTCCTAAATTGGTAGGTTCAAGGTCCAGAATTTCCAGAGTTGGTTCAGTTGACCTGACACACTGAAATGGTCAGTTCAACACTTGGATTAGTCAGTTCACTATTCAGTCAATCAATATTTGACCAATGATGTTTAAGTTGAATAATTAACTCTTTAGCAATCAAGTTTAAATTATATTCATGAACGAACTCCTATTCCATGTGTATACTATGTATGTGACCCTATAAGTTCCAAGTTACATTGGCAGTGAATGCTCATAACTAATTTATGGCATCACAAGCAATGATCAGTATCTAACAATACATCATTGCTACCCAAGTAATATGAAAGTTAGAGAAGAACTTTAACCTAAATCTATGGTTGGTGTTATAGTGATGGTATAATTCATTTGTCACTGATATTCAAATTGAACTCAAGGCATGGAATCATCATCCTCTCAATGTTCAATCCATGTTCCTTGAACTAGAGCAGACTGTCTAAGATATATGTGACCTCAATATTGTATATTGATCAACATGTTAATGTGCATTATTTTCTTAGTCTTTCTTATCAAGTGTCTTGGATATAAAACTCCAATAGGAGGGATAAATCCCATCTACCTCACTAACAGTCTATTATGACACACGTCGTGTCTTCTGTGATTTTTTCAAGATAAACTCTATGAAGCATGAAAACTCCTACAGGATCCAATTGAGGTTGGATTTTGGTTGGATTAGGTCCATTTCATCAACTTAATCATGTAGCTATGATAAAAAACATGTAAAGAGTAAAACAACTAAAAAGATATCAAGTCAAGTATGATTAGAGGCTAAATGAAGAGAAAAATTAATTGAATTTGTGTGCGAAAATGACCAAAAAGCATACATAAAATGCACACATCAGTTCTAAAGAACATCATGGATCACAAAGCAGCACTAAGGCAAAAACCATCATTTGGTGCAAGGGGACAAACCATTGAGTCATCACATGAGTATAAAAATCAGTTTAAAACCCTAAGAATGATCCATTGTTTGTTACCTCAAGGAATTCCTATAGTCAAAGAACAAAAACCATGGACTTCCACATGCATGGAAGGTATGGAGCTCCCACTTCCATGAAGAAAACGTGCACAAGGTTTAAGAAGAGAAGCAAAGAAGATTATCTACTCAAGATCCACCAAACTAGCACAACCCTTAATCAAAGATGTAACCTTTCTACTTGGTACCACATTTTAGAGCAAGATCTAGTACATTAAATCTAGGAATAAGCAATGAATGTGAAGAAAGTTATATAACTCGCCTCAAGGTTGAAGATGAAACTCCAAATAGCAAGGTAGCTTGAGGAGAGAGAGAAGAAAACCCTAGCTTGAGCGTTCCTCTCGGCCTATGTCAAAAGAGAGTTCTAAGATCTTGAAGAGGTAAGGAATGGTAATATGTTGTGAAGCCTCATACTCGGATTGGTAGTCCCTGGTGTAGGATTCTAAGGGTTTCTTATGTGGAAGAGAGAGTCAGATAAGAATATTTCATGAGTAGGAATCTAAAAAGAAAATTCCATATCATGTTTTTTACATGTTTGAGTGGTTATGTCATACAGTTTGGGTGACCAATGCCAAGGAGGTAAACCCAAGGTTCCTAGAATAAAGAGGGAGGTGGTTGTATCTAGTGCATATAATGCTCACAAGGTTGAGTTACCTCATAGAGATTAAACATGGAACCCCTCTCAAGTTTTGGGTTAAAGGAAACCCCACTTGGACTTTGATATATGTTGATGAGCCACTTAGAAGTTGGTCTCGCACTACCATTCTATCATATATACATATGAAACTGGTCCAACCTCACGAGGTAATGTATGGGTATGACATGATGGAAAACTTAAAAATGGTTTACGAAATTATCTATCTTCTATTGGTTAGCCACATGCGAGAAACATGATAATATGAAACGGTAAGCTAACTTCAGGATGAACCTTCAATAAAGAGCACAACCTAATATGAGGAAGTAGAAATGATGATCATGATAAACATTGAAATTAGTTATAGTTAACATAAGGAATATGTGGTAATTAAATTTGTCTTCTTCAAAGTATGATTTACCTCTTTTGGCCTACTATATGGTATAGATTACATAAAATAATTGGCATATGCCACTAGATGAAATAGTTGTTCCTATTGCCCTAAACACATGATACATAATACATCGGCCCCATTATATCCAAATGCTTCAATTTGTGGATGTAAGGTTCCAGTAGTGATACAACTCTTGAGTGGTACATCACGAGATATAATGATATAAATCTCAGCTAGAAAATGCATGGATGATGTAATGGAAAATATTCATAAAGACATGTTCCTTTGTGATAATATAAATCTTAGTACAAGATATTCAAATAAATGTTGGTTTTATATTGTCCTGGGATAGGACCTTCCCTAGAAATGGTGAATCCACAATTTAGTTTAAGAATTGAAGTAACGTTAAATGTCACTTAAACCTTGAGAGATTAAGTGCATAGATTCAGAAAGAAAAAAAAATCACATTCTAGGTGAGTACATAGAATGAAAATTATGGAACTAAAAGGGGCTCATGGTATGGAGTCAGTTTTTATGGTGAATCAAACAAAAAAAATTAGAAATTTAAAAGATAATGTGTGATTACACCGTCTCTGCCCTTGGATTGGGGTGAACTTTGTATTTGGACTGCAACCAAATATTTATTTCAGCTCATTATGAGGAAGAGAGACTGGGTAGGCACATGTTATTCTTCAAATCGACATATGAGAATGAACACCTTAAATTTGAATTTATGACATGATTTAGAGTTTGAGGGGTTTTGTTACAACCCCAATTTTGGGTTCATTTGCTGAGAAATGTAATTTCTCATATTGAAGATAAAATGAATGCATGATTTTCATTTGAAATAGCCTTGTTGATTTATTTGTGGGCTTTATTGGCTATTGGGCCCAATAACAAGAAAAGAATAAAAGAAATTCCACTATTATCGAGAAAATAAGAAAATAGAGAAAAAGGAAAAGTGTGGAAACCTCTAGAAGGCAAAAGAATGTGATCCAAGGATGAATTTCGTGCCTATTGGGTTCCTTGGGTACCAAAGAGTCCCAAGTTGCAAAAAGAAAGCAATAAGAAAAGAAAAAGTTAATTAAGTATTTCTTTAGTAAGAAAGAAATTGAAAACAATGGTGAAATGTGGAAAACAAGTGGAAAAGAGTCTAATTGAGTTATCCTTGGTGGAATTTCGTATCCTAAGGATTCCTAATGTTAAAAGGAATAGCAATGAGGAAAATAAAAGAGTAATAAAGAGAAATTCTCAAAAAGAGATATTTTAATAACAAAAGTAAGATAATAAGAAAAAGGATGAAAGATAATGAAAGAGGCTAAAGAAATATTCCCAAGAGGGGATTTCGAGCCATTAAGGTTCCTTGAGGTTCAAGGAACTCAAAATAATAATTTAATAGCAAAGGAAAGAGAAAATTGGTGAAAAATATATATAATAAAGAGATATCTTGAACTTAGGGAAAAGGAACGTTTACTTTGAGATAATGAGCCCCATTTTGGCAGAGAGGTATATTAAGTCATTATTAATCTTCCCTCAAAATTTGGGAGCAATTGGATTTTCAGTTTGGGAGTTATGGCTTTTACAAGATTCCCTAATGTGTTGTGATTATGGAAAATGTCACATTTATAAGTATAATCAGAATCTTGGGCCCAACCCATGCGCCTGTCACGCGCATTGTGGGCCGTTGGATTCAGATCCAACGTCGACCCCTTTGTCTCCTAGCTCACAACAGATCAGGAAACTGGCAGGATGAGGCAAGAGTCCTCCAAGGAGTCTTTTTCGCGATTTAATGCATGAGTGGACTTGGAAACTTGCCCATCAAGTTCAGGACTCCTAGACGGATCGAACAACCCTGAGTTTTTGGGGGTTTCGTGGAAAGAACTGGAATTCGCAATTCACAGGGAGAGCGATGAACACCCTATATATAGGGGACGGTAATTGAGGGCATCGACATCTCATTTTGCTGGTCCAAGCTCTGCGGCGGAGCACAAGGAGCGTTTGGGTGCCTTCAATTTCTCGTTCCACCTTGACCAGTACCGCCGTATCTGCAGCAGACCTCGCCGGAGAAGAACTCCACCGTGCAAGCGTTTTGAGCAAGTAGGTGAGCAACTAGGACCCTGGTCCAGTTCGAGGAATCCAGGCGGAGGTCGTGGTGGCTTCGTCTAGTGCCAAAAGGGGCCGAATCCCAAAGTCAACCATGGTGATGACCATGGTTGGGCTGCGCTCGCGGAAGATAGGGGATCGCGAGGTAGAAGAAGCCATAGGGGTAAAAGACCCCTTTGCCCTCGTGCTCGCATGAACCAGGTAGGGGTATTTCTGCCCTTTTGCTATAATTTGATCTCTTGTAAGGTGCGCGATGGCAGACCCTTGGATCTCAGATGGTCCGCGGATCATGAATCTAACGAATAGGATTTGTTTGATAAAATCGTAATAAAATAGAAAAAAGGACTTTTCTTGCTAAAATCTTACCTTGAGCTAGAAAACTCGGATGAGAAAAATGTATACATGAAAATTGATCAGAAAAATGCGAGGAATAAATTAAAAATGGTTTGGACACCTAAAACTGTATATTTTTGCAAAAGTGCATATTTAGATAGAAAAAAGTATTAATTTGTGGTTAGAAACCCTAAATGTTGATAAAGATATATTCAATCTTGCAAGTGAGTAAATTCGAGTATTATTAACTGGTTTAATGATTAAGATAGATTGTAACCTATTTTGATGATGGGATTGCAAGGATTAGGGTTTAAAACCTAATATGATTAAAACCCTTAGAAACCCTAAGTGAGGGAAAAAGGGAAGAAAGGATATAATAATCCAAAAATTTGGGTTTTGTGATCCAAATCTGATATTAAGATCTTAATGGAAAATAAAATGAGATAATTAGGGTTTGAGCGATATTTTGATAAAAATAAAGTAAAAGTGGTAAACAAGGAAGTGAAACCCTAGTTAAGGTCAAAACCCTAAAAAGGGCTAGTAACCCTAGGGCACAATTAGGTATATTAGATTTGTGTACCATGATCGATGATAAAGAATATTGGATGAATATTTTAGGATTGAATTGTGCTTGCTTGATTTACTATGGGTTACTGGATTGCTTGGAATTGTTGATTCTTCAAATCAGGTATGTGGTTAATTATGAATAACCGCTTTAGTTTCCCGATGGATTCCCGGATGTTTAATCGCATTGAATGCAACTAAACTGTTTGGATGTTCATATTGCAAATATAAAGTGACTATGACTATCACAATTTAATTTAAATGTGTATTCCCGCACCTACATGCTACCCTGATGGAAGATGCCATAAAGGTTAGGCCTAAGAGGGTAGACCAATGGGCACCATGAGAGGTGACCCTAGACACCAAGCTCGGGAATGAGAAGGTGGTCAATGAGGCATGACTATGGAGCACCATGGGGGGTGACTCCCAGGCACCAAGCTCGGGATTGAGAAGGTGGCCTTAAGTCAAATCCAGGGTTAGGGCAAAAGCGGTGGGGATGGTCACATGGAAAATGTAAATTGACTTGCTAATTATCTTGATTGCAATATTTAAATTGTTAGACTTAATTGTGAAATTTCAGCTGCCTCCACATACCAGTATATTTCGATATACTAACCGACGTTTTGTTTGTCGGCGTTTTAGGTACAATGAAAAGAACAAACAGTAAAGTGTCACATGTGGAATTAAATGAGAAGTAACGTGCATAGGAGGATTAGTTAGATTAGCATCTTCATGGATAGAAATTTAGAAATCCCCGATTTTAAAAGGTAAACAAAGTTTTATTTTATACCGATTTTCAATTTTGTTGGTAAAGTTTATTAATTGTTATTGATTATTTGTTGAACCTTTGATCCTGTTAGTTGAATAGCGGCTCTGACCTTCAGGCCTCCCTTAATTGGGGGTTAACGGGAGACGGGGTCGTTATAGGTTTGCTCACCCTTATGTGGAAATAAATGAATAATAGGTTGGAAACCTAGGTGAAAAGGTAGTCACCAAGTGAGATTGAAAGAAAAAAAAATGAAAATATAATCGCCAATGGATGATATCATGTAAATATTAAAGATTTGGTTATGCCTTTTAATTGAATTCAGGTACCAATCTTAGTCATAATGTGAGGTTTTTTGCATACAAATAAAAGATGTTAAAAATATCTAAGTAGGGTTGCTAACTCTAAGTTGTGAAATTAAGATAGGTTATGCTTCACCTTAACCTTACTAGCTATGAATTTTGGGGACAAAATTCCTTTTAAGGAGGGTTTATAATATTCTCAATTTTGGTAAAATTGACTTCTATAAATAAATTGATATGTAAATTTCCCAATGATATTTTAGATAGAATGATAATGTTATTTGTGAGATTATTTGTGTTGTAAATATGTCCTTAGAGAAAAAGAGAAAGAAATAAGAGTTTTTGTGTACAATTAAATATTAATAGTTTTGTGAAGTTTGAGAATAGAAAAAGTGAAAGTCATTGTGATGACTAGGATCGGGCCCCAAATTGGGAAGGTTAGACCTGACCCCCTATTAGAAAGGTCATATGAGGTCATGCTACAGATTGGGAAGATCAACATGGAACCTAGCTCCAGATTGAGAAGGTGGCCAAACGTCCACTGTAGGTACATGACCCTAAGAGAGGGTACCCCATAGGTTGAGTAAAAATAGGTTGAGAAGTTATGATGAAAAAGTTAATTTTGTTTATGTAAAAATAATTGTTGTGAATATGTTGTTACATATAGATGCAAATATTTTGTTTCCCCCACATACCAGTATATCTCAATATACTAATTGTGTTTTTGATTCACGGTGTTTTAGGTACATGGAAAATTAAAGATGCTCACAGACATGATAAACCATATGAAATGACATGAAGCCATTAATCTATGTAAGAAGGATTAGCTAGACACTTCTTCTCTATGTATAGTTTAATGCAATAAATTCATGTAACTCTTTAGAAGAGAATTTTGTAAAAAATATTTAAATTAATGGAAATTATTTGTTATTGTATGTTGTTTGGTGAAATATGCATTCTTGGGAAAATTTTCAGTAATGGCTCTCATCTTCTTGGCCTTCTTTAATTGGGGGTTGCTGGAAAGTGAGGCCATTACACCTACCTTGGCTCCTTCTTCTCCACCAAATAAGAGGGATAAGATCTAAGAAACAAGGAAGAAGAGAGGGTGAGATAGGTGTGTAAAGAACTTGTTTGGATCCATATTTGATGAGATCAACTCGTGCAAAAATGAAATTTTGCCACCATATTTTCCAACATGTCAACTTTAACACTACAACCCAAGGTTTATGTGCAAACTATGATACTTTGTTGTTCCTTCCACACTTATAAATTTGTGACATCTTATTTAGACGATGATGATATCCCAATATCTAATCCATAAAAGTTATGTATGTCTTTTGATTTTAAGGGATAGGTGTTCTTAATTTTCTGCTTTTCCTCCACTTGCATTTCTTTCTTGTGGAATGACGAACCCAACCTTTAATAAGTGATATTATGTCATACATATATGATATTATTATATCTAATATTTGTCTTATTTTTATTACCCAAATACCAATTTATCATGTTTTAAAAGAATAGTGTACTTATCAAATGATCAACAACTTAACAACTTGCTTAGTTGATAAATCCTACTGCTGAGAGTAGTTGATGTTGTAAGCTTAAAACTTGTTGGGCCACAGGGGAGTGGTATTGCAACAATTAAAGGACTTATATCATACTTGTGTGATAGCGTAGACCTCTCCTACACAGACCATTAATAATGTACTTGTTAAATCATGAAATCATGATCTTAATTATCCAAATCATCATTTACTATAGTTTCCTTTTCTATATGATACATCCTCAGGAAGTTATAATAATTTTTTGTTTCCATATATTCAAGTTTAATAAAAAATAATTGAACAAAGAACTAGGTAAAGGTAAAAGAACATCAAGTTGAAGATTTTACTCGGGTCGCATGGGACGTATATCAAAAAATTAAGAGATGAATACTAGGATATTATAATTTTTAAGGGTATTCCTAAGGTATAAGATAGAAAAAGGTTTACCCCTCTTTTAAGTGTATATATTAGATGTCACAACAATAAAGTTAAAATCTAGGCTAGAGGGTGCAATTTTTCAAAGTCAATCCCACTCCCCTATCCCACCTGGTAAAGTGCACAATTGCGCTCTTCACATGGCTACCCCTGACTAGCCACCAACGCCCCCATCCCTAAATTATGTATATCAATTCTTATGAAACCACATGCGCAAACCCTGGGGCACCCCCAAATTCCCTACCCCTCCCAGTAAATCTCCTCCCCATTTCCCTCATGGTCACTGCGGGCGTACGACTCCCGTACAAGCTTCCAGGAAAATTCCTCTGCATCGTCGACCTCAAGGATTGCGGCGTCTGTGCTAGACTGGTATTGCTACTGATGATGTGGAAAAACATGGTTTTATGTGTGTCATCTAGCATGTAAACTTCACCTCATCCGCATCCCTAACTCCAATTATGGCTCTATGGCCTCATGCCCCCTCCCTAGTTATGGCTCTGTGGCCTCTGCGCCCCCACCCTGACTTTCTCTTTCAACATCCGCACCCTCCCACTTCAAAATTTTCTTCCTTCACCCCCTTTCTATTCCTGCTTCACATCCTCTAGGATCCATAGAGGGGGGCCCACAGGCTTCCCGAGCTTGAACTCTGTGATGGCGGCGACATTGATTCTCTAGCTAAGTCAGAGGGCAAATATGAACCTATAGCAGGAATCGACATAAGCAGGCACCCTAGACGCCTTTAGAGCCTGGTACATCATAAAGAAACTCCTCTTGACCTAGGAATGGAGGCAGCAAGCACTACCCCCGACCCCCTAATGCTCTGTGCAAGTTTGAGGACTCCATGAGGTTGGGCTTTTTCTTATTTTGATGCTTATCCTTATATTTTACTCTATATATGTATAGTATAGTTGATTTGTTTCTTTGTCATTTCTAGTGTAAGTGACGTAGGAAACATGCTCAAAGAAATGTGTTTGAAACCTCTCTCTCCCAATATAAATAGCATTTTAAGGGTTCTTTGTATCAAACATCGTCAATGAATCGTAGTATAACGAGAAACTTGATATCATTGAAACTTAATTGACCTAGGGACTTAATATTATTATATCTACCATAGAAAAGAAAATATATTTCCTATTGTAATATTTGTATAATGTGTTTGTGCTCCTTATTTCAGGTAATTCTAGTCATATAATTGATGGTTTTGAGACCGTTCTGGTGATGGGAAGAATCCTCTTCTAGAAGGGGACGTCCATATGTGGTATTTTTTTATTACTTGCAACTATTATTACTATTTATGGCTATAGGTATGTTTCTAGATTGTGGAATGTGTACGTTTTTAGCATTAATATCCAAATTCCCTTTGGATGATGCACATGATCTAAATGAAATATTATGTTTGTGATCATGACAGAGAAATGATATTGTGTGTTTGTGTGTGCTATTTGTATTTTATTTTATGCTAGAAATAGTGAGACTCAACACAAAAGCATATTGATACCTCTGATGTTATCTTTTATCTTCTCTTTTATGATAAACATTTCATAAAAATAGAGGTAATTTTTCTTGTATTGTACTAAAACAAATTATTAATACCTTATTGATTTTTCCTAGTTGTGGTATTTCGTTAAATATAAATTGTGTTTCTTCTAGAGTGATTATTTTCCCTAGTTGTTGCAATTCCTTTTTGATTGCCACTCTCCAGTGGTTGTGTCAAGGTGTGTGGTGGCCTGTATCATCTTCAATATATGAAGAATGGTTGTTGAAGCTAGGGAAGCTGTGTCCTAATCTAAGTCTGACTTAAAACTTGAAGTCTGTCATTTTTCCTAGTATAAAATTGGAGTTGATGGAGAGATACGAGTATGAGAGACAACAATATGATGAGTAAGGCAGGTGAGGGGAGTATATGAGAGGATATTTCTAGAGTAGAAAATTGTTGCCCTAGAACACAAATATCATGTCTTCATAAGACCCGTCCTCAACAATTTTTTTCATGTAGATACTGACTATTAAACTCCCCATGCTTAACATTATCTAGTGCCCCCTTCCATGAACACTAAGTGAAACAAATAACAATCAAAATACATTTATGGTTACTATTGGAGATTTCAAAATCAGCCGTGTGTCTTTTGTAATTCTTCTCATTAGGAGGAAAAACAATAAATAAATCTAAGATGGTTCATTGTGTTCTATCCAAAAAATGGCGGAGGGTTGTTAGTATACTACTTTACATTTTGTTCAAGTTTGTAATGAAAAATGTGTTATCCAATTAACTAGATTGTATTGAAAGAAATCAAGACTTGATTGAGATCTAACTATAATTGAAAGCTATAATTGAAAATGGATCACTGGAAAGCGTGAATAGATAAATTTTCTATGTTTGTGTCTAGGAAAAAACTATGTAGTTTCTTGTCAACTTTGTACTACTACTTGTGGATGATCGAGTCAGATCATGTTAACTATATTTTCTCATTATTACACTTGCCTAATTTTTTGAATCTTGGGAATAATATTCCATCCATAACATGATTTATTTGATCTCTTACAACTCAGTTCTTATATCTTGAATCTAGTTTCTCTCTAGCTCAGGAGTTAAATTTATCATAAAGCTAAAGTATAATGCGACTCATTATGTATCTCTTGCTAGACATTTTTATGTGTATGTCTATAAATTTCTAATCCACAGAGAAGTAAGTTGAGAACGGTTGTGATATAAACAGATAAAAATGAAGTTAGTGTTGTCAACAAGGTTAGGCATCTGTTGAATCATGGGACATGAGTGTTGTCCTAAGAACTAAGAGATGATCCTAGTCACTTTTTACTTCTCTATTCTTTGTAATCACAAGTAAAGGTCTCCACTATGTCCGTGTATTAGTTTTGGTCATTAGTAGCTTGTTTGTATGGAATAACATGCTAACTATTGGATATTAATACATCACCTTGTTTCCAGTATCTACTAGAATCTTATGATCTATACTCGAAGTAGCAGCTATTATGGTATTGTTGTTGTGATAGAGTGAGTTTTTATATTACTTTCTCTCTCTTACAATTTTTCTCAAGTTATTATGTAAAGTACCCACAACCATCTCCCTCTATTATTTTGATCTTTTAGATACAAAAAATCGTATATATAACAAACCCTCATTGAATATTAGGGTAAATTATGTACTTAGTCATTAACCAGGACCAACATTTGAATTTCAACCCAAATTTTATATTATACTTAGATAATGACATCATGAACCTCTACCTAAATTTTCACTTTAATTAAATTAACAATTTAGGAGTTATAAGAAATTGAATTCAATGTACATAATATCATCTATTTAGCATAAAGACCTAAGTTAGTGATTAATTTAGTTATATGCGTGACATTTAAATGTCACATGGGTAATAGTTTAGCTTAGGCATAAGGCACTCACCTGGCCCACATTCTAGATGCCCGATCATTTTGATCGCGCATCAGGGAGAATCAAATGCTCCAAAGATCATCCCTAACCTCCTTCCTATCTTGGCTTTGACTCCAACAACCCATCAACTAAATCAACCCTCCTCATGACTTATCCTCACTCTCAGTCACAATCCCAGCGGGATACTTTTATTCGCCCCCCAAAACCGATCCCAATGACCCCTACTACATCACCCCTGGCCCTAGGATCAGGGAGAATGACCTCCATATCCATCACTCCTCTCACATGGCGATGACTCCCTATTTAGGGATTCCTCGCATGCCCACTCTTATACCTATATAAGGACTCCGCTAGCACCGCCTACCTCCCTTTAACCATCCTCAATCTCCTATTACAGCCGAACCTACCCCAACACCTCCACCCTCAAGGTACCCCCACCTACACCTGACCTAGACCTCCACTCACCCTTAAGGGCAACACCATCCAATTTGTGATGCCTACACCATCATAGGAGTACAATATAGGAATCTCAACCTTCGATTGAGCTTGCATAGCCACCAGTAGGTCAGTCAACTAGCGGCTGGGACCAGGTGATAGAATGTCACCGCTAGAGGGACCACGACCTCCTCACACTTCAACAGGAATTAGGAGACGTCACTAAACCTTATGCCAAGATTTTGATCCCTCAATCCAATCTGAGGGTAGATAAAACCCAAAAACTCCATTTCCAGTTAAGCGCCTCTTGTTTGATCAAAACCTGGACTATAGTCCATCTCCAACGACCTTCTTTAGCTTGATGAACTCGACACGAATCCATGAGACCAATCGTGCCTCAGTGAGACCCTCAATATCCTTGCTTAGCGTCAACCCACCTCACCCTGTATCCATCTCACACTGCTACCATGATGCACACAAAAGATGAATCAGATGAATGAAAACCCGGATCCAACCAAACCATGTCACGCCCAATAATTTTGATCCCATGGGCATTCTTGTCCTTTTCACACCCTAGCTCGACCCTCCCTTAGACGACGCAGTCTTGTGGGTTAAGAGGAGGATTTGCAGAGTTGGATCCCTCCTCTGATCTGTGAGGCCCAACCACTTTTTATTTTTTATTTTTTTAAAACCCTAGCCTTTATGTGATTGGTTGATATTGTAAAATCCATAATAAATGATTACAATATCTAAAAAGTCCTCATAAAATGCCCAAGTTCTCAAAAAAATAATGAGAATCTTTATAAATTATCACATGTACCTAAATCCAACCCTAGATTGATGTACCCTTTTATGACTTGATTTTTGTTCTTTTTAGTATTAACTTGTAGAAAGTGAATACGAAAATAGATGTCAATATTTTCTTGAAACACTAAGATATCATGGCTAACCCTGAGTCCTCTGACTTGAAATCCTAAGTTGTTGATCAACAATAGACTCAAAACCCATAATACCTCATGATTAATCTATTTTCTCTCTCTTTCAATAATGGTAATTAAAGGAAAACCAATTATGCAATATACCTGATCCACACTCAAAACCCTAAAATGAGGATTCCCCCTCTGAATACTATGATCTGAGCCAATGACACTAGATGATAACCCTAATTAATTCAAAACCCTAATATTAGGTGTTGCGGACCCATAATGACATTAGGTCTTTATTTTTCTTTCAGGGTGATCTACTCTCTTAATCTAGAGCTGTTGAAATCAAGATATGAGATTCAAGGTATGTGGATATAATTATATGACTAGTTGTGCTGGATGATTTAATTATGATTTCTTGCTTGCATTTATTTGTATAATCTTGATTGGATGTATATCTATACATATTGATACTTTTCTACCTTGAATACAAAGAACAATAAGGAAATGAAATGGAATGTAGTTATTGATGGTGTTCATTAATCTCCCTATTAGAGATGGAAAGTATTAATGTTGGGTAGCACCTCCCTAATGGTACATGGTATGTGGGGAGATCCCTAATGGTACAAGGTACGTAGGCAATGGGCCCAATAATATATATGTTGATCGTGCTAAGCCCACCATAGTAATACATGTCCATTGAAATATGATTAATAACTTGGGTTTACCTAATTTCCTACCTTAAATGATGTGTTCTTTTCTTTTGTTCTTTCTTCAATATTTTAAATATGCCAACATAGTATTGTATCTTTCAACCACGTACCAACTTTATGTTGATCATTTGTTTCTCATATTTTCTGGGTACACGGAACATGTAAAGAATCTCAAAGTACATGAAGATATTAAATAATGATCATGGAGGTTGATTAGCTAGATGGCTGAATCTCATCTTATATTCTATTTATTGAGTTGTTTCTTTTCATTAGATGATGTGAAGGATGTCTATGTCCAATGTATTCTTTTTCCTCAAGAACTTATTTCTTCTTCGAGTGAATAATGTAATATGACCTTTTATCCTTATGAATGATGGTTGTGTGACTACTTAAATGATGTTTGTGAACAACGATCCAACTTCTTATTATACACTACTTGAAAATCACAATCCCTTATATTTTCCCTTTTGAGATTTTATAGATATGAGTGCACGAATATCTAAGTAATGTCATTATGGAAAGTATACAAGAATCAGGGTCATCACAGTTGGTTTCAGATCCAATGTTCACACATTGTAGTCACATGAAACCTTGTTCACCCTATTGTGAGCCTAGAGTAGTACTTGAGTTAGGGATATGAAGGGAGGAGGTGACTAGGATAGCATCTTCCATGGGTCTTGTGAGAACCCATTACACTAAACGAGATTACTCAAAACATAAAGCACAATCAATCACTAATTAATCACATACCCAAAAATATGGGTAAATTAAAACTAATTTTAACGTTATCACCTGCTCATAAACATTTGCATAAGAGCCCAACATCTTTCTTATATCCATACTATGATAAGAATTTGATATGAATTGTTCTATCACCTAAGCCACAACATATATACACAGTATACCAATATTTGTATATGCCACACAAACAAGCATTAACATGCTAAATTTTTTTTGATTTGTTTGAAACACCATATACAAACTTTTCTTGCCCGGACTAGAGAATACAGGGATGACTCTAGGACACACTAGACATATAATCAACTTTCTCAAAGATTCATTACTATAGCTCCTCTTTGCTGCTACATGTTTGTTTTCAACACTTCTGATTACCAAAAAAAATATGGCGAACCACAAGGGTGAGACCCATGTCCCAGCAAGAGATACAACCTCCAACAATGTTTATTGATTACGGCATGTTTAAGTAATTAAATAGTTAAGCAGTTTAATTAAATATAAAAAAATAAGATCAGTAGTACTAATGATTAACAAAATACATACATGAGCAGATAATAATTGTCATCATTAGCGAGACTATCATCCTTTATCTTGTTGACAATATAAGCAATTCAATAGCATATGCATATCTAGCATCATGAGCAAGTCTAGCAACATAGCATAGCTAACAAAATGAGCATGTATAATTGGTTGAACATATCAACATCATAAGAAGAGTGAACAACATAAGCACAACTATCTGGATAAGCATGATTATCAATATATGCATATCTAGTAACAAAAGCATGACTAGCATGCTAAACATAACTAACAACATGTGATAGCTAGCATCATGATTATAATCAGTAATAGCAATATAATTATCAACATAATCATGTCTAATATATGTATGCATCTACAATGTTAAGAATATCCACAACATAAGTATATCTACTATCTCTTAATTGCACTAAGCATGATCTTTATGTAAAGATAACAAACAAGGGTTATCATCCAATGTGAAACATTGTGTATAACCCTAAAAAAATATGCTACACGGTTTTACTACATCTTTTATTCTGTCCTGAGGAAATTGAGGATACCACTCAAAATCCAACTCACCATTTCTAATTCAAAATTAGTGCCATACCAGATCTAGGAAGAGCCGAACTCCTAAGATCTTCTCCGCCCCCAGTCAGTACGGGTCCGCCACAACGACACATAAGGTCAAGCTACTAATAGCCTAGTCCATCCTTGGTATAGGTCATGACACTAGTGAAAGGTGGGTACGCATACCCTACCATCCGAGGTACAAATGCAATTGTCCTCCAATATTGTCACATATATAATCATTGATACACGACCATATCCGTTCTCAATCACATCATATGTATGAGGCATGACCATAGACAACCTCCACAATCTGCATTGTGGATGACAAGGATATATCCTCAACATTCCACCCCCACATACTCAATAGTATGTGCTCTGAGTTTCCCTTAGGAATACTCATTTCACCATCTGGAAAATTCTGACACTCAAATGGATCTATGGCACAATGCACTACATGATTAGAGTTTCACTTGATTAGTTATGCCAATTGGGTGAATTAAGGCTGCATCAAACAAATGGACATACAAACCCTAATTCACTTCTAATAAGCACATAAATATCGCAACTTTAAAAGATATAAAATGTGTGAAACATAATTTCCCATATCATCATCACATGGTATTATTCAATTGCCATTCATGAGACCACACTAGTCATCTTAATATCACAAGATATAAATCCTTTTCACAATTTCACAGGATATCAACCCTTATCAACACAAGAGGATTCCACATCATTAAGGGCTCAACCATGCCCAAAGATCATTAAGACCATCATACTATCACAATATATAAAATCCTTTCCACAATATCACATAATATCAACCCTTGTCAACACAAGAGGATTACACCTCATTATGGGCTCAACCATGCCCAAAGGTCATTAAGACCATCATACTATTCCCTACAAGATCATCATTAACTTTGCATGCCTTATAACAAGTCTCAACAGCATCACTTACATATAATACACCAGATCAACACAATATTGCATTAATGAGCTAGGAGATATTCATAAACAATCATAGAAGGGTTATATTAACATTAAGAACATTCCTTTATTACATCAACATGCAAGGAATCTAGATATGATTAACCCTCATCATATTCATAATGCACATGTTTAGCATAAGCAAGTATCAACCATGTGGCTATGACAACCAGCAATTAACACATTAAGGTTATGATCATGTTAAGGAGGTTATTTCACCATCATGCCATCATATAAGAATTTTAAACCTGAATACTCATATTTATCTATTTTCATTAGAGTTAGGTTCAACAAGATAAATTATATTAATGTTACTAATCAACACTTATACCCAAACCCTAACTCACGACATCCCCATTGGATCATGGATGCATAAGGTAAAGCATCACCATCACATTCCATACTATTCACAAGTATGAACCCACACATAAATCAAAGTGTAACCATTGGGTTATAGCATACTAGGGTTTCAACACCATTAACATAGTACTTCATGATTATATTAGTCATTCAAGGACTATTCATACCCAATTACCATCATTTAGTTATATTAAAGCTAGGTATAACAAGCTATACCTCCTTAGGGTTACATATCAACACAATATGATTATCATCCCTTCTATTCATATGAGTGAATAGGTAAGACTACCTTATTAAGGGTAACCCTACATTTGTTCCATCATCATTCAATCCATATCACCATACCACAATGTCACCCAGAACCATTGGATGTTGAAAAGGTAAGACCATTAGTTGTTTACATAAGTAATCACGTTGGATAAACCACCTATTAAGTCCTTGATTTTTTCTCTATAAAGAGTCACCATCTAACCCTAAACATCCCTTGATTGACAACACAAAAAGTTCCATTGAAAGTAGGGTAAAACCCACAATCGACTGTTCATTTAAAATAAGCTATCCATTGTCAACAAGTAAGCTCCTTAAGTTGATCATATAAAGGAAACCATCTAAATCACATTATTAGGACCAGAATATTACATTAGCAATCATTCCACTTTATTGGAGGTATAAACTATATATTGACAATTGGATCAAGTTCATATATTAAAACCATCAATTATAGTATAGGTCCGACCATTGCATCAAGTTACCCAAGAAACCATTGGTCTAAGGCTTAATTGATGCTAAAACTATATGATTAACTCACCATAGGTTTTGGAGACATGATCCACCATCACTAGTGACCATTAAGTCACCATAGGTTGTTAAATCAACACTATATTCATTAATCAACATCAAATATCAAACTAATATCACCATTGATTGATAGCATCATTAGGGTACTTAGTTGTTAATAACTAGGCATCTAATTAGGACAAAACATGACCTAAGGGATGAATTTTAGTTGAAACCCTTGGTTACCACCATCAATTGTCATGAAGATAACACCACAGGTTTGTTGCAATGGTACCATCACCGGGTCATGGGTTTATAGAAGAAATCAGCTTAAAACCCTAAAATTGACCATTGGTTTATAGGTGCTTAGCACCATAGGTTGTTAAAACAACCTGATACAAGTCATATTATACCTTAGGAATAATGTACACATGATTATAGGTTCATCGATAACTGAAATCAGCACAGGGAACATTATAAATATCGAAATCCAAGTCAAGCATAGCTTTTTAGTGCATGGATCATCATTTTCAAGCAAGAACATGATCTAGAAAGCTTATGGTAAGCAATAAACGTGGAGTAAGTTTTAAAAGTTGCCTCTAATGAGAAGATTAAACCCCACATAGAATAAATATCGAGCAGGTATGGTATAAAATACAAGCATAAGCTATGAACTCGTCGGTCTAGCACCTTTCTTCATCAAATGAGTAAACCCTAAGCATAAGGAGCAAGAAAGGTAGGGTTTTAGAGATTTAGAGCAATTTATAACTTGCAAAAGAAAGGTTATGACCTGGAGGAAGGACTAAGGAATTATAATAGCAATATAAATGGATAATGAAAGAAGAAAATAACTTGCCTCGGTCGGAATCCCTAGAAGATGACCTTAGAAACCCTAGGTAGGGCTAAATGGAGCTCTACGAGACCTTCTTCTCCAAAAAGAGGTTGTATTCTACCTTATAGCACTTGGTTCCGAATAAAAATAGAGGGGAGTCATTTATCCAGGTTAAAGGAAAGAGAAATCAAGCATATTTTCGTACTTTGGCAAGGAAGAGGTAAATATAGCCCATGGATAAGGATGGAAGCAAGCATGAGGTGTAAAAGTAGCTTCCCCATGTATCTATGGCCTTAAATTATTAAGAATATACAAGCACACACACAAGAAGCTCCCCAACCATCCTTATATACCATCTTGGATTTCCTTTTCCCAATTTCCCAGCCAATCAAATAATTCATTAGTTGATAGCTACTAAAGGTAGCTCATCCGTGAAGGGGTAAATCCTAAAATGCCCTTGGAGAAAACACCTTCAAACCAAGGTTTAAATAGGCGCCACATGGATCATCAAGTTAAATAATCATGACAGAATATACAAGTAACAAAATTAAATTGATAAATTGCAAATAAAACCTCTCAATTGGGTAAATTACAGAAAAGTCCAAAATGTGCATAAAATTGCATAACTTGCTCAAATAGTGTCCAAATTGGACCAAATTTGAAACTTAAGCTTGTCTTATAATTTTAAAGCATATACAAATGTTATATTAGGGTTAAAAGAATTCAATTATGATAATTAAGCTTATTCAACTCATTAAGCAAGTTTAGGGGCCTTACAACTATAAACCCCTAACATGGATTTTGCCCCCAAAATCCAAGGTAAACAAAGATGGGTACTTCCTTTGCACCTCATCCTATTACCTTCACATGGTTACTTGCATATAATGGTGTTGTCACATCATTCATACATATCTCATCTTGGGTCATTACAAAAACCCCCATCTAAGAAGACATTCTCAATATGGAATGTAGAAACTTATTGTGTCATCTAGACAACTCTAGTAGTAATGTTCAATTTAAATTATATCTATCATACTAAAATTATATCTATTCTATCAACACATTACTCAAAATTCATAATTTCTATCTTTTTACCAATCATGGCATGTGTCCCACACCATTCCTTGAAGCATAAAAAAAGCAATGTATGCATCCTTTTTTTTACTGACACTAGAACTCTTGTCAGTTCTATTTTAGCATCAAAAGAAATGTTGACACTGGCAGCTGTCATTCCATACAAGGAAACATCATTCCTAGTCAACCTTGTTAGGGGTGAAACAACAACACTATCTTCACCTTACTAGGATTTACACAACCTACTTAGAAGACATATCGTGATCCCATAAAGATATTTAATCAAGCCCATCTCGCTCTTATTCAACTTGTGTCATAGTTATTGCTGCTTCAGCAACCCTAAGGTTTTTGAAGAAATATTGATCATATTTTTGACCATATTTGAAATACTTTGACATGTCATCATTAAAATCTTTCTACAACTTTTAAGACACTTGAACACTTTGTTCCCCCTATTCATAAATTATATTGGTACATTGGTTAGTCTAAAGGACATAAATCTAAACTCATCATGGTGATGTAAATTATGTCATCCAATCTAACTCTTATGCATTGATATTTTATCATAGGTTTATCTTTAAAGGAACATGGTATCACATATCTATTAACCAACAAACCATCTATCCTTCATAGTGGTCTTGCCCAACTATCACTGAACCATGCACAACATTATATAATCACTTTTTTATTTCTTTCCAAACAACATTTAGAGGGTCATCATCAACTCTCTTTCTCTCTCTAAGGGAGAGAAACACTTGGAATGTTCATTTAATAAACATCTCCAACCTTCACATATTTCTCATACTGTTGATACATCTTGGATACTAGGATTCATTACCTTGTTATCCACCTCATGTGCTATAAGGAACTCACATCATTATCTCATCCACTTTTTCCAACATAACAAATATAAATAAATATAAGAGGAGTCTTCCTAATTATTGGAAGGCTCAAAAGAAAACTCATCACAAACTTTATGATCTTGGAACCATAGTCCAAGTAGCCTTAAGCTATAATAAGCTATCCACCCTCATGTTTACAACGAATCCACACATACCAAGTGGAATGATCCACTTGAAAGTTGTGCCCTAGATAGAAAAGACACAAAGGGAAACACACTTCCCACATTATAGCAACATTGTTCAAGGCCACTAGCAAAAAGGTAACCAATTCTATTTTTATTATGCAAGTTACAACTTCTTATGTATCATTTTACCTTTTTCATTTTAGGTTCCTTGCCATTAGCATAGGAATCATCATGATTAACTTATATCATTACTCCTTCCTTGATGAATATTTATCACACTTGGTATGTTCTCTTATTTTATTAGGGTTTTCAACCACTTATCGATAGGTAAATCGTCATATTCCACATTTTCTTCATTAAATCGGGATCATCTCCCTTAATTTCTTTCACATGCCATGCTGATTTTTCATTAACACTTTCTTACACACATAGGTTGGTCTGAGATTAACTCAGGTTCCACCTTATTTCTTTGTCATTGTTCCCATTCATCTTCTCATTTTGTACTTGTTATAGGAGTTCTCTCTATCTTATGTAGATTTCATACCTTGATTCACTTTATAAGCATATACTTGTTTGTCTTTTACTTTATTATCTTCTTGAATCACATCTTCAAGAACTCCTCTTTTCCTTATTTGTATTCATATTTAGATTTCATGGTGTTGTATCTTTCTCTTATATTTACCAAACGTTCAAGTTTTGATAGATAATGATGCATTTCTCATCTTCTTTAAGGTAGGATTGAGATATTCACACCATGATTTCTTATTCGTTATTCTCTTTCGATTGTCTCAAAATTACTACTTGATCAGATTAATCAGAAAGATAACAATCTAAGAGTTCCATGCTTACCTTTTCTTCAATAAATGAATACTTGGCTAGGGCACCCAAATACTGAGATTAGGTAGTATGCACTATATTTTTATGTCATATTCCTAACTTAGCCATCATCCTAGTACTAAGTCCTAGTATCCCTATAGACTCAGTGAACCTAATGCTCTGATACCAACTGGTGAGAACCTGTTAAACTAAATGAGATTACTCAAAACATAAAGCATAATCAATCACTAATTAATCACATACCAAAAAATATGGGTAAATTAAAACTTCTTTCAACGTCAGCACCTTCTAGGAAAAATTTGCATAAGAGCCCAACATCTTTCTTTTATCCATACTATGACAAGAATTTGATATGATTTGTTTTATCACCTTAGACACAACATATATACACAGTATAACAATATTTGTATATGCCACACAAACAACCATTAACATGCTAACAAAATTTCGATTCATTTGAAACACCATATACAAACTTTTCCTACCCGAACCTAAGAGTATAGGGATGACTCTAGGACACACTAGACATCTAATCAACTTTCTCAAAGATTCATTACTATAGCTCCACTTTTCTGCCACATGTTTGTTTTCATCACTTCTGATTGCCTAAAAAAATGTGGCAAACCGCAAGGGTGAGACCCATGTCCCAGCAAGAGATATAACCTCCAACAACATTTATTGATTACAACATGTTTAAGTAATTAAATAGTTAAGAAGTTTAGTTAAATATAAAAAATAAGATCAATAGTACTGATGATTAACAAAATACATATAGGAGCAGATAATAACTATCATCATTAGCCAGACTATCATCCTTTATCTTGTTGACAATATAAGCAAATCAGTAGCATATGCATATCTAGCATCATGAGCAAGTCTAGTAACATAAAATAGCTAACAACATGAGCATATATAATTGGTTGAACATATCAACATCATAAGAAGAGCTAACAACATAAGCACAACTATCTGATAAGCATGATTATCAATATATGCATCTCTAGTAACAAAGGCATGGCTAGCATGCTAAACATAACTAACAACATGAGATAGCTAACATAATCATTATAATCAGTAGTAGTAGTATAGTTATCAACATAACCATGGCTATTGTATGTATGCATCTACAACTTAAGAATATCCACAACATAAGTATATCTACTATCTCTTAATTGCACTAAGCATCATCTTTATGTAAAGATAACAAACAAGGGTTATCATACAATGTGAAACATTGTGTATAACCCTAAACAAATATGCTACATGGTTGTATTACATCTTTTGTTATGCCCTAAGGAAATTGAAGATACCACTCAAAATCCAACTGACCACTGCTAAGTCAAAATCAGTGCCATACTACATCTAGGAAGAGTCAGACTCCTAAGATCTTCTCTGCCCCCGATCAATACGGGTCTGCTACAGTGACACATAAGGTCAAGCTGCTAACAGCCTAGTCCGTCCTCAGTACCGGTCACGACACTAGTGAAAGGAGGTGGGTACGGATACCCTACCATCAGAGGTACAACCACAGTTGTCCTCCAATCTTGTGACATATATAATCACCGAGACACGAACGCAACCGTTCTCAATCACATCAGATGTATAAGGCATGACCATAGCCAACCTCCATAATATGCATTGTGGATGACAAGGATATATCCTCAACTTGCCACCCCCACATACTAGACAATATGCGCTCCAAGTTTCCCTTAGGAATACTCATTTCACCATCTGGCAAATTCTGACACTCAGATGGATCTATGGCACAAGGAACTACATGATTAGAGTTTTACTTGATTAGTTATGCCAATTGGGTGAATTAAGGCTGCATCAAACAAGTGGACATACAAACCCTAATTCACTTCTAACAAGAACATAAATATCAAAACTTCAAAAGATATAAAATGTGTGAAACATAATTTCTCATCTCATCATCACGTGGTACTATTCACTTGCCATTCATGAGACCACACTAGCCATCATACTATCACAAGCTATAAATCCTTTTCACAATATCACAGGATATCAACCCTTATAAACACAATAGGATTACACCTCATTCAGGGCTCAACCATGCACAAAGGTCATTAAGACCATCATACTATCACAAGATATAAAATCCTTTTCATAATATCACAGGGTATCAACCCTTATCAACACAAGAGGATTACACCTCATTCAGGGCTCAACCATGCCCAAAGGTCATTAAGACCATCATACAATTCCCTGTAAGATCATCATTATCTTTGCATGCCTTATAACAAGGCTAAACAACATCACTTACATATAATACACCAGATCAACACAATATTGCATTAATGAGCTAGGAGATATTCATAAACAATCATAGCAGGGTTATATTAACATTAAGAACATTTCTTTATTACATCAACATGCAAGGATTCTAGTTATGATTAACCCTCATCATATTTATAATGCACATGTTTAGAATAAGCAAGTATCAACCATGTGGCTATGACAACCACCAATTAACACATTAAGGTTATGATCATGTTAAGGAGGTTATTTCACCATCATGCCATCATATAAGAATGTTAAACATGAATACTCATCTTTATCTATTTGCATTAGAGTTAGGTTCAACAAGATAAATTATATGAATGTTACTAATCAACACTTATACCCAAACCCTAACTAACAACATCCCCATTGGATCATGGATGCATAAGGTGAAGCATCACCATCACATTCCATAGTATTCTCAAGTATGAACCCACACATAAATCAAAGTGTAACCATTGGGTTATAACATACTAGGGTTTCAACAACACTAACATAGTACTTCATGACTGTATTAGTCATTCAAGGACTATTCATACCCAATTACCATCATTTAGTTATATTAAAGCTAGGTATAACAAGCTATACCTCATTAGGGTTACATATCAACACAATATGATTGTCATCCCTTCTATTCATATGAGTGAATATGTAAGACTACCTTCCTAAGGGTAATCCTCCATTTGTTCCATCATCATTCAACCCATATCTCCATACCACAATGTCACCCAGAATCATTGGATGTTTAAAAGGTAAGACCATTTGTTGTTTACATAAGTAAACACCTTGGATAAACCACCTATGAAGTCCTTGATTTGTTCTCTATAAAGAGTCACCATATAACCCTAGACATCCATTAATTAACAACACAAAAAGTTCCATTGAAAGTAGGGTAAAACCCACTATCGAGTGTTCATTTAAAATAAGCCATCCATTGTCAACAAGTATGCCCCTTAAGTTGATCATATAAAGTAAACCATATAAATCACATTATTAGGACCAACATATTACATTATCCATTATTCCACTTTATTGGAGGAATAAACATTATATCTTGACCATTGGGTCAAGTTCATATATTAAAACCATCAATTACAGTATAGGTCCGACCACTGCATCAAGTTACCCAAGAAACCATTGGTCTAAGTCTTAATTGATGCTAAAACTATATGATTAACTCATCATAGGTTTTTGAGACCTGATCCACCATCATTAGTGACCATTAAGTCACCATAGGTTGTTAGATTAACACTATATACATTAATCATCATCAAATATCAAACTAATATCACCATTGATTGATGACATCATTAGGGTACGTAGTTGTTAATGACTAGGCTTCTAATTAGGCCAAAACATGACCTAAGGGGTGAACATCAGTTGACACCCTTGGCTACCACCATCAATTGTCATTAAGACAACATCATAGGGTTGTTGCATTGGTACCATCATTGGGTCATTGATAACCTCCATTTTTGGGATGATTATCTTAGTCTTTTCTTCAGTTTTCCACACTCTTTATCAATTAAAATTAGACATAATCCCTAAATATCCCCTCTTATTGCAAATATACTATTAGACTAACTTTTCCCCTTTTTATTTGCAGAAAAAGACACAAAAAAAAACCAATCATAAAAGACTCAACCGGTCCCAAGACCGCATGGAGTCACACGGTCCCAAGACCGCACAAAGCCAATCGGTCCTGAGACCGCATGGAGTCACATGGTCTCAAGACTGCATGAAGCCAATCTGTCTCGAGACCGCATGGAGTCACACGGTCTCAAGACCGCATGAAGTGAATCAGTCCCGAGACCGCATGAAGCCAATCGGTCCCGAGACCGCATGGAGGCACACGGTCTCAAGACCGCATGAAGCCAAACGGTCTCAAGACCGCATGAAGCCAATCGGTCCCGAGACCGCATGAAGCCAATCGGTCCCAAGACCGCATGGAATCACACGGTCCCAAGACCGCATGAAGCCAACCGGTCCCAAGACCACATGAAGCCAACCGGTCTCAAGACCGCATGAAGCCAAACGGTCTCAAGACCGCATGAAGCCAAACGGTCTCAAGACCGCATGAAGCCAAACGGTCTCAAGACCGCATGGAGACATACGATCTCAAGACCGCATGGAGTCCAAACGGTCTCGGGATCCAAACGGTCTCGGGGTCCAAATGGTCTTGAGGTCCAAACGGTCTTGGGGTCCAAACGGTTTCAGAGTCCAAATGGTCTTCAAGACCGTTTGGACCCAAAACTGTCCAAACCGTTTGGAATTCACTTAAGGCCTATAAATATGACCCAAGGGGTCCTCCCAAAGACATATAGTTTTCAGACATCCAGAGGCTGCCTCTATCACTCGAGAGCAAATCCGACTTCCATCCTCCACCCAGGGGCTGCCGGTCTGAGATCCACATTCCATCTTGAAGCTGCTTTCTCTCTCTCTCTGCCAAAGAAGGTGGGAAGAGGGGACCTCGTCATCAAGCAACCTGTGAAGCTAGAAGATCTTCTCTCTCTCTCTCCAAGGGGTTGACTTTCCTCTCTCCTTTGTGGGGATGACGCTCTCTCTCTCTCTTCTTGCCTCCTTCTTTGTCCTAGTTATGAGCGAGTAGTCTCTCTCACTGGGGTGCGGGGAGTAGCCCCGCTACTCATGTTTTCATATCATGTAATGTAATCCATAGTTTGCAATATAGAGATTTTATCTTATCCGTTCAACATCAAATGTTTAATGAATGATTGCTGCTTGATCACCAACTTGTGTTATCTTTTATCTTTTAGTATGAATTGTCTACATTTGTACTATTAGATTCGAAACTTGTTTGTATGTTGGTTCTTGGTGCATGTAACCACTATGCATCTGTTTCGGTATCTAGGAATGTCTTTTAAGAAGTGGAGTAAACTCACTCCCATCGTTGTACTTCCATACTATGAAATGGAATCAGTTGACGTATGAAAGTATAACCTTGATGAGTCGAGGAACACACTTTGTGAAGGGAATGATGCAAAGTAGTTGACCATTCATTCAGGGATGGCTGACTTTGCAACATTCCCACACTTCTCGTAGTTAGTTCTCCGAAAGGAAACTAAGTCTACAAAGATACTAAATGACTAAACTCTTGTTGCAGGTTGTGTTTTATTTTGCATGTCTTGATCCATGTGTAGTGGCGGTGAAAACCGATCACACCCTAGTGACTCCTTATCATTTTTTAACTTCCTTAAATTTACTTGCTTGCTTTACTTTACATGTTCTTAGTTTAAAATAACCAAACCAAACTTTCGATCTAAGTACCTACTATTAAGAGATTAAGTGAAGTTCTAACATTTTTCATCTTGTTGTTCACAACAAGACCGTTGTCCCGTGGATTCGACCCTTAACTATACTACGATAAGACTTCCACGTATCTCAACATACGTGGGTGGAGTTCTCAATCTAGTATAAGCAAGGCTAAACTTAAAGACTTACCATCTTTAGGATTTTTAGAGGTGCACACAATTCCACGTAAGTGGAAGCTCCATCAGTCATGGATTTATAGAAGAAATCAGCTTAAAACCCTAAAATTGACCATTGGTTGATAGGTGTTTAGCACCATAGGTTGTTAAACGTACCTGATAAAAGTAATATCATACCTTAGGAATAACGTACACATAATCACAGGTTCATATATAACTGAAATCAGAATAGGGAACATTATAAAAATCGAAATCCAAGTCAAGCATAGCTTTTTAGTGCATGTATCATCATTTTCAAGCAAGAACATGATCTAGAAATCTTATGGTAAGAAATAAACGTGGAGAAAGTTATAAAACATTCCTCTAATGAGAATATGAAACCCCACAAAGAAGAAATCTCTAGCAGGTAGGGTAGAAAATCCAAGCATAATCTATGAACTCGTCCATCTAGCACCTTTCTTCATCAAATGAGCAAACCCTAAGCATAAGGAGCAAGAAAGGTAGGGTTTTAGAGATTTAGAGCAATTTGTACCATGGAACAGAAAGGTTCCAACCTGGAGGAAGGACTAAGGAAGGAGAAGAGCAATTAAGAGAAACAAAGAATAAAATAAGAAAATAACTTGCCTTGGTCGGAATCCCTAGAAGATGTCCTTGGAAACCCTAGGTAGGTCTAAATGGAGCTCTAGGAGACCTTCTTCTCCAAAAAGAGGTTGTCTTCTACCTTAGAGAACTTGGTTCTACCAAAAAACAGAGGGGAGTAGTTTCTATAGGTTAAAGGAAAGAGAAAGCAAGCATAGTTTCATACTTGGGCAAGGAAGAGGCAAATATGGCCCATGGATAAGGATGGAAGCAAGCATGAGGTGTAAAAGTAGCTTCCCCATGTTTCTATGGCCTTAAACTATTAAGAATATACAAGAAAAAACACAATAAGCTACCCCACCATCCTTATAGACCTACTTGGATTTCTTTTGTCGAATTTCCCAGCCAATCACATAATTCATTAGTTGATAGCTACTAAAGGTAGCTCATCCGTGAAGGTGTAAATCCTAAAATGCCCTTGGAGAAAACACCTTCAAACTAAGGTTTAAATAGGTTACCCATGGCTCAAAAAGATCCATAATGATGAGAGAATATCCAAGGAACATAATGAAAGTAATAAATTGTAAAGAAAACCTCTCAATTGAGTAAATTGCAGAAAAGTCCAAAATGTGCATAAAATTGCATAACTTGCTCAAATAGTGTCCAAATTGGACCAAATTTGAAACTTAAGCTTGTATTATAATTTCAATGTATATAAAATGTTATATTAGGGTTATAATAATTAAATTATGATAATTAAGCTTATTCAACTCATTAAGCAAGTTTAGGGGCCTTACAGGTCTGGCTAAAGTCTTTGAGCCACTTTGCTTGGCTATCATGAGGCTACCTATATGGCCATATAAGTCTACCTGGATGATACCCTAAGTGTCACCTACTCCTGGAAATACCTTTATTTAAGACCTTTATCATCTATAAATACTCCATCTCATCGCCTCTGTAGAAAAATTTCCCTCTCATTTTACTTTATGAATATGGCCTTCCCATCTCTATGAAATAAGGTTAGGAAAAGAGTCACTCTATTTAGAAGTCCTAAGGACTAACGGATAAGGATTATTAGGGTATCCTACAAAAATTATAACACTAGGATCATGAATAACTAATAAAGAAGAATAATGAAACATAATATGACAAAAGATGATATATCTAATGTATTTCACCTAATTTTCAGGATGTCTCCAAAAACTCATAATTCCAAGGCTTTTGAAGAGTCATCATCTAAGAAGAGGAAAGAACCTGAAACTCATGAAGATCCTAATTTTGAGAAAATGGCTAGGGATAGGTGGGAAGAACAAAAGAAATTACTCCTAGTCTTCATGGATACCATTGCCCTAAAAGGAACCCCTGAACCCCATTCATCTTGGAAGAAGGAAGTGATTGTGCTAGATTTCATCAAACTTAACCCTAACACCTTTTGGGGGAAAGATAATCCTAAGGTCATGGATAAAGATGAAGCTTAGAACCTATCATTAGAGAATGCCTCTCATACCCTAGAAGTACCCAATTAAAACAAGGTCATATTTACCACACATATGCTTAAGGGAGGGGTTAAAATCTAGTGGGAGAACTATGGCAGGAATAGGGGAGAAGAGTTGGATAGAATGGAATGGAAATCCTTCAAAACCCTCTTCACTAACTATTTTATGTCTATATATAAGAGGAAGAGGAAGGAGAGGATGTACATTGAGCTCAAATAGGGTAATCTCCTGGTGGATGACTACACCCGGAAGTTTAAACTTTTGGAGCGTTACACACCCATTAAGATCGAAGAATCACCTTATGGAGTACTATGTTGAATGCCTATCTATGCATTTGAAAATCCTAGTCATCGCCTCCCATCCTAGGAACATCGATGAAGCTCTAGATATGGCCCTTAAGTAGGAAAGGGAACGGGGTTTGCAAAAGCCTTCCAGCATGGGATAATCTAGGGTTAACCACCACTGAGGAGGATAAGCCTAGGAAGTTCCACCCTAGCCATAATAATAAGGGATTAGGAAAAGGAGGAGGTTTAGGTAAAGGAGGATGGAAAAACTACTAGTACCGATAGAGTACAACTCATCCAAAGTGCAAGACTTGTGGGCGATTCCATGGTGGGGTATGTTGTCATCCCAATCCGATCTACTACAACTGCAAGATGTAGGGCCATTTCATCGCCAAGTGCCCGACTCCATCCATCTTTGGAAACCCTATAGAAGGTGCTCCACCACCTCAGGGACACAACAACACCAAAGTATTCACAATCACTACAGAGGAAGTTAAGGCAAATCCCAATCAGTTTATTGAAGGTAACCTTAATTATTTTTATATATCTAATGTGTTATTCAATTCCTTCAAGTTATTCATGACATAATTATCCTATGTAGGCATTGTATTCCAAAATGATCATCCTATTAAAGCTTTATTCGGCTCTAGATCTAAAAATACAGTTATTTCTCGACATCTGGAATCTAAGTTACATCTACATATAAGAGACTTGGGGTATATTCTTGATGTGTCAACTCCTAGTGGCAAAATACTCACTACAATATAGAAAACTGATGTCCTACCTCTAAATTTCAAAAATCATGACATGCCCTTTAAATTCATCCTCTTAACTATGGAAGACTTCGATATTATACTTGGTATGGGTTGGATATACAAGCATCATGCACAGATTGACTGTAGAAATAAGATGGTAGTCCTCTCTCAACTTCATTCTTGTCTTGTGGTGATCCCTAGGGGAATAAAATTCTATAATAATATTATAATTTCCTCTCTTGAAACTAGAAAGATCATTTCTAAAGGATGTAAAGTCTTCCTCGCATTAGTCTTAAAGACCAGTTCTAGTTGCAGGCTTGTAGAAAGATTGGAGGTGGTAAGTGACTTCCTTAACGTATTTCCAGAGGAGCTTTGTTACAACCCCAATTTTGGGTTCCTTTGGTGAGGAATGTAATTTCTCACATTAAAGATATTGGAACGAATAATAATATAATTTGTTTTGAATAAATGGATTTTGTTTACAATATCCTTGATGATTGTGTTCAATTAAGAAATGAATAATTAAGTTTTTTGAAAAGAGAGAGATGAGGTAGAAACCTCTAGAAGGAAAATACAAAGAGGTATTTCGTTCCTCTTGGGTTACAAGGAGTCCAAAATTGCAAAGAGAAAGCAATAAGAAAAGAAAAGAATAATTAAATATTTCTTTATTAAGAAAGAAATTGAAAACAATGATAAAATGTGGAAAATAAGTGGAAAGAGGTATAATTGAGTTATACTTAGTGGATTTCCATATATAAAGGATTCCTAATGTTAAAATGAATTCCAATAAGGATAATAAAAAGAGATACAAAGGGAAATCCTCAAAAGATATTTTAAGAAAAAGGGAAAATGCAAAATAAAAAGGCTTAATATGAGAAATAGAAATAGATAAGAAGATAAAGGCAAGAAGATATTCCCCAATATGGGAATTCATGCCTCTAGGTTTTCTTGAGGTCCAAGGGACCGAAAATAACAAGATAATGGTAAAGGGAAAAGGAATACTACTTGAGTTTGGTTTAATTGATGAATAACTTGGATGAGAAGGAAACACTCTCAACCGTTGGAATTTAACCTGCAAATTTAATGAACGGCTAGATAATGCCAAGATGAAGTTTTCCCTAGAATTTGAGAAGAAAATGTTAAACTAGGAAAGACAAATGAATTTTACAAGTTAACATGCTAAATTACCCTTTTTAACTCATTTTTAGATTTTTGCTATAGAGGGGAGCAACGCTGGCCGTTGGATGATCACGTGGTCCAGAGGACTACGAACCCAAGGGAATATGTGCGCCATCTACCCTGAGTCCAGTGGGACTGGGAGATGAATTTTAAAATTCGTTTTTCTCAGTTTGGAAGCAATGATTCGATGAACTAACAAGTCCATCAGTTTTGGGAGATCTTTCCGAATAAGTTAGACCCTAACTTTGAGAGCTATCATCGACAAGGGGAGAAACCACCAAACCACAGGACTCCCAGGTCTTAAGCCTATATAAGGGAGGGCACTCGAAGGTGCTAGCATCCCTAAAAATTATCCCCATCGCCGCAGAGCTCGACGACGAGTCGAGAGACATTTTCAATTGTCAGTTTTGATCTGACCTACCCCCCTCTACAACCAGTAAACCACGGCGGACTTCCAGTGAGTCGTTCAGGGTGAAGGACGAGTCTGTTTGGGTGATTGAGCATCTCGTCAGGTTCCTCGGAGAAAGGTGGGACTTCCTGGACCATAGCCACGCTAGCAGGCGCCTAGGATCTCAAAATCAACTAAGTGGTTGACCAACCATCGGAATAGAGGATGGAGCGTCGCGAGGTTGAAAAAGGGACCCCACGGTTTTACTAGAATGCCCCTCGTCTCCTTCTATAGAGGTAAGGGTAGTTTGGTCCTTCGCAATTAAAACAAAAGATAGCATGCACGATTCTGATCGTTGGATCCTGAGTGGACCAACGGATCATCAATCTAACAACCCATGTTTTCTAGAATTTGCTAATAAATCAACAAAAAGGGTTTTCTTTATAAAAATCATATCTTGATCTAGAAAGCTCGGATGAGAAAAATGTATACATGAAAATTGATCAGGAGAATGCGTAGAATCCAATAAAAATATTTTTCAAGCTTGATTTGGTTCATATTTGCAACAGTGTGCTAAGTAAATGAAAAGTGTTTTGAAATTATGTTAGAAACCCTAATTGAAATTAATGGTTAAGTTCATGATGCTTAATTGGTGAGATTAAGTAATGGTAACCTGTTGAAACTGTAATGATGAACTTGAACCTGATCTAGATGATTTATTGCATGATTTAGGGTTTTACACCAGTTATGAATGATTAAGCACTTAGAAACCCGAAGTTAGGGTAAAAGAGGTTAAAATCATATTTAATTCGAAAAATATGATAATATGTTGTAAAATGATGGTTCCAAGATATTTTTAATATAAAAGTTCCTAATCATGGATAGATAACCTTAATATGATAATTAGGGTTTTCTAATGGATCAAGATGGAATTCATGACAAATAGAGTTCATATGTGAATTGGACCATAATGAACTATGAATTGATGATAAATGTGTATAATAATCTTGTCATGGATTAAAGGTATAAATATAATAGCTTTAATGTAAAAGAGGCTTCATGAACTTAATTAATGGTTAATTATACCTTTAATATGAAATTGAGGATTAGATGTGAAAATAATTAGGGTTGGTGATCGATTGCGTTATAGGGTTTAAAATAGTAAAAGTTGAAGGGAAAACCTAATTACAATAGAAACCCTAAAAGTGAATTAGAAACCCTAGGAAGAGAGCTAGGTTTAATGGATCTTGATGACATGAATAATACAAAGAGAATTACATGATTATTTCAGGATCTTGTTGAAAATGCTTGCTTGCTTGGATTCTTATTTGCATGGATATTTCTGTTCAAATCGTCAGATCAGGTATGTGGTTAATTATGAATAACCGCCTTAGTTTCCTGAGGATTTTCTGGATGGTTAATCGCATTGAATGCAAATTATCAGTTTGGATGTTCATACTCGCAAACTATAAAGTCACTATGATTATCACATTAATATTAGAAGTATGGATTCTCGCACTTACATGCCACCCTAATGGATGATGCCAAAGGTCATGCCCAGATGGGTAGACCAATAGACACCTTGAGTGGTAACCCCAGGCACCAAGCTCGGGAATGAGAAGGTGGCCTATGATATTGCATGACTAGAGGGCACCATGAGTGGTGACCCCCAGACACCAAGCTCGGGATTGAGAAGGTGGCCTTAAGTCATTGGCAAAGGAAACCCTAAGGTGGGTATGCCAGGGTTAGGGAAAAAGTGGTGGAGAATGTCATACTAAAAAGTGTAAATTGGTTTGTTAATTAACTTGATTGTGATAATTAGATTGTTATCCTTATGTGCAAACTTTTAGTTGTTCCCACATACCAGTATATTTCGATATACTGACCGACGTTTTGTTTGTCGGCGTTTTAGGAACAACAATTGAAAGAACAAACAGTAAAGTGACACATTGTGGAAATAAGAAATAAAGTGCAAGGAGGATTAGATAGAATAATTCAAGCTCTGGATAGATAGATTTCCAAAGTTTTCCAAAGGTAAGTAAAGTTTAATTTTATACCAAATTCCAGTTAGTTAGTAGAATTTCATAATTATTATTGATTATTTGTTGAACCTTTGATCCTGTTAATTGAATAAAGGCTTTGACCTTCTGGTCTCCCTTAATTGGGGGTTACCGGGAGGCGGGGTCGTTACAATTGGTATCAGAGCGTAGGTTCCTCAATTAATCTTTAATAATTATTAAATTTTACAAATTCTGTAGAACCCAAGGGAGTTATTAGAGGATTATCCGAAAGATAGAGGTGTCTAGAAAATGATCACGATCGGGTGCTGGAAATATTTTCCTCCACACCGCTAGTCGGAATACGATGAATCACAAATCTGTGTGACTGCCTGGCCAAAGTCTTATGGTATGAATCGGAATAAGATACCTTTAGGACTCTCTCATCTTGTTCATCCCTTCGCAACTCAAATTCTGATAAGGACCTTGAGGATTAAGGTTTTCTCTCTTCTCCTCATCCTCTTGAGGTATGGGTAAGGTTGATAAGGATTAAGGAATCCTCCACCAAATTAATAAAAAGCATGTAAATAAGATGTCATGGACATAAGCTTAATAGAGCAAGCGTAAAAGAATAGATACATGCTTAGGTCGTATGACATAAGTTGTCATTGCCCTCAGGAGAGACCTGAGGCTAGACCTTCTTGTCAGGAGGATGAGTAGAGAAAGTGAGTCTTGGAGGTAGAGATCTCCATTAAAGTAGAGACCTATCACATCCTTTAAGGATGGTGTTAACCCTAACCCTAAGTGGAGGTTAGAGAGAGAGATGGCATGATGAGTTAGATGACATGGTTGACTGGGTATTTGGATAGATATGCTTTTGGTTTTCCATACGAGCCATGGGAGATTGGATGACCTAGCACGTTTGGCGACCCTGGGAAGGGTCGTACATGTTTGAGCAAAGGATAGATCCTTCATGGATGAAGTTAGAGAAGAACCTATAGAACATTATGGGCTTGTGCAAGTCGGGTATAGCTTGCACCCAGAGTACGTCAGTAGTGCTGACAGTAGGATGAAACCCTGGACAAGAAAGCATGATGGATGTCTTACGAGATAAACATAAAGAGCTAAGGATAATCTTGATCCAAACATGAGTCGAGAAAAGGCTTCACCCGGGTAGGGTTATGATGGTAGGCTTGATCCAACTTCATGTAGTGTGGCTGGATGTGGAATTAGATCTAGAGAGAGAAAGCAGGACCCAAGAAAGAGGGTTGGAAGCTTAGATTTTAAGACATGAGGAATAGTGGGGAGTGGAGGATGATGCGACCTACGTGGATGATAGTGGTTGCCTTATGCTTGATCCCTGGAGGCTATCTTAGTTTCCTTTAGAGGAACCAAACCCAACAAAGAGGATGACGCTTCTAGTACCTATGGTATAAGTGATTACCTAATGGGTCAGATAAAGAGTGCTTTAGACCCTGAGGAGGTTTAAGTAACCAGTTGTGAGGCTTTATACCTAGTTGGCTGTCCTGGAAGAGGACTCAACTCTGAAGTGTTGCTCGAGTAGAAGGATCATGGAAGTACATGACATACCTTGGACATGCTTGATTTGTGGTTAAGAGATTGGGCATGCTGTCGAACACGCAAAGGTGAACCTAGGGTTCCTAGGCGTAAGAGGGGAAGTAGTGCATCCGATGCTCATGATGAGATTGGAGTCTCTATAGTGTCGAGCATGGTACTCCTCATGTGTAGAGGTAAAGGAAATCCCTTAAGTTAAGGGTATGTTTGATGAACCCCTCAACAAATAAGTTAGTCTAATGTTGAGGATGAGAACAAGTGTGACCTAGCATGGTTTAGTAGGTACGCTTGTGCCCTAGTAGCTGTTGGGTTAAGCATGTTCATGGGAATATAAACCCTAAGGATGTTTGTGACCTTGTTGTGAAGAGTTGTAGTTTCCTCCCTTCCTGGGAGCGGGACCCTTTGGTAGGGTGTATACCCATTTTGTTGGTTTTGAGGTAACCTAAAGAAGTTTAATAGGATCTTGAGAAGCTAAGTGAAAAGTACATGGAATAAGAATGAACTTGTACACTCACAGATAACCATCTCTAAGTGCATGTGGAGGTGTTACCATGGAGGTAACCGGTATGGGGCCTGACCAAGGTGGGCAGGTTGCCATGACCCCCTATGAAGGGATAAAAGTCAGTCGAGAATGCAGAGAGAGATGATGAAGGATTGGGTAAGGTTCTAAGTTGAACATGTACTATGTTAGAATCCTAAGTCTATCCAAGGGTCAGGTAGGGATAAGACCGATGGAAGTAGGAGTTGCCTAATTCCCTAGTTGCACATGACCATAGGGTCGGGAGGCAACAACTATCATTGTCTGAGGGCCATGGGTAAGGAGATTGATCACCTTCATGAACTCATGGAACCCAAAAGGCAGATGAGTAGGGCACTCTCTGGATGCATAAGGGAAAAGGGATGACCCCAAAAAGTGTCGGCACCCTACATACCTAGAGGAGATGACCAAGCATTGTGTGGTGACCCAAGTAGGTTCGAGACCAGTTTTCCATGAAACTAACTTTGATATCAAGATGACAGAGAAGTAGAGACATAAGTTGCACGTTTCAACTTAGTTTTGAAGGTGTAATGGCAATGTGGGATGTACCATCTCTACTCTTGGAATGGGAAGAACTCTGTATTTGGACGGCCGCCAAATGCTTATTTCTTTTTGTTATGAGAGGGAGAGACGGGACAATATGCATGCCATACACCAAGGATAAAAGATGATGCGAGTTGGAATGTTGCTACAAGGTATGAGGATAGAGATGATAACATACCTTGGTGGAATGAGTGATACATGGATAGGTACAAACGATAAAAGTATTAAGATAATCACCTTGTAAAGATGTTCCTAGTAGAAGGTTTGTGAAATTTGCAAGTTATACAAGGTTGAGTTTGATCACAATTAGGATGAGCTCAGAATTTCTTGATGAAGACAAACTTAGAGTTTGAGATGAGATGATATGTACAATACATGGAGGTGTATGTCTTCAACATTACCTAACACCTAAGGATAAGAAATGGTAATGAATGCTCTGGTTGAGATATATCTGCCTAGTTAGCTGGAAGCTAGAAAAAGTTGAGGTTGTTCGACTAACCCTATGTTTGAAAAGAGGATGTGTTTTGGCTAACACACAAGAGGTAACAAGATATGTCAAACAAGTTAATGGTTGTTTGGTTAGCCAGTTTAGTCCTTGATGTAGTAAAAGGATGGTGATAGAACCTCAGATACACTTCTTTGGATAAGAAGGTAATAAAACCCTTTTGAGAGTGGTTTAGGGTTTCTGAGGTATCCATCTTGAGGAATCATAACAATACAGGAGGTCATGATATACCTTGGTACTACAAAGATAATACGTGATGGTAGCACTCTGGATGCTTAAAACAATGTTGCACGTAGCATGTGGCCATGCGAGACAGGAAGTGAAGGACGAACACCAGTAACCCAATGTATCATTATAGAGGAGTCCCTGAGAGGGAATGGGTGTTCATCACTATGGACATTGTGGTAAGTCTCCCTTTGACCCAAAAGGTCAAGATGCAATATGGGTTATGGTAGATCGCCTAACCTAGATAACATGAGATAGAAAGGAGTATTGTCAAGAGATAGATTTTGTTGAACTACATAAGAGAGAGAGATGGTTCAACTACACCATGATACGAGTTCAAAAGTTCTTGAGTATGACCTAAAGGTTCACTTCCATAAGGTGGAAGTAGGTACATGAAGAACTCAGTGTCAGTACCGCCTATCACCCCTAACTAATGGACAATATGATCCTGACTAGAGGGTCTAATGAGAGCAAGTGTGCTTGTTCAGGGTGATACAAAGAGACAGTTCTTAAGATGTGATGTTCACCACCATAGCCTTTATCGGGATGCAAGAAGTTCTAGAAGGAGGTTGTGTCGGTCACCACTTCATTAAGATGATGTTGGTGAAGGAGGCCTCACGAAGGTCAGATAAAAAAACCACAGTGTGTGCAGATGAAGTCACTTTGATCGTGTAATGGCTGAGAGAGAGCCCAGTGGTGACATGAGTCACGAGCTGATGCAAGGCAGACTGACATGCAATTCACTATGGGAGAATATGTGATGTGAAAATCCGACCCCTCTAAGCTACAACTGAGAAAGCTGAGTCCCCGATATATGGGTCCATTTGAGATGGATTGGTGGACATGGTTGTGTTTGGCCTTGCCCTCGGGATAACATGATGTGTAATGTGTTCCATGAGTCCGATCTAGAGCACTATGTGAGGTACCCAAGCCATATGCTGAGCCTTGAACCTATTCAGCTTTTGAGAGGCTGAAATGTCCTGAGTCACCTATGAGGGTACGATATACCAAGGTAAGAAAGAACTCAGATGGAAGATTATGAGATGATGAAGGTTCTTGGGAAGCACCGTGGAAAGAGTGAAGCCACATGGGAGCCGTGATGGACACATGAAAAGCTTATCCTATTTGATTGCTTGCTTGATGGAATTTTGAGGGAAAAATTCTTATAAGAGGGGAAGGACTTTACAACCCCAATTTTGGGTTCCTTTGGTGAGGAATGTAATTTCTCACATTAAAGATATTGGAACGAATAATAATATAATTTGTTTTGAATAAATGGATTTTGTTTACAATAGCCTTGATGATTGTGTTCAATTAAGAAATGAATAATTAAGTTTTGAGAAAAGAGAGAGATGAGGTAGAAACCTATAGAAGGCAAATCCAAAGAGGGATTTCGTGCCTCTTGGGTTCCTTGGGTTCCAAGGAGTCCAAAATTGCAAAGAGAAAGCAATAAGAAAAGAAAAGAATAATTAAATATTTCTTTATTAAGAAAGAAATTGAAAATAATGATAAAATGTGGAAAATAAGTGGAAAGAGGTATAATTGAGTCATCCTTAGTGGATTTCCATATCCAAAGGATTCCTAATGTTAAAAGGAATTCCAATAAGGAAAATAAAAAGAGATACAGAGAGAAATCCTCAAAAGATATTTTAAGAAAAAGGGAAAATGCAAAATAAAAAGGGTTAATATGAGAAATAGAAATAGATAAGAAGATAAAGGCAAGAAGATATTCCCTAATATGGGAATTCGTGCCTCTAGGTTTTCTTGAGGTCCAAGGGACCCAAAATAACAAGATAATGGTAAAGGGAAAAGGAATACTACTTGATTTTGGATTAATTGATGAATAACTTGGATGAGAAGGAAACACTCGCAATCGTTGGAATTTAACCTCCAAATTTAATGAACGGCTAGATAATACCAAGATGAAGTTTTCCCTAGAATTTGAGAAGAAAATATTAAACGAGGAAAGAGAAATGAATTTTCCAAGTTAACATGCTAAATTACCCTTTTTAACTCGTTTTTATATTTTTGCTATAGAGGGGAGCAGCGCTGGCCGTTAGATGATCACGTGGTCCAAAGGAATACGAACCCGAGGGCATCTTTGCGTCATCTACCCTCATTCCAGTGGGACTGGGAGATGAATTTGAAAATTTGTTTTTCTCAGTTTGGAAGCAATGATTCGATGAACTAACAAGTCCATCAGTTTTGGGAGATCTTTCTGAATAAGTTAGACCCTAACTTTGAGAGCTATCGTCGACAAGGGGAGAAACCCCCAAACCACAGGACTCCTAGGTCTTAAGCCTATATAAGGGAGGGCACTCAAAGGTGCCAGCATCCCTAAAAATTATCCTCATCGCCGCAGAGCTCGACGACGAGTCGAGAGACGTTTTCAATCGTCAGTTTTGATCTGGCCTACCCCCCTGTACAACCAGTAAACCACGACAGACTTCCAGTGAGTGGTTCAAGGTGAAGGACGAGTCTGTTTGGGTGATTGAGCATCTCGTTAGGTTCGTCAGAGCTAGGTGGAACTTCCTCGACCATAGCCAAGCTAGCAGGCGCCAAGGATCTCGAAGTCAACTAAGTGGTTGACCAACCATCAGAATAGAGGATGGCGTGTCGTGAGGTTGAAGAAGGGACCCCATAGTTTTACTAGAATGCCCCTCGTCTCCTTCTATAGAGGTAAGGGTAGTTCGGTCCTTCGTAATTAAAACAAAAGATAGCGCGTGTGACTCTGATCGTTGGATCCTGAGTGGACCAACGGATCATCAATCTAACGACCCATGTTTTCTAGAATTTGCTAATAAATCAACAAAAAAGGTTTTCTTTATAAAAATCATATCTCGATCTAGAAAGCTCGGATGAGAAAAATGTATCATGAAAATTGATTAAGAGAATGTGTAGAATCCAATAAAAATACTTTTCAAGCTTGATTTGGTTCATATTTGCAAAAGTGTGCGAAGTTAATGAAAAGTGCTTTGAAATTATGTTAGAAACTCGAATTGAAATTAATGGTTAAGTTCACGATGCTTAATTGGTGAGATTAAGTAATGGTAACTTGTTGAAACAGTAATGATGAACTTGAACCTGATCTAGATGATTTATTGCATGATTTAGGGTTTTACACCAGTTATGAATGATTAAGCACTTAGAAACCCGAACTTAGGGTAAAAGAGGTTAAGATCATATTTAATTCGAAAAATATGATAATATGTTGTTAAATGATGGTTCCAAGATATTTTGAATATAAAAGTTCCTAATCATGGATAGATACCCTTAATATGATAAGTAGGGTTTTATAATGGATCAAGATGGAATTCATAACAAATAGAGTTCATATGTGAATTGGACCATAATGAACTATGAATTGATGATAAATGCGTATAATAATCTTGTCATGGATTAAAGGGATAAAAATAATAGCTTTAATGTAAAAGAGGCTTAATGAACTTAATTAATGGTTAATTATGCCTTTAATCTGAAATTGAGGATTAGATGTGGAAATAATTAGGGTTGGTGATCGATTGCGTTAAATTAGGGTTTAAAATAGTAAAAGTTGAAGGGAAACCCTAATTACAATTGAAACCCAAAAAGTGAGTTAGAAACCCTAGGAAGCAAGCTAGGTCTAATGGATCTTGATGACATGAATAATAAAAAGTGAATTACATGATTATTTCAGGATCTTGTTGAAAATGCTTGCTTGCTTGGATTCTTATTTGCATGGATATTTCTGTTCAAATCGTCATATCAGGTATGTGGTTATTTATGAATAACCACCTTAGTTTCCTGAGGATTTTCCGGATGGTTAATCGCATTGAATAAAAATTATCAATTTGGATGTTCATACTCGCAAACTATAAAGTCACTATGATTATCACATTAATAATATAATTATGGATTCTCGCAATTACATGCCACCCTGATGGATGATGCCAAAGGTCAGGCCCAGATGGGTAGACCAATGGACACCTTGAGTGGTAACCCCAGGCACCAAGCTCGGGAATGAGAAGGTGGCCTATGATATTGCATGACTAGAGGGCACCATGAGTGGTGACCCCCAGGCACCAAGCTCGGGATTGAGAAGGTGGCCTTAAGTCATTGGCAAAGGAAACCCTAAGGTGGGTATGCCAGGGTTAGGGAAAAAGTGGTGTAGAATGTCATACTAAAAAGTGTAAATTGGCTTGTTAATTAACTTGATTGTGGTAATTAGATTGTTATCCTTATGTGCAAACTTTTGGTTGTTCCCACATACCAGTATATTTCGATATACTGACCGACGTTTTGTTTGTCGGCGTTTTAGGAACAACAATTGAAAGAAAAAATAGTAAAGTGACACATTGTGGAAATAAGAAATAAAGTGCAAGGAGGATTAGATAGAATAATTCAAGCTCTGGATAGATAGATTTCCAAAGTTTTCCAAAGGTAAGTAAAGTTTTAATTTTATACCAAATTCCAGTTAGTTAGTAGAATTTCATAATTATTATTGATTATTTGTTTAACCTTTGATCATGATAATTGAATAACGGCTTTGGCCTTCGGGTCTCCCTTAATTGGGGGTTACCGGGAGGCGGGGTCGTTACAATTGGTATCAGAGCGTAGGTTCCTCAATTAATCTTTAATAATTATTAAAGTTTACAAATTTTGTAGAACCCAAGGGAGTTATTAGAGTATTATCCGAAAGACAGAGGTGTCTAGAAAAGGATCACGACTGGGTGTTGGCAATATTTTCCTCCACACCGGTAGTCAGAATACGAGGACTCCCGGATCTGTGTGACTGCCTGGCCAAAGTCTTAGGGTATGAATCGGAATAAGATACCTTTAGGACTCTCTCATCTTGTTCATCCCTTCACAACTCAAATTCTGATAAGGACCTTGAGTATTAAGGTTTTCTCTCTTCTCCTCATCCTCTTGAGGTATGGGTAAGGTTGATAAGGATTAAGGAATCCTCCACCAAATTAATAAAAAGCATGTAAATAAGATGTCATGGACATAAGCTTAATAGAGTAACCATAAAATAATAGATACATGCTTAGGTCGTATGACATAAGTTGTCATTGCCCTCAGGAGAGACCTGAGGCTAGACCTTCTTATCAGGAGGATGAGTAGAGAAAGTGAGTCTTGGAGGTAGAGATCTCCATTAAAGTAGAGACCTAGCACATCCTTTAAGGATGATGTTAACTCTAACCCTAAGTGGAGGTTAGAGAGAGATGGCATGATGAGTTAGATGACATGGTTGATTGGGTGTTTGGATAGATATGCTTTTGGTTTGCCATATGAGACATGAGAGGTTGGATGACCTAGCACCTTTGGCGACCCTGAGAAGGGTCGTGCATGTTTGAGCAAAGGATAGCTCCTTCATGGATGAAGTTAGAGAAGAACCTATAAAACCTTATGGTCTTGTGCAAGTAGGGTATAGCTTGAACCCAGAGTACGTCAGTAGTGCTGACAGTAGGATGAAACCCTGTATAAGGAAGCATGATGGATGTCTTATGAGATAAACATAAAGAGCTAAGGATAATATTGATCAAAACATGAGTCGAGCAAAGGCTTCACCCAGGTAGGGATATGTTGGTAGGCTTGATCCAACTTCATGTAGTGAGGTTGGATGTGGAATTAGATCTAGAGAGAGAAAGCAGGACCCAAGAAAGAGGGTTGGAAGCTTAGATTCTGAGACATGAGGAATAGTGGGGAGTGGAGGATGATGCGACCTACGTGGATGATAGTGGTTGCCTTATACTTGATCCCTGGAGGCTATCTTGGTTGCCTTTAGAGGAACCAAACCTTACAGAGAGGATGATGCTTCTAGTACCTATGGTATAAGTGATTACCTGCTGGGTGAAATAAAGAGTGCTTTAGACCCTGAGGAGGTTTAAGTAACCAGTTGTGAGGCTTTATACCTAGTTGGTTGTCCTGGAAGAGGACTCAACTCCAAAGTGTTGCCCGAGTAGAAGGATCATGGAAGTACATGACATACCTTGGACATGCTTGATTCGTGGTTAAGAGATTGAGCATGCAGTCGGACACCCAAAGGTGAACCTATGGTTCCTACGCCTAAGAGGGGAAGCAGTGCATCCGATGTTCATGATGAGATTGGAGTCTCTATAGTGTCAAGCATGGTACTCCTCATGTGTAGAGGTAAAGGAAATCCCTTAAGTTAAGGGTATGCTTGATGAACCCCTCAACAACTAAGTTGGTCTAATGTTGAGGATGAGAACAAGTGTGACCTAGCATAGTTTAGTAGGTACGCTTGTGCCCTAGTAGCTGTTGGGTTAAGCATGCTCATGGGAATATAAACCCTAAGGATGTTTGTGACCTTGTTGTCAAGAGTTGTAGTTTCCTCCCATCCTGAGAGTGGGACCCTTTGGTAGGGTGTATACCCGTTTTTCTAGTTTTGAGGTAACCTAAAGAAGTTTCATAGGATATTGAGAAGCTAAGTGAAAAGTACATGGAATGAGAATGAACTTGTAGACTCATAGATAACCATCTCTAAGTGCATGTGGAGGTGTTACCATGGAGGTAACCAGTATGGGGCCTGACCAAGGTGGGCAGGTTGCCATGACCCCCTATAAAGGGATGAAAGTCAGTCGAGAATGTAGAGAGAGATGATGAAGGATTGGGTAAGGTTCTAAGTTGAACATGTACTATGTTAGAATCCTAAGTCTATCCATGGGTCAGGTAGGGATAAGACCGATGGAAGTAGGAGTTGCCTAATTCCCTAGTTGCACATGACCATAGGGTCGGGAGGTAACAACTATCATTGTCTGAGGGCCATGGGTTAGGAGATTGATCACCTTCATGAACTCATGGGACCCAAAAGGTAGATGAGTAGGGCACTCTATGGATGCAAAAGGGAAAAGGGATGACCCCAAAAAGTGTCGGCACCCTACAGACCTAGAGGAGATGACCAAGCATTGTGTGGTGACCCAAGTAGGTTCGAGATCATTTTTCCATGAAACTAACTTTGATATCAAGATGACTGAGAAGTAGAGACATAAGTTGCACGTTTCAACTTAGTTTTGAAGGTGTACTGGCAATGTGGGATGTACCATCTCTACTCCGGGAATGGGAAGAACTCTGTATTTGGACAGCCGCCAAATGCTTATTTCTGCTTGTTATGAGAGGGAGATATGGGACATTATGCATGCCATACACCAAGGATAAAAGATGATGCGAGTTGGAACGTTGCTACAAGGTATGAGGATAAAGATGATAACATATCTTGGTGGAATGAATGATACATGGACAAGTACAAACGATAAAAGTATTAAGATAATCACCTTGTAAAGATGTTCCTAGTAGAAGCTTTGTGAAATTTATAAGTTATACAAGGTTGAGTTTGATCACCATTAGGATGAGCTCAGAATTTCTTGATGAAGACAAACTTAGAGTTTGAGATGAGATGATAAGTAGAATACATGGAGGTGTATGTCTTCAACATTACCTAACACCTAAGGATAAGTAGTGGTAATGAATGCTCTGGTTGAGATATAGCTGCCTAGTTAGCTGGAAGCTAGAAGAAGTTGAGGTTGTTCGACTAACCCTATGTTTGAAAAGAGGATGTGTTTTGGCTAACTCACAAGAGGTAACAAGATATGTCGAACAAGTTAATGGTTGTTTGGTTAGCCAGTTTAGTCCTTGATGTAGTAAAAGGATGGTGATAGAACCTCAGATACACTTCTTTGGATAGGAAGGTAATAAAACCCTTTTGAGAGTGGTTTAGGGTTTCCGAGGTATCCAGCTTGAGGAATCATAACAATACAGGAGGTCATGATATACCTTGGTACTACAAAGATAGTAAGTGATACTAGCTTTAATGTAAAAGAGGCTTAATGAACTTAATTAATGGTTAATTATGCCTTTAATCTGAAATTGAGGATTAGATGTCGAAATAATTAGGGTTGGTGACCGATTGCGTTAAATTAGGGTTTAAAATAGTAAAAGTTGAAGGGAAACTCTAATTACAATAGAAACCCTAAAAGTGAATTAGAAACCCTAGGAAGAGAGATAGGTTTAATGGATCTTTATGACATAAATAATAAAAAGAGAATTACATGATTATTTCAGGATCTTGTTGAAAATTCTAGCTTGCTTGGATTCTTATTTGCATGTATATTTCTGTTCAAATCGTCAGATCAGGTATGTGGTTAATTATGAATAACCACCTTAGTTTCCCGAGGATTTTCCGGATGGTTAATCACATTGAATGCAAATTATCAGTTTGGATGTTCATACTCGCAAACTATAAAGTCACTATGATTATCACATTAATAATAGAAGTATGGATTCTCGCACTTACATGCCTCCCTGATGGATGATGCCAAAGGTCAGGCCCAGATTGGTAGACCAATGGACACCTTGAGTGGTAACCCTAGGCACCAAGCTCGGGAATGAGAAGGTGGCCTATGATATTGCATGACTAGAGGGCACCATGAGTGGTGACCCCCAGGAACCAAGCTCAGGATTGAGAAGGTGGCCTTAAGTCATTGGCAAAGGAAACCCTAAGGTGGGTATGCCAGGGTTAGGGAAAAAGCGGTGGAGAATGTCATATTGAAAAGTGTAAATTGGCTTGTTAATTAACTTGATTGTGATAATTAAATTGTTATCCTTATGTGCAAACTTTTGGTTGTTCCCACATACCAGTATATTTCGATATACTGACCGACGTTTTGTTTGTTGGCGTTTTAGGAACAAAGATTGAAAGAACAAATAGTAAAGTGACACATTGTGGAAATAAGAAATTAAGTGCATGGAGGATTAGATAGAATAATTCAAGCTCTGGATAGATAGATTTCCAAAGTTTTCCAAAGGTAAGTAAAGTTTTAATTTTATACCAAATTCTAGTTAGTTAGTAGAATTTCATAATTATTATTGATTGTTTGTTGAACCTTTGATCATGTTAATTGAATAACAGCTTTGACCTTCGGGTCTCCTTTAATTGGGGGTTACCTGGAGGCGAGGTCGTTACAAGCTTCCTGGGATGCCTCCAAATAGAGACATTGAGTTCTCCATAGATCTTCCTGGAACCACTCCAATTTCTAGGGAACCATATAGGATGGCTCCTATTGAGCTTATGGGGTTGAAGAAACATTTGCAAGAACATCTCGACAAAGGTTTTATCCATCCTAGTGTTTCCCCTTGGGGTGCGTCTGTACGTTTTGTCAAAAATAAAGACGGTATGCATATGTGTATTGACTACCACATGTTGAACCCTGCCACTATTAAAAATAAGTATCCCCTCCTGACATTGATGACCTCTTTGATCATCTTCATATGACCAAAGTCTTCTCTATGATTGATCTTTGTTCTAGATACCATCAACTGAAAGTCAAGGACTCTGACATTTCTAAAACTACTTTCTGAACTCATTATGGGCATTATGAATTTCTAGTAATGCCATTCGGGTTGACTAACACACCGAGTGTATTTATAAATATGATGAACAAAGCCTTCCAACTTGATCTTGATGAGTTTGTGGTTGTCTTTATTGATGATATTCTGATCTATTCTAACTTTATGGAGAAGCACTGTGAGAACTTGAAGGGAGTCCTTGAAATCCTTCAATTTTAGAAGTTCTATGGAAAGCTCTCTAAATGTGAATTCTAGATTGATAAAGTCATGTTTCTTGTCCATGTCATTTCTGGGGGTAACATATTTGTTGACCCCGCCAAAGTGTTTTTTGTTCTTGATTGGCAACCTCCTCAAAATCCTTCTAACATCTGAAGCTTCTTGGGCTTAGCTGGATATTATCTCTGCTTCATTCTCAATTTCCCTAAAGTCACACTTCCTCTGACTAAGCTTACTTGGAAGGACAAACATTTCATCTGGTCATCTGCTTATGAGTCCAGTTTTCAGGAGTTAAAGTACAAGTTGACATCATCCCCTGTTCTAGTTATACCCTCTAGCAATGAAGGGTTTGTGATCATTATTGATGCTTTAAGAAATGGGTTAGGATGTATCTGCAACAACCCAAAAAGGTGGTGGCCTTTAAATCCAAACAACTAAAACCCAATGAACTTAATTATGATACACATGGTTTTGAATAAGATGCAATGATTCATGCTCTCAAAATTTGAAGACACTACCTGTATGGGGTGACATTCAATATCTTCACTGACCAAAAAAGCCTAAAATACATCCCGACTCAGAAGGACCTGAACCTACGTCAATGCCAAAGGATTGAGTATCTGAAAGACTATGATTTCACTATTTTCTATCATCTAGGCAAGTCTATTGTAGTCACTGATGCTCTTAGTAGAAAAAGGATAGTATGTGCATATTAATCTGTTGCCCTTTTAGGCGTCTGACTATAAGTCAGGTGGTTTTGTGAGTTCATTCTGGATTGGAGGTGGGTAAGTTTGGCTTCAAGGTTCCACTTATGGGCACAACATATCTGCATTTGTGAGTGTAGCAATACATCGACCGTGTGGAAACTTTTGGCATCTTTTGGGCACAACAATCATTATATTATTTTTTTCTTTTTCTTTTTGGATCTTTACTCCTACTTTTTGGCTTGGGTGAGAGGGATTTAAGCAGTCTTCTAGGCGGTCCAGACTCAATTTTGTTTTTAGTCCAAAGCAGGGATGTATTTACTTGAAAGTGTAGTTGTTTATTTCTCTATGGAGATAAGGATTTTCTAGTTGGAATTGTCAGGTGAGGGTTCTTGGTCAGGAGTATGGCTAGGTGAAGTTCTCTAGTCTCCAAGAGTTTCATGAGCAGGGTTGTTGCATACACAATGTCTTATTGCAAGAATGAGATAGAGAAGTATTGCTATGTCTCTCATTTTACCTTTATGTGTATTAGATGCTTGTATATTTCTCTCTAGGAAAATGATAATACTACAACTTTAAGTAAGAAAATAGAATAAATTCTAAGTTCAAAGGTAAGATCTAGTGGGCTGGAACTCACCATTTCTGCCTGATCATTTCCAAGTCAACAAGATCTCTATCATGTCTGGTCTTTAGTATGAACTTCTTGAGGCACAGAAAGCTAGTCCTGATCTTATAGAGCTCTCCTCTCTCCTGTCAAAGCATCAAACACATCTATCAGTGGGTCTTGATGGTAGTCTTCGATACAAGAACCATATGTGGGTTCCTGAGCATTTATTTGTGAAGAAAAAGATTTTGAGTGAGGCACATTGGTAAAAGTACACAGTTCATCCCAGCACAACTAATATGTACAAAAGACCTACACTGTCAGTTCTGGTGGAGGGGCATGAAGCGTAATATTGTTGAATTTTTGTCTAGATGCCTGACATGCTAGAGAATCAAGGACAAGCACCAAAGACCAGGTGGTCTACTACAACCCCTTGTAATCCCAGAATGGAAATGGGAACACATCACTATGGATTTCATGGTGGGGCTACCCAAGACCAGAAAGTAATATGATGTTGCATGGGTTATAGTGGATCGTCTCACAAAGTTAGCTCATTTACTTCCTGTGAGGACTACTGCAAAAGTTTCCAAGCTGGATGATCTTTATATACGGGAGATAGTACGTATGCATGGAGTTCTAGCATCCATTGTCTCGTACATGGACCCAAAGTTCACTTCAAAGGTGTGGAAGCAGGTTCAAAAGGAACTGGGCACCAAGTTGAACTTCAGTACAACATACCATTCACAGACTGATGGGCAGTCAGAACACACAATATATATTTTAGAGGATCTTATGGGAGCTTGTGTTCTTGATCGGGAAGGCTTGTGGGACCACTATCTGTCTTTAGCTGAGTTTGCATATAATAACAACTATCAAGCGAGTATTAGGATACCTCGCAATTAAGTCCTCTGTGGTCGACCCTACAAATCTTTGCTACATTGGGATGACGTTGGGGAACACACTTTGATGATATCTGAGGAGATGCATCTGCATATAGACAAGATTGCACTGATTAGGTAAAGGATGAAGTGGGTACAAGATAGGTAGAAATCTTATGTAGATGCTCACCGTCAGGAACATCAGTTCAAAGAAGGTGACCACATCTTTCTGAAGATTAGACCTATCTGAGCTTTGGTAAAGAATATAGGAAAGCTCAGTCCTCGCTATGGGGGACCCTTTGAGATCTTTGAAAGGATTGGTGAATGTGCTTATTATTTTGCCTTTCCACCTCAGTATAGTGGCATGCACAATGTCTTGCATGTATCTAATCTGAAGCCTTATGTAAAAGACCCCAGTCACATTTAGAATCATGAGCCTCGAGAGCTAAAAGATGATCTATCTTATGCTAAAATAATAGCTTTAATGTAAAAGAGGCTTAATGAACTTAATTAATGGTTAATTATGCCTTTAAAAGATAAGGATTTTCTAGTTGGAATTGTCAGGTGAGGGTTCTTGGTCAGGAGTATGGCTAGGTGAAGTTCTCTAGTCTCCAAGAGTTTCATGAGCAGGGTTGTTGCATACACAATGTCTTATTGCAAGAATGAGATAGAGAAGTATTGCTATGTCTCTCATTTTACCTTTATGTGTATTAGATGCTTGTATATTTCTCTCTAGGAAAATGATAATACTACAACTTTAAGTAAGAAAATAGAATAAATTCTAAGTTCAAAGGTAAGATCTAGTGGGCTGGAACTCACCATTTCTGCCTGATCATTTCCAAGTCAACAAGATCTCTATCATGTCTGGTCTTTAGTATGAACTTCTTGAGGCACAGAAAGCTAGTCCTGATCTTATAGAGCTCTCCTCTCTCCTGTCAAAGCATCAAACACATCTATCAGTGGGTCTTGATGGTAGTCTTCGATACAAGAACCATATGTGGGTTCCTGAGCATTTATTTGTGAAGAAAAAGATTTTGAGTGAGGCACATTGGTAAAAGTACACAGTTCATCCTAGCACAACTAATATGTACAAAAGACCTACACTGTCAGTTCTGGTGGAGGGGCATGAAGCGTAATATTGTTGAATTTTTGTCTAGATGCCTGACATGCTAGAGAATCAAGGACAAGCACCAAAGACCAGGTGGTCTACTACAACCGCTTGTAATCCCAGAATGGAAATGGGAACACATCACTATGGATTTCATGGTGGGGCTACCCAAGACCAGAAAGTAATATGATGTTGCATGGGTTATAGTGGATCGTCTCACAAAGTTAGCTCATTTACTTCCTGTGAGGACTACTGCAAAAGTTTCCAAGCTGGATGATCTTTATATACGGGAGATAGTACGTATGCATGGAGTTCTAGCATCCATTGTCTCGTACATGGACCCAAAGTTCACTTCAAAGGTGTGGAAGCAGGTTCAAAAGGAACTGGGCACCAAGTTGAACTTCAGTACAACATACCATTCACAGACTGATGGGCAGTCAGAACACACAATATATATTTTAGAGGATCTTATGGGAGCTTGTGTTCTTGATCGGGAAGGCTTGTGGGACCACTATCTGTCTTTAGCTGAGTTTGCATATAATAACAACTATCAAGCGAGTATTAGGATACCTCGCAATTAAGTCCTCTGTGGTCGACCCTACAAATCTTTGCTACATTGGGATGACGTTGGGGAACACACTTTGATGATATCTGAGGAGATGCATCTGCATATAGACAAGATTGCACTGATTAGGTAAAGGATGAAGTGGGTACAAGATAGGTAGAAATCTTATGTAGATGCTCACCGTCAGGAACATCAGTTCAAAGAAGGTGACCACATCTTTCTGAAGATTAGACCTATCTGAGCTTTGGTAAAGAATATAGGAAAGCTCAGTCCTCGCTATGGGGGACCCTTTGAGATCTTTGAAAGGATTGGTGAATGTGCTTATTATTTTGCCTTTCCACCTCAGTATAGTGGCATGCACAATGTCTTGCATGTATCTAATCTGAAGCCTTATGTAAAAGACCCCAGTCACATTTTGAATCATGAGCCTCGAGAGCTAAAAGATGATCTATCTTATGCTAAAATAATAGCTTTAATGTAAAAGAGGCTTAATGAACTTAATTAATGGTTAATTATGCCTTTAAAAGATAAGGATTTTCTAGTTGGAATTGTCAGGTGAGGGTTCTTGGTCAGGAGTATGGCTAGGTGAAGTTCTCTAGTCTCCAAGAGTTTCATGAGCAGGGTTGTTGCATACACAATGTCTTATTGCAAGAATGAGATAGAGAAGTATTGCTATGTCTCTCATTTTACCTTTATGTGTATTAGATGCTTGTATATTTCTCTCTAGGAAAATGATAATACTACAACTTTAAGTAAGAAAATAGAATAAATTCTAAGTTCAAAGGTAAGATCTAGTGGGCTGGAACTCACCATTTCTGCCTGATCATTTCCAAGTCAACAAGATCTCTATCATGTCTGGTCTTTAGTATGAACTTCTTGAGGCACAGAAAGCTAGTCCTGATCTTATAGAGCTCTCCTCTCTCCTGTCAAAGCATCAAACACATCTATCAGTGGGTCTTGATGGTAGTCTTCGATACAAGAACCATATGTGGGTTCCTGAGCATTTATTTGTGAAGACAAAGATTTTGAGTGAGGCACATTGGTAAAAGTACACAGTTCATCCCAACACAACTAATATGTACAAAAGACCTACACTGTCAGTTCTGGTGGAGGGGCATGAAGCGTAATATTGTTGAATTTTTGTCTAGATGCCTGACATGCTAGAGAATCAAGGACAAGCACCAAAGACCAGGTGGTCTACTACAACCCCTTGTAATCCCAGAATGGAAATGGGAACACATCACTATGGATTTCATGGTGGGGCTACCCAAGACCAGAAAGTAATATGATGTTGCATGGGTTATAGTGGATCGTCTCACAAAGTTAGCTCATTTACTTCCTGTGAGGACTACTGCAAAAGTTTCCAAGATGGATGATCTTTATATACGGGAGACAGTACGTATGCATGGAGTTCTAGCATCCATTGTCTCGTACATGGACCCAAAGTTCACTTCAAAGGTGTGGAAGCAGGTTCAAAAGGAACTGGGCACCAAGTTGAACTTCAGTACAACATACCATTCACAGACTGATGGGCAGTCAGAACACACAATATATATTTTAGAGGATCTTATGGGAGCTTGTGTTCTTGATCGGGAAGGCTTGTGGGACCACTATCTGTATTTAGCTGAGTTTGCATATAATAACAACTATCAAGCGAGTATTAGGATACCTCGCAATTAAGTCCTCTGTGGTCGACCCTACAAATCTTTGCTACATTGGGATGACGTTGGGGAACACACTTTGATGATATCTGAGGAGATGCATCTGCATATAGACAAGATTGCACTGATTAGGTAAAGGATGAAGTGGGTACAAGATAGGTAGAAATCTTATGTAGATGCTCACCGTCAGGAACATCAGTTCAAAGAAGGTGACCACATCTTTCTGAAGATTAGACCTATCTGAGCTTTGGTAAAGAATATAGGAAAGCTCAGTCGTCGCTATGGGGGACCCTTTGAGATCTTTGAAAGGATTGGTGAATGTGCTTATTATTTTGCCTTTCCACCTCAGTATAGTGGCATGCACAATGTCTTGCATGTATCTAATCTGAAGCCTTATGTAAAAGACCCCAGTCACATTTTGAATCATGAGCCTCGAGAGCTAAAAGATGATCTATCTTATGCTGAATTCCTAGTCAAAATTCTCAATTATGAGACAATGGAGCTTCACAACAATTGACACATTGATATGGTGAAACTTCTCTGGAGCCACCATAATCACTATGATGCCACCTGGAAGCTCATGTCTGAGATCGAGAAGAAATATCCACATCTCTTTAAAGCTGCTTGAATTTTGAGGAGAAAATTCTTAAAAAGTAAGGGATAATGTGACAGAGTGAGTTTTTACATTATTTTCTCTCTCTTACAAATTTTCTCAAGTTATTTCCCAAAATACCCAAAGCCATCTCCCACTATTATTTTGATCTTTTGGATACACAAACTTTGAAATAAAACAAACCCTAATTGAATATTAGGGTAAATTATACCGACCAAAAAAAATATTAGGGTAAATTATGTACTTAGTCAATAACCATGGTCAACATTCAAATTTCAACCCCAATTTTATACCATAGTTAGATAATGACATCATGAACCTCTACCTAAACTTTTACTCCAATTTAATAAACTATTTAGGAGTTATAAGCAATTGATTTCAATGTACATAATATCATCTATTTAGCCTAAAGACCTACGTTAATGATTAATTCAGATATATGCGTGACATTTAAATGGCATGCAGGTTGAAAGGTTAGCTCAGGTGTGGGTCACTCAACCAACCCACATCCTAGATACCCATTCCTTTTGATAGCAGATCAGGAAGCATCAAATTCTCCAGAGATCATCCTAACCTTTCACCTATCTCGACACCAAATCCAACAACCCAACGACTGAATCATCCCTCCCTACGACTTATCCTCACTCTCAATCATGATCCTAGTGGCATAATTTTCTCTACTTCCCACAATTGAGCCCAATGGCCCCTGCCACATCACCCCTAGCCCTCAGATCAAGGAGAACGACCTCCCTATCCATCACTTCTCTCACCTATCCATGTTGCCCTATTTAGGGATTCCTCACTTGCCCACTCTCAAACCTATATAAGGACTCTATTAGCACTGCCTACCTCCCTTTACCCATCCTCAACCTCTAATTGCATATGAACCTACCCCATCACCTCTACCCTCAAGCTACCCCCACCTGCACCTGACCTGGACCTCTACTCGCCCTGAAGGGCAGCACCAACCAATTTTGGTGCCTACACCATAACAATAGTATGATGAAGGGATCTCGACCTTTATTTGAGCTTACGTAGCCATCAAGAGATCAGTTGAATAGTGGCTGGGACCAAGTGAAAGAATGTCACCGCCAGAGGGAACAAGACCTCCTCATGCTTCAATAGGAATTGGGAGACGTTAGTGAACCTCACACGAAGCTTTTGATCCCTCAATCCAACTTGAGAGTAGGTAAAACCTAGAAACTCCATTTCCAGTTCATCACCGTCTGTTTGATCAAAACATGGGCTATAGTCCATCTCCAATGACCTTCTTTACCTTGATGAACTTGACACAACTCCGTGATACCAACCATACCTCAGTGAGACCCTCGATCTCCATGCTTAGCCTCAACCCACGTCATCCTGCATCCATCACACACTACTTCCATGGTGTGAGTAGCAGATGATTCAAGTTAATGAAAACCCTAATCCAACAATACCATGTCACGCCTAATAGTTTCAATCCCATGGGCACTCCTATCCTTTTCACACCCTCACTCGAACATCCCTTAGCCAAGGACGACTCACATGTTAAGAGGAAAATCTGTAGAGCTGGATCCCTCCTCTGATCTGTGAGGCCCATACCCTTTTTATTTTTTATTTTTATTTTTAAAACCCTATCCTATTTCTGATTAGTAGATCTTGTAAAATCCATAATAAATCATTCCAGTATATGAAAAATTACCATAAAATACCCAAGTTCTCATAAAAGTAAGGAGAACCTTTATAAATGATCTCATGTACCTAAATCCAACCTTGGATCGATGTACCCTATTATGACTTTGATTTGTGTTCTTTTCAGTATTAACTTGTAGAAAATAAATATGAAAATAGATGTCAATTCTTGAAACCTTGAGATATCAAATCTGACCCTGAGTCCTCTAACTTGAAATCTTAAGTTGTTGGTCTATAATAGACTCAAAACCCCTAATACCACATGAATAATATATTTTCTCTCTCTTTCAATAATTGTAATTAAAGGAAAACTAATTAAACAATATACCTGATCCACTCTCAAAACTCTAAAATGAAGATTCCCCCTCTGAATACTATAATCTGAGCCAATGACTCTAGATGATAACCCTAAACCCTAATATTAGGTGTTGAGGACCCATAATGACATTAAGTTTTTATTTCTCTTTCAGGGTGATCTACTTTCTTAATCTAGACTTGTTGAAATGAAGATATTAGATTCAAGGAACATGGATATAATTATATGACTAGTTTTTCTAGATGATATAATTATGAGTACTTTCTTACATTTAGTTGTATAATCTTGCTTGGATGTATATCTATACATATTGATACGTTTCCACATTCAACACTAACAACAATAAGGAAATAAAATGGAATGTAGTTATTGATGGTGTTCATTAATCTCTCTATTAGAGAGGGAAAACATTAATGTTGTCTAGCACCTCCCTAATGGTACATGGTACGTGGGGAGATCCCTAATGGTACAAGGTACGCCAGAAATGGGCCCAATAATATACGTGTTGATTGTGCTAAGCCCACCATGGTAATACATGTCCATTGAAATATGATTAATAATCTGGGTTTACCTGAATTTCCTCCTTAAATAACAATTTCTTTTCTTTTTTTCTTTCTTCAATATTTTAAATATGCCAGCATAGTATTATATCTTTTAACCATGTAACAACTTTATCTTGATCGTTCCTTTCACGTATTTTCTAGGTATAAGGAACAAGTAAAGCATCTCAACGTACTTGAAGATATTAAATAATGATCATGGAGGATGATTAGCTACATGGCTGCCTCTCATCTTATTTTCTATGTACTTAGTTATTTCTTTTCATTAGATGATGTGTAGGATGTCTATGTCCTATGAATTTTATTTCCTCAAGAACTTATTTCTTCTTCCAGTGAATAATGTAATATGAACTTTTATCCTTATGAATGATGGTTGTGTGATTACTTGCATGATGTTTGTGAACAACGACCCAAATTCTTATTATATACTACTTGACAATCACAATCCCTTATATTTTCCCTTTTGACATCTTATAGATATGAGTGCACACATATCTAAGAAATGTCATTATGGAAAGTATATAGGAATCGGGATCGTCACAGTTGTAGTCTTTTAAATTAATAATTCTTATGTGTTGACTTGTGGAATGTTGTTGCTTTTTCTTATAGAATATTTTTTTCATGAGATCCTTGCTCCTAATATGATTTCCTTACCAAGGTGCTAACGTATTTCTATGGTAGTTCTTTCTGCAAAAATATCATTCTACCAAGATCTTGACACTTCTTTACCATTGTCTTTTTAGAGCTGTTGTGTGTTGGTACATTTTGAAGCAAGACTCAATACAAGAAAACTCAACTTGGATGGATATGCCATGTTCTTCATTAATTGGTTTCTAAATTTTGTTGTAAGTATTCCATTTTTCCAAATATTTATGTTGGTTTTGCACAGTTTGGTGCTTTTGTTTGGCATTTTTGAATATTGAGGATTATGCTCACAATTGTAATTACTACTTCAAAGATTGAAGTGACCACTTTTGGAAAATGGGGTCTCTAGCTTGCGATGTCTGGCGTGAAACAACAATTAGAGTTCCAAGAGGTATCATATGCTGGTGTTTGTTGATGACAGGGAGGAGAGCATGAATGTCCTTTGGTGGTGCATCTGGCATGTCATGGATGACTCCCTAGGGTCCGGTGACACCCTCGTCCTTCTGTAGTTCATTCTATGGAAGTTCTATACATATCAACCACCATGAAGGGGTCAGGTTGGTGGTGAAATTTCAAACCTTTAACTACTAAATGGAAAATTACCAAGTTGTCATTCCTGCATATTTTTTAAATTTCAGGGCTCTCCTTTCTTAGCTATATTTTTCTCCTTACTTTACTTTGTAAGGTATCTCTTCTCAAACCTGATTGAGGGTATGCAATAGAGAGAGGCAAGAAGGTTGGTGAATCTGTTAAAACATAAAGTCAAGGCAACATGAATGTGAGTTATACACCTCTTAAATCTCCCATCTTCTCCAATTATTCACTTCCTTTCTTTTCTGTGTACCTTTTGCTTCCACAAGTGCTAATTGAGTAAATTTGGGGGCATTCATATCAAAGTGTAGAGTAGAAATAACATAAGTGAGCCAGGAGAAGTCATCTGCGGCATGACAACAACACTTGTTGTTTACTTTGCTGGTTATGGTGAGTAATGATTGTGGTATCATCAAGAGGTAATTAAGCCATATTTGCAACCAACAACTACGTCCATGTCATTTACTTTTTGATGGTAATACTTAAATTGTTTTTGGCCCTTTTTATTTTTTTGTAGAGTACATGTCGAGTGCATGAGTGTGTACTTTTCCAAGAGAGCTGAAAGCCCTATTGTGTTATTAAGAGTCCCAAAAGGAGTATTCATGTTCCTTTTCTTGTGGGATTCTACTGCCCTGGATGTTGTCACTGCATGTGCTGAAGCCAACTAAGTACTTACCCGTAACAAAGTTCTTGTGTGATGTTTGTCCCTTGACAACAAAAAGTCCTATGGAAGTTGGTTCTTCAATGAGATCTTTTGAGAAGATCTACTAGCTCTCAAAGAACAATGTGTTGAAGATGATTCAATAAAATGGTTTACATACAGTGTTATAGTGAGATGTATTCGAATTGATCCCCAAGAAGACCTCCCTTTGAATGTCATTGGTAATCACATATTTTTTCCATCTTCTATGTTGTCATCGGAGGCAACTTGACAACTAAGGGATGAAAATCCTTAAAGATAAAGGAGGAATCAATTAACAATTCACAGTGGTGGTTTCTGAGAGGAGGATACAATGGGGATGTTGGTGCATCAAGGCCTGATTGAAATGCCATATAGTTTGCAACATGGAAGTGAGTTGATTTGTAGCCTCTTTGTCCAACATACATATTAACCTTCTACGTTGGCTCACCGTTGTCCAGCACCTACTGATGGTCATCTATTGTTGTTCCTTTAGAGGAATAATCTTAATGCAAAAATGAAGTTGTGGCATACTAGAACTGGATAGCTTGGTGACAACCATCACACCTCATAGAAGCTGCATTTGGTTCATTTGTACATACTACTTCATCGACATGTACACATGTAAGTGGTTCGTATATGGTTAAAATCATGCACATGCAAATGCAGCCACAAGATAAGTGGATTTCTAGATATGTTTAGTCTTTTCCTGGATTGAATTACATCAGACAACCTTCAAGCTTGAATAGAATGCACAACTAAGAATTTAGTATGCAATGCATAATCAGAATTCTAGGGTGAAATATAACAGGGGTGATATGCTTCTTATATAATAGCAACAAAAATACCAAACTTCTAATGACATACTTCTTCCAATAGTTCTTAGTTATGTGTAGGAAGAAATATGTCATTAGAAGTTTGGTATCAATACATATTACATAAATAGCTTCTTGTTCTATACAATTGTTTCTTTCTGTTGATGACTAAGATTTGCATATGTAGTTTTTGCTAATATCATGGACTTCTCAATATTTTAGGGTGTCGGAGCTTTTCTTTCTTTTCGTTTGTGGACTGAATCATGAATGGTTAATTTTCTTTTGTTAATCTTATCTTAATACATAAATGTCAAATTTTACTTGTATTTTTTTTTACAGTAAACAGATACATTCATTACTCAAACCATACGACATCTACAAGTAGAGAAGTACAACCAGAAGAAACCTAGATCATTCAAGAACATAGATCTAACACCACTACCACTCATATTGGAATGAGATTGAAACGCTTCTGCATAGAACTTTCTTCTTCGTGGCTGACCAAAGCAGCTATTGTTAGAGATACTGTAACATCCCTGACCTGGGTTATGCTTTAACCCTAAATGTTTTGATTAAGAAATTTGATTATATGCGTGTACTTATCTTGTGAAAGGTAATTAAGGCTCTTGAGGAACTTATATTTCAATTTCAGTCCTTTTTGAATAATGTTGAAGCAATGTTTGCTTATTTTGGACTAAAGTGCAAATTACCCAAGTTGAGGGGTTAACTTGCAAATTGCACATGATAAGATGTTACTCTGATGTTGTGACATCATAAGAATGAATATGATGTAGTGGTATGGTTTCCACAAGCTTGGACACCAAGATTAAGCTTGTAAAGCAATCCTTGTGCATTAAAACCTAGTTTTGGAGTAAAGTACATTTTACCCAAAATCTAGGGTTCAATATGCAAATTACCACTTCAATAAAGTCCCTAATGTTTCTTGGCATCATGTAGAGAAAATAAAATGAGAGTTACTTCTCATTTGAATTAAGATGGAGGAGAGAGAATCTTGATATTAAAATAATCAAGATTTAATCCTAATTGAAACCCTAATTCAATTTAGGGCAAAAATGAATAAAAATAATTGAAGGGATTTCAACCAAAATGTTTTGGGTTGATTTTGAATAAGGATGGACGTTCCTTTAACAAGATAAGGAACGAAAATATCTTAAGTAGGTGAAATTCCACTCACCTTTTTATAAAGAAAAGTAATATCCACTCACATATGAGATATTAATATAATAAGCATTAAGGTGCTTAATTTGCTTTTCTTTAAATTGAGGATAATGAAGGAGAATTAAAGGCAAAGGGATATGCCTCGTATCCATGGAGTTGAGGGGGAAGAGGCGGCCATAATTTTTGGATTAATTGGATTTTTATAAGGCATATTCTCTCTCATCAATTTCTTTATAAAAGTGCCATTTCCAAGCCCAAACCAAGGCCTTTTTCGGATTTTCTTCTTCCCCTTGCTTGCAAAACCGACCAAGGAGCTAGGGAGGAGAAGGGAGCACGTCCCCAACCTTTGGGTAAGCCCTTGACCTTCGTTCTCCATGATTTCATGGTGGAAATCGAAAATAAATTATGGATTCCTTCTTATTTCGATCTCCTCTTCAACCCTAGCCAACTTTTACAATCAAAAGCTTGAGGACGAGCCTAGGGGGAGTTGCAAGAGCTTCATCCACCATTAATGGCGTGAGATTGGAGATTTGGAGCTCAATTGGAGGCGGGTTTTATAACTCAAACCCTTAAACATTGCTATTGCATCAATTCTCTATGCTTTGTTGATTGATTTCTTCAATTTGATACACTCTTGTTTCTTTGCTGAAATTTCCATCAAGAACGGTTTCTATTCTTGGTTGTTCGAAGGAAGGTGATGATGACATCATCCTAGATGCTTATCCAAAGAAAATTACCAAGCAAAACCGTTTTGATAGCTACTCCAAATCATTTTAATTTGATTGGCTATGCGGTTTCAGCAAACCGTTTAAGGGCAAACGGTTTGAAACCGTTTGGGAGCAAACGGTTTCAAGACCGTTTGAGATGGTTGAACAAGCGTTGACCGTTTGGGAATTTTGTTCCTAATTATGTAGGCTGATAACCCTCCAAATTTGAGGGATTAAATCCAAAGGAATCGAGAGTTGAAGGCCAATCAATTAGGCAATCAGATTGAATTATGTGCTGATTGTCAACCTGATTAACTTGACCTGGTTGAGAAAACGGTTTCAAGACCGTTTGAGATGGTTGACCAAGCGTTGAACGTATGGGATTCCTGTTCATAATTATGTTTATTAATAACCCTCCAAATTTGAGGGATTAACTCCAAAGGAATCGTGAGTTGAAGCCTAATCAATTAGGAAAACCTAATTGGATTAAGTGCTGATTTTCAATCTGATTTAATTGAACTTTTTGGGCAAACGGTCTCAAGACCGTATAAGATGGTTGACTAAGCGTTGACCGTATGAGATTACTGTTTCTAATGATGTTGGTTAATGACTCACCAAATTTTATGGATTAATTCCAAACGAGTCATGAGTTGAAGGCTAATCAATTGGGCAAACCCTAATTGAAATCAGTGCTGAAATTCCAATGAGTTAATTAGAGATTTTGGGTTGATTAGCCCAAACGGTTTCAAGACCGTTTGGGGATCACCCAAACGGTCTCAAGACCGTTTGGGGATCACCCCAAGACCGTTTGTAGGTCTGGGGTCAAGTATAGTTGACCAATTGAAGGTCCAAAGGTACTAATCCTATTGCAATGTAGTGCTGATTTGTTGATCAACTCGATAGACCAATCCATGATGAATTTTCACTAGAGTCCAAAGGTTGGATGGGCAAACGGTCTCAAGACCGTTTGGAGCTCATCCAAACGGTCTCAAGACCATTTGGTGGTCACCCAAGACCGTTTGGAGGTCTAGGGTTGAGTATGGTTAGGTGTTTGAAGGTCTAAAGGTACCAAGTTGTTAAACAATGTAATGCTGATTTGGTGATCAATCCAATGAACCAAACCCTAATTGGATTGCTTTGATTTGAGTGATATGATGGGAAAACGGTCTCAAGACCGTTTGGAGGTCATCCAAACAACCTCAAGACCGTTTGGGGTCAGGTCATACCCAATTTGGATGATGGTTCAATGGTTTCAAAGCAACTAGTCTTACATTGATTAGTGTTGTTGAATCATCGATTCCAAACCCTAATTCAATTGAATCAAACCCTAATTGATGATCAATTGAGGGTCAATTGAGAGTCAAATCAGTTGAAGGTTGACCTATTAAACTCAATTGAAGTATGAGGGTAGGTCCAATTGATGATTGGTTCCATGAATTCAATGATTGAAGGAATCAACATTGAAAACCCTAATTCAATTGGATACCTTATGTAATGGAGGTCCAATGTGATTGAATCTCTTGAGAATAGAGATGATGAATCATCCATTGATCCAATGATGATTAGTAATGATAATCAATGAAGGTACAAAGGTTGAAACCCTAATAGTACCTAAGTGATTAGTGCCAATTAAGGAATGAACCCTAATTCCTTATAAGAACAATGTCTTAGTACACTATGTTAACCATAGTTGTATATACTTGATTGAAGGGTTGATGTAACCTAATCAAGTTGATAGGATGATGGAAAGGAATTCATACATGAGTATTGATCATGTGATGAATAGGGTATGATCCTTAATAAAGAGATCATGTGAACCCTAATTAAGGTTGATTCCATGTAAACCCTAATTGAGGGTGATGCCATGAGAAACCCATGTTGGGATGAATAGTAAACCCTAATTTTAGGCAATATGATGAGAAAGCCTAATGAAGGGTGATGTTATATGCAATCCTCACCCTAATGAAGTATGATAGTATGGGAAACCCTAATCCTAATAATGGAATGGTTACTAATATACTAATGGGGGAAATGCCTAAAGTGATTGATTGTGGATACCCTTATAGCAAGTAATGCTTTAACTTGAGATGAGTCCATATCATTAAAGATAGTTGGACCATTCTTATGTGTGACCTATGCACTTCATGGTAAGGGTGATAGGTTAATGGATTAAAGGATTAAGATGGGAAATACCTTAATCCAAGATAAGCTGATAACTTAAGGAAGTTGAAAGTGATGAGGAAAGTGATATATCAATATGTGATAAATATCACTTTTAGCATTACACGATTGATATAGTTGCACAGAATTAGCATAGATCAATACCTGGAATAATAACACAGGATTGGCTAACTCCCAATACCTGGAATGCACAAGATTGGCTAACTCCCAATACCTGGAATAATAACACAGGATTGGCTAACTCCCAATACCTGGAATGCACAGGATTGACATAGATCAATACCTGGAATAATAACACAGGATTGGCTAACTCCCAATACCTGGAATGCACAGGATTGGCTAAACCCCAATACCTGGAATAGTTGCACAGGATTGACATAGATCAATACCTGGAATAGTTGCACAGGATTGACACAGATCGATACCTGGAATGGTTGTACAGGATTGACATAGATCAATACCTGGAATGGATACACAGGAATACTATAAATCTAATGCTTGTACTAGTTGCACAGGATTGGTGTAATCCAATGCCTGGAATACTTATATAGGATTGGTATAGACCAATGCCTGAATAAGACATGATGATGTACACTCTCATGTCCATTTTAACCAAAGTCTGTTTAGCAGATTGGCTAAGGCCAATAAGTGTAAATGAGAATGTCTCATGGGTGACATATCAAGATAATGAGTGTCACAAGAGAATGTCTCATGGGTGACATATCAAGATAATGAGTGTCACAAGAGAAGTTTGATATGATGGTATAATATGGAGGATAAATGATATACATATTCTTCCTATTCCTTATTAAGAGAATGCTTTAAATTGCTTATCATCTGCCTAGTTTTATATTCTTAATTGCAATAATAATGTTTTGGCGGAGAGTTATATCTCTCGCTGGGGCAATTTACAATTGTCTCACCCCTGTGGGAAAACATTTTTTAGGTATGCATGGAAGGCAAGGCAGGAAATCCCTAGAACAGAGATGAGCAGAAGCAACAGCAACAACAAGGACAGCAATGAGATCTCAGGTGGAGATATTGTCTGTCAAGTCATATAGATAGTAGTCCGATGTGTCGTCTCTGTACTCTCAGGTCCTCGGAGTTTTAAATGATTCAATCGGAGTTTTGGCTTAATGCCTCAAAGTTTTATACTGCCTGTGTATATTTGTTAACAGGGCAGTCAATGTTGTAATCCTTAAAAAAGAATTGTACAGGCTGTGTACTTGTGATCCAGGATGAAATGGAAACACTTTGGTTCTTGGTTAAAGAGTTTTCCTATGAATGGATCTCTTTGCAAATGGTTTTAATTTTTAGTGATTTTCAGTAATTACGCTGCAAATAATTCGCTTCCGTATTAGTTAATTCTGTTTTCGCGAGACGGTCGTTACAGATACCTTCAACTTGAGCATAAGGCAGTGACATTAAGCATGAACCCGACTGAGATTCCGTCCGATTGTTGACTCTACCATCCATGGCACGACTCGAGCAGCAAAGAACCTGAGGCAAAAATGAGACCAACCAGGGATCTCGTCACTCTCACTAAAGGAGAGACCCAAACCCCGAAGGGAGAGACAAACGCCGAAGGAACACGGTGAGAAGAAGGCAAGAAACTACCTAGAACCATGACCAAAACAAAAGGCAGGGAGCCGACATAGACTGAACTGAAAAATAGAGCGAAAGCAGCAAAGCGAGAAACGCCCGCCCCCAGCAGATCCACGCCAAAAGCTTCGTGGTGGCCACCTCCTTGCCTCCACCAAGCGACCAGCTTCGCCGGAGACGAAGCCACCGCCCAGGAAAGCGCCGCCCCACCACCCTGAAGCCCCGATTTAAAGGCACAGAGGACGAAGGTGACTGAGAGGAGAGCTAGCCAGCCACAGCCCCAGCGCCGCACGATCTGCGAAGAGGAAAGTCGCCCGAAGAACGCCCAGGGGGAGAGGGTGGCTACGCGCCGGCAGCCGACCACCTCCCCCGAGTGGGAGAGTCGCGCACACGAACCCTAGCCGCCTCCGGAGAGTCGTGCAATCCCGAGCTCCTGTACTGTGCGTAGAGTTAATTTTACTTGTATTTTATCATTAAGTATATGTATATCATTGAGGTAGAGATCATATCCTATCACAATATGTGAAGCCGAGCCTTTGGATGTTGACCTGTTGCTAGTAAACCGACTAGGCTTACTAATTGAGCAACTAATGAGCACAAAAGGGGTACAACACACAGACTTCCCAAGAACTCTTTCATTCTAATACTAATCTCACCCAACCACGCGTACTGCATAATTTTAATGGATTAGTATTGGTATATAAGGAAATGTTATTAAGAAAAGTCTCGGGCCCGATTATCCAATTTGGCACTGGTCATTCCCGCCACGGGGTTGAGCCGCACCCAACTAAACCAGTTTGCCTAACGTACATCCAGATACAACATGTAAGCAAAAGCAAGCCGAAAACAGATCCTCGTTGAGTTGGACGATGTTTGGCTTCGATAGGTTATCAATGAAGGGGCTAAGACTCCATGAGAACGGCATAAATAGACCCGCAAGATCGAAATCTTCATTAGGCGGCATAACACTTCTCCTTTATATGCACCACCGGAAGGGAACAAGGCGGCTCAAACCTTGGCTGCTTGGGCGAAGAAGAGGAATGGTCTATTCATGAGCACGCAGGATCGTAATGGTCAAACCAGCATGACGAGGATTAGGGTGCTCGTGTGATCACCCCTTACACCTCTTTTTGTTTTTTTCGGCCGGAGGTATACGTTTATTTTTATGAGTTTTTGGTTGAGATCTTTGTCTCGTTCTAGGAGGGTTAAACCCAATACTTGCTCGTAGCAGGGTCGAGATGGATACACCCTTGCATTAAATTAGAAAGAAAAGAAAAACAGATGAGGATAACGTCCAAAGACAACCGGTAAAATAAGGGATGTATCAATCACCATGAGTTTCTTTACTCCCAACCAATATGGCAGTGGACGTGGGAAAAGGGAAGTGACCGTGCAGTGTTCGCTTCATCCCCTGCAACTCTTTTGTTATTCTTATTCGTTCTTCTCCTTGTTGTTTGTGTATATTCTTTTCATTTCTTCTTTAGGGTACCGTAGACTGTAGCGCCCTCTCCACTCTCCAGCCGCCTGCAGTGAAAATGACCAACTCAACTCACAACTTGAAAACAGGGGACGGTGGATGACAGGATGATGAAAGGGGACCGGTAGGAAGGAGAGAGAGCGGTGTCAGTGGCGCCACATGACAATTGGTAGGATTATGACTCGCTGGGCCACATCGCCAACATTTCAATAATGAGTGGGCAATTATAATGCTGGATACAGATTCCAATTCGTTCTATCGTCGTCACGCCCACCACCGGAACCCGACGGCGACCTCCTCCGCAAGTTGCATTACCTTATCGTTTCACGACGTGACTCACGCGCGCGACGACAACGACGGGGTGTTTTGTCCTTTTATTAACTCGCTGTCTCTTTCCCTCTGTGTGTGAGACGCTACAAGACGTTTGCTTGCTGGATTTCCCCGATTGCCCTCTCATGTATAGTTCGGCCCCATGCATCTTTCCACAGTGAATCAGACGATCTCACTTCCGCCAGGGGCGAGCGAATGCAGCAGAGAGATGCAGCAAGATGTTTCTCTCCTTGTCGTCGTCGCAGCAGCTAGCTGCAACTTGCAAAGTGGCCTTAGCCGAGGGGCCAACACAGTGAAAGCTGCAGAAACCCCTCCACGCACCAACATGAACGATCGCTCGCAATAAGTTCATTGGAGTAGGGCAACAACATACAAATGGGATGGCAAAGCTAAGAATGCTGCAGTAGGGCAACAACATACAAATGGGATGGCCCCAGTTTTCTTTAGTTTTGGATAGAAGAGGATGGAGCCGGGTCATCGCGCGTTTGGCCCATCTTCAGCAACGACCTAACTGGGCAATATCCTCGGTCTGTGGTTCCTGTGCTATGATTAGATTCTATAAGGGTTTGTGGCTCCTGTGCTATGTCCCCGCCGGTTTGAAAGTTAAATTTTGGGCAGGCGCACGTGATGTCAAGCGCAGTGACGCACCTCTAAAATCAATTTCCAAAACTGTCGTCCCAACTAACGGATACCTCTAGCCCTCATAACGTGACAAACAATGATTGTGTGACTTTTTTTTTTTTTGGTAACATGTCAGCTAGAGCTGACTACATGCAGGTAGTAGAAGATAGATGGAAGTCCTCAAGATCTTTGAGGCAGGACATTCTAGCCATTGTTCCTCTTGCTCTGATTGCTTGAGATGCCTCTTGGCCAGCTGGTCCGCCAGTTTGTTTTGATCTCTTCGCCTGTATACGACGTCCCACGAGCTTTGGTGGAGTATATGTTGGATGAAGTACACTAGAAGAAGGTTTTTTTTTTTTTTTTGGGGGGGGGGGGTTGTTGCTGCTTATTGACCCATTGGACTGCGTTTCTTAAGTTACTTATCACGATGCATCTAAGGATGTTTTTGGCTTTCGCATAACTGAGACCATCCAGGAGGGCTCTCAGTTCACCATCCATCAGATCAAAACCTGAATACTTGATTGCCTTCCCCACGAGCCAATGACTAGAAGTGTCCTATAGGACCATGCTTGTAGTCTTGATTTTCCTCCCATTGTCAATAGCCGTGTCCACATTCAGGAGAGAAAGGGGATTATGGATGGATGTGGCGGGCGGGATATGAGGAGATTGCTGTTTGTGCATCACATCAGTTTTCCTGAAAGTTGCTTGTGGAGTGACCAGGCACACCTGGCAGTTCGACTCTAGAACCTTCAAAGGAATTTTCTTACCCTCGAAGGTTGATAGGTTCCTGTCCTTCCATAACCACCATCATATTATGGCAAAGAGGGATCTCCAATCATTTTGTTCGGTCTTCTAGTAAGGTTATATTCGATCCAGATAATGGTGGAGGCAGGTTGGAAGAATAATAAGGTGGTGTCATTTGGTATCATCAGCTTCCACATTTGTTTTGCAGTTGGGCAATCACGTAGAGCGTGCAACACTGATTCATCTGACCGGTGACAGTGTGGGCAAGTCGACGTATCTGCCATCTTGCGTTTAAACCTCATGCCATTGGTGAGTAGTCTGTCATGATAAATTAACCATAAGGTTGTCTTCATTCGTAGTTGGATAGGAAGCTCCCAAATTGCAGAGAGCGTTCTTGTGTTTTTGTAGTGTTGCATGTTGGAAAGGATTGAATATGCTGAACCAGGTGTATAGATCCCATCAGATGAGTGTATCCAGATTATGCGGTCTTCTCCTTGCTCCTGGAAAGGTGTAGGCATGCTAGAAATGTTCCTTAGTGAGGTGTTAGTAAACCAGACATTAAGAAAGTCCATGTCCCAACTTCCTTCGGTAAGAACTAGGCTGGATACCATTAGGTCTGTGAGCTCATTAGGAATCGAGAGTCCGAGCTTCAAGGTAGGGGTTAGACCCTCTCCTACCCATGCCTCCGACCAAACATTTGTCTGTGCACCTGACAGTGGGGTTAGTCTTGAGTTAGAGGTAATGAAGGGGATTGCTGAGTGGATGCTTCTCCATGTGTGCGAGCCGGAAGCATGGCTATTGGTCGTTCTAGAGTATTTAGCTTGCATCAATCTCACCCAAGGTACTTTCCTACATTGCAAGAATTCCCATGCTAGCTTCGTGGTAAGGGATGAGTTAAACGCTCGCGCTTTCTTGATTCCCAAGCCACCGTGAGAACGTGGCTTTGTGATTTGTTTCCACACTACTAGGCTCAGACCTTTAGTTGTAGAGGAGCCTGTCCAGATGAAGTTTCTTATCAGTTGATCAATACGGTCGGAGACAGAGGCTGGAAGCTGGACCAACTGCATGGTATAGCAGGCTTGTAAAAGTAGGACCGAGTTGGCAAGTGTAACCCTACCCGTCAGGAACAGGAGTCTATTCTGCCAGTTCATAACTTGGTTATGTATCTTATCTACCAGAAACTAGAAGTGAGCTTTACTCTTTTGTCTGTGGAGGATTAAAATCACTAGGTGACGACCCAGGTCCTCAGTTTCGAGGATGTTTAGCTTCCTGGATACTTGGGTTTCGACCATTCATGGAGTATTGAAAGAATAGAAGATGGAGGATTTCTCGTGGGATAGAAATTGTCTAGAGGCCTTGTTGAAGCATCTGAGGCATCAATTGATAATCTTTGCATGTCAGATCTAAGCTTCCCCAAACAAAATGATGTCATATGCAAAACTAGCATGTGAAAATGCGAGTTTCTGCCTAGAGAGGATTATTAGTTTCTACGAGCCATTAGAAACTTCAACATTGATTAATTGACTAAGCCTTTCAAGGCATAACACAAAGAGATAGGGTGAGATTGGGTCCCCTTGTTTTACTCGACATAACGGCTGAAAGGAGCCAATCAGTTCTCCATTCCAGAGGACCGAGGTGGTGCTAGCTTTGATTAGGTTCATGATGATGCTGATGATGTTGCATGGGATAGCAGTTCTGAGAAGTGCATCTTCTATGAATGGCCAGCTAAGCTTGTTAAAAGCTTTCATGAGGTCGAGTTTGATTGCCATGGAGTGTTTTTTGCATTGCTTGGACTCCATCGAGTGCACAATCTCTTAGATGAGGACTATGTTGTCGCTTATTTTCCTTCCTGATATGAAGCTTGACTGGAAGGGGGAGATCCACTCATTCATATGCAGCTTGAGCTTGGATGCAATGATCTTTGAGACCAACTTGGTACAAACATTATTAAGAGAGATTGGTCTGAGATGGGAGCATGTCTCCTGGGCCTCCACCTTGGGAATAAGGATAAGAGTTGAGTCCACGCAACCCTGTGCAATAGGAGAGCCTAGGAAAATTTCTAAAATAAAATCACACACCTAGTTCTTGAGGAGGTCCCAGTTCCGCTAAAGGAAGAAGGAGTCAATGCCATCGGGCCCAGGAGCCTTGAGAGGTACCATAGCACTGAGGTTCATCCATATTTCATCTAAGGCGGGGCAGCAGGCAAGTCGATGCATATCAGAGGCATTTAGCTTGGGAATTCACCGATAAAAAGGCTGCTGGCTCGCTGCCTCTTGACAAGATGCCGCTCTTGGTAAACGTTAGAAAAGAAGGAGAGGACAAGCTACTTATAACTTTTGAACCGTGATTATTTTTTGAGATTATGAAATAGGCAAATAAATTTGTTTTTGCTTATAACTTTTGAACCGTGATTATTTTTTGATAAAACAAAAATCATTAGATTTGTTATGAAACTTTCCAACAAGACTAATGTTGATATCTTTTTGATAAAAAAATACAAAAGTAATACATAGAAGTAGAGGTGATGTGATGAAAGAAAAAATTGTTTTGTTTATAATTTTTAAACTGTGATTAATTTTTAAATGAAATAAAAAATGGTTGTTTGACGCCCAAAAAGTTAACAAATATATGGATAAATTGGCACTCAACGGTTAATTGACACCCATAAATGGTCCATTGAGGCCCACAAATGGTTCTTTGACACCCAAAAATATAAAAATGGCACCCAAGTAAATATTGTACGTGCTAAATCATATTTAAGGTAATTGACAATAATAAACAACGTAACGATGCCTAAATAGGTTTGTTTGACACCCAACACCAGCTTAATTGTGCCCAATTATGGTTGTACACATTAAATATGATGCGATGGTACTTCATACCAACAAAAACTTGATGATGCTCAAAAATGGCTAATTGACACCCAAAGATCATTGTTTGATGCTCAAAAATATTTCATTGATATCCTGAAGTATAAAAATGGTGCCGAAGTAAATATTGTACTCACTAAATCACATCTAAGGTAATTGACAATAAAAAATCATGTAATGATGTACAAATAGGTTTGTTTAACACCCAAAATAATTTAATGACGGCTAAATATGGTTATACACATTAAATAGGGTGTAGGTAACTTGATGACGCCCAAAAATATCTAGCTAACACCCTAAGATGGTTAGCTGACGCTTAAAAATGATTCATTGACGCCAAAAGTATAAAAATGACACCCAAGTAAATAGTGTACGTGCTAAATCACATATAAGGTAATTGACAACCAAAAACAACATAACGACGTCTAAATAGGTTTGTTAGACACCCAAGAACAACTTAATGGTGCCTGAAATATGCTTGTATGCATTAAATAAGGTGTAAGGTACTTCACACCCAACAACAACTTGATGGCGCCCATAAATAGCCAAATGACACCTAAAGATGGTTAATTGATGCCCCAAAATAGTTCATTGACACTATATCTATAAAAATTCCGCCCAAATAAGGTAATTGGCAACTAAAAATAATGTAATGACGTCCAACTAGGTTTGATTGACGCCCGACAATTTTAACAATTTTTTGCACTATTTAACGATTTTAAAGTGCTATTTAGTCATTTTAGGAGTTTCAACTATTTGTGGGTGTATCACCAATTTTTGGTACTTTCAGTCGCTTTTGGGTGCTATATAGTCATCTTTAGGCGCCTTTAGCTATTTTTAGATGCATATTCACTATTGTTAAGCACTTAATTTTTCGACGCATATTTATCAATTTTTGTACGCTTTAACAATGAATACATCCTGATTATCATGAATACATACCTACTTTCTTCATGTCCTCCAATTACTTATCAAACTTTTCATCTCTTATGTCTTCTCTCACTTCCCTCATATTCCCCCACCACTTTTCTCCTCACTTCTCTAATCTTCCATCATCACTTCCATCCTTTTTTTACCTCTTTCCTTAAAAGTATATTAACATTACTCTTGTTTGAATATATTTTTTAACACAAATTTAATGGTTTTTATTTCATTCAAAAAATCTTCATGGTTTAGAAATTATAAACAAAATAATTTTCTCTCTCATCACATCACCTATACATATCACTTTTGTATTTTTTGTAAAAAATATATCGATATTACTCTTATTAAAATGTATTTTTTATAACGAATCAAATGGTTTTTATTTCATCAAAAAATGCATCACGGATCAAAAGTTATAAACAAAACAAGTTTATTTATCCATTACGCAACCTACTCCAAACCATCTAATTAAAACCTGTCACGTCACACCCCCAAATCGACTTATCCTCAACAAACCACCCAGTCGGCCGCACATGAGGTGAGCATTACGCTCTCTAGGCATGACCAAATGTGACCAACATATTTTCGGTTTTGAAATATCAAAAAACCCAATATTTGGATTCAATATGATGGATATTGTACAGGAGCCCAACGATGGCAGGTTTGTGGTTTAACAGCTGCCTCCAAGACTGTGTCAGTGCACTGGAAGGAGCCGAGTACCATGTCAGTACGCTGAGGTCAAGTGTTGATGGGAAATATCATGGTTGTTACGTAAACAATCTTTCATTGTCCTTTAATTCTATTTGGACTTGTTATTGTTGCATTCCAGTCACTTTTTGATAACCTCCCATTTTGTGATGTTATCTGACTAGTTTTCCTCAGTTTTTCATACTCTTTCTTAGTTAAATTAGATAGAATATTTAACTTTCTACTGTTATGTAAATATACCATTAGATTAACTTCTCATTTTCACTTCTTACAGAAAAGTACAAAAAAATTACAAAACTCCGAAACGGTCCCAAGACCGAATGGAAGCCAAATGGTCCCAAGACTGAATGGAAGCCAAACGGTCCCAAGACCGAATGGAAGCCAAACGGTCCCAAGATCAAATGAATACCAAATGGTCCCAAGACCAAATGGAAGTAAAACAGTCCCAAGACCGAATGGAGAACAAACGGTCCCAAGACCGAATGGAGACCAAACGGTCCCAAGACCGAATGGAGATCAAACGGTCCCAAGATCGAATGGAGACCAAACGGTCCCAAGACCGAAAAAAGGTCAAATGATCCCAAGACCGAATGGAGGTCAAACAGTCCCAAAACCAAATGGAGATCAACTGGTCCCAAGACCGTATGAAGCTACTCGACCCCAAGATCGAATGAAAGCAAAACATTTCAGACCGAGAGGACTCAAACGGTCTCCAGACCGAGAGAGTCCAAATGGTCTCCAAACTATGTGAAAATCCAAACGGTCTCCAAGACCATTTGGACCCACATACCCCAAACCATTTAAAGGTCACTCAAAATCCTATAAATAGAACCCAAAGGGGTCCTCACATGGGGAGTTTTTTTTCAAACGTCCAAAGGCTGCCTCTATTGTTTCAGATCTATTCCATCCTTCACCCACTGCCCCGAGGCTGCCGGTATGAGATTCATACTCCATCTCCAAGATACTTTCTCTCTCATGAACAAAGAAGGTGGGAAGAGGAGGATTCATCATCAAGCATGCTATGAAGTGTGAAGATCATTGCTCTCTCTCTCCAAGGGGTCGACCTTCATCCCTCCTTCATGGAGATGATGCTCTCTCTCTCTATCTTCTCACCCCCTTCTTTGTTCTTGCCATGAGCGAGTAGTCTCATACACTAGGGTGTGGGGAGTAGCCCCACTACCCATGTTTTCATTTCATACATTATATTTCTTGAGTTTGCAATAGAAAAACACTATCTTTTTAGTTCAACATCATTCATTTAATGAATGCTAGTTGCTTGATCACCAACTTGTATTATCTATTATCTTTTAGTGCAAATTATCTGTGTTTGTACTTCTAGATTCGAATATTGACTACTTGTTGGTTCTAGATTGTATGTAGTCACCATACATTTGGTTTGGTATCTAGGAGAATTTCTCAAGAAGTGAAGTAAACTCACCTCCATCGTTGTACATTCATACTATGAAATGGAATCAGCTGACGTATGAAAGTACAACCTTGACGGGTCGAGGAACAAACTTTGCGAGGGGAGTGATGCAAAGTAAGTGACCATTCATCTGGGGATGGCTGGCATTGCAACACTTCCACATTTCTTGTAGTTAGTTATCTGAAAGGAGGCTAAGACTACAAAGATACTAATTGTTTAGACTCTTTTCTTTGCAAGCCGAGCTATTGTGATGTATGTTTTGATCCATGAGTAGTGGTGGCAAAAGCCAATCACATCCTAGTGGTTTCTTAACATTGTTTGCAACCACAAATTTACTTTCTTGCTTTTACTTTACTTGCACTTAGTTTAAACAACGAAACCAACTCTTTGATCTAAATACCAACTGTTAAGGAGTTAAATGAAATTCTAATGTTTTCTATCTTGTTGATCTTAACAAGACAGTTGTCCTGTGGATTCGACCCTTAACTATACTACGATAAGACTTCCACGTATCCTAGCATACGTGGGTGGAGTTTTTAATCTAGTATAAGCAAGTCTAAACCTAAAATATTTACTATCTTTAGGATTTTTAGTGGTGCACACAACTCCACGCAAGTGGAAGCTCCATTAAAAATTGGTGATGTTGCCGGGGACAACGAAACATTTTAATTTCATTTATCATCTTGCTAGTTGGTTAGGGTTTTACACTTTTCCTTTAAACATTACTCCATATTCTCTTAATTTCATCATATCTCCTGCATCATCTGAAAAGTGTTTTTCTTCCTCTACTCAGGTAGAAGATGTGTATGCAACCATCGCATAATCTCGGATTCTCCCCTGATCCAGAGTACAACTCTGAGGTAGAGAGAAGTTTCCACCGCCGCATTAGACTTAATCGTCAAAGAGCCAGACAAATGGCCGAAGATCAACGCCAAGCTGCACTAGTGATGGAAAGGGTCAACGCTGCCAAAGCAGCCCAACGAGCGCAGCTCATCGCCGACACACGCGCCCAAGTTCAAGCTGAAGTACGGGCTGAAGAGCAAGCCTGCATCCGTGCTGAGAATGAAGCAGCCAAGGCTGCTGATCAACTGTTGGTAAGAAGTAAGCAACTACGGGACTATGCTATTCCCAAGAACTATGAAGACAACCATGCAGTCCAACTACCACTCATCGACACTCCTAATTTTGAGATTAGGACACAATGGATCCAAATAATGCAGGGCATCTCATTTTCTAGAAGTGTTGGAGATGACTACATGGACCATTTGAAGAGGTTCAAAGCTCTTTGCAGGTTGGTACCACAAGCTGGAACAACCATGGACGCAGTCATGCTCAGACTCTTCAATTTCACCTTGTCTGGAAGAGCACTCAGCTGGTACAATTCTTTGGATGGGGAACCAATCACCACCTGGGATCCCTTAGAAGAGAAGTTCTTGGAGAAATTCTTCCCGCTTCACTAACCTACCAAATAAGAGGACAAATCAACCAATTCCTTCAACTACCGGGAGAGTCACTGGATGACTCATGGGAAAGAGTCAAGGAACTCTTGAGGAAATGCCCTCACCATGGAATCTCACAAAATCAACTCATAGAAACTTTTTATAGGGGAGTAAGTGATGAAATTAAAAAGTTCCTAGATTCCTCATCTGGAGGAAACTTTATGAGATAGAACTACGAAGACGTCTGGAGAATCGTCACTCTCGGAGCAGAATATCAATCCAATTGGGGGAGGGTGACCATAGGAGGAGTTCTAAAGGTTTGTAAAGCTGAAGAATCTACGGAAATGAAAGCCATAGCCGAAGCTTTGAAAACCATAGCCAACAAACAACAAGCCCTCGAAGCATCATTTGGGGAGTATGACAGAAAGAAGACCCCCCAACAAGCTAAAGAAGCCACAAGAACTTGTGAGGCTTGTCATGCATCAGATCATCCCACATTGTCATGTGGTCTCCTATACAATGTAATGATGGATTTACAACCACCTCAACTACAATATGAGTCAATCATTGAACACCATGAGGATAAGATGCCAGAACAAGTAAATTCCATTCATTCCATACCAGGACAAGTTTACTACAACCCAAATCAACCAAGAAATCATCCTAGTTTTCCATATGGAAATCCTACCGGGACTGCTAACCCATAACATCAAACACAAGGTGGATCCTCCAACAGACTACCACCTGGATTTCAAAGCAACTACAACCAAAATCAAGGGAATCTTAGAAACAATTTCTAGAGATCCAACTACCCAAGAAATCCCTCTGCATACTACCAATATACTCACCCTCCTCTACACCCACAATTACAACAAACTCAGCTGCAACAACCACAACAACCTCAGTTTCCAACACCTCAACAAAAACCACCTCAAGGGTAGCAGCAACTCACTCAATTTCAACAGAAGAATGCCCCACCACAGCAGACTGATGAACTGTCCTTGATAAGGCAAATGCTGCAATCACAGCAAACCCAGCAAAAAGTTGTGGAAACTCAGTTAGCACAGATAGCAGCTCAGCTGAAACCTCCATCGGGCACTTTTGTTGGCCAGCTAGAAGCAAATCCAAGACATGATCAACATAGACCAGAACAATTAAATGCTATTACAACAAGGTCTGGTCGTGCTCTTACTGAAGCCATCTCAGTAAATCAAGAAGAAAGGGATGTAACTGAAATCATACCAACAAAAGAATCAGGTCAAGAAGCTGAAAAAAGGAAAGAAAAGGAACAAGGTCCCAAAGAACCAGAGGTTCCACAATATAAGCCAAGGATACCCTATCCTGGCAGGCTAAAGGAAACCGGACTAGACTCTAGATTATAGAAATTTAAGGAGGCAATGAAGAAACTTTATGTTGATATTCCTTTTCTCGATGCCCTATCTGAAATCCCAGCCTGGTCCAAATATCTGAAGACCCTGCTGTCAAAGAAATATATGACATAGGAGCATGAAACTGTCAAACTAACCCAAACCACTTCTGATATCATTCTGAATAAAATGCCGAAAAAACAGAAGGATCCTGGCTCCTTTGGCATACAATGCTCTATTGGGAACACTTCTTGTAAAAATGGATTGGCCGACTTGGGAACTAGCATATTGATTCAGCCCTATTTTAGGGCTTTATCTTGTGTCATTTTGCATTTCATCCACATCTATACTTGTTAGATTACATGTTATTTCCCCCAATATGCTTATTTCTATCAAATGCACTTATGGAGGCTTTTTGCATGTTTTATAGGTACTTTGTCCACTACTTGATGGCATGGAAAGAGGATGGTCCAATCTAGGGTTTCCTCAGGCTTGGAGGAGCCCAAAATGAGGCCAAAACCACTTCCAACCTACCCCAAGTGGTCAAAGAATGTTTTGAAGCAATACCCTCCATGGATGATCAACTTCAAAGCTCAAATGCATGGGAGAGACACCACCACGACCGTGGTACCCCACCACAGTCGTGGTGGACATGCCCTAAGCACAAAAAATCACTAAAAGTCCCAGAAATTGATGAAAATGGCCAAAACGACCGTGGTGATCAACATGCCTGTGGCCATAGCTCCCCACCATGACCGTGGTGAGCCCCCATGGCCGTGGCCATCCATGTACATATCCCTGTGATCTCCACATTTTAATTCCTATGACCGTGCCCATCCACCACAGCCGTGGTCTACCCTACCCACCACGACCGTTGTCACCCACCACGGTCGTGCTACTCACAAAATCCACCCATTTTCCCACTGTTTTCCCCATTTTGCCCCTACTTAACCTAGTGCTTCCCCCACACCTATATATACCTAGGTGGAGGCTCAGGCATGAGGTTAGCTACCTTCCACCACCTCCTAGCTCCCCAAATCGCCATCCACTACATTCCACTCCATATCCACCTCAAATCCACTCCATTTCACCATTACCACCGCCAAATCACTAGTTTAGACTAGTTCCTACCCATAATCCCCTTCATTCTTCACCCTTGCACCCGGAAGGAGGATGACCTACAGATACTGGAGAGGAGTATTTCAGCCACTACTTCGAGCTCCACGGCCACCTCTATCTCTTTCTTCTCTCTTTTTATATTTTCCATTTCTATGAGTAGCTAGGCCCTTGTGGGTGGGCTGTTTGGGGGAAATTATGTTACTTTGATACCATGTTGGGGTAAAATGACATGTAAACGTTGTAATTACATTTTTTAATGATTATATTCTATTTCTATCTCATTCTCCATGGATTGCTTGTTGGTTTGTGTGTGAAATCACCTAGGAATTTAGGCAAATTGCTTATATGTGTGAATTTTGGGATTTGCCCCTAGGTCCAATTCTTGGATCCCTAGGTTGCCTCCCATCTTCCTACATCCTAATCAATCTCCCTAAACCTAAGTGAGAGATCTAAGTAGCTAGATTAGGTAATTCTACTGCAATTAGCATGGATCCTTTTCAAGGCTAGAATGTGGGGGAATTGGGGTCCAAAACCCTAATATCACCTCCCCATTACTACCCTCAGCCCCTAATTTCCCTAGGAATTCCCAATCTAGAAACCTAGACTTTATTAGACTCTAATTGAATTGAACCTAACCCCTAACCCAATTGAGCCTCGTAAGGGTAGTAGGGGGTGTTAGGGACTAGTTCCCCTATGCACAACCTAGCATATCCATGGTCAGTTAGTAGCTTAGGTTAATTCATTAAACTCTAACTTGTTGTTTGGTTTGGATAATCTAAATGGAATCATAATGTTCATATGTCACCCCCAACTTAAGTGATAAGTTCATACCCCTAAACAACCCACACATCTCTTTACTGCTTAAAACCTTAGTTTTGTGCTTGCTTAGCTTAATTATTTCTTTTCTTGCTTAGTTAGCTTCTTTCCTTGCTCTTGCCTTGTTCATGCTAGCTTAGCTCTTTAATTTCTCTTTTACTTCTCTCTTGCTTGCCTTCGTGTAACTTTCCTTTTCATAACTAGATTAGTCTTTCCTTGCTTGCTTAGTCTTAATCTAACCTAGGGTTAACATATATTTCATTCTCACCTTTAATTGCTTGCTTGTTCATAATAGTTTAACAATCAAAATCACCTTTAAACCCTTAACCCTAGTCTCTGCAGTAGGAACCTAGATAAACTAACCTAGCTCTAGTACCCCCTCTTTTCCCTATGGATCGACCCTATACTTACCACCTTCCTATACTATGACACGACCCCGTGCACTTGCGGGTGTACTTGTTTTAGTAGACGTAGGTGTGTTAGTTAGGTTTATAAATTTTGAAAGCAAAATCCAATCACGTGTGTTCCGACCTCGTGGGGTGCATCTAGTCAGGTCAAATCATCTAGTGTGTTGCACCTCTAGAGGAATCACACCACATATCAATTATGCCATTTTCCATGTGGAAAAGATTGGGGTTTATTGACTTGTTGCCTACAACAATGACCATCCATCTCACTGATTCCACCATTACTGCTCCCCTGGGAATTATTGAAGATATTCTAGTGAGAGTGGGGTGGGACTCTTATGTCCCTTGTGATTTTGTCATTATGAATATAAAAGAAGACCTAAGGTACCCGATAATATTTGGTAGACCCTTCCTCGCCATAGCTAGAGCATTAATTGATGTCAAGGTTGGCACAATTACCTTGAGGTTGGGTAAAGAAACTATTCAATTCAGGGTTTTCAACATCCTGAAGAGCCCTAGTATCCATGAAGTGGTTTTTCTACTTGAAGCTATTGATAAAATGTCTCAACTCAAGCAAGCAAATCCAGAACCAGTAGATGCCCTAGAGGATGCTCTAATAAATCCGGAAGCTGAATTTTCAACCAACGAGTTAGTTCAGCAATGCCTGTAATACTTGGAGCAGGCTGAAAAAGCCCCATAAGCTACTTTTGAAGAACTAAAATCTGTCTCTATGTTAGAGACAACAGAACTACCCAAAGCCTCAGAAATGAAAACTCTACCAGCTGGGCTCAAACATGTCTTCCTAGATTAAGAAAAATTATGTTCAGTTATCATTAGCTCCTCTCTGATTGATGACCAGGAAGAAAGGCTTCTCATTGAATTAAGGAAGCACAAGAAAGAAATTAGATACAAGATGACTGACCTAACAGGCATAAACCCAGCTCTATGCATGCATAAAATACCTATGATAGAATAGTTCAAACCCTCTAGGGAGCACTAGAAAAAACTGAACCCAAATCTGAAGGAGGTAGTTCGCCTCAAGGTTCTTAAACTCTTAAAAGCGGGTATCATCTATCCGATCTTTGACTCTCAGTGGGTTACTCTAGTCCAAGTGGTCCCTAAAAAGGGGGGAACCACTGTTGTCTTAAATGATAAGAATGAATTAGTACCTACAAGGATTGTTACTGGTTGGAGAATGTGCATTGATTATAGAAAATTGAACAAATCAACAAGGAAACACCATTTTACCTTACCCTTCCTTGACGAAGTCCTTGAGCGGCTAGCCCACCAAAAAAAATTCTACTACCTCGACGGATATTCTGGGTTTTGCCAAATCCCAATTCACCCCGAAGACCAAGAAAAATGACATTTACTTGTCCTTTTGGAACATACGCCTTCAGAAGGATGCCCTTCGGTCTATGCAACGCACCTGCAACCTTCCAAAGATGCATGACTGCTACCTTTGCAGGATTAACCGAAACCATTATGGAGGTGTTCATGGATGATTTTTCAGTATACGAAGACTCTTTTGATAACTTCCTGCTCAACCTAAGTAAAGTCTTACAGAGATGCGAGGAAACAAACCTTATCCTAAACTGGGAAAAATGTCACTTTATGGTGACCGAAGGTGTTGTCCTCGAACATTGAGTGAGCTAAAGAGGAATCGAAGTAGACAAGGAAAAAATTGTTGTCATCTCAAAGTTGTCGCCACCCAAAGACATAAGGGGAGTGTGAGATTTCTTGGGTCATGTCGGGTTCTATCGGAGATTTATCAAAGACTTCTCAAGAATAGAAAAACCTATGACATACCTATTGACCCAGGATGCCGATTTCAACTTTGACCACCAATGTCTGCATAGCTTTACAACCTTGAAAAATGCTCTAATCTCTGCACTCATTCTAAGAGCGCCTGACTGGTCACAACCTTTTGAAATAATGTGTGATGCTAGTGACTATGCCATAAGGGTTGTGCTGGGGCAGAGAGTAGACAAAAATCCATATGTAATATACTACACATCCAAGACGTTAGATGAGGCACAAAAGAATTATACTACTACTGAAAAGGAATTCTTAGTCGTCATCTACGCTTTCGAAAAATTTCGTTCTTATCTAATTGGATTAAAGGTCATAGTATATACAGACCACTCCGCCATCAAATATCTTATTCAGAAACATGATGCAAAACCCATACTCATCCGCTAGGTATTAATGCTGCAAGAATTTGATCTTGAAATAAAAGATGAGAGCGGAGTGGAAAATGTTGTTGCTGACCACCTAAGTCACATCGAATGTCATGAGGACGACAATGTACCTATCTGAGACTCCCTCCCTGACGACTGGCTTATGAAAATAACCACCAAATTTCCCTGGTACGTTGACATAGTGAACTATCTGGCTACATGAATCATCCACCCTTCCGCCTCTCACCACGATAAAAAGAAATTTCTCCACGATGTTAAGCAATACTTCTGGGATGAACCATATCTTTTTCATCTATGTGCAGATGGACTTTTCCGTCGATGCGTACTGGAAGAGGAAATTACCCCTGTCGTAGAGCACTGTCATTCTGGCCCCACTGGTGGGCACATGATTTCGAAGAAGATCACTCTAAAAGTTCTACAATCAGGTTTCTTTTGGCCAACAATAGCACGAGATTCCTATGATTTTGTAAGATCCTACAATAAATGTCAGCTTTCTGGCGGTATAACTAAACATAATGAAATGCCTCTCACTTTGTGGCAAGAAATTAAACTTTCTGATGTTTGGGGAATAGACTACATGGTCCCTTCCCTTAATCTTATGTATTCTTTTACATATTATTCGTTATGGATTATGTTTCAAAATGGGTAGAAGCTATACCCATCGTATACTGCGATTCCAAGCCGGTCATCAAGATGTTCAAAGATATCATCTTCCCCAGATTTAGAGTCCCCCGCACTATCATATCAGACGGAGGAACCCATTTTCTGGAAAGAAGCTTCGAAGCCATCCTAACAAAATATGGGGTCGACCATAAGGTCTCCACACCTTAACATACACAAAGAAGTGGCCAAGTTGAAGTTTCAAATAGACAATTGAAATCTATCTTAGAAAAAACAGTCAATATACATCATACTAATTGGTCTACCAAGCTCCCTGATGCCCTTTGGGCATACCGCACGACTTACAAAACACCAATAGGAACAACCCCGTTCCATCTTGTGTATGGAAAGTCATGTCATCTACCGGTTGAACTAGAACATAAAGCTTGGTGGGCCATCAAATAGCTGAACTTTGATCTCAAAAGTGCTGGTGAATATAGAAAACTTCAACTACAAGAACTTGAAGAGCTTAGAATGACAACTTACCAAAGTGCCAGAATCTATAAAGAACAAACAAAGATGTGGCACGATGGCCACCTCAAAAGAAAAGACATTGCTGTCAGAGACAAGGTCCTCCTCTTCAATTCCAGACTTAAAATGTTCCCTGGAAAGCTCTGCACGAAATGGTCTAGACCTTTCACAATTAAACACATGTACCCCACAAGAGCAGTAATCATCCTTGATAATAATGGTGGAGAACGGACAGTTAATGGCCATAGATGGAAGAGATACTACACACCAGTAGAAAAAATACCAAGACAAACTACCAAGATCCACGTTCCCTCAGCATCGACATAACAAAATCAGATTTTTTTCGGGCGAGCGAAATAAAACCCAAGTGCTACTTGGGAGGCAACCCAAGATCTGAGTACCACCATTTTATTTTTTCCTAATCTTTTCGTTTGACTTAGGCTTATCTTATTTAATCTAAAAATATAAAATTCACATGAATAAAAAAAACAAGCATAAAAATATAAAATTAAAAAACCTAACGGTTTTGAAACCATTTGGACTCAAACAGTCTTGAAACCATTTGGAACCCAAACGGTCTCGAAACCGTTTGGAACCCAAACGGTCTCGAAACTGTTTGGACCCCAAACGGTCTCAAGACCGTTTGCCCTTGGGAATTTGTATCGACACCCAACATTTTCTATAAATATAACCCCCCATCATTTTCTTTCCCTTGATTCTCGATTACTTTAAACCCTCGCACAAACCCTATTCCATTCTGTTCCTCTGCTCCTGACTCCTATTCGCTCTACGACCATCGCCGACATCGCTGACGACACCACCATTTCTCCACGCCCCTTTGGCGACTTCATCTCCATCGTTCTCACCATTCGTCACTTCATAACCGTCGTCGTCACCTTCACCCTCAGCACCGTCGCCTTCTTCGTCTGCATCAGCAAGGTAGGACCAGCCAAAGTTGTTGATTCTAGCGCTAACGATGAGTTCTTCCTTCATCGGTGCCATCTTCGATGCCGACACGCACGTTGCCACCATCATCCGCTGCTTCTGCCCATTTTACAACTGACCACCAACAACCCCGAAATTTCACCTTCCTCGCGGTTTTGACCGTTTAGAGCCAAATGATCTTGAAACCGTTCGGAGCCAAACAGTCTTGAAACCGTTTCGAGCTAAATGGTCATAAAATCGTTTAGAGCCAAACTGTCTTGAAACCGTTTGGAGCCAAACTGTCTTGAAATCCTTTGGAGACAAACGATCGTGAAACTGTTTGGAGCCAAACAATCTTGAAACCATTTCGAGACAAATGGTCGTGAAACCATTTGGAGCCAAATGATTTTGAAACCGTTTGGAGCCAAACGGTCATGAAACCGTTCAGAGCCAAATGGTCATGAAACCGTTTGGATCCAAATGATCTTGAAATCATTTGGAGTAAAAACCGTTCGGACCCAAATGGTTTTAGAAAATATGATTTCACCCTGAAAATGATTTCATTTTTCAATGCTAAAATTCTTTACACAATTTAACATATATACTCTTTCGATTATAGAATGGCCTCCCCTACAAAAGAAGCCACCGGAACCACTGATGCTCCCTTCTGGACAAGGGAGCAACTGATGGAAGACCACGCAAAACTCCAACACGTCATGGACACTTATGAAAAGGCCGGAAAGGTCCCACCAAAAGTTGACCTGGTTTAAGTCTTGAATGAAATTGACCGAATCAACATGTGCCTACCCGAAGACCCTATTGAAGAAGTGGAGGAGATTTCATCCAGTGACGAAGGTTCGGAGTACGAGCCAACTCCTGAGTAGGAATCCCCATCCACAAAAACAAAGGGGAAACAAAAGACCAAGGAAGCCCCAAAAGAACAACCAACAAAGAAACGAGCCAGGAAGTAGGTACATCCCGCCACTGCAAGGGAACAAACCCTGGCGGGATACATTCCATCAATCCCTGCCGCTCCCACCACCACCGTTGCCCCTGCTTTCAGCACCATCACCACCACATCACCATCACCAGTAGATCTTTTCATCCACACCCTGTCGTCTATTGACAAGTCCCTGAAGCCAACAAAGTATGTTTGCTCGAGAATACTACTAAAGATGGGGATATACGACAGAATCCTCACTTTGCTCGATAACGCCAATCTTTCAAGACTCTGCTTTGTCCCTGAGATTGCTTATGTTGAGCCCACATCTAAATTCTTCACATATCTCAACAAAGAAGTTGTGGACATTACAGATAGATCCAGGGATGGAGGTGACCGTAGGCTGGTCGCCAAACTTTTTGGCAACAAGGTTGTCATAACAGAAAACATGCTAAATGAAATATTTATAGACAACCAGGAGTAGCTGAAGAAGGCCAAAGCCGTAGGCATGGAAAGCTCAGAGTTCAATAAGCATATCTTCTGGAAATCCCTGACAGGGATCCCGACCTACGAGGAAAAAACCTGCAAGGCCTCCAATATTCAATCTGGACTGGTGCGCACATTGCACAAAATTCTTACATGTGCACGTTTCCCCAGGACAAAGGGCGGAAATGTTAGCATTTCCGATCTTTTCATACTCTGGTCCATTCTAAAAGGGCATCCAGTCAACATCAGATGGAAATTGATACACAAGCAGACATCTTACGCCCTCAGGAAAGAAATATGTATGGGAGGTCATATAACATCCATCCTAAAATATCTCAAGATGGACATACTACTCCCCAGGTGCACAAAGATCAAGGGCGACATCCTTACCAATGAGCAGACCTTAAAAAACTCATACATCATCAAAGCAAAGGATGCAAAGATGCACTATATCTTTTGCCCTACAGTAAAATCCTCGAGGACTCTATTTCTACTTCCCGAGCTTGCAGACTACGACAAGGACAAGCTTCTCTTCACCGAAGAGGAGCTTGCGTACCTTCTAGCTTCAGTCAAAATACAAGAAAAGAAATCCAAAGCGAGGCAGACAGAGAACAATATCACTGCCCCAGAAACAAGAATAACAAAAATACCAGTGAAATAACCATCAAAAGGGCATTTGCAGATACAACAACTGTCGGGAACATCGACATCAAAACCAAATCCAGAGGCAGACCCCCCTCCCCAAAGAAAATATCAACACCTCATCACTAGATTCCTTCATCATGAGTCTAAATGATGAACTTACCTCCACCACCACCCCCACCATGCCACCATCCTCCACTGTTCCACAATCCACAACTCTTCCATCTTTCTCCATAGTGATGACCACCACATTTCCTTTCTCTACAACCGCACCACCACCCGCATCTTCCACTCCACCCTTTTTTTCTTCGGGCATCCCACTCCCCACTTCAATGCCCAAATTCACCGCCTTCGCCTCCACCTCCACCGCTTTCCCCTCGAAATTCTCGATTCACTACTACAGAAGTGCCTTTTAGTGTCGGTTGTTTAACCCCCTTTGGCGTCGGTTTCTGAACGACGCCTATGTGGGCGCCGCTAAAAGGTTGGACACTTCAGCGTCGGTTAAAAAACTGACGCCTATTTAACATAAAGGCGTCGGTTTATTATAAAACACCGACGCCAAAAGGGTTCGCGCCACAGAAAACGGCGTCATCTAGGACGCTTTCTGCGTCGGTTATATACTAAAAAACCGACACCGAAAAGTGTCCTAGATGACTCCCATTTCCTGTAGCGCAAACACTTTTGGCGTCGGTGTTCAACAAAAAACCGACGCTGTAAGTCTGTGCTGACGGTTATCGGTAAATAACCGACGCCTATATATATATATTTTTTTATAAATCTGTTTGCAGGCCTGCTGTGGCTGGTCAGCAGGATGAGAACCTGCAGTTCAGTTTTCTGAACTGCAGGTTTACGACATCCATTGATATCAGCCTACAAACAGGCCACAAACCTGCAAAATTAACATAAAAAGATTCACACAAGTAGATACATTCAGACATCAATTCAATTGTCACGTTCACACATATAGAATCATTCAAATACATGTTTTAACATTCAGAAACATTCATTTACAAAGTATCATTCATCATCACTATCAACATCCCAATTATATCTTACAGTTGCCACTGTTTGTACAACTATTGCCCATTCTTCTCTTACTTCATCTAATGCTTCCCTCGTATATGGAGCATGTACATTTTTTAAGTGTTTGCCTATAGTGTGGTCAGTTTTAAACACCTGCAAAGAGAATGATATATATAAGTAATAATATAAAAATAAGATTGATATATTTTATAGTAACTAATGAGACTATATATAATACCTCATGTATGGTATCTATGTCTTTCTTCGCCTGTGTATGGTATAGAACTCTCCTCCAGTATCTCCCTCACAGACTCCTGTGCGGAGAGGGACATTCCAACTCGAGATATCATCTTCCGTTGCCTCCTCCGCAGCAATATCCTTATCTCTGAACGTTTCTCGTAGGATTATGAACCCCTCCTTCCCTCTACTACATCGAAGCCATGCCACAGTTGAACCCTTTCACCGAGCCCTACCCGGCCAAACAGACGTCGCCTGAAGTACCACCGTCGTCGTCGTCTCCACCTCCATCGCAACTTGCTGTGCTAGTCCTGGCAGTTTATCACCCCACATGCTTTCCTCACCAGTTCCTGCCGCTAGACGACCACACAATGGAATCCAAGAGGATATGCAGGCGTTCGCCACAGACTATAGGATGAGTATACTCAGCTTATAGTCTTTGGCGAACTCCTGCATATCCTCTTGGATCCATTGTGTGGTCGTCTAGCGGCAGGAACTGGGGAGGAAGGCATGTGGGGTGATAAACTGCCAGGACTAGCACAGCAAGTTGCGATGGAGGTGGAGACGACGACGACAGTGGTGCTTCAGGCGACGCCTACTTGGCCGGGTAGGGCTCGGCGAAAGGGTTCAACTGCAGCATGGCTTTGATGCAGTAGAGGGAAGGAAGGGGTTCAGAATCCTACGAGAAACGTTTAGAGATGAGGATATTACTGCGGAGGAGGAGGAAACGGTAGACGATATCTTGAGTTGGAATGTCCCTCTCCGCACATCAAGTTGCTCCAGTGCTTCAGTGGGTACATGTGCATCATCAACCTAAAATTTGACAAAAATAAACACACTAAATTAGCATTTGTATTAAAAAAGCAAACATTACTCTAAACGTTTGTATTTTACCATTTTTGCAGCCGCCTCTGCGCATCTGAAAATGTCATTAAAAAGGCAAAAATTTAGCATTTGTATTAACTAGAAAAAGGAAAACATTTAGCATTTGTATAAACTAGAAAAAGGAAAACATTTACCATTTGTATAAACATACATGTCTCTAAAATTGTGATCTTTTATCAATTAACAATCCTTCATTGTGATCTCCGCGCACATATAAGTCATCATTAGCTTCAATATTTTGTGGAGTTGGCAACCCAACTGAGAATGGACTGGAGTCATCATACTTATCATAGTACTCTTCTTCATCTATAGGATCTTCAATGAACTGTCTTTTACCATGAAGAACAACCGACCATTTATCATTTGCAGGATCATCGATATAGAATATTTGTTTTGCCTGTGATGCCAATATGAATGGTTCAGCCTTCTCGCCAATCATTTCAAAGTTCACCAAAGTGAAACCCAATTCATCCACTATAACTCCTTTGGTGTTATCAACCCAATTACATTTAAAGAGCGGAATATTGAAATCTATGTAGTCAAACTCCCAAATGTCTTCAATGACACCGTAATATGACATTTTAGCTTCACGTGGACTCTTATCCTTTGCACTTGCAAAGTACATAGTTGACGCTTGAAGAGTGACCCCACTATTTTGGACGACACTCTTATCATCTTGGCGCTTTGTGTAATATGTGAATCCATTAATGTCAAACCCTTCATAAGACATAAAATTCGGTTTTGGTTTAAAGGCGAGACATTTGATAGTTTCTGTAATATCATTTGGTGTTTGAGATAGTTGATGTAAGACTTTATCTTCAAACCACTTAGTAAAAGTCTTATTATGCTCTCTAGCAAGCCACATTGAACTTGCTCGAGGATGTTGTCTCTTTATGAAATTGGTATGTTCCTCGATATAAACACTCACTTAGAAAGATATAAGCAAGTATGTCGTATTAAAATAGACTAAACAATAAAAGAATTTTTTTTTGAGGCAAGACAATATGAGAAAATAGTAGTGTAATCATGTAAATGGGAACATTCATGGGAACACACACTTCAGTTATAAGCATTCATGTAGCAACTTACAGTTCCATTCATGGGAACACACACTTTAGTTATAACAATAACTAAACAAAGGGGTTGGTGTACCCCTAAACATGCGCATAATTAAAAAAACTATTACTACAGACAAGTCTAGATAGATAGACAACTAAATACTACACCAACATGGTCCCGCATGCATCAGTAACTTCTTTTTGATGATGAAGCTGTGTCACGAAGCTCCTCACTGTATTTAGACGAATCTGAACTGATAGGGGCCTCAGATTCAGATTTGTCTGAGCTGATATGCGACGCCGTGCGCTCATACCGCAGATGATGATCGAGGGTGTCGCAGTTGTTGTTGGTTATCCAAACTTTGATGGAATTATCGCCAACTGGACGGAGAAAAAGCCTATTCCAACGGACCAGATACAGCTCTCCAATCCAATCACGCCAACCGGATTTTGATACAAGATTTCCCGCCAAATCATACTCAACCTCGATTACATGTGAATAATTTCCAAAAGTTAGGGTCACTTTACCAGGCATGTAGTGTCTTCCTTTTAGAAAACGCCAATGTTTGGGTATGACCAATTGGTTTAAGGAACGATCATCTAGGATGATGTCCAATTGTTCTTCAATAGGGAACGTTAACATTGACATAGAGGCCCAATTCATAGTCATTGTTATGGGAAGACAGAGACTGCACAATATTAGTATTAACAAAGTGTAAGTACATATAACGATGTTATATATTTTCAGAAAAAGTTGTATAACATCAGTTAACCTTTTAAACAAGTATATATTAGGAAACAAGTATATATTAGTCAATCTTGGACGGGTTTCTAGGCCAACAAACACATTTGATGTCAATCTTATATATAATAAATGTGTACCACCTATCCCATCCTTGAACACCTAATCTCACTTAGGATGTAAGTGTATAATGTGTATTTGGTTTTCAAGAAAATTTCGGCAGCATTTCCCCGTTGTTCTCTAAGTACATATGTACTTAGAGAACAAACGGGGAAATGCTGCCGAAATTTTCTCGAAAACCCAATACACATTATACACTTACATCCTAAGTGAGATTAGGTGTTCAAGAACAGTCCCAAACTGGGGACTATCCAAGATTTACTCCTACTGAGTAAATCTTGGACGGGTTTCTAGGCCAACAAATACATGTGTTGTCATTCTTATATAAACCCTATAATTCATGAAATCATTCTAATTCAATTTAATATGTTGGGATCACATAATTATATAATGACATCAGAATATATAGAAGAATCATAATTAACATGATTAACAACATGCTCATCAAACTAGGGTTTTCTTGAATATCATCTAATAAATCAAGAATTTCATAGTTTCAAACATGCAATAATTCACAATGCAATGTTATAAACTATAGGCAACATGGATAGATGAAATAAATAAACATCCAACATCTATCACTTATTCAATCTTCAAGAAACCTTGACAAACATCCAACATCTATCACTTATATAATTTGCATGTATATACACCCTAAAGTGCCACAAATCATATAATAAAACTATCATGTTATGATATTAGGACCACTTAAAGCAGATTAGGCACATTAAGCAAGCAGAGTAGGGAGCCAATTTCGTGCAAACAGATTAGGCAACAGATTAGGTCAGCACATAAAGAACCAATTTCGCGCCTGGGTAGGTCTGCAGGTACCTGGGCAAGAAGAGTAGGGTGAGGTCGAGCTGTTTGAGTACGTGGGTGGCGGCCGACGAGCTCCAGAACCAGCGGTAGTGACTCCGACGAGTAGGAGCGTCAGCCGCAGCAGGCAGGCAGGCGGCCAGGCGGCGGCAGGCAGGAAGCGGCCAGGCGGAGGAGAAGGAGAAGGGGGTACGACGGCGCCGGTTCTCAGGCGTGGCAGGCAGGTGGGCACCAGGCGTTGCGGCGGCGCCGGTTGTCAGGCGTGGCGGCGGCGCAGGCGGTTGGAGCAGGGGCGCCGGTTGTCAGGCGTGGCGGCGGCGCAGGGGTGCCAGAGAAGAAACGCGTCGGAGAGGGGCGCCGGAGAGGGGACGCCGGAGATGGGGCACCGGAGAGAAGCGCCGGAGAAAAACTAGTACCAGCAGCAGAGAAATCGCCGGAGAAATCGCCGCAATAGGGAAATAGGGTAGCAATGAGGGGAAGAGTCGGGCGATCGAAGGTTATGAAGTTCCCCAATAGCGTCGGTTGTTTACAACAACCGACGCCTAAACATATTTACCGTCGGTCGTTCGCAACATCCGACGTCCATTTGGACGATATTTTCGTGAAAATGTTTGGCGGGAACCACATTCAGCGTCGGTTATTAAAGGACGACCGACGCGGAAAAGGACACTTTTCGCGCAAATTTCCATCGCACATAAGCGTCGGTGTTTTAACTACAGACTCGACGCCGAAAGTGACATTATTTTTTTCGCTCGAAAATTGGATGAAATAATGCGTCGGTTTTGTATAAACAACCGACGCTATATAAAAAGCGGTACCCGTGTTTGGCTGGTCTTTGAATATAGACGTCGGTTCTTCTAAATAACCGACGCCTTATATTAAAGGCGTCGGTGTTCCTTAAAAACCGACGCCCAGAAAAGCGACACTGAATGCTATTTCTGTAGTAGTGATTCCACCTTTCTCTCCCCAAATGTCACCACCCTTCCCATCTGCCACCCCGACACCACTGGTGAGTCCATCTAAAGTCACCACACAGTTCGAGGGACCATCTACAAAGTCTTTTTCACAAGGAACTACCGCCTTTCCACCCAGACCCCAACTGCCACACCCATCCATAACTGGGGTCCCTTTTACAAATGTTGGTGAGGAATTCAGATGCCAATTTGACGCCATCAAAATCTTCTCACCAACCCTTCTAACATAATGCAATCTATTTTCTCTTGTGTGTAGGGTCTTACTCAATAGGTAGCCAAGATCGATGAGAAAAACCACACCTTAGTAGACATCCTCTCAAATATCCACCAATGGCAGGTAGCAGCGGCCACGCAAGTCGAACACATCGACGACCGCCTACAACAACTGCCACATTGGCGCTTGAGGTCAAAAGCCAACAAGCAGCGTTGGCTCAGCAAGTTGACAGGATCTCTGCACAGACTCAACCTCTGCCTGTGACCCTGTGCAAGCTTAAGAAGCAACAAATTGCTTTTAGCACGCACTTGGACGACATCAACAACACCCTTACATAGCTCCATACCCACCAAGAGGAGTCGTCAAATAATGAAATCAACCAATTACAAGCTCAGGTGATAGATCTCACTGCACGAATCCTCTCCACCGAGGCTAGATATTCAGATCTTATAGAAACCCACAACACACTGCTTGAAACACATGAGCATGTGCAAGTGGCTTTCGACGAACTACAAGCCCTTCACTGGCAGTGCAAGAAGACTACAACGATAAAAACAAAAGATAAAGCGACAGACAATGACGAAGCAGAAGAAGACGGCGATGAGGAAGTTTCTGACTCCTCCGCTAACTCCATTGATGATACTTCCTCTCCAGATGACAAACCTGATGACCCAGGACATGTTGGGGAGGGAACCAGCCGAGGAGTAGAACCTTCAAAGAAAGAAGATGACAAAGACCACTACAAAGGTGGAAACAATCCCAAAACCCATGATCACAATGACAACGTTAACATGTCATATGGGGACCAATTCATTGACTACTTATCTATGGGATCTCTAGGGGAAACCGTCAAAGAAGCCGCTTTTGCTGAGTTCCAGCAATGTCTTTTGGGAACTAGTACAAGTCAACCAACAACAAACCTTCCACATCACTCTGCCCCAGAGCAATCTTCACCTTTTTCCCTAGACCATGATGAGGAAGACATAGTGAGTCTAGACATGGATATTGGACTCGACTCTGCTTCTGAATTAGAAAAAGATGAAGATCAACAACAATATATGGACGACTTAGTGCATACTTCCCCTCCACCTCCGCAAGAGCCTCCCCCGCCACCACCTCTACCTAAGATGATTCACGACCTAGACATGGCAGCCATCTCTACCCTAGATGTCCAGGGCATCTTCATCCTGAACACTATCATAGACGATGCCAAAGAGGGAGGGGACATCATCTACAAGAATATAAAAACTAAGTGCAATTTGACACGCGAAGATTTCCGCACCATCCTTCGACCGCAATCAATAGTGAAGATGGCAATCTTCCGTGTCCTTCTTGCCAACTCTATCGAAATGTACATAATCTCAAAGAGACCGCAACCATTTTTCAATGCTTCACCAGCTCTGGCTATGAGCCTACTATACAAAGACTTACGCAATAAATCTATAGAGCGACTGCGCGTTGGGATCGCTTGAAAGGTGCGATATCTCATGGTCCCCTTTCAAGTTTCTGGCCACTGGCTACTTATGATCGTTGACAGCGTGGCCCGCGATGCCAAGGTGTACAACTTTTGTGCCAATGAACTAAAGGCCAGAAGAATCAATTTTGCTGGAGAAGATGCCGGAGAAGCAAGATACATCCCCTTCCGACTTCTCAAACTAATTTGGGCTGCCTTCCATTCTCTCAAGAGTGGTTGGAACCGACCTTGGTTCCAAATCATCGCTCCACTTATCCCAACCACTGACGAATCCGGGGATTGCACCTTCTGCACTATATGCCACATACAAGTGCTTAATCAACAAACCCCCTTCACTAAGTTGGCCACAGAATATTTTCACTCGCTACGAAGGCGTTACATCATGGAACTCATATGTGACAGAAGGTTCTTCAAGGACCCGACTATGGTGCCAGACGACGTCCCTCACTACCTTTTCTCGGCCATCCAACATCCACAAAGGCGACCTTTCTGACAAACGTTAATGGAGTTGGAGACAGAAAAACCCACCACGGCCCCTGAAAAAAGACAACGGGACCCTTACACTTTTGATTTGGCAGAAGATACATGAGACATTCAATTGGTATCAGGGGCCACCATCAACAGACATACCACACAAATGGTGCCCCTACCTGCCATAGAGCCGACGTTTCCTAACTTCGACCCTACAGCCTGCAGGAATCTTTCTTACAATGAACTCTGACTCATCATGTCTAGGCTTTATGCCGAGAAAGATGAGCTCAATTTTCTAGCCGGAGATATTCTAGTCATGGAAGATACCCTCCGTGAAACTGTAAAATTACTAGGATCTCTATCTGTGAGCCAAATGACTGCTTATCAATATCTCCTCAGATGAAACCATCCTACAGTTTACATGGCATCTGCTTACATGAAGGATGACCTACTAAAGACAAAGAACTTAGGAACCATGGATGTACTTATCTCTTGCCTGCAGCATACAACTCCAAAGTTCATTATGTTTCCTTTCCTTCACTCAGAGCATTGGATGTTATTGGCGACAAAACTTCCTGAAGGAACAACAGTCATCTATAACAGTTCCGACAGCCAATATGATCCTAACCAAAACCAGTAACATACCCACGAAGAAGGCGACAAATGAATGTGCTTACAAACTACACGATCTTTTAAGCAAGCACACACGGGCGTATGATAAAGAACACTTTCATCACCCCGTCTTCAGCCACAGATGCCCCCAGCAACTCTGAGAATCAAACGATTGCAGTTTCCACATCCTCTACTGGATGTACACCCTCGCTGTTCTTGGAAGACCAGTAGAGGACATGACGGAAGTGGATTACCACACTCTACATGGAAAATTCACAGCCAATCTTCTCCGAACGCATGGAGCTAACAGAGGACTAACAGAAGCCTAATGCCCGTGTCCATGTACTTCTCAACCTATCACTTTGACACTCTAAGGATAGAGTGAGTGATAAGTTAGGTGGGAGGTACACTGGACAAGGGTGAGGTATCATTCTTTTCAACCCTTCTCCCTCTGCTCTTTTTATTCACACATGTTTTAACTTTCTTTTCACATTTAGACTTTTTCAGTAATTTCTTTTACTTAAGTCTAACATCACTCTAGGAAAAGGTCACCCCCAACTACATTTAGAATCAAAGTAGTCCTAAAAAAGCACTTAGGCATGTAATGGCGAATTAATAAATTACTTTCACACCTGATTTTCATACTTTTGCTTTAACTCTGCTCTGGACTGTCCAAAAGTTAACATCATAGCTGAAGCCAGCCATAACTCTCCCAAGGACGGGAGGGAACCAGGTGAAATCCAAATCAAGGAACCTCGCAAGTGGACCACCGAGTACGAAACCGAAATAAGTGCATGTCAGGAGACTCTAAGAACAACTTTCTTCTTTTTCAAAAGAGGCCAGGCAGCCCAAATAAAATCCCTAAATATCCAACTCCTAAGCCTGTGAGTATAAGAATAAAAGCCAGAGTGTTGAATAAAAACATGAGAGTTGTGCCACGCCTAAGGACCTATATGAAGGACCAATAAAGGTCTCACCCAGCCGACACATTTAGCTACCCTCATAAAGGCAAATGTGTCGCACACGGTAATGAGATCCTAAGGTCTCTGAATATATGAAAAAGATGATAAAGGACTCGCCCGTCCGGTACATTTAGCTTCCCTCATAAAGGCAGATGTGTCGCACTCGGTAGTGAGATCCTAAAAGTTTAGATAAACCCTCCCCCACTAAAAGGGGGAGTTACACATCAACCTTTAGCCAACCCTCATGCCTATTTTAGTTTCCAGTAGGTTTTTCAAAGAAGTATAAAACTGATTGGAGTTGAAAACATGCACAGAATGCGATCGAGGAAAAGGTGGTCCCAATGTGAGCTACGCGATACGGAATAAATCTGAGATCCACGCAACTCCCAATACCTAAAAGAGTTAGTGCGAGAAGAAGCCCGATAAAACTCTAAGAGATCTCTGGTTTAGAATTGAAGCAAGAGTATGGAAATCTTCACTGAATAAAATCGCCTTGCCACTACATGCCTTAGCTCTATCTAGCTTGAGGACAAGCTAGACTCTAAGTTAGGGGGGGTGATAACCTCCCATTTTGTGATGTTATCTAACTAGTTTTCCTCAGTTTTCCATACTCTTTATTAGTTAAATTAGATAAAATATTTAACTTTCTACCTTTTTGTAAATATACCATTAGATTAACTTCTCATTTTCACTTCTTACAGAAAAGCACAAAAAAATTACAAAACTCCCAAACGATCCCAAGACCGAATGGAAGCCAAACGGTCCCAAGACCGAATGGAAGCCAAACGGTCCCAAGACCGAATGAAGACCAAACGATCCTAAGACCGAATGGAAGTCAAATAGTCCCAAGACCGAATGGAGACCAAATGGTCCCAAGACTGAATGGAGACCAAATGGTCCCAAGACCGAATGGAGACCAAACGATCCCAAGACCGAATCGAGACCAAACGGTCCCAAGACTGAATAAAGGTCAAACGGTCCCAAGACCGAATGGAGGTCAAACGGTCCTAAGACCAAATGGAGATCAACCGGTCCCAAGACCGTATGAAGATAGTCGACCCCAAGATCGAATGAAAGCAAATGATTTCAGACCGAGAGGACTCAAATGGTCTCCAGACCGAGAGAGTCCAAACGGTCTCCAAACTGTGTGAAAATCCAAACGGTCTCCAAGACCGTTTGGACCCACATACCCCAAACCGTTTAAGGCTCACTCAAAATCCTATAAATAGAACCCAAAGGGGTCCTCACACAGGGAGTTTTTTTTTCAGACGTCCAAAGGATGTCTCTATTGTTCCAGAGCCATTCCATCCTTCACCCACTGCCTCGAGGCTACCGGTGTAAGATCCATACTCCATCTCAAAGGTACTTTCTCTCTCATCGACAAAGAAGGTTGGAAGAGGAGGATTCATCATCAAGCAAGCTACGAAGTGTGAAGATCGTTTCTCGACCTTCTTCCCTCCTTTGTGGAGATGGCACCCTCTCTCTCTTCTCACCCCCTTCTTTGTTCTTGCCATGAGCAAGTAGTCTCATACACTAGGGTGCAAGGAGTAGCCCTGCTACCCATGTTTTAATTTCATACATTGTAATTCTTGAGTTTGCAATAGAAAAACACTATCTTTTTAGTTCAACATCAATCATTTAATGAATGCTAGTTGCTTGATCACCAACTTGTGTTATCGATTATCTTTTAGTGCAAATTGTCTATGTTGGTACTTCTAGATTCAAATATCAACTACTTGTTGGTTCCAGATTGTATGTAGACACCATACGTTTGGTTTGGTATCTAGGAGCATTTCTCAAGAAGTGAAGTAAACCCACCTCCATTGTTGTAATTTCATACTATGAAATGGAATTAGTTGAAATATGAAAGTACAACCTTGATGGGTCAAGGAACACACTTTGCGAGGGGAGTGATGCAAAGTAAGTGACCATTCGTCTAGGGATGGATGGCATTGTAACACTTCCACATTTCTCGTAGTTAGTTATCTGAAAGGAGGCTAAGGCTACAAAGATACTAACTGTTTAGACTCTTTTCTTTGCAAGCCGAGTTATTGTAATGCATGTTTTGATCCATGAGTAGTGGTGGAAAAAGCCGATCACATCCTAGTGGTTTCTTAACATTGTTTGCAACCTCAAATTTACTTTCTTGCTTTTACTTTACTTGCAGTTAGTTTAAACAACCAAACCAACTCTTTGATCTAATTACCAAATGTTAAGGAATTAAATTAAATTCTAACATTTTCTATCTTGTTGATCTTAACAAGACCGTTGTCCTATGGATTCGACCCTTAACTATACTACGATAAGACTTCCATGTATCCTAGCATACATGGGTGGAGTTTTTAATCTAGTATAAGCAAGGCTAAACTAAAAGATTTATTATCTTTAGGATTTTTAGTGGTGCACGCAACTCCACGCAAGTGGAAGCTCCATCACTTTTCTAACTGAATTTTAAAATCTTTAGTTTTCTTAAGTCTCACACTGTAAACTTGATAAATGGGAGGGATCCACTTAAATAGAGTAGAAATTAAATGCTTGTGGGTCTTTTTTGTGACTTTTGAATTTTAAGTTGATTGTCCTTATGTGCTTTGGACTTTAGCTAAATTGAAACACACATATGCATGCCTCACCAAGCTCGACCCATTTCAATTTGGTACATGCCATTTGATATTTTCATAAACAAAGTTCTTTTATTTTGTTTTGTTTAAACCGTTTTTTTTTACTTTTATCATTTGAAAATCTAAAGATCCACAACTATCTATTATCTTAATAAACACATTAGAAAGGCAATTGATTTGGTCTAAGTCCCTTTAGTTCTTATTTGGGTGCGCTAATGAAACAATTATTTTGGGAACTCATTAACCTTTTAATTCTTTTAAGGAAAAAATGGATATCTTGGATGCCAATCTACAAATTTTTTCCTTCTTGAAAATGGACATGTTTCAGCCAGTTCTAATTACAAAAACGACATCTGGAAACATACAGAGAATAACTGAGTGCAAGAGAACTACTGCATGCGAGATTAGTTCTCTACTTTGTGTTGTTTTTTGATATTGTGTGTGACCTCCACCACCTTGTCATCAACCCATTATATCACATTCTTCTAATTCACTTCTTCCTTCTTCTCCACCTAGTACTAGCCACTCTTGTGCATCTGAGTGTGATTCTGACAACATATTTTACGACAACGTATGGGGGCCACTATTTGAAACTTACCTCTTTCTAGCACCGGAATGCAGTAGCAAGAGCTAGGGCTGATTGAATTTGAAAGAGAAGCTACAAATTACCCTCATGCTTAGGAATGACAAATTCTATCTTCACGAGAGTGATATTGTGATGCACATTCACTCACATGCTCTTTTAAACTAATAATATCCTATTCTTTATTTTTTATTCCATTATCTACTGCCTATTCTAGTAAAAGAATTGCTAAATAGTAACTCATCCAACATTAGTGAATCAAAAATACTCTTTCTAGTTACCGCTTATTTTATTTTGCTACTTCGATTCATATTGTTTATAGAATACAAACCCTAGAACCATGATGACCATGGAAGACAGATAGTCTTAGCCTCGGGAAATTAATGGGGTTATACTTACATTGAGGGAAACACAATATGAAATTCTGACTCACATCCTTAAATTTAGTTTCTGCTATCATACCGCTTGAGGAACATGAGCCATCTTCTAATTCCTTTCCTAATTTTATTGTTCTCCTGATCGCAACCTTTAATGATCCATATTCTCCATATTCTCCAATCAAGATATGCAAAGAAATAGATTATCTTTGTCATGGTAATATCATGCCCGCTCTTTGTGATGAATTTTATGACATCCATACAAACAACCTTCTACCCTTAAGCTTTGGTAAGTTTTGAAAGACAAGTTGCGATGAAAGATAATGTGCTACGAAAATATGCCTTTATTGAATGGTATGAGTACAATATAGTGGATAATAAGCATGTTCCAATGTAAGTACTTGAGTATCAAAACCTTGTCTCAAAATTTGTTGTCATTGTTTATAAGCTTGAGGAGAATGTGCAAGTGGCATCCCTAATTGTAAATATCCCTCCATCCTGGAAGGACTTTTCCAAGTCTCTTTGTCATAGACATTAATATATTAACCATGTCCTTTATAAAATCCCTTCAAATTAAATTCCATCATAGGAAAAAGGATGTAAGGTCAATACCTATGTCAACCTAGTAGATGATGTCAAATTTAAGATGAAACAAAACAAGCTAAATCATAACTCCAAGTAATCTTTCAAGAAAGGCAAGCAACCCAATCATAATTAGAACTCTAAACCCGCGACCAACACATTTGTTATGCATGTGGCAAGCCTGGTCATCTTTTTAATATTTGTAGGGACAGTGAGGGTCAAAGAAGCTAACTAACTAGACTCCTAAGAATGTAGAAATGAACATGATCAATGTGGGGACTGATGCATCTCATTTTGAAAGGTTAGATACCACTGATTCTCTTTTTCTTGGTGTCAACCTTTTTTTAGTGATCATTGGTAGATGGAATTTGGTGCAGTTTCTCACATCCGCTACGATCGTTCTACTTTTTCTACCTATTAAGCAGACAGTAATCTTGTGATCTATTGGGGTGATGATGTGTCTATGAAACATATAATAGGCTATGGACATGTACATATGAATATCAAATATGGAGAAGTTCTTAGACTGCAAAATGTTTTACATATCCTTAGTTTTAAGGAAAAAAACTACTTAATGAAGTCTTAATCACGTCGTATGGTTATACTCATTTGTCTCAAGGGGACAAAGTTGTAATTTTAAGATTTGGTGCTTATATAGGTGTTGGATACACCTGTGGCAGTTTAATCGAGTTTAGTATCTCTTCTTATAATGGTACTTCTCATATTAGTGATAATTGTTTGATTATACTTACCATTTCCATATCTTATAATATTTGGCATGCTCATTTAGGGAATGTGAACAAGAACTCTATAAAACATATGGTTCACATGGACTTGATTCCCAAGACTCTAATTTGTAATGATGTTAGATGCCAAAAATGTGTTCAATCTAAATTACCTAAAAAATCATTTTGATTAGTAGAAAGAAACATATCCTTGCTTGAGCTTGTCATACCGATATATGTGATCTATATAATATTCTTACTCGTGATGGCATGCACAAATTTGTGACATTCATTGATAACTTCTCCAAATATAGTTGCATTTACTGGTTAAAATTTAAAGATAATATAATGGAGAAACTTATAATTTATAAGTTGCAAGTAGAAAATCAAATTGAGAAGAACCTTAAGAGAATTAGATCTGATAGAGGAGGTGAATAGAATTCTAATGAACTTAAACAATTATGTGAAGAACATGTCCTTATTAATGAATCCACTTACCCATATAATCCACAATCTAATGGTCAATCTGAAAGAAAGAATAAAATATTTATCAACATGGTTAATGCCATGTTGACTGAATCTGGTCTAAATCGAAGAGTATGGGAGAGGGTCTTCTAATCGCTAACTATGTGTTGAACTGTATCCCTTTTAAACACATAGAGAAAATACCTCATGAACTTTTGTTTAATAGGCATTCTATTTTAAAGTATCTTAAAGTGTGTGGGTACTTGTCCAAAGTCAAAGTATCTAAAACAAGAAGAAAAAGCTTGGTCCAAAAACCATTAGTGCCATTTTCATAGGCTATGTTGAAAATTAAAACACAAATAGATTTAATAAATTCAGACATCCCTCATATAGGAACAAACTCACTACTAGAAGTCTGACATGTAGATGTTGCATACTATGAAAACATCTTTCCATTCAAGTTTTGTATTCCAAAGAAAGTCAGTGAATGTCTTTCAAATGTTGAAATTTTAAACTTTGAGGAACTAATCGAGATTCATCTTCTATTATCGATATATCCATACCTGATCCATTGAACATTGAAGTGGTTGAGCCTCCAAGTGATTTTAGATGGGAAAAGGGGTAAATGAACAAAGAACTTTGGTATTGACTTCTACACCTTTATAGTAGAAAAAGACCCTAAGACCTATGTTGATGCCATGAAATGCATATATGTGGATTTTTGGACTAAATCTATTCATGAAATAGATTCCATTATGAACAATCATACTTGGATTCTAATCGATATTCCTCCAAGTTAAAAAACCATTGGATACTAATGAGTCTTTATAAAGAAGTTAAAGTTAAATGATAGCATATATAAATTGAAGTATAGCTTGGTAGCCAAAGGTTGTAAGAAGTAAGAAGGAGTTGATTATTTTTACACCTATGTTCCTATAATAAAGATCACCACTATCTATGTCCTTGTTGCCTTGATAATAATCAATAATCTTAAAATTTGTAAAATGGATGTAAGGACTACCTTCCTCATTGGGGATCTTAAGGAAGATATATATATATATATATATATATATATATATATATATATATATATATATATATATATATATATATATATATATATATATGGATAAACCTAAGAGTTTAGTATTTCAAGGACAAGAATATATGTTTGTAGACTTATAAAATCTTTGTATGGTCTAAAACAAGAACCTAAATAGTGGAATGATCAATTTCATAAAATTGTTTTATCTTATGTCTTTACGACAAATGAATCTGATAGATGCATTTATTCTAAGACTGTTGATGATGCATATGTGGTCATGTGCTTGTACATTGGTGATACAATAATATTTGGATCCAACACTGCAATTATTTATAAAACTAAGTTTTTTATTTCCAAGAATTATGATATGAAAGATTTAGGAATTTCTTATGTTATTCTTGATATAAAATTGAGTAAATATGCTTCTGGTTATTCCTTAATCAGTCTCACTTAGTATAAAAAGTTTACATAGATTTCATATGTACTCTTGTCTGCCTGTTAGTACTCCTTATGATCCCTATTTACATCCAAAGGCACAAAAAGGTAGTCTTGTGGATCAAAGCAGATATTCCTAACTTATAGGAAGCTTGATGTACTAAGGCAAGTATTCTAGACATGATATTTCTTATGTTGTAAGTAGGCTAAGTAGGTACACTAGTTATCATAATGCTGGTTACTAGAAGGCTTTTGTTAGAGTTTTTAGGTATCCTAAAAAGACCATGAGTTATATTTTTCATTACATTGGTATCCTAGCTATGTTAGAAGGCTATATGTATGAAAATGGGATCACTGACTCTAATAAAACCAAGTCATCTACTGGCTATAATTTTTTCCTAGGTGGTGTTGTAGTTTTGTAGAAATCTTCCAAGAGAACTGTGAGGGCTAGATGCACTATGGAGGATGCATTTATAGCCTTAGATTTAGCTTTTTATCAAGTTGGTTGGCTTAGAAATCTTTTGATTGATTAAATGTAGTTTCAAAGTCGTTTCCTCCTTTATTATATCATTATGGAAGTAGGTCAACCATAGACAAAGCTAAGCATAAGGGTAACCCTGGTCAACACTCTTTGAAATTGAGGTATGAATAGGTTAGAGACTTCATTACCCTTGGTGCTATAACTCTACAATTTGTTAGGACTATAGAGAAATTGTTTATCATCTCTCAAAAGGTCAAGCTAGAAATCTACTACTTAGTGTGTCAAGGGGGATGGATCTTCTACCCATGATCTGAACACCATAGTGGCAAACCTACCATTCCAAAATTGGAGATCCCATGATGATAGTTCAAAGGGACAACTAATTTGTTCATGTTGTCGATAGAAGAACACCTTTTGAAGTTTCACTTTGGACCCTTCTCTATAGAGTTTTATGCTTTAGTGATGTCTTAATAGAGGAAGAGCTTTGCTTTTTATGGGGTTGAGGTCATATGTTTGGTAGGGTGTAGTACTAGATAGTATACCCTTGGAAGATCCCTACTACATGAGTGTAACCCTATGTCGGGGTTTATGTGAGTTCTTCATACTCACTAGAGTGCCCATGAAATAAATCCTTACGAAGGTTGTAGTGCGCACAAAGATATGAACATGTCCTAATGCCTTCAGTAATGACATAACAAGTACAAATCCGATGTCATTAACACATAATGAACATAGAACATTGTTAAATACAATGCGAATACTTTTCTCCATTATTCACAAAGTTATAACAATATGATAACATCCTATCGAATCATCACAACTTTAATTTTTTCAAATTCACACAATATCTTCTTATTTGTTCACCCAAATGTAAAAATAATTTCAGAATCATGCTTCTGATCAACTATGACATCAAGAAATTTAGTCTTAGGGTCAACTCAAGTTTGAAAGTACTTCATTCATAGGAAAAAAAGATGAATCAAGAGGTACATTAATGCCCAATGATTGGGGACAAAATGACCTTTTATAATGCTCTAGTGTACGTTTCCTAGGATTGGAAGGGAGGGAAGGGGAAGATACTTATTCATGATTGTATTGGTTTCCTTTGATTATTGAAAAAATAGGAGAAAAACAGAAAATAATATTGTGTAACTAAGGAGGATATGTTTCCTTTTATTATTGAGTGTGATCTATCACAAGGAAATTAGTAAAAGAAAAGTTACAAAGACAATTCCATTCTTTCCATTTTCAAATCATATATATTGTATATTTATAATAATAACAAAACTTCTTTCCCCACCCTCATTGATTCACCTACTACTAAATATACCTTTAAGGGTTGTCAGAATACTACACATACAAGTTAGTAGGTTTTGGAACAAAACTTATAACTTGTTGTGTGACTGATATTCAACCATATTATCTAACGGGTGACACATAATCCAACCTAGATTTTACAATTGTTTATACTTTATGGAGATTCTACGAGAACAAGGAATCTAGACAATTGTGACATGAACCTTTAAAGTTATATATATATATATATATATATATATATATATATATATATATATATATATATATATATATATAGACACACACACACACACAGATATATATATATATATATATATATATATATATATATATATATATATATATATATGTATATATATATATATATATATATATGTACATATACATATAGTACTGTCAACATCAAACCTAAACACAACGTGAATACTATGTCAAGACCTTAGCAACTGCTTCTAGGGATGAGATATTTAATTCATCAAAAGGGGTACTATGTCAAGGGGTTCGTTAAGGTCTAAGGGATGGTATGGATACAATTCTCTTTAGATAAACAATATGTTACTTTCCTTCAAAGCTATTTTGACATGGTAGAACAGGTAAGACTGCACATCATATGTCATGAATATATGAAACTCATTTATTCTATTTAGATATAAGGGTGGAACTTTTTCTCGCTAGGATGGAATCCACAAAGTTATGAAAAGGATAAATTTCTCTTCGATCATCGACTATAATTTGACTGAGTTGAAATCATATCTTAGTGCATTTTCACCCAATTATATTCCTACTTAAAATAAAGGAAAAATCAAAAGTGAATTTTGTAAAATTAAGACATAATTGTTCCAAAACAATTTTTTATCTACATGATTTAGTGAAAGGAGCATTAGAAAATACAAAGTTACAAATATATTCCCATATTTTTTACTTTTAAAACCATTTTTTTATCCATAGTAAGAATACAAATCCTCTTCTATATCCTTGTTCATTTACCATATTAGTAATCATACCATTGTGAGTAGTCAAAATCCTACATCTACAAGTTAGTACCTTTTGGACATTAGGTTTGAAGCAATCATATGTAGATTGAAACATATAACATGGTTCCAGACCAAGAAGTTGCCATGTTATGTAACAAGTGACACATTACTCAACCTATATGATAAAATGTAGCTCATATCATATTTTATGCCCTTTTTATTGCACTTTTTTCCTATAATTCTCAATAGCTACATTCTAAACTTGTGATTGCATATTTATCATAGTTAGATCCTATGTTGTCATATTGATTAAACTTATATGTTGCAGGAACGAGGTGGATGACTGAAGTTTGGTCAATTTTCTGGGAATGACCTATAATGACAATATCCTCAATCTATAGTTCATGCGCAATAATTAAGTTTAGTAATGGTTTTATGGCTCTAGTGCTATGTGCTTGTCATATTTAGATATTAATAAACTTGGAATTCAATGCCGATTGGAGATCCAATTGGAAATGGGTACACAATTCAATTTCTTGTTTTGAAACTTGGAGTTGAGTTCCATTCATGTGAAGGTTGTGTTAGGAGATATGTTGACATCTATGTGGTTGCTACATTAACAATTCTTTATGGTCCATTGATTCTAATTGGACAACATATAATTTGTAAGAGTGGAAATCAAACATCATAAACATACAACATACATATAACCATATTATATATGAATGGGAAAACTTTTTTGAGCTAATATTTTATCCACTAAGTTATGACTATCATCGTGTTTTTTTCTGACCAACATGACTTCATTTTGGTCAAGCTTATATCTTATATTCATAAGTTTTTTCCAAAATGTAATATGAATTATATATATATATTGTTGTGGTAAAGTGTCACATATAGACATTTATTACAATCAATGTATCTTAGGGTCAACTCAAGGTTGAGGAACTTTGTTCATGGGAAAGGGTACATGGGAGAGAGGTATGAGGTCTAAGGATTGGGAAAAAGATCTTTTATAATACCCTAATTGTATACCTTGGCTAGTAATGGAAGAGAGGGATGGGGGAGATACATTGTTATTCATGATTGTATGGCTCATATGGGTTGGGCATGATAAAATAGGACAAAGGTAAAAAGACAATTTTGTGTAAATATATTTAATTGTTTTCCTAAATTATCTATCTACATTAATCCAATACAAGAAGAAATAGTAAATGCAATTGTACATAGATCATATTTTTTATATCATTTTATTTATCCATAATCATAATACAACATCCATCCCCACCCTCATTGATTTACTGACTACTAAACACACCTTTATGGGCTGCCAAAATTCTACATCAACATTTTGTACTTTTTTGGACCCAACTTCTAATGAGTGGATTGATTAAATTTGATCATGTTATGTAACTGATGAATGCATATCCATCCTTTAGTTACTCAAATTTTTAGTCTAGTTTATATTTTTAATTTCTTAGTTTGCCTTAGAAATAACTTCATTCAGATTTGTTTAGATATTTTGTTAATTTTTTAGGGTTTTGATACTTTTTATGACTTCCTTTGTATATTTTCAGTTAAATATCTCCATATAGTGCACTATAGAGTCTCCCTCAGCCCTTTAAGAGGTGGGAGTCAAGAGGGGGATGCCTGTCACAAGTGACAGGGCACACCCAACCTGAAACGATTTTGCACATGTTTATAAGGTTAATTGATAAACATTTTAGGCTCAAATCCACAAATGACCACCTCGATTGACCTCCTGGTTGATTTACTAATGAATGTCTTCCATCGTTTGAGTTTGAGTGATTGATATCTCCCAACACCATCCTAGGATGTGAACGGAACATACACTGTACATCCCAACACCATCTTTGGATGTCAAGGAACAATGCATTGAACATCCCAACGCCATCACCAGATTCCAATGAATGATGCATTATACATCCAACCACCATCTCTGAATGCCAATGTACTATGCATTGTACATCCCAACACGATATGTGGATGCCAAAAAACCATGCATCAGACATCCCACTCCTATATCCATATGTCAATGGATTATGCATTGTACATGTGATTCCCATCGTCACACCAATGCGAGATAACTCAAAACAAAATGTGAACCAATACTAAAAATCCATGATTACCATAAAACAACATACATTAAAACCAATTTCCATATTACCACAAAAGAAGAAACATATAACATTTGTATCCACATTAAGCCACTTGCATTACATATCATGCCACAAGATGATACATATCACTATTCATTTAACCAACTAGCCACAACCTGTAACATATGTTAACCTGTTCACATATACAAGCCATTACTGTACAACCATGGCCTACTGTGAAACTCATATCGTTATACAAAGTCTGCACAACACACCCATGGACTTGAGAGTACATGGATGACACATAGGACTCTAATACAAAATACTAGCAACATATCCACCCCTTAACAACTACTACTCTTCTTGCTGCTCAGCCTCAACCGCACGAGCTCTACCTCACCGTGCACACCCACTTAAAAGATATGGAAACCCACAGAGTGAGACCAACGCCCCATTCAGAGATATAACTCTCCTCTAATGACTATTATTAACACATAAAAGCTTAAGTAGGAAAGTAACATTGAGTAGATTCAAGTAAATTATATGAGTAAGGAATTTAACACTGTTTAAGAAATTCAAGTATCTACAATTAAGCAATAGAATATATTATACTTTTAGAAGGAATATGAAGGACATGTATAACAATTGATTTCTCTTAGTGCATTTAAATCAACTAATCATTATAAGAAAAATAAGGGAAAGGGTCATCTAATGTGAATCATGTTTAACCCTAAGTAAAAAGAGTACATGTATGTAGTAAATATTTTATTATGCCCTAAGGAAATGAGGTATGTCACTCATGCTCCAACTGACCACTGCTAAGTCAAAATAAGTGCCATACAAGATCTAGGATGAGCCAGACTCCTATGATCTCCTAGACGCTTGGTCAGTCTGAGTCCTCTACAGTGACATATAAAGTCTAACTATAAAATAGCCTAGTCTGCCATGGTATATAGGTACAACACTAGTGAAAACTGAGTTACAACTGCATCCGCACTCCTACTGAGGTATGACCTCACCCATCCTCAAAATATATCATATATATATTGAATCACATCACTAAGATACAAACTTGACCATTCTTCTACCAGGGTATGATCCCAACCAATCCTGTGAAATGCATATACTCAGTAGTATACGACTCTAAGCTTCCACTAAGGGAGAACCCATTTTACCATCCATCAAGTACTGACACTGAAGATGGATCTGTTGCACATTAAACTACATGTTTAGAATTTCACTTGATTAATTAAGTCAATTGGGTTTCTTTTAGCATCAATCAAGTTACAACGTACAAAACAAAACCATATTCTACAATGATAAGGGCATGATACATCTCCAGATGATATAAAATGTATGAGGTATAAACTATCACATCATCACTGAACACCACTTCCATAGAAGGCCATAAACATTATCACATCACTAGGAGATAGTAATCCCTCACCACATTACTGGAGGATATCACCTCAAACTAGGCACAAAGCCTCTTCCGAGTCATAAGAACCGCATTATATAGTTTCTGAACAACATCATTATATTATCTCAACATTCTTCAAAAAGGATCATATTCATCCCCCCTATATCATATCCAGTGTACCATAGCAATCACAGTCCATGTTGTTTATTCAAACTGCAACATATATGTTATACAAGTAGGAGAGTGCTAATGCATCATCATTGCATAATACCACTTTGAATAAGGTAGACAACTATATCATAATCCCATATTAGGGTTAGGGTTTTGACATTGTAACCAAATAGGGTTTCCAAACAACATATAATATCAAACCCTAGATACATTATTATTTCTCACATTCTTGGAGCACTTTCAATCCAAAATTATCATCACTAGATAACAACACATAGGAACCATATGTCCATGGATTACCATCAGTCGAAGAGAGTATTAGGTCATAAAACTATGCGATTGAAGAGAAAACTAAGTCTTCAACGATTGAAGAGATCACCTTCTCATCTTGGTCCGAAGGGAACCAAAACCAACTTCGATCGAAGAGAAAAAAAACTACTTTGGCTGAAGGCAACTAGGTCGAATAATCTCAAGTCAAAGGAAAATTCAACGACTAAAGGAAACAACCCAAGATAACATGGTCAAAGATAAAGGGTCATCTATACGACCAAAACCAAAGGGAACCATCTCACTGATCAAGCATCATCCCCAAGACTTCAACTACTTGGAATACAACATGAAGAACATCTTAGAGAGAAAACTACTCACAAAGCGTGATCGAAATAGTTGGATAACTAATAAGAAACTGAAATCTCAAGAGAGAGATACATAAAGGAAATATGTACCACCCCACTTGAACAACTCTGAGAAGAAGCAAATATATTAACTCACTTCAAGGGGATTTGACAACTTTGATGTTCATTATGCAAAATAAAGTTAAATAAACCACCACAAGATAATAATAATAATTTTTCATTCTCAAATCTTAACTAAATTTACATGTACATAATCTTAGCAAAAGGAAAAGAATCTAAAAACTAGGTTTAGTTGGAACCCCACCAATGCTTTTCTCCTAAAAGGCCCGTGAGCTAGGGTTCTCACTTCAGATGGCTTTTCCCTCCTTATCTAGCTTCCAACCTATGAGCATCACTCCCCCAGCCATGCAATAAAACTAGAGGTAAGTGGAAATGAACCTATTATTAAAGAAAAAATGTAAATAGAGAATAAACCTTAAGCATTTGAACATTGAAAAGACACACAATTTATTTTAATTCAGTTTATTTAATCTTGACCTATATAAGGACCCTCGGGTTGCACAAATATGCCTCTCATCTTATGCACCAAAGTTCCTCTTAGGGTTTGCTTTGAGGAGCCTCTTAATGAGGACCTTATATAAGTTTACTTTTATCCTTTTTCTTTCTCTTTGAATCTCTTACTTAAATCTTATCATTTACTCTTAAATATGCACAGTGATACAATAACATCGACCCTAGGCATAAAGCTCAGTTTATTATAAACTTGCTAACTTTTATAAATGGGGACAATAATAATACAAATACGACATTCATTGCATTTCATACATTCATATATAAAAGAACTAATTAATCATGTTCAATTTGCATGGACCACTTACCTTTTCACTTGGAGAGTATTTTATCTCTCTTCCTATGTTGAGTAAGCTCTAAACATGATATTGGGGTTTGGTAACCCTAATTACCCTATTTAAAGCATGTTTCCCATTAATATGTATTTTATTCACAAAATTAAACCCTAATTTCCATTTCCTATAAAAACCAACATTTGGCAATTTAGAAACATACTCTAAAACCTCAATATTCGGATTCCTCTCAGAGAACCATTTCCAAAACATATTTTTCTCATTTTCTGAGCATCCAGTGATTTATTATGAATTTTAGAAATAATCAGCCAATCACAAATCAACAAAATGCCACATAGGAAAATCGCTTCCTGGCACTAGAGGGCCCTGCCTAGCTGGCCTAATAAAGGTCGGTTGTTGTGCCAAGACTTCAACTTGTGCTCAAAAGATGAATACAGGCGATTAAAATACCAAAACACCCATGCGATTTGAATACCCCAATTGAATTGGCGAGGGTACCATGGTCATTTCTAGACTTGGTTTCTTCCCCTTTCCATGGCACTGAAGGGAGAACCTGGAGGCAACAAGATTAGATCTTGCGAAAGATGATCAATCAGATGGAAATGAAGGCACATGATGCTTCCCTATGCCCAAACGCACCCAGCGAGCCTAGGATCTCGGTCTAGGACAGACAGAGATAGAAGAAAGCCATCCCACCATGTCTATCCATGGCATCGACTAGAAACCAGAAAAATAATATGTGCGACATGAACGAAGAACCTAAGCATCTTTAGAACTATGAGGCTGATCCAAACACATGAAAAATAGGCTAAACAAAGGTCTATAATTAGAGAAGGACCACTAAGATGAACATTTGTGAGAAGCTCAAAACACGGCTGTAGGGCATGGCAACTGAGTCCATCGCAGGAAAAATGGGAATAGAGAAAAGGAAGCTAGAAGTTCATGGATCCTTACTAGTGTTCCAATTGGACCAAAAAAGGTGGGAGATACTGGGGCAAAAAATAGTTGTCAGAGATAAAGATTGGGTAGGCCAGGATGTTTGGCGATGGTGGGGGTCGAATTGGTGATGGAGGATCATAGTGTCTTGCTCAGGGATTGCTTACAATCCTTTATAAAGATGTCTGAAGGCCTTTGATGGGCTCTGCAAGTCCACATAGGAGATGCGTGAAGGTGCTATTTTGGGCATTTTCTGTATTGACCATGACAAAAGACGAGTGAAGGATCATTGAATTCAAGATAGAAAGGCAGTTTCACTAGCAAATAAATATCTCAAAATGATCGCGAGTCGAGGGAGAGAGTAGCCGCTGAAACAAATGTTGTGTGACAGACTCAAGACATCGAATGGGTCGGTGGTAGATGACGGGTCGAGATCCATCTGATCTTGATAGGATGGTGAAGGAGACTCATGTGAAAAGAAAATAAAAAATAAGTGTGTGACATCAATGAATGACCAAAAATTTAAGGAAAATGATGCATTGAATGTATTTTGGCATCAAATACCAATTAAAACTATATTCAAATCTTCCTTAGTTAATTTGGAGGGTCAAACATGTCCGAAACACATTTAAATTTGAACTATAGGCTAATTTGAAAGTCTAGAACATTCTTAGCCAAATAGATTTAGGATTTGTAAAAGTTTTGGTCCACATTATTTGCAATAATCATTAATCTATAATGCCTTTAAAGGATAAATTAGTTTGAAAATTGTTTATCTTGTTGTATCCTTAAGTCAAAATTTGAAATATGTATTAACACCCATTCTAGAGTCATATTAAACCTTTTCATCCTCTTTTTGAGTGATTTCTTTGCAGGAGAGATAAAATGATTATTAATGCCTTAAAAGTTATAAAAATGAAAAATAATACTCATTTCCCAAGATTTAATTAAAAATTTTGAAATCTTTGCCTCTTATCTTTCTCTTTCTTCCCTTTTAAATTTCTTTGATAGAAAATAAAAGGAAAAAAATTAATTAATATTACTCTTCAAATAAATGTAACATATTATAAAGAAAAAAGGTGTCTTTGAGTCCCTTTTTATTTCCATTTCCTTGTTATTTTAAAAGCAACACTATTTTTGTCTTTTTGCATTAAAACCCTCAAGGAAAATTCCTATTATGGAAAAATACATTAAAATTCTTAAATTAACCATGAAAATTATCGGGTGTTACATTTCTACCCACCTTAATTAAAATTTGTCCTCAAAATTTTATTAAAACTACCCACCTTAGAAATTTCCATATTTAGTGCAAAAACTTCAACATTTGAAAATTTTCAAAAGTATCAAATATTTCCATGCAACTAGAGTTTGAAAAGAAAAAAAAGTATTATACTACTAGACTCTACTCAGTGTTTTCATCATCACTATCTACCACGACAAAGATTCTTGCATGCCTCTTCTCCTTTGGTTCTTGATTGACATTAGGTTCCTTCTTTTGAATCTTGGGGTAGTTAGGTCTAATGTGGCCTATATCGCCACATTCATAACAAACTCCTATTCCAAAGCTGCATTCTCCAAAATGGTACTTGGAGCACTTTGCACATTGGGATTGGGTCTTTGCATTCTAGTTTGCAACAACTTCAAGTGGAGCCTTCCGCTTCTTGTCATTGTGATGGTTGGAGTTGTGGTTGTTGTGGTGGCTCACCTTCTTCCACGCTCTTCCTGGATGATCTTGTAGCTCTAGGGCAGAATCTAGGGCACCTTGCAGGATATGGTCCCCATGTCTATACAATGAAAAACTGAGGTTTGGATTGATACCCCTGATGAACTTCTTCGTCTTGCGTCTTTCTTCATAGTGATAGTTGTACTTATGTAAGATTCTGAACTTCATGTCTTACTAGGTGATCATCATGTCAACACGTTGATGAAGGTTGCAAAATTCTTCTTCCATCTTCTCGATCATGGCCTCAAATATGTAGTAGACTTTGAAGGCTTATGAAAATTCCTTCCATCTAAGTGGAGGAGCATCAGCTTCATAAGAACCTAGCAGGTTCTCCCACCAAGTCCTAGCAGCACCCTTCAGCATGTGTGTCCCAAAGTGAATCTTGGATTGGTTGGGACAGTCTAGGTCATAGAAATAGTGTTCCATGTGCTGCAAGCAACTTTTAGCTTTTCCTACCATGTCCATTTCTTCCTCTCCAGCCAAGGATTTAGGCTTGATCTTGAAAAAGTCGACTAGGGAAAGTCCAGGGTTGACCCTAGGGTTGCCCACTTGGTCTTCTCCTCTTCCCATGGAAGTAGCTAGAGGTCTAACCAAGACATCAAAGGGCACCATGGGGGTTTCTCGACATGGAGATTTTTAGTGTTCTCCTATGCTAACAGATCCTCTTCATCCCCACTCATGGATACCTTTTTGTTATCACCTTTCCTCTTAGGAGCCATCACTTTGAAAAAGACAGAAACTATATGAGATTATGAGAAAATATACTATTATTGTTACACCTCACTTGTACAACTCAGAGAGGAAGCACATATATTAACTCGCTTCAAGGGGATTTCACAACTATGATATTCTTTGTGCAAAATAAAGTTTAAATAAACCATCACCGCATAATAACCACAATTTTTCATTCTCAAATCTTAACAAAGTTTACATGTACACAATCTCAGTAAAAGGAAAACAATCTATAAACTAGATATAGTTGGTACCGCACCGATGCTTTTCTCCTTGAAGGTCCTTGAGCTAGTGTTCTCACTTTAGATGGATTTTCCCTCCTGAGCAAGCTTCCAACCTACATGCATCACACCCCCAGCCATGCAATAAAACCATAAGTAAGTGGAGTTAAGCATATTACAATTTAAAGAGAAATTGTAAACTGAAAATAAACTTTAAGCATTTGAACATTGAAAAGACACATAATTTATTTTAAATCAATTTATTTTATCTTGACCTATATAAGGACCCTCGGGTTGCACAAATGTGCCTCTTCTGTTATGCACCAAAGTGCCGCTTCTATTATGCATCGAAGTGCCTCTTCTCTTATGCACCGAAGTGCCTCTTAGGGTTTGCTTCGAGGAGCCTCTTAATGAGGACCTTGTATAAGTTTACATTTATCCTTTTTATTTATCTTTGAAACTCTTACTTAAATCTTATCATTTACTATTAAATGTGCATGGTGATATGATAACATTGACCATAGGCATGAAGCTCAGTTTATTATAAACTGACTAAATTTTAGAAATGGGGACAATAATAATACAAATATGATATTCATTGCATTTCATACATTCATATATAAAACAACCAATTAATCATGGTTAATTTGCATGGACCACTTACCTTTTCACTTGGAGGGTATCTTCTCTCTATTACTAAGTTGAGTAAGCACTAAACACAATCTTGGGGTTTTGTAACCCTAATTACCCTGTTTAAAGCATGTTTCACATTCATATGTATTTTATTCACAATATTAAACCCTAATTTTAATTTCCTATAAAACCAACAATTGATGATTTAGAACAAACTCTAAAACCTTTATATTCAAATTCCCGTCAATGAACCTTTTCCAAAATATATTTTTTCTCATTTTATGAGTATCTAGTGATTTATTACGAATTTTAGAAATAATCTTCCAGTCACAAATCAAGAAAATGCCATGTAGGAAAATCACTTCCTGGCGCTAGCGGGCCCAATCAAGGCCGACCACTTGGCCAGGACTTCAACTCGTGGTAAAAGGGTGAATACATGTGATTAAAATACCAAAATGCTCATGCAATTTGAATACCCTGATTGAATTGGCGTGGGTACCATGGTCATTTCAAACCCAGGTTTTCCCCCCCCCCTTTCCATGCCACTGAAGGGCAAACCTAGAGGCAACAACACTTATCATAGCTTGCAAAAGATGATCAATCAAATGGAAAGGAAGGCACTTGATGCTTCTCTATGCCCAAACACACCCAACGAGCCAAGTCTTAGGGTCTGGGGTAGACAAAGATGGCAGAAAGCCATCCTGCCATGGCCATCCAGGGCATCAATCGGAAACCAGAAAAAGAACGTGTGCAAGTATGAACCAAGGACCTGGGTGTATTCAACACTCTGAGGCAGAGCCAAACACGTCAAAAATAGGCTAAACAAAGGTACAAAATAGAAGAAGGACCACAATGATGAACACCGGAGAGAACCTCAAAACACACCTAAAGTACATGACAATTGAGTCCATCGCAAGACAAATGGGCACAAAGAAAATGAAGCTAGAAGTTCATGGATCCTTACCAATGTTCCAATTAGACCAGAAAAGGTGGGAGACACTTGTACGAAATATCAATTTTTGGATATAAATATCGGGTAGGATAGGACAGTTAGGCGCACTGGGGATCAAGTTGGTGATGGAGGAGCATTGTGTCTTGCTCCCAAATTGCTTACAATCCATTATACAGATGTCTAAAGTCCATTGACGCACTCTACAAGTCCATGGCGGAGAGGCGTGTAGGTGCCATTTTGGGTGTTTTCTATATTCACCATGATAGAAGATGAGTGAAGGATTTAGAATTCAGGAGAGAAAGGCATTTTCACTAGTGAAAAAATCTCACAAAATGATCACGAGTCGAGGGGGAGAGAAGCTATAGAAGAAAATGATGTGTAATAGACTCAAGACAGCGAATGAAAAGTTGGACTTAAGTGAAAATTTGAAATATGTTTTATGACCCATTCGAGAGTCATATTATACATTTTCATCCTCTTTTTGAGTAATTTCCTTTGAGGAGAGAGAAAATGAACATTAGTGACTTCAAAGTTATAAAAAGGAAAAAATACTTATTGCCCAAGTCTTAAATTCAAATTTCAATCTCTTTGCCTCTTATCTTTCTCTTTCTTATCTTTTACATTTCTTTGATAGAAAATACAGGAAAAAAATATATTAATATTATTATTCAAATAAATGTAACATATTATAAAGGAAAAATATGACTTTGAGTTCCTTTTTATTTCCCTTGCCTCGTGATTTTGAAGCAACACTATTTTTGCCTTTTTGCATTAAAACCCTCAAAGAAAATTCCTATTAATGAAAACTATACTAAAAAAATTATATTAACCATGAGAATTCTAGGGTGTTACACAATCACCACACCAAACCCTAGAAATCCAATAACCAAAACATAGGGATAATAAAACCATTTTCATGACGGAAGAATCCATGATCCAAACTATCACTTGCAACTTAAAATTTCCATTATAACAAAGGAAAATAGAACTTTGAGTAAGATGAGAAACCAACATAAAACTTGTGCATGTGAAACTAGAACTTACACCATCCATAAAAATTTGGGTAAGAATTAGGGTTAAGTAAAGTAGAAAAGTCATGAAAGATCATTATAGGAACTCAAACTCGAAACAAGGTATCATCATCAGTAGAATGTGATCACATTTTAGGAATAAGTATTTCATGTAGAATTAAAGTGCAATAATAGTAGGGAAGAGAGTTATATAACCACCTGCTTATGACGAAATAACCTCCAAGCCAAAATCTCCAAGCAAGAGAGAAGACCTAGCTTTGAACACCTCGATGACCCTTCTAGTCACCACCTCAAAAGAGAAGAAAACCCTCAATTAAAGGTCAAAGAAGAGAGATCCAAAACCTCAAGACGAGAAAAAAAGTAAGAAGGATAAGATCTTCATCCCACTTAGGTACTACCATGGAAAACCATAGATTCAACCTCTATGGAGAGAAGTTTCTCAAAAGACCACCATGGAGAACAATGGGTTCGGCCAAGAGAAGAAAAATAGGTAGGGTTACAAGGAAAAAAAATCAACATGATGGATCACTAACCAAGGATCAAAAATCACCAAAAAATCAACAAGAGAAGATGCTCCAACTCAAGATCACCACATGCAAGATGATCGACCACCGAAGACCTAAGGATGAACTCCTCTTCACCACAAAGCACCAAGGCTGAACTCAAAAGATGAGAGAGGGAAAGATATTGAAAAAGGATCATTATGAATGGGGAAAGAGAGGTACATATATTCAAGGATAGAGAGAAGTGAAAGGGATTAGGTGTCATGCACATAGGTTCCACTTGTCCATCCAAGATCAATCATGCATCCAATAACATGAAATCCACTAAGGTTGTGAAAATCAAGAAGGACTAGTGACCTCACTTGATCCTAAAGGACCATCGGTCAAAGGGAAACATGGCGACAAAGGCTCATGGTTGAAGAGAAACCAACGGCCAAACACATGAAACCCTAGGATTCCTCTTCAACCAAAGAGAAGGAAAAGCTCTTCGATTGAAGGTACACCACCACCGAAACCTCTTCTACCATAGAGGTTAGGACAGGGAAACATCAAGGATGTTCGAAGAAAACCAAGAACTCAAATGGTCGACATATGGTCAACACCATGCTAGGGCATCCAAGCAAACCCTTGAAACAACACTCAAGATGCTACCACTTCTCTCCTCATCAAACCAAGGCATAGCAAGGAACCCAACAACATCATACTCTATCTCATGATGCTAAAACATGTGAGGAACATCCAACATGTGAAAAATTGCAAGATAAAACCTCAACATGTGTAAATTAAAATTATCTCCAAAATAAACATACATGTAGAAAAACCATCCCAAACATCATCCAAATCGGACCAAACTGAAATCATAAACATGTCACATGTTATTAAAGCTCATAAAATGATTAGATTATGGTTTAAGCATCATATTAAACTAGGAAAGCAAGATCAAGAACTATGCTAGGTTAGAGATTTTACAATCGTAAACCCGTAACAAGGATTTCGTGCCCAAAATCCTATGCTAAAAGAGATAGATACTTCTTACGAATCCATTCCTCAAACTCCCACATGGCTTCCTCAACACCACAATGATGCCACAAAACCTAAACCAACATGACATCCTTCTTCTTAAACTTCTTGATAATCCTACCAAGGATTAACACATGACCTTCCACATAAGACACATCCTCATCTAGCTCAACCTCCACAGACTGCAACACCAACTCAATGTTGGGGTGAAACTTCCTCAACATCTAGATATGGAACACCATATGCAACCTATGCAACTGAGGTGGCAACTCCAACCTATAAGCTACCTTCCCAATACGTTCCACCATAGGGTAAGGTCCCATAAATTTAGGATCCAACTTTCCCTTCCTCCCAAACCTCAACACACATTTCCAAGGAGAGGCTTTGAGATATACCTTGTCTCCACTTGGAACTCCAACAACCTACAATGGTTATCAACATAAGACTTATGCCTATCTTGGGCTGCTTTCAACTATTTATGGATCATCTTGATCTTCTCTATTGTCTATTTCACAAATTGAGGACCCAAAAGTTGATATTCACCGGTCTCATACCAACATAACGGAGATCTACAACGTCTCCCATACAAAACCTCATTTAGTTCCATATCGATACTCCTTCAATAGCTGGTATTGTATGCAAAATCTATCAAACTGATATGTACATCCCAACTGCCCATAAACTGTAAGACACAAGCTCTCAACAAATCCTCTAAGGTATGAATAGTCCTCTCATACTGTCCATCTATCTATGGGTGAAATGTTATACTGAGCCTCAACTGTGTACGCATGGTTGTATGTAGATGTTCCCAAAAGTGACTGGTAAACTAAAGACCCCTATCAGACACTACAATATCTAGGATATTGTGCAAATGGACTATCTCGTCAACATAGATATGTGCCAACTTCTTAGCTTTCTTTGTTGTCTTTGTAGGAAGAAAGTATGTTGACTTGGTCAACCTGTCAACAATCACCCATATGGAGTCATGAAATTTGGCTATCCTAGGAAGTCCAACCACAAAGTCCATCATTATATGATCCCATCTCCAATGTGGTATAAGTAATGGTTGTAAAGTTCCTATAGGTTTCTAATGTTCTAACTTAACTTATTGACACACTGCTCACTTAGCCACAAACTCAACCACATCACACTTCAAACTGGTCCACCAGTACATATTTGTCATATTGTGGTCAATCTTGGTGATACCTAGATGCATAACATGCATTGAAGAGTGAGCCTCTTCCAGAACCAACTTCCTTAGATCATAAACATTAGGAATCACTACTCTATCATGGTAACATACCGCCTCCTCCTTTGACTCCTGGAAGCCATCATGCTTCTCACTGCCAAACTCTGCTTGGATCTCCTATATCACATTATAATTACATTGTGCATCTCTTATCTGCTAACTCAACATAATCTCAACCTGTAACTAGGCCAATAGTATTGCTAACAAGGATACCTCCAACTTCACATTCATATGATGCAAGGAGACCAAAATTTATCTTTTATGGCACACCAAAGACCAGAACTATGCCTTATTCATACATGATGATGAGGAAGAGTTTCTGCTCAAAGCATATGCCAACATGTTTGCCTTCCTTTGATGGTAGTCTATGGTGCTATGCTAGTCCTTGATCAGCTCCATCCATCATCTCTGTCTCATGTTCAACTCCTACTTTGAGAAGATGTATTGTAGATTCTTGTAGTTGGTGAGTAGTTGGTGAAGATTTGACACTTCTTACTATAAAGATAGTGTCTCCATATCTTCAATGCATAGACCATAGCTGCAAGCTCGAGATCATGCGTAGGGTAGCTCTCTTCATGTTTCTTAAGTTGTTGCAAAGCAAAAGAAATCACGTTCTTATCTTGCATCAACACGCAACCCAACCCATTCTTCAAAGAATCACAAAAGACTATATAACCTTTCCCTTTCTCTAGAAACACTAGAACTGGTGCACTGGTCAGCTTCTCCTTCAAGAGATGGAAGGAATGTTGACACTTATCATCCCAGACAAACAACACACCTTTCCTTGCCAGCTCCGTTATGGGTAACACCACTGCACTGAATTTCTTGGTGAACCTCCTGTAATAGCCTGCTAAATAAAGGAAATTACAAACCTATTTCAGCTTCTTCAGTTGCTCCCACTTGAACATAGATTTAACCTTCTTGGGATCTACATGAAATCCTTTTGTAGATATTACATGCCCAAGGAAAGACACTTTCTTTAGGCAAAACTCACATTGATGAACTTGGCGTACAACTTATGCTGTCTCAAAAAGGTCAACGCCTATCGTAAATGTTGCTCATGTTGCTGGCTATCTAGGGAGTAGATCAGGATGTCGTCAATGAACACCACCATGAACTGGTCAAGGTAAGGGCTAAACACCCTATTCATCAGGTGCATGAATGTTGTTGGCACATTGGTTAGCCTAAACGGCATAACCATAAACACATAGTCACCATACCAAGTCCTAAAAGCTGAATTGTGTATATCATCCACCTTGATCCTCAACTGATGATATCAAGATCTCAGTTCTATATTCGATAATATTTTGGAACCCCTCAACTGATCAAATAGATCATCTATCTGTGGCAAAGGATACTTGTTCTTAATCGTCACCTTGTTCAACTACCGGTAGTCGATGCACAACCTCATGGATTCATATTTCTTCTTAACAAGCAGTACTGGTGAACCAAAAGGGGACATGCTCAGTCTAATTAAATCCTTATCTTGAAGCTCATGTAACTACTTCTTCATCTCTGAAATCTCATCTGGTGCCATCCTGTACAGTGTCCGTACTATCAGATGTGTACCAGGAACCTGATTGATTTCAAAATCAATCTCTCGAAGAGGGGGAACACCAGGAAACTTGTTAGGAAACACATCCTTAAACTCATAGAAAACTAACACCTCCTACATACTAGGACTCCTCACCTTCGTATCCACCACATGTACCAAAAAACCTTCACACCCCTACCTCATCCACCTCTCTACTATCATCTCTAACATCAAGCATGCCAGAACAATCTTCCTATTTCCTTGGAATATCCACAAAACATCACCTTTGAATTATGTTTCAACTTTGGCAGTATAGCCCAAGACCGCCCGATACTTTTCCAACGTGTCCCTTCCAAGGATTACATCAAATCCATGCATGTCAAGTGGCATGAGATCCACTTGAATGTTGCATCCCGAGAACAAAAGAATGCAAGAAGGACACACCTCCAGCAACTCAGCAAAACCAATCAAAGAGTTTTCCAAGAGAATACTATCACATCTATGACTATCAGGAAAAGAACAACTAGCTATCACTTCTCTAGTTATAAAAGGATGTGTCACACCTGGGTCAACCATAATAGATATAGAGCAGGAAGAAGATAGTTCAGAATGAAATAACTCCATCTGACACATCACGACCCTCATGTTGACTACTCGTTTTGGCTGACTCATGGCATGGAATCGATTCATTGTCTATTATCACCCTCATCCTCTGCTGGCTTGTGCATACAAACTAGCTTACAACACCTGACCAAGTCCTTGACCTCCACTACTACAAAACTTTCATTATGACCCTTGATGACTTTGCATCAGATATTGCATCACCTCTTCATCCTTCACCAGACATGCCCACCTTAGGTGTCCTACTTTTTCCACACTTGTGGCAAGTCATGCTCTCGTACTGTGGCCTAGACGACCCCATCATCGATACTACGCTGTACTATGAGCTCTTGACAATGGAAAGGTATGACCTCTACCCTTAATTGGAAACCAATGACACTGAATTTCTGACCTATGTTGTGACTGAGGTGCTGAAAACCTAGGCTTCTTGAAGCCTCCAAATGACTATCCCTTATATTGTTCCAGTTTCTTCTTGGCATTAGCCTCTCACTTCTCCATAACTGACTGCTCTATTCTCTTGAAATAATCTACAAATGTGGCAAACCATTCCCTGCTCTGTAGAGTTGACATTGGCATCGTCAACTTAGATCTTAGACCTTTATCAAAATGCCTGATTCTCTCTTTATTTTTTGCATCCATATGAGGAGAGAAACTCAGAAGATCCATAAGATTCACCTCATACTCATTGATTGTCATGGATTCCTATTAGATATTCTCAAACTAAGAGATCTTCTCATCTAGATAGGTCTCTAGGAAGTATCAATTCAGGAGCTCTTGCCAAAACTCCTCCCAATTGATCACAACACCATGCCTCTTCTCCTCCTCAATGACCCACCAATGGCCAACACTATCCTTTAACATGTACAATGCATGCTTCACCTTATCCTCTATGGGAATATTGAGGATCTTGATGGCCTTCTCGAACTCAGTCAACCACATGTCAACATCCTCTAGATCCGCCATACCAACATACTATAACACCCTCACACGCCTTAACCTCTCAAAGGTCTTCCCAGAACCCTGGGATTCTACACTGGGGATGGCTTCCCTTGCTTGGTGTACATGCATCCTATCGTCCATATGCATCATCGTATCCATGAACTATCCAAACAAGGACTGAAAAGTGGTATTGGCCATAGTTGTTCGGTTGAACTGAGGCACTTATGGAACTCCATCATTTCGGTCCTGCCTCCTGGCACCACCTCCTGGTGTAGCAACACTACTCTCAACATGTTCTTCGTGTTCCCCAGACATATTTTTCTTCTCTTATAATTCTTCTACATAAGCAAAAGTTACTATTAAATATGTCATATGACATGAGAACAAACACATACTCCTATGTCCATGTATACTCAACAAACCTAAACCTCTAATACCAACCAATCCATGACGCCCATCATCACACCAAAGCTAGATAACTCAATACAAAATGTAGAACTAATACTAAACATCTAGGATTACCATAAAATAGGGTAAATTAAAACTGATTTCTATATTACCACAAAAGCGGAAACGTATAACATCTAGGTCCAAATGAAGCCACATGTATTAATAATCATTCCACAAGATGATACATATCACTATTCACTTGGCCAACTAGCCACACCATGTTACATATGTTAACTTGTTCACATATACACACCATATCTGTACAACCTTGGCCTATTGACAAAACTTGTGTCGATGTACATCATCTACAAAACACGCCCAAGGATTTTATAGTACATGGATGAAAGATAGGACTCTACTACAAAACACTAGCAACATATCCACCCTTCAACAACTATTACTCCTCTTGCTGCTCAGCCTCAACCTCACTTTATCTACCTCATCGTGCACGACCACCTAAAAGATGTGGAAATCCACAGAGTAAGACCAGCATCCCATCGAGAGATATAACTCTCCTCCAACAACTATTATTAACACATATAAGCTTAAGAAGGAAAGTAACATTATTATCAGGTTGAGCAGATTCAACTAAATGATATGAGTAAGGCAATTAACAAGTAATTCAGGGATCTACAACTGGGTAATAGAACATCTTATTCTTTTAGAAGGAATATGAAGAACATGTATAAGAGTTGATTTCTCTTATTGCATTATAAATCAACTAATTAGTACAAGAAAAATAAGGCAAAGGGTCATATAATGTGAATCGTGTTTAACCCTAAGCAAAAATACTACACGGTTGTATTACATCTTTTATTATGCCCTAAGGAGATGAGTTACACCACTCATGATATAACTGACCACTGCTAACTCGAAATCAGTGCCATACAAGATCTAGGAGGAGATGGACTCCTATGATCCCACACCCTCGTTCAGTCTAAGTCTATCGTAGTGACATATAAAGTCGAATTGCAAAACAACATAGTCTGCCCTAGTATATAGGGACAACACTAGTGAAAATTGAGTTAGGATCACAACCACACTCCTCCCGAGGTATGACCACAGCCATCCTTAAAATATATCATATATATAGTGAATCACATCACTTAAATATGTCCTTGAATGGTCTCCTGCCAGGGTATGACCACAGCCAATCCTATGAAATGCATGTGCTCAACAATATAGAACTCTGAGCTTCCACTAAGGGAGAAACTGTTTAACCATTCAACAAAAATTGACGCTGAAGATGGATCTATGGCACAGGGTAACTACATGTTTAGGGTTTCACTTGATTAATAAATCCAATTTGGTGTCTTTTAGCATCAATCAAGTTATAATGTAGAAACCCTAAATAGATTTTACAAAGATAAGGGTATGATACAACTTCAGAAGATATAAAATGTATGAGGTATAAACTTGTCACATCATCACTTGACATTACTTCCATTCAATGCCATCAACATTATCACATAACTAGGGGATAGTAATCCCTCCCCACATCACTAGAGGATATCACCTTAAACTAGGAACAAAGCCTCTACCAAGTCATAAGATCGACATTATATAGTTCCTGAACAACATCATTATATTATCCCAACATGCCTTACAAAGGCTCATATTCATTACCCCTTGTATCATATCAAGTGTACCATAGGAATCACAATCCATGATGTTTATTCAAATTGCAACATTTAAGTTATATAAGTAGGAAAGAGACAATGCATCATCATTACATACTACCACTTTGAATAAGGTAGACAACTATATCATAATCCCATAATAGGGTTAGGGTTTCGACATTGTAACCAATTATGGTTTCCAAAAAACATTTAATATAAAAGCCTAGATACATTATTATTTCCCATATTCATGGGGCATTTCAGTCCACCATTATCATCACTAGATAACAACACATAGGAACCATATTTCTATGTATTACCATCATTCAAAGAGAGTATTAGGTCATAAAACTATGCGATCGAAGAGAAAACTAGGTCTTTAGCAAACGAAGGAATCACCTTCACACCTTCAACCGAAGGGAACCAAAACCACCTTCGATCAAAGAGAAATGACTTCTATGGTTGAAGGCAACCAAGTCGAAGACATTTCAGGTCGAAGGAAAATTCAGTGACTGAAGGAAACAACCCTAAACAACATGGTCAAAGATAAAGGGTCATATTTGAGATCAAAACCAAAGGGAACCTTCTCATCAATCAAACATCACCTCCAAGCCTTCAACTACTTGGAATACAACATGAAGAACATCTTAGAGAGAAACGTACTCATAAAGCATGATCAAAACAGATGGACAACCAACAAAAAACCGAAATCTCAAGAGAGAGATGCATCAAGGAAATCACCACGTCAAACCCTAGAAATCCAATCACTAAAACATAGGGGTAACCAAATTATTATCATGAGGGAAGAATCCATGATCCAAATTATCACTTTCATCTATAAATCTCTATTACAACAATGGAAAATAGAACCTTAAGCAAGATGAGAAACCAGCATAAAACATGTGCATGTGAAACAACAACTTCCACCATCCATAGAATTTTAGGTAAGAATTACGATTAGGTAAAGGAGCAAAATCATGCAAGATCATTATACAAACTCAAATATAAACAAGATATCATCATCAACATCATGTGATCGCATTTTAGGAATAAGTCTTGCATGTAGAATTAAAGTGCAATAATAATAGGAAGAGAGTTATATAACCCAACTACTTATGATGAAATAACCTCCAAGCAAAGATCTCCAAGGAAGAGAGAAGACCTAGCTTTGATCACCTCCCCGACCAAGCTAGTCACCACCTCAAAAAAGAAGAAAACCCTAGGTTAAATGTCAAAGAAGAGAGATCCAAAACCCTAGACTGAGAAAGAAAGGTAGAAGGAGAAGATCTTCATCCCACTTAGGTACTACCATGGAAAACCATGGTTTTGACCTCTACGGAGAGAAGTTTCTCAAAAGACCACCATGGAGAACTGTGGGTTCAGCCAAGAGAAGAAAAGAGGTAGGGCTTTACAAGGAAACACAATAAAGAGGATGGATCACTTACCAAGGATCGAAGATCACCAACAAGTTAATAAGAGAAGATGCTCCAACTCAAGATCACCACATGCAAGATGATCGACCACCAAGGATCAAAGGATGAGCTGCTCTTCACCACCAAGCTCCAAGGGCTAAACTCCAAAGATGAGAGAGGTAAGGAGAGTGAAAAAGGATCATATGAATGGGGAAAGAGAGGTACATATATTCAAGGATAGAGAGAAGTGTAAGGAATTAGGTGTAATTCTCATGGACGTCATTTGTCCATCAAAGATCAACCATGAACCCACTAAAACCATGCAAGACACTAAGGTCATGAAAAACAAGATGGATCAGCAACCTCACTTAGTCCTAGAGGACCATCATCAATGGGAAACATGGCCACAAAGGTTCATGGTAGAAGAGAAACCAGTGACCAAACAGATGAAACCCTAGGATTCCTCTTTGATCAAAAGAGAAGGAAAATCTCTTTGACTGAAGGGACACCACCACCACCAAAACCTCTTCGATTGTAGTGGTTAGGACAAGGAAAAATCAAGGGTGGTCGAACAAAACCAATGACTCAAACAGTCTACATATGGTCAACACCATACTAGGGCATCCAAGCAAACCCTAGAAACAACACTGAAGATCAAACATCATACAAATAGGACTAAATTGAAAACATAAACATGTCACATGTTATTAAAGATCATTAAATGATTATATTAAGGTTCAAGCATATTATTAAACTGGACAAGAAAGATTAAGCATTAGGCTAGGTCAAGGGTCTTAGAGTACATCACAAGACCATGTTTTGATGACATCGAACCATACACTTTACATCCCAACACCATCTCTAGATTCCAAAAAACCTTGCATTAATCCCATATATTTAGAAGTATATGACTCCATGAAACTTCTCATAATGGTCGATCTTCTTACAAGATGGTTTATACATCATCAATTAAACTAATTACTCATGTTTCAATTGCATCAATTAAGTTACAAACAAGGCATAATAATATAAATGTGACATCAACACAGTATCACAACCTTAGAATATATAAGACACACTAAAATACATATTAACTACCTGATCAGGGTGTCATCCTTGGCCATACTAAGGCCCAACCCATCATGTTGGGGTACATTAAGCCCACTCTTACTATCATTGGCCATAATAAGGCCCAAACCATCATGTTAGAAGAGAATGAGCCCACACACATACATGGATCTCAAACTCATATGCAATTATATATTTATACATATATTTTAGTAACAAAATTACATACACAATTTCATATTAAAACTCACAAGTATGACAAAGTTGTACTAGATGTAAGACTAGGCACAAAAGGGGCATTTTCAATCATAAAAGGGATAGTTTTAGGTAGTGAATCTAATTTCCTCAAAGATTCAACAACATAGACAATATTCAGAAGATAAATGCATTAGTATAGTACCTAGGAATTAAATCTTAGCATACCTAAACATCCTTTCTATACTGGGGACCAAATCAATGGATTAAGGCACATTAAGACCCAAACTACAATTAATGTCAAAACAAGGTTTAATTCTGATTGGATTATCAATTACACCTAAAATTTTTCACATGTCTTAACATGACACTAAAAATCATCACATAAATTTTGGTTCAAATCTTCCATTGATGTAAAAGTTATGCTACTTATAATTTTAGTTATAAAATGTCATTTTAGTGCATAATTGAGGTACTTTTATATAGAGTGTCTTATCCAAACGAGGTCACAATAGCAAAATAGTTAGGAAAGCATAATAATGATATATTTGAGAAGCTTATAGATGGTAGGAAGGGTTTCATATTTCATTTTCCTCCAACACGGTAACAAAATACCTCAAAAAGAGCATTTTTAGGGTACCACAACACTTATTTTGAGAATTTTATCCCTTATAGTATAATAGGACATACAAGATACAAATTCATTTTCATCTAATAGTACATCAAAGTATCTAATAAAACTTCACTTTAGACCTATATAGTATGTTCTACAAGAATTAGGATTTGCATGTGAATTTAGGCAAGAACATGCATCAAAAGCTATATTATTGACCTCAAAGGTGATGATAATGAGATCTTCACAAGAGAACCACCAAAAAACCTCCAAGATTCAATATCAACCATCCAAAAATTCCAAGAATGCTCCTTTCACCATGAACTTGGTGTATCTAGAGAAAAAAGAGGGGAGTAGAACGTTCTTTAGTTTCAAGGACCAAGAACTACCATTGATCACCATGGTCTCAACCAAAGGAGTAAGTAGAAGAGAACATAAACTAGAAAAGAGATGATAATGATCTTACATGCTATTGGATTTGAGAGAATGTAAAATGCCTTGGAATCACAAAATGTAGATGGATATCCAACATCCATGGATATGCAAGGACATATAGCTCAACATATAGGCATCAAACTTGGCTTCACAGACCACCAAACTTTTCATCAACCTATTGGGCTCCTTGTTGAATTCCAATGACCTCTCTTATCCACCAAAAAAATCCTTCTATCAAATGCTTTACTAGGTGGCAAGGGGGAGAGGTGTACATAGGGCCAAGGAAAAGAGAAAGGTCTATATATTGTCCCACTAAAGTTATTGATGGTTTGCATGTCTAGGTATCTCATCGGTACACACAAAAACTCTGTCATTGGTTGATGCTTCTAGGTTATCATCAGTTGCCATAGTCAGATGTCAGGGAACCGCTTATTACTCAAATCCAAACTCCAAATGACTAGAAATTCAATGACTGAAGGACTTGGGAATATGTCCCTATCATGGTAATATTCAAAGTGCGAATGCAAAAGTGTAAGATCTTAGGATATATATATAAATAAAAAGATACAAGAACCAACATGTTCTTAACAATCAACACGTATTAGTACTAGAAACATTGTTTCTTACAAGATTTCTATCACAAATTAAGAGTAAATTCATACAAGTTTCCTCATGTACACTAGCTAGGATCTTGGAATAAGTACACCTAAACACATCCCAATTTCAACTCTGTATCCAACTCTAAACCTAAAACATAAATGAACAAAGCGGTCCAATATATGAGGTGTTAACTATAGGGTAGAAAGATGCACATACACACACACACACACATATATATATATATAAGATTTTCATATTTTGAAAAGATTCCATAAGTAAATGAACAAGAATAAATGAGTTAAGTACTTAGAAAAGCAAGAGCCTATGTTTTATGTAATTTTACTCCAACAAAACCAACAATATCATGTATCATAAGGACTTTAGCCAACTTTCCACTGGAAGGGTCTGTAAGGGTACTCACGATTATCAAAACGTATTATCGACATTGTGTGCTATATCTTGACTACTCAAGTAGGGAGCCTGACCTTTTATGCATACTTAGAGAATATAGGAAGGTGCGCAAGTTTTGTATAATGGAGTTCTATATTATGATTGCATGTTATAAAATCAATAGGACAAAGCATCAAGTACAATACTACAATGTTACATGGAAATATTTGAGCAAGTAAACAAGCATACACACATATCACAGGTCAAGCACGAAAGTCATAGTCATATAAATATTAGAGATTGTATCTAATTCAAAGATTCATAACCTATCCTTGACCATCTATATCACAATCAACCATCAGTTTAAGCACAAGATTACTTACATGTATAGCATTATCATCATTAACCCTAACTATATCCGTTTAGGGTTTTGTGCAGGTTAGGTTCAAGGTTAGTTAATAACCCATTATATAGTCTTTTAGTTATTTAGGGTGCATTATCAAGGCATGGCTCAAATTTCAAGTCATTTTTTTGTTCCATTTGTTCTATATGGACATTATAAGATTTGGGACACTTATTTACATTTCAATGTCAAGGGACTGACAATAGGGTAAAAAAGGTTAAGGATCATCAACACATGAAATCCAAGCAAATAGATTAGTTTAGGTTAAACATCTAAGACTATATGGATGTCCCCAAGGTCTTGGCATCATGGTCCAACTTGGTATCAACATATCAAGTTGTATTCAATGTCCAACATATAATACTTATACCATTAGAGCCTAACATATGGATTATATGGGACATCCACATCAAGCTGAACATAAAGGATAGAGTATTCCCTACTTTGAGAGGGAAGGACAAGGGAAAAGGGTCAACATAAGCATTAAGATACAAGAACCACAATTTGAGTCATATAGGTCATGTTGAGCAAACTATAATTACAAACAACACCATAGAACAAGAAGGATGGTCGTAGGTAGAGTCACCAATCAAAACAAGGTTATTATTTAAATAATATAATAGGATTTGATCCATAAAATGGGAGAAAGTGACCATTGGATTCAAATATAGTTATGCATCGACGTAAAGGGGTCATAGTCAAGAATTAAGTGTCATAGTGCATAAGAAATGAGGCAAATAGGGGAGTCATGGTGTGATAGTAGTGTCATGAGGTGTTACATATTAATGATTTGGGGTCCTCATGAAGATTTGGGTAATTTTCCATTATGTTGAAACATGAAACCATGGATCTTAGTGTTAAAGTGTATTTTAGGCCACATATGGGTCAAGGTTCTCAAAAGGTCATAAAATGGGGGTATAGATCGAATCTTTAGCAAGAATTTAGTGGAAGTTACTGATTAGAGTCCCTAGCATCAGTTTGATTTATAATTTGACAATTATTTAACATAGTAGTGCATTAATTATATAATAAGATCAAAATAGAACATTTTTGGCAAAATAAGAGAACTAGTAGCATACTCAAAGAATAAAATTATAACTAGGTTTTAGATCTTTTTGAGACGATTAGTTTGATAATAATATACATACATTGGTTAAGGTATAAGTGAGTTATGATTTTATAAAAATATAGTCAAGACTATAGAGGAAGGAGGGTTACATGATTTTATTTGTTGATGTAGTAAGTGATATGGGCTGCTAGATAAGGATCTAGTGGTTGAGTCAGCACCTCTGATCCACACTTCTAGCGAGTAGGTCCCCAGGGGCCGTGCTCATGCAACCATAGGACGATGCATGCCATGCTCTTAGTGTTGCCTGATTACCTATGATCGGTCCAGTAACTGATGTAGAGTGATCATGAGATACTTTTTATAGCTATGGGTCACTGATCATCACTACTAGCTGCATGAACTGGATGGTATGGAAGAGGGCTCTAGGCTCAAATAAACTCAGAATCAATGGGAAAATAAGAAGAGTGGAGAAATGAGGTGATTTGAGCCTTTAATTTGGAAAAAACGGTTCATGAAATGAGTGTGACTGGGTGGAACAAAGCAAGGTTAGGTGTCTTTGATGCCATTTGTATAAGCCCTTGTACGAAGTTTGAAGAAGACCTCCCAACCATGGTATCATTGGGGGGTGGATCTGAGGTACATTATTCATGGGCCTAAACTACATAACACATTTGAAAAATATTAGATTGATGATTTGGTATATAAGGGGGGAGCCCACCTTGCTCAGACACACACTAACTTCGTGCTGAAAGAGGATCAAATTAGATTAAAATCAAACATTGAATAGGTTTATTCAAAAGACCATATCTTGTGATTAATATCTTTGACTAATGTGAATTATGTAGCATTGGATTCACAGTTAAATACTCAACCTCATGAGATACATTAGAAAAAAATATCTTATTTATGATGTTTAATTTTAGTTGCAATAAGGTGATGCAATAAAGTATGTTACATAGGTTCATTCTCAAACTAAAGTCACATATTGTGAAACTAGTCATTGATGTGATCAAATTGGGGTATCACAACACCCAAAATATGAAATTGATTCCAATTGAGTAAGAGGTAACCTAATTAGAGAAAGAGAGAACAATAAATGAGAGAGTAAGTCAAGTTGTCACATCCTCCCTCCTTAAAAGAAATTTCATCCAAGAAATTCATCTAAGATCATAAGAAAGAGTCAACTTTGACATCAATCATGTTTATGTTACCAATCCTAGGTGCCAAGGTATCCCCCACCATGTGATGCACAATTAGGTTTTCATCACCAAGGGTGTACCTATACCAAAAGTATACATAGTTTTGTTGTTTTATCATATTATGACATCATCTTGACATTAGGGTTCCATAACCCTTACTCTATTACATTAGGGTTTTGCTCACATATTCATACAAGGTCAAGATGTCTTATCAAAATATAGCTTATCAATTTCTCAAATGAACATGTTAGTTATCATACATTCAATTAATATTATCATCACTCTTATATATAATCAAGTTCAAAGTAATACATAATGCATATTTTCCCTTATTAACCACCCATACATTGATTACCTCTCATTTGGGTCTAAAAGTAAGCATTGTATTCATGATCATTCAAGCTAATGTCTCAAGGAATCATTACATCAAGTTCATGACTTCAAACTTATATCTTTCATATATTGTTTGGTTTCATATTTGGTCTACCTTGTGAGAGTGACCTTCCATACATATATCAAATTTTAACTTAAGTGAGATTACTTCATGTATGAAGCATCAACTCAAGGAAGAACATTATCACAACATTGAGGTTTTGTAATTATCTCACTTTCATCTCAAAGGATCTCCATAAGCTTGAGCCACTCAGTTTAGGACCAAGATATTTTGAGGTAAGGCATACTAACCACAACTATCTACACATACTAAACTTTTACACAAATTAGAAAACAACAAGGGCAACCACTAGATTCATTTACATATTATTTCTAACTCGAGTATTAATCTCATCAAGGACATCAAAAATCACATACATCATCTTAGGGTTTTGAGACATCTCCCTCACATCATACTTGACACTTCCAAAACAAAATTTTGTCATCTTGAATAAAGATCATATCATTGAAATACACATCAACATCAACATCAACATCATCATCATCATCATCGTCATCATCTATATAATAATAATAATAATAATAATAATAATAATAATAATAATAATAATAATAATAATCATTATCATCATCATCATTGTCATCATTATTATCAACATAATAATCAACTATCATCATCACCATCTTCTTCTTCTTCTTCTTCTTCTTCATCTTCTTCATCATCATCATCATCATCATCATCATCATCATCATCATCATCATCATCATCATCATCATCATCATCATCATCATCATCATCATCATCATCATCATCATCATCATCATCATAATCATCATCATCATCATCATCATCATCATCATCATCATCATCATCATCATCATCATCATCATCATCATCATCATCATCATCATCATCATCATCATCATCATCATCATCATCATCATCATCATCATCATCATCATCATCATCATCATCATCATCATCATCATCATCATCATCATATTAGTTTTTCTAGGCTACTACTAGCCTAACCATTATCATGGCTCTATACAACTCTAGAAACTAAAAATATCATCAAAACACTCTCATCTAGACTGATATGACATCTCTTTCTCCTAGGTTGGATCGACATTCACTGTCTTTCTGGTTGTGGAAACATTTTTCATATGTAGACTTCAATGACTTTAAATAGGTTTTCTGCAAAGTTAAAACATGCAAAGTAAAACATTGTACACCATACAATTTAAAACCAAAACCAAAACCAAAATTAGTAAGAGCATAGTGCACACTTGTCTGGCTACCCTAAGCACACGCTACACACATATGTGTAGGGTTTTCGATAAGATCTCCATTTTCTCTTCCTACTAAACCTACATCCCATACTACAGGATAGAACGATGAGAAAAGAAAGTTACAGGGATTACACTAGTTTACACCTAGTTCTAGAATATCTAGGATTTAACCTAGAGACTAAGTGAACTTAGTCCACAAGGAAAACATATCATGTTTCTAGAGTTGAGATGTTAGGTTGAGTTAATTTTTATTTCATGTGAGAAGTGTTTGGTATAGTTATTGTTCATGATCTAATACCATTTGCTGCAAAACCATTTATTACTCAAATCCAAACTCCACATGACTACAAAGTCAATGGCCGTAGGACCCAAGTGTACGTCTCGAGTATGCTAATATTAAAAGAACGAATGCGGAAGCTTAAAACCTTACTATAAATGAAAAAGTAACAAAATTCAAGCACCAACATGTTTTCAACAGTAAAAAAGTATTATTAATAGCAACATTGTTAATTACAAGATGTCAACCACAAATTGAGAGTACCTATAAAAGTCTACTCATGTACACTAGATATGATCTTACAACAAGTACATCTGAAAATAGCTCACCAAGCCATCAATTCTGTATCCATCTCTGAACCTAAAACATACACAAAACAAGTGGATCCTTACATGAAATTTTGAGTATAGTGTAGACACACACTAAAACACCCACCCACCCACCCCCCCACACAGATATATATATATATATATATAAATATATATATAAATAAATAAATATATATATATATATATATATATATATATATATATATTTCCATTGCATATTTTTAAAATATTGCATAATTAAACAAACAAGAATAAACAATTTAAGTACTTAGCAAAGTGAGAGGCCATGTTTTATGCCATTTTAGTCTAATTGTACCAACAATATTGTAAGACCCCTAACGTTTATTTTTGGTTGATCATGTTTTATTACCTTAATTGGAAGCTTAAAACCTTAATATAACCCTAATATGTGCTTTGATATCATGTGACAAATTTAAGTTTCAAGTTTGGTCCAGTTTGGACATTGTTTGAGCAAGTTATGCATTTATATGCTTATTTTGGACTTTTATGAAATTTACCAGTATCTAGGGGTTTTCTTGCAATTTTTCACATTATTGCTGTGCCTTACCTGTTTTTATATCATTATAGATCTATTTGTACCATGGGGCATCTTGTTACACCTTGATTTGGTGGTGACATCTATTGAGGGTTGAGTTAGGGTTTCCTTCTCATAGATGTCCTACCTTGAGTGGTGGAACTCGATGGTTTCCCTTGTTTCTTTGGGATCCTATGGCCTTAATGGTGTGGTGGGATATGATGGTGGTCCTAGTGGTGTGAGGGTCGATGGTTTCCCCTCTTTAATCTCCTTGGATCGTTGGTTCATCAAGATAGGTTCGAACTAGTGGTGATGCTAGGGTTTTCACCTTTGTGACCAAAGGGCCATTATATGATGGTTACCCTTATGTTGGAGGTCAATGTCTGGCCTGGGAGTCATGATTTGATGGTCCTCCTGACTCCCACAACTTATGGACCTTCTTGTTTGCATGGAGATGATGCTTTAGACCTTGTACACATGGCAAGCTTGGCTAGACACCTTACCCTTCCTTTCTCTCTCACCCATAGATTTTTATATGTTCCTCCTTGCATGCAAACGAACCCTTTGGACCCCAATTTTCTTCCTTTCCATTTATATATGTTCCTCCTTGCATGGTGGAGAATAAGAAGCCAAGGTAGAAGGATCTTGGCCGATCCATCTTGCATGTACATCTAGGGTTTGGATCTACCCTTTCTTTGAGCTTATGGAGCTTCCTTAGATTGTTCTTGACCTAAGTAAGATCTCCCTCCTTTCCTTCATTTTATTTTTTGTCCTACCTTTGTGTCTCCTCTTATTGGTGGGACCCATGATGTTTCATGGTGGATCTTGAGCTAGAACTTGAAGAACACTTCTTTCTAGCATCCTTGACCTAGGGTATGCTTCCTTATTGGAGAATGAGCTAGCTTGGGCGAGTGGAGTGTTCAAGATAGGGCTCCTTCCTTCTTTCCTCAAGATACCTTGAATTTTGGAGCTTCATATTCATCCTAGTGGTGATTTATATAAATTTCTCCACGTTTATTGCCTACTACCAACTTGCATATACATGACCTGTCTCTAAAATGAAGTTCTAAGTAGAACGATGATATCTTTGCCTAGAGTTGTGCTTATATGATAGTTCTTTAGTACGTTATCTCCTTGAATGAACCCTGAATCTTGTGCACGAACCTTCCTTGGTAGTGGAAGCTCTATACCTTGCATGATGGTGAAGAAAGATGTCTTTTTCTCTCACAAACGATGATTCTTATCTAGGGTTTCAAAATAATTTCCTCCCTTGATTTTTGCAACCCGATGGTTTGGTTCTTTGTGTTGTTTTGCTTAATATTCTTGTACCAAATGATGGCCTTAACTTAGTTTCTATATTGGAATTTCTCTTGTGCACACAACCAATGGTTATGTTTCTCTTCACAAATAGTGGTTTTACTTCTCCTCAAATGATGGATTTGATGCTCATATGAAGTCATTTGTTTTGATGGTTCTCGTTCCTCTTCAAACAATGATTCAACATGGGTTTTGGATCTATTTTCCAAATGTTGACCACAACCAATGACTTCACTGGGTTCCATACTCGATGATCCCTCTGGGTCATCAACCAATGGCTTTTCTGGCTCTTCTGACTCTTAGGTCGATGGTTTCTCTAACTCTTTGGCCAATGGTCCACAACTGATGGTGGCACTAGATGCCAGAACTGATTGTGGCACTGGATGCCACAACCAATGGTGGAATTGGAAGCCACAACTGATGGTGAAATTGGGATCCACAACCAATGGCGGATCCTATGTTCACAATCAATGGCTTGACTAGGTCATATCTTCTAAGTCATATCTCGATGGTTTTCTTAGGCTTATGGTTTGTGTTTTTGTTATCCATATCGAATGGTCTTGTATGGTGGAACTAATGTTCACAACTTATGGTGCCTTTTCAATTCATCAAACAATGGTCCTTCTAGGCATATAATCCTATGGATTCACATGATGCATTGGTGTAGATTAATATACATGATTCAATGGTTTGTTGCCTTAAACCCTATAGTTTTATGGGTGGTTTATGATTCAATGTTTTGTTCTTACTACACCTAATATAAAAGTTTGGACTTAATGATTTAGAATTGAGGGTTTATTCTTATCTTTTCCCTCAAATTGCTACAATCTGATGGTTTTGCCTATCTAACATCTAACATCCTATGGTTTTGCATCTATATGAATTGATAGTTGATGAACCTTAAGTTTTAATGTTTTTGGTTTAATGATATAATATCATAGTTAAACCTTGAGTTATGATAAAAAAAACCTTGAGTTATGTATGAGTTCATACGTGAGGATGGTATGGTATTGGATGGTAATGATTTACCTTGTGCATCTATGATAAGATGGGATGTTTTGCGTGAATGATGTGATTTAACCTAAGTAAGTGTATGAGCATGTGGTTTAGTTTGTGGTGCTGATTTGTAACATCATTTCCACCTATCTTGTTAAATTTAACCTAATGCAATTAAGAAATGATGGTTAATCATACTTAGCTTCTTGTATGATATGATGAAGGAATATTATCTCTAATGTTTGTTGTAACCCTAAATTGTTAACCAGTGGTTATCATAGCCTTATGATTGATGATTGCTTTTATGCTACCATGTGAACACCATAGCTCTTTAATGCAATGTTATGATAAACATGTGTATCATAAGTATGATGATGGAAATTTGAACCTTATATAAGGTGTGGAAGGATGATGATGCTCTTACACTAAATGATGTGATGGTTTTAATGACCATTGGGCATGTCTTGAGCCCCAGTGGAGGTGTGATCTTCTTCACAAGTGATAAGTGCTGATAACCTAGAATAATGTGATAAGGATTTAAATCAAGCGATGGTGTGATGACAAGTATATTCTCTTGGATGGAAATGAAATAGTACCATTTAATTTTCTAATAAGGAATATGTATCATAAGTTTTGTATCTTCAGAAGTTTCTATGTATCAATTCTTGTTAGAAATAAATTAGGGTTTCTCTATCCACTCACTTAATGCAACCTTAATTCACCCAATTGGTAATAATTAATCAAGTGAAACTATAATCATGTAGTGCCATGTGCCATAGAACCATTCCATTGTTAGGACTTGCTGAATGGAGAAATGAGTATTCCTAGGGTAAGCTTGGAGCGCATACTGTTGAGTATGCTGGGTGCAAGAGACTGTGTGTCCTTCATGTTCTAAATTCAAGGTTTTGAGGATGGCTATGGTCATACCTCAGAAGAAGAATGATGGTGGTCATATCTCAGATATTTGGATATGTGACATAATTGAGGACAACTGCGATTATACCTTAGATGATAAGTTTCAATACCCAGTTTCACTAGTACTGTGACCATTATAAGGGCAAACTAGGTTGTTTCACTAGTGTTGTGACCTGTACCAAGGATGAAATAGATTGTTTTGCATCTTGACCTTATGTGTCATTACAAAGGACCCGTACTGACTGGGGGCACATGAGATCTTTGGATTCTGGCTCTCCTAGATCTTATACAGAACTAATAGCACTTCACAATGGTTAATTGGACTTTGAGGGGTATGACTCAAACTCCCTAAGGATTAACGAAAGTTGTAATACAACTATGTAACATATTTGTTAGGGTATACACAATGCTTCACATTGGATGATAACCCTTATTTTCTCTTTTTACATATATATGATGTATAGTGCAATAAGAGATAGTAGATATGCTCATGTTTTAGATATGCTTTAAACTTACTTATAGTCATGCCTTATGTTGTTAGTGATGTTTATGTTGTTAACTCTGCTAATGATGTTAACTATATTTATGATATTAGTAAGATGACGATAGTTATGCCCATGATGTTAATTACACATGATCTCCTGAGAATAATGTTAACCTTTCAATACTACATATGTGATTATAATTAGAACCATTCTCAAGAAGACTTATATATATCATTTCTATTCTATTATATAATATTCTCTACCTATTCAATTAATTAACTTGACGTAGACAATAAGCATTGTTGAGAGTAATCTCTCTCATGGGACATGGGTATCACCTCGTGGGTCACCACATCTTTTTAGGTGATTGGTAGCAGCCGTAGTAGATCCATGGCAGCGAGGAGGAGTTTTGGTGATGGACCTTAGAGATGTTATTTTAGATGTTTATTGTATCCTAGAGTCATCCTTGTACTCTCAAGTCCTGGAAGGAAAGTTTGTATACAATGTTTCAATCGACTCAAGCCTTTAGTAGCATTGTGGTGCTATTATAATGTGGTATATATGGATAATCTTCTTCTGTATGTATATATTGTGGTTGAGGCCATGAAGTAAAGGTAAAGGATACTTGGTATGATATGTGAATATCTGAATGATGTTGGGCTCTTACGTAAATGTTTCTGGATAAGTTTGGAATGTTTAGTCAATTTTAATTATCCCCTTTTTCTTCTATGTGATTAATTAGTGATTGATCATGTAACATCCCAAAATTTTAAAACAAACCCTTGGCTAAAACACTCTAATGCATATTAGGTTCTTTTATGCAAAATTACCATACAATAAGATAGATATAATTAATGTGGAAAACCCAAGAAATGTCTTAGGTTTTTTTTATATGATGAGGGAGTGGATCAAATTCTAAGAGGTTTGTAGTTGTTTTGATACTAAATCTAGGAAAGGCATAATTATGAAGAGTAAATTGAAAAAAAGTTTCAATATTGAGAATTTATTGGAAATTTCATAAGCATATTTAAAATTTTATTTATGAAACAAATGTTGATAAATATCACCAAGTTAAGATAATAATAATTTGATTTTGGGTGACAACTTGGATTTGATCCAAGATCCTATATGGAGTATAGATATACATAAGTAAATGAAATTTTTTTCATAATTATAATATATTTCTTTGGAGTTCACATAATTATCGAAAGAAGGAAAAACAAATACGTGTAAAAAAAGAGACCAACATAAAAAAATGGAGGCGTCAAGTTCCATGTTCTTACAGAATTGGGACGCAGGAGTCCCTGGAATAGTAGGTCACCTAGATCTAGAGGAGTCAAGTCTAAAAACCCCCAAATCTGAGTATTATATGATCAGACGACCGAAGTTAGAACCAATTGCTTTGGGAAAGAACCGCGCGCGAGAGAGAGAAGTGAAGAGGGTTGACAATGTGGAGAAGCCACTTCTTGGTAGATCTCCAATCAAGAAGATTTAGGGAATGAATTATGTGATGCCCTCATCTTGAGGATAGGCTGAAGAAGAAGGAATGCTCTACTCACAAGATTTTGACCTAGGAGGGGGTTTTACCTCGCCGCTGATGGGGAGGTGGCGACGCTATGTTTTCACAGAGACGTCATGCAGCCGCGTGGAGGAGGTAAAGAGTGGGGTGTGGGATGAAACACCAACTGTATCTAGGATAGGATCGGTGACTAAAGAAGAAAAGAGAGGGTTCAAACCTTTGCTAACCACCCACCTTAGATCTCAAACCAATGGTTAGGATATGTCCCTATAAGGTAAACTTCAATGAATTATATGTTGGGATATGAGGTTAGGATTTGGGATTTCAAGATATCAATGGAAAGATATTTGAATGAAAAATTAAAAAAATAATAATTTCAATAGACATTTTAGATATTTACTATTTAATATATTTAGTTTACTATGTTCTATATGATTTCAATATTTTGTGCATTAAAAATAGCCAACAATTTAGAAATCTATGAATATTTTATGGTACTTGTATTTTGACATGTTGAACATGATTCCAAGGCCTGATCTTCTAGATTTGATTATTTACCTATGTTTTGTTGTAAACCCTAATAAGGGTATTTTGGATATTTCACTCATTGTTTGGCCATAAAATGATATGAGAATTGATCTGAACCATACTAGACAAAGTTCTTATTGTTTCTAAGGTATTGATGTAGTTTTATGTATGTTTACATCATTATATGACTCTTTTCTGGGGGGTCTAAGTTGACATTATGTATGATAATAAATGATTATTGGAGACCATATATGTTTTTTATGCCTTTTTGTAATGCATATGATTTTAATTATATTTTCCTATGATGCGATAACTAAGTCAGTATGATTAGTTTATCTGATTCTATTTTGGGATCACTTTCAGGATATGATGTAGTTATATATTAGTACATCAAATGATTTTTCTTTATATAGGTATATTTGTATATGGATATTGTATCACCTATGATTTTAGATGTACATTCAATACTTTGATTTCTATCATTGTTTTGAAGAAAAGTTTTGTTCAATCTAAACAAGAGATCTAGTTTGGTTTATGGTGTTAGGGTGATGGGATCAGGATATATGATGTTAATGAAGATGATGAGTAATATGAATCATGTTAATTTAGCAACATTGGATTTAATCGAGACTTGAGGAAATAAGTTAGGATTTTCTTTGCTCTAGGTAAGCGAGTCATGCCACTATATATATGTACATTGGTTGAATTGTATGCAATGTATGACTTAGGAATTATGCTTTCAATTTTGAATTTCAATGCTAAAATCATGTTTATCATATAAATTTCTTGATGTTTTCTATATCTTATGTCTTATATTTATCATGTTCATTAAAATTAGAGATTATGATTAATGATAAATCATTAATGGATTTAACATGCATGCTCTAAGAGGGAGAATTCCCATCATGTTAAAGATTAAAGTTTAAGATTGAGTTCATGTTTATGGTAATGAAAATGTTAAGATAAATGAAATTGAATTAATTTTTATATGTTTCTCAAATCATGGACCTCAAGGGTTCATTCTGTGCATTCATGCCAATTATGGGCTTTTATAGAGAAATCACAAGAATTCGTGTCGTTACGGGCTTTCCTAGCATTATGGGATTTCCTAGAAATCAAGTGCTCTTAAATGGGCATCATAGAGAGATGCATATATTAATTGTTCAATTCTACATGTAATAAGATTTATGTAATCTAGAATGCTTAAGTCAAATTCATGTCAAGGTTTTATCTCAAGTCAAGTATATATGCTTACTTTTCTATTCTTATAAAATGTATGCCACTTATTGATGTGTGTCTTTTTTTTCACATGGTCGTGGGACAAGATGTCCCGAGATCAAGGAGTAAAGGAATTTGAAGTGAGTGCTTCAAAGCAGTAGTTTCTAGGGCATAGCTTGGTGGGGTCCCATATACACCTCAGAAGATCCAATATGAAGTTTCCAAAGAATACTTATGCCCAATATAAAGTTTGCAAAGAAGATTTATGCCCAAGATTTGTTCTACCTTTCATGTATTAGATTGTAGATCAAGGATGAAATTGTTTATGTTATAAGTTATGACTTTCAAAGAACAATGTATGAATCTATATTTTTAATTAGTGCATGGTGTTTCGTATATCTTTTTGCTATGATTATCATGTTTGGTAATGTTCCTCCAAGGCAAGTGACCCATGTTATGGACAACATAGGGTTTGCTTCTATTGACGTATATATATAACTTGGAGGGACATTACAATATGGTATTGATCAATGAGTATTTGTCCATTAAGCTAAATATTCACATGTTCTAAGCCCTAGGTATCGAAGATTTAGTCAAAGATATTATAAACCGAAGTAGAGGTCTAGTTAGGAAACATCAGTTAGGATAAGGATTAGGGTGATGTCCTAAGGTGGTTTTGGACTTTCATGTTAACTCTACAATTGTATATAGCATACTCTCTCTTTCCCTCATCTTTGTGGTATGGGACATAGACTTATGGGATTTCATAGAGAGAATGTTATACGCATAAGTATGCTTGTCTTGTCCTTTGAAGTGCATGTGGTATGTGACATGTGCATGAGGTAGGTACTAAGATAAGTGTGATAAATCATGTCACCTTTGCATATATGAGATGCCGATATGTATCCAAAGGAGACAAAAGAAAAAAGAGGTTGTCACAAAAAGTTTGAGGCATATAATCACCCAAACCTAATTAGACACATAATAATACTAAGCATGCATACAAAGAGTAGATTCTTTATATAAGTAAGCAAGTAGATCCATGGTAGAACTAGAATCCTTAGAGAAGAGGTCAAAAGGTCATTTTTCATGTCAATGATGGTAAGATAGATTCATTAGTAATATACCCACATGTCAATTTGAAGAATGATGTTTAGATATTATTTAACCATGAGGAGGCCATATGGTAAGTACAATAAAGAGACTTTAAGATGATATTAGAAATGTGTTTGCGTAGAATATATAAAATTCTAAGATGGGTAGTATGAGAAAATTTTGAGGACAAAATTTATTCAGGAGAGTAGAATAGTAACATCCCAAAATTTTAACAAACCCTTGGATCAAACACTCTAATGAAAAATTATAAACATTAGCTTCTTTCAAGCAAAATTACCATACAATAGCATAGATATAATTAATATGGAAAAACCAAGAAATGTATTAGGTTTTATTTATATGACGTGGGAGTGGATCAAATTCCAAGAGGTTTGAAGCTGTCTTGATACCAAAGATAGGAAAGACACAATCAAGAAAAGTAAATTGAAAAAAAGTTTCAATATTGAGAATTTATTGGGAATTTTATGAGCATATTTAGAATTTTATTTATGAAAATAATGTTGATAAATATAACCAAGTTAAGATAATTGTAATTAGATTTTGGGTGACAATTTGGATTTGATCCAAGATCCTATATGAGAGTATAGGTATACATAAGTAAATGACAAAAATTTCGTAATTATAAGATATTTCTTTGGAGTTCACATAATTATTAAAAGAAGGAAAAAATAGGTGTAAAAAAAAGAGACCAACCTAAAAAAATGGTGGCGTCAAGTCCCCTATTCTTTTGGAACAAGGACTCAGGAGTCCTTGGAATGGTAGGTCACATAGAACTACAGGAGGCAAGTCTATAAAAGCCCCAAATTTTGGTATTCTACGATCTGATGGTCGAAGTTAGAACCAATTGCTTTGGGGAAGAACCGAGAGAGAGAGAGAGAAAAGAAAAGAGGGTTGGCAATGTGGAGAAGTTGATTCTTGATAGGTTTCCAATCATGAAGATTTAGGGCATGAATTTTATGCCGCCCTCAGTTAGACGATAGGTCGAAGAAGAAGGCATTGTTTCTCGTGGAATCATGACCTAGGAGGGGGTTTTACCTCGTCGCTGATGGGGAGGTGACAACTCTCTATTTTCATGAATACGTTATGCGGCCACATGAACGAGGTGAAGATAGGGTGTGAGTTATGAAACAACAACTAGATCTAGAATAGGATCCGTGACTAAAGAAGAAAAGAGAGAGTTCAAACCTCCAATGACCACCCCCTCAGATCTCAAACCAATGGTAAGTATCTTTCCATATGAGGTAAACTTCAATGAATTATATCTTGGAATATGTGGTTCGAATGTGGGATTTTAAGATATCAATTGAAAGATATTTGAATGCAAAATTTTATAAACAAAAATTTCAACAGACATCCTAGATTCTTACTATTTATTATATTCACTTTACCAAGATTTATATGATTTTAATATTTTGCACATTAAAAATAGCAAATGATTTTATAAATTTATGAATATTTTATGGTACATGTAGTTTGACATGTTGAACATGATTTCAAGACCTGATCTTCCAGATTTGATTACTTACTTATGTTTTTATGTAAACCCTAATAAGGGTATTTTGGGTATTTCACCCATTGTTTGACCATAAAACGAAATGAGATTTTATCCAAACCCTACTAGACAAAGTTCTTATTGTTTCCTAGGTATTGATGTAATTTTATGTAGGTTTACATCATTATATGACTCTCTTTTTTGAGGGGGGGCTAAGTTAACATTATGTATGATAATAAATGATTATTGGAGACAATATATGTTTTGTATGACTTTTGGTAATGTATATGATTTTAATTATATTTTCCTATGATTTCATAACTAAGTCAATTTGATTAGTATATCTTATTCTATTTTAGGCTTACTTTAAATATATGATGTAGTTATATATTAGTACATAAGGTGATTTTACTTTATATAGGTATATTTTTATATGGATAATATTTCACCTATGATTTTAAATGCACATTCAACGCTAGGATTTCTATCATGGTTTTGAAGCAGAGTTATGTTCAATCTAAACAAGAGATCTAGTTTGGTTTATGGTGTCAGGGTGATGGGATTAGGATATATGATGTTAATGAAGATGACAATTAATATGAATCATGTTAATTTCAAGAACTTAGGATTTATTTGAGACCTGAGGAAATAAGTTAGGATTTTCTTTGCACCAGGTAAGTAGGTCATGGCACTATATATATGTAAACTGGTTGAATTGTATGCAATGTATGACTTAGGAATTATGCTTTCAATTTCATTTTCAATACTCAAATCATGTTTATCATATAAATTGCTTGATGTTTGCTATATCTTATGTCTTATAGTTACCATGTTCAGTAAGATTAGAGATTATGATTAATGATCAATGATTAATGGATTTAAAGTTCATGTTCTAAGAGGGAGAAATCCCATCATGTTGAAGATTAAGGTTCAAGATTAAGTTGATGTTTATGGTAATGTTACTATTAAGATAAATGAAATTGAAACAATTTTAATATGCTTCTCAAATCATGTACATCAAGGGGTCGTTATGGGCATTCATGCCAATTATGGGCTTTTATAGCCAAATCATTGGCATTCATGCTGTTATGGGCTTTCCTAGAATTATGGGCTTTCCTATCAATCATGTGCTCTTAAATGGACATCATAGAGAGATGTTTAATTGTTCAATTCTACCTGTAATCAGATTTATGTAATCACTGATTCTTAAGTCAAATATTATGTCAAGTATATATGCTTACTTTTCAACTCTTATAAAATGTATAGTGCCTCTTACTGATGTGTGTCTTTGTTTTCACATGGTCGTGGGATGAAATGTCCCTAGATCAAGGAGTAAAGGAATTTGAAGTGAGTGCTTCAAAGTAGTAGTTTCCAGTACAGCTTGGTGGTAGAAGATCCAATATCAAGTTTCCAAAGAAGAATAATTCTCTACATTTGTTCTACTTTTCATGTATTAGATTTTAGTTCAAGGATGAAATAGTTTATGTAATAAGTTTTGTCTTTCAAAGAAAAATGTATGAATCTATATTTTCAATTAGTGCATGGTGTTTCATTTATCTTTTTGCTATGATTATCATGTTTGGTAATGTTCCTCCAAGGAAAGTGACCCATTTTTTGGACAACAAAGGGTTTGCTTCCACTAATATATATATATATATATATATATATATATATATATATATATATATATATATATATAACTTGGAGGGGTGTTAGAGATCATGTTTTGAGCTTTGAGTAATCTCATTTAGCATGATAGGTCTCACAAATATCATGTATCATAAAGACTTTGACCAACCTCTAATATGAAGTGTCCACTATGGGTGCTTAAGATTAGCTAACCCTTCTATCGACATGGCCTGCCCTATCTTTAGAACTCAAGTAGGGCACCTGGCCTTGTGTCCTTATACTGAGAATATAGGCAAGTGAATAGGGTTTTTATTTATAATAGAGTTCTATATTATGCTTGCAAGCTATAAAATCAACAAGACAAAGCTTCTAGTACAATACTACATGGAAATATTTGAGCAAGTTAATAAGCATACATGATTCAATCAAGAAAGCCATAGTAATATAATTATTAAATCTTGTACCTAATTCAGAGATTTATAACCTATCCTTGACCATCTAGATCACAAGCAACTGCCTAGTTAAGCACAAGGTTACACATATTTATTCAGTTTTCACCATTAACCCTAACTAGATCCTATTAGGATTTATGCCATGCTTGATTCACGGTTGGTTAATTACCCATTACGTGGTATTTTAGTTATTTTAGGGTGCATTATGAAGGTATCATTCAAGATTCAAATCATTTTGATGTTGCACCTATTTTATATGGATATCAAAAGTTTTGGGTCACTTATGTACTTTCAAGGGCAAGGGACTCACAATAGGATAAGTTAGGATAAGTATTATCAAGACATGAAAACCAAGCATAGAGGATGGTTTGGATTAGCAATACATGGACATAAAATGTACATATTCATGACTAGGTGGTAATCCTCTAGGTCTAGGCATCATGGTCCAAGTTGGTAACAACATATCAACTTACATGTAATATCCAACATATAATACTTATATCATTAGTGTGAAACATATGGATTATATGTAACATAAAAATCAAGTGATCATAAGGGTTAGAGTATGACTTGACTTGAGAGGGGATGACTGTAGGGAAATTTGGCTATAGAATAGGAAGCAGAAACACATTTTTTTTACTATCATATTCCCCATAAACTAGTGGATCATGTCAATAACTATATGGTGGGAAGGATGGGTTTGAGGATATACCTTTTCTTGGAACAAGTCCAACGACATCTCCTTGTCGTAGCAGATGTACAACTCTCTTCTAGTTGCACTAGAACTCATCTACTGCTCCTCCTGGTCTGCACCACAGACAACAGGTTGATGTTGTCCTCCTAGTGGCAGGCAATGAACTCCATGCCTCTATGTAAGTCCTCACGGACCTCCTATAACTCCTGTCATCCTACTAGAATGGACAAGAATGAGTTGTCCCTCCCATTGGTGTACTACTCACCAACTTTCTCTCCCATAATTGTTTCTCCCTTGCTATCCCTCCCTTTAGCGGGTAGGATTTTCTCGGGATCTCTATTGGTTACCACAACCAGATAGGGCAATAATTGTCAGAGGCAATTGAGTTGTTCTCTGGGAATCCCCAAATAACCCTCTATTTATAAAAGGATTTAGGGTCTAGGTTCCCAATTTGTGTTGGAGTGGAAGGGATCATAAGATCATGAATTTTCACATAATGCAAGTGCTGAACCGGTAAGTTGGCAATTGAAATGGTCAGTTCACAGGAGTTTTGATCAGTTTGCTTGCCAAACTGGTCATTTCGCTATGTTACACAATCACATATGAATTGGAAAATACAAATCCAATTAATGCACAACATGACATGATCACTATTCCTTGATGCAATCAAATTTCTCCATTATCTGGATGTCTCTCCCTATGAGCGAGTCATCTCACAACTCCAACCAGCCAGTTGGTTGAGCTGATCCAATCGGTTCACTTAGTGAACTGGTAGGTTTGCTCCCCAGTTTAGGAAGAACTCATCTAACTCAATATCCAATCAACCTAACAGTCCAAGGGGTCATCTCATCACATGAGTTGATCAGTTGGGAGACCAGTCAGTTGATTTGTTTCTTAAATTGAATACCTAAACCCTTTAGTAATCAATCCAATTATCATTTAAGATCAAACTCCTCTTCTAGGTCATGACCTATGTGTGACCCTATAGGTTCCATATTACATTGGCAATGAACGTCCATAACTACTTATGACATCACAATCAATGGGTGGTGCCTAGTCGCACATCAATTGTAATGTTCCCAGATTTTCTAAAACTTAATATAGTGTGGGGTATTTAAATTAAGATTCTTTTGCTTAGGTTGTGGATATATGATCTTTAAGAACCAAGATATTTGAGAGTTGTGTGGTGAGCTGATGTATAGGTGGAGCTATTGTCTAGAAGATCATGTTGCAGATGTAGTACATGTATATGTAAAGTTTACTATTCAATGTGTAATATTAATTTGCAATGATAATACATTTTGTAATTATATGAATGGTAAACATGTGTTTTATGGTTTTGTTTATTGTTCATGTACATGTGCTACTATTAATTCCTTCTGACAAAAATCTGATTTTTTTCTTCTTAGCCTAATGTGTGGTGTTATATTGGGATTCTCATTGAGGTGAGGTTTCAATTTGGGCGTAACACACCATATTATGTTTTATAAAATCTAGGGATGTCACATCAATGCTACCCATGTAAATGGAAAGTTGGAGAACAACTTCAACATACAATCTATGTATGGTGTTATAGCATTTGTATAGTTCCTTTGTCGCTGATATCCAGATTGAACTTGAGGCATGGAAAGTCATCCTCTTCAACATTCAACCTTGTTCCTTGAACCAGAGCAAATTGTCTGAGATATATGTAAGCTCAATATCACATATTAACGCACATGTGCGTGGCCATGCATTTCTCAATCTCTCTAATCAAGAGTCTTAGGATACCGTACTCCTATACAAGGGACAAATCCCATATGCATCACTTACAGTCAGTCCCCATGTGTCATAGTCACCCAATCATAATCTTTATGGCAACCATTATTCAGGATTATGTTTGATGATGTCAAAGCTTACCGAACGACATGTGATGATTAAAGTGATTTTAGGTCTAAGAACCACAATCACCATCAACACTATGAGGGTTGACTATGACTACCATTATGATAGTTTCCATGTCTCAGTCTCATGGTGGGTCTGCCAAATACACTATTCTCTAACATGTATCTATGTCCTTGGTTTGATATTACATACCATGACTAATGAAATTTTATCATCAACCAACACACACTCTAGTCTTATGTGTTATTGTTATCTACCTACCTTCCACAATAACACCCGATCAGGGACATAATGAGAATGTACATACTCTTAACTTATGTATGATCTCATTGTTCAACTCACGTACTTGAAGACAAACTTCATTGAGTAATATCATTCTCTAGACATTTATTATGCTACATCATTATCTCACAACTGAATTAAAAAAATTAGAAGCTTGTCTTATACTATTACTCAAATCATTTACATATTATGCCATTAAAATCATCATATGATTGGATCTGTGGGCATACATACCAACAAGGACAAGATAAAAGGATCATGATAAGCGTTAAGAACAAGAACCACAATTTGAGTCATATAAGTCAAGTTGAGAAAATAAGGGTTACAAACACCACCACAGAACAAGAGCGGCTGATCTTAAGTTTGAGTCACCAATAAAAATAAGGGTATAAATGTCAAAGAATATAAGTGGATTTTATGCATAAAATGGGACTAAGCATCATTTGATTCAAGTATATTCATTCATCAGCATAAAGGGGTCACATTCATGCATTAATTGTCATTGATCACAAGACAAGAGGAAAATAGGGGAGACATGAGGTGACATTAATGTCATGATGTGTGGCATGTTACTAATTTGGGGTCAAGATACATGATGATTTGAACCATTTTCCATTAGGTTGAAGCATCAAACCAAGGTATTTACATTAAAGTGTATTTTCGGCCACATATGGGTCAAGGATCTCAAAAGGACATACAAATGGGGTATAGATTGGATGTCTAACAAGATTTCACAAAAAATACTGATTAGAGTCACAAGTATCAAGCTCAATCATCATTTGACCATTATTTAAAATAATAGTGCATTAAGTATATTAAGAAGATAAAAATAGAGGATTTTTGGAAAAGTGGGAGAAGTAGGAACACATTTAGGTCATTAAACCATGCCTAGGATGTAGATCCTTTTGAGGTGATCAATTTGAAATATAATGTTACACACTTTGTAAAAGGGATGAGTGAGTTATGAATTTTCAAAAATCAAAATCATAACTATAGAGGAGGGGACGTTACATGGTATTATTTGTTGATGTAGCATCTTGTTGGGAAATACGGACACACAGTATAGCAGCGGAAACAAAAATTTTCCGAACAATAGATAGAACAACTTTTGTAGAGACTCTTGTGGTCTTGCCACAGACTGCATAATGACTTTGCTCTCCTCGAACCAAGAAAAGGACTCCTACCTCTATAGTAATCCACACAGACCAACTAGAACTCCTATCATTCAACTAGAACAGATAAGAAGGAGTTGTCCCTCCCGTTGGCGTACTAGTCACCAACTTCCTCTCCCACAATAGTGATCCTCAGCTGTTCTTTCCCGAAGCTATCCCTCCCTAGTCAGGTAGGACATGCTTGGACTCTCTTGGTTACCACAACAAGAGAGGACAACAATTGTCAGAGCATCTAATTCTCAATTGTGTGTTAGTGTTTTGCTCTGGGAAGCCCCCAGTGCCCCTCTATTTATAGGCGGGGTTAGGACTAGGGTTCCCAGTTTGTTTGAGATATGTGTCGGAGTGGAAGGGACTGGAAGAATCATGAATTTTCACAACCTGCAAACCACGAGATAGTTGTTTTTTGACCCAGACGGTTGTTTGGCACTTCCAGACGGTCATCTCGCACTGTGAGATGGTCATTTTGTAGTTTTCCAATCACATATGAAATTGGCAACTCATTTCCCATTAATATTATACATTTATTCCTTTCACCAAGTATTGTGCAATTGAAACAATTCAATAAAGTGTATAGAATCTTCCTATGGCCTAACTGAGTGGTCTCACACATGCGAGATGGTTGTCTCACTCACCTAGATGGTCGTATGGTGAGACGAGGGGAACCGATTGGTTTATTAGAATGAACCAGTTAGTTCACACCTCAATTTGGGCATAAATTAGGTAATTTAATTTTTTATCATCCTGACGACCCAAATAGCCATCTCAACATTTGAGATACTCGTCTGGCACTTACAAAGGGCCATCTCACCCTATGAGATGATTGGCTGGGGTGCAGTCAGCTGATCTATTGCATGAATTGAATACCTAAACACTTTAGTAAACAATGAAATCATCATTCAAGAATAAACTCCTCTTCTAGATGAGTTCCTTTGTGTCACCCTATAGGTCCCACATCACGTTGGTAGTGAATGTACAAAATTATCTCATGATATCAAATGAAAAGAGTGGTGCCTAGTCGCACATCAGTGCTACCCAAGTGAGTCACACATCGGTGCTACCCAAGTGAATGGAAAGTTGGAGAACAACTTCAACCTACAATCTATGTAAGGTGTTGTAATGATTGTATAATTCCTTTATCTCTGATATCTAGAGTGAACTTGAGACATGGATTTGTCATCCTCTCAATGTTCATCTCATGTTTATTGAACTAAGAGCAAATTGTCTTAGATAATGTGACCTTAATATCATATATTGGTTCACATGTGCCTGCACATTTGTTTCTCAGTATCTCTTATCAAGTGGCCATGATATCATACTCTAGTAGGAGGGTCAAATGCCATCTCCATCACTCATAATCATCATTGTTATAACAACCCATGTTTTAGGACTCTGTTTGATGATGTTAAAGAGTACCGAACGACAAGTGATGGGTGTAGTGATTTTAGGTCTAAGAATCACAATCACCACCTCCACTTTGAGAGATGACTACGACTACCATATGATGGTTTCCATGTGTCACTCTCAAGATGGGTCTATCTGATACACTATTCCCTAACATGTATTTGTGTGCTTGGTTTGATATTGCCATATCATGACTAATGAGACTTAGCCATAAACTAACCCACATTCCAATCTTATGTGTTATTGGTGTCTATCTACCTTCCACAGTAAAAGTTGACTAGGGACATAATAAGAATGTGCACACTCTTAACATTCCTATGATCTCATCCTCCAAGTCACGTACTTGAAGACATACATCATTGAGTAATGTCATTCTTTAGGCATTCATAATGTTTCCTCACTACCTCATAACTGAATGAGATAAAATGAATTGGAAGCTTGCCTTTATGATTATTAATTAGATCCTTAATGGTATATTCCATGTCAATCATCACATTATAGGCTTTATGGGCATACATTACCAATAGACTCCCACTTGCATTTAGATCCAATCACCCATGCATCATATTCTTAGTGATCTAAACATATCCACCATGCTTTTGTTGTGCAACTACTAATCCTTCAGCTTAGCAATATTTTTCAATAGTTAGTATATTGCATGTTTCCTTATCTATTTGTTGTATGATTTCTTGTATGTGATGGAACTATCATAATATGGTATCTGATATTCCCCACTGAACAAGTAGCTCCATTGTTGTCATAGTATTACTACAGAGTCATCAACAGTTGGAGCATCTTTAAGTTCATTGTATGAACTTTTAGATTGATATAGTATCACTTTGCTCATAACACAAGTATACTCAACTTCTATTGTAGAATAGAGTTAATGGATATTAGTTCGGAACCCTTCCAACTAATAAAATTTATCTTTTTAAATCAAAAATATTTTAATTTGCAATCACTTTTGTCATTATCGAAGCTTGCATCAATGTAACCCTTTACATCAAAATATTCCTATATTGCTATCATTAATTACTACAAATACATCCTTAAGCACTTCTCTAGTGCTAATGCATATCTTTTAATGACATTCCAATAACCCTTATTGAAATTTTAGCATCATCTTGTCATGTCCAATACATACAAGATTTTATTTGGGATATGTACACTTATAGCATTCATGATAGATCCATTGTTACATCCTATGGAATCTTATCATGTCCTTTCCATTCTTCACAAGAATTGGAACATATGGTTCACAAGACACTATGTATTAGATGACTTGTTTTTATTAGTCAAAACTATGTATGAATCAGCTTTCCAGTTATGCAAAGTGTTTCATTTACTGTAATTGCATTGGTAACCTTGTTTGTGATACTCCCAGATGAAAAAAAAGTATAGCTTCCTCTCATGTGTTATGTAAATATGGGTGTTACAATATGGTATCAGAGCAATTTGGTAAATGGCCACTAGCAAAAGATGATTCTTGTAGTCACCCTAGAGTGAAGATGTAAAGTTAGGGTTTAGGGACATACTAAAAAAAATACCTTAACCTAGAGCGATTAAGAGTCTTAACCTCATAATAGATATATATCTTAGAGGTAGAAGTCAACCTAGTTTAGATCTAAAGTAACAACCTAAACCTAGCTAATGATGTTGCTTCTCCATCCTCAATGGTTATGGCCAGCCAAATTAGGAATTAAAGAGGAATGTCATAAGCACTAGACTTTAAAAACCTCTCATTTCTTACTGGTCTGTGTGGCATGGGACACATGTATTAGTAGGTTAATGAGAGATAGCATGTCAGGATCTCATATCTCTGGGTATGTGCTTGATCACCACATATCTAGAAATGTAGGAGGTACCTGGAAGACCTAAGATTAGACAGTCAACTATACCTAAGGTTAGAAATTCATGATAAGGTTGAGGTAGATGCCCTAAGAATATAGCCAAGTTTAGTATCATAATACCAAGTATGGTTGAGAAGTAGACCAGGGTAATAGTTGATACTCACATAAATATTTTATGTTTAAGTGTCAGATATCTCTTTTTAGGCAAATTTTGGAACATAAGTGTACCATGATATGTTAACTATCAATGAATGAAGATGCATGCAAAACTCTAAGGTGGGTAGTTGCCTAAAGAAAATTTCGAGGAAGAAATTTATTTTTAGGTGGGTAGAATTGTAAAATCCCAAAATTTGAGAGACTAATTATAGTATTAAAATGTGATTTTCCTAAATAATTATAATTAAGTGACCTAATGAAAAAAGATCATGAAACAATATTTTTTATTTGAAAATAGAGTAATAAAATTAAAATAGGAGTCAAAATAAATTTTCTCTTTCATACGTGCATAATGTTTGCAATTAATTCAAAATATTAATGTTACTTCTCTTTTTTTCTCTCTCTCCTATTATTGGAAATATTTAGAAAGAAATAAAAGAGAATGAGAAAATATTTAGGATTAAAAGTTACACATATGAAATAGGTAGCTTGAGAAAGAAGTTTTCTCTTCTTTTATGGCTTATAATATAAGAAGAAAGTATCATTTAATATTTTTCTCTCTCTTCTAAGAAAATTGCTCAAAAATATATAAAAGATGTGTGAATGAATGTTTAGGATAACTTGAATTATGTTGGGACGTAATTAAGAAGATAGATGGCAATGTATTATTGAAAAATATTAAGAATTAGGTGATAAATAGGAAATATTAATATATTCACATGTTTAGAAAGGTTCTAGTAACGTAGGTTTGGAAAGGTTTTAGTAACATAGATGGAGTTTTATCATGATAGGAATCTAGTGCACGCACCTTTTAACTTGTGATATTATTAGAAATATGCCATCTAATCACGTGGAGACAAGGCATGATTCACAACAAAATTTAAAATTAACAATTATCTTTGAGTCTTTGGATAGAGAGGGACTCTCTACATCGGTTTCCTTATGGCTATATGGGAGGCACGAGATATGAACACATGAAATCAGGGGACTTGATGAATTTAAAAGATACGTTTCATTTCTAATTAGTTTGAGCAAATAATTATGAAGACAATGCGACTTGCCAACTATGGAAAGAAAACCACTACGAAAACACAATCGTTGGATCTATTAAACACACCTAACTAAATACAATATATCTTCCCATGATAGAGGGTTTTGTTGCCCAACCTCCTCGGTCGGCCATGGGAAGATGTAGTGGTGTGGAGGCTTTTCTTGATGTCATATCAACCCAGTCGATGCTCTATTCCTCGCAAAAGATAGGGATGATTTTCTCGATGGTAGATCAACCTAGGTGATGCTTTATTCCTCGTAGGAGAGAAGGATGATCATGCACAATTTTTTTCATTTCAGTATATCTCACATATTTTGGTATATCACAGGAAAGTCAGTGCCACCATTGGGTTCCAGTTTCTTGTCTCTACTTCCAGACGCCTTGAACATGTTTTATGGTTTCCAAGTAGTCTTGCATTATTGTTCTATGTTTTGTCTTCGTCTGACCCTCACAGACATAATATGTTTTCTTTAAGCAATGAGTTTGTTCTTTGTATTTATTTCCAGAACTATCAATGCGAACTCAAATTGGTTTTCATTTTCTCTGCCTAGAATTGCCTTTGTTCTCTGTCGACACACTGCCTTGTTTCTCTACAAACATGTTGTTATTTTAGCAGTTTTAAGATCATCTTATACTGGAAAATACTCATTTATTTTCGACTTATTGTCATAAGTGATATGCATACATATGTTTCTTGCTATTGTTGATGTTTAATATTATCTGTATACTTCCATTTTCTATTCAGTACGAGTAATAGTTTATATACTATACATCTACCATCTGATGCCCGTGAAGGAGTAGTGAAATCAGAAAACTAGTGATTAATTGAACGCAATGCTTTACTTCCCTAGTTCTCACTGATTTAAGTCTGTAATTATTTATGATGATTAAATTTTTTAGATCATGGATGCAAGAATACAATAAATGATATACTTTTGATAAAAAATATTGCATATATAAATGAGTATTATTTGTATAACTAGTAAAAGTTGGTGTCTTATCAGTAATGAGACCGAATTTTAGTAAAATGAGCCAACTTTTCCTAGTAATGATCCCAACATTTTAGTAGAATGAGCATATTTTTACTAGTAATGCGCCCACTTATATTATTAGTGTATCCACATTTCACATTTTAATGCATTAAAAATGTGGATGTATTACTAGCATCAGTGGGTGCATTCCACTAAAAAGTGAACTCATTCCACTAAAATTTGGGACTCGTTAAAATGTGGAATGTACTCATTTTTACTAGAAATAAATTAGTGGAATGAGTTCACTTTTACTACTAATGTGCCCATTTAGAGTTGTATTGCACCCATATTCCACATTGTTCTGCATTAAAATATGGGTGCATTACTTGTATAAGTGGGCACATTTCACTAAAAATAGGATGCATTCCACTAACAAGTGTCCTCATTCAATTATAGTTTAAGCTCATTTCTAATACAAGTGGGCACATTCTATTAAAATATGGAAAACACCCACTTTACAAGTAAGGAGCCCAAATTTTAATGGAATAATCTCACTTCTACCAGTAGTGCACCCACTTCTAATAGTAACACACCCACATTCTATATTTCAATTCATTAAAATACATATTCATTACTAGAATAAGTGGGTGCATTCTACTAAAAAGTGGATGTATTTCACTAAGAAGTCAGCTCATTGTACTAAAAGTTAGGCTCATTTCTAGAAAAACTGGGTGCATTCCATTAAAATGTGGAATGCGCCCACTTTTACTAGTAATAAGCCCAAATTTTATAGGAATGGCCCATTTTTACTAATGATGCACCCACCTATAATAGTAATGCTCTCAAATTCTATATTTTAGTGTATTAAAATGTGGGTGCATTACTAGTATAGGTGGACACATTCTACTAAAAAGTAGGTTTATTCTGGTAAAAAGTGGGCTCATTCCACAAAAAATTGAGATCATTTCTAGTAGAAGTGGTTGCATTCTATTAAAATGTAGAATGCATCCATTTATACTAAAAATGAACCCCGAATTTTGTGTAATGAACTCACTTTTACTAGTAATGCGCCCACTTATATTAGTAACACACCCACATTCTACATTTAAGTGCATTAAAATGTGTGCATTACAAGTATAAGTGGGTGCATTTTGATGGTATGTATTCCCTAAGAGCCAATCATGGGATGATTGGTGGGATACATTAAGATTGATTTGATAAAAATAAAAGGCAAGCTTCCAATTCTTTCTAGTTCAGTCATATGAGATAATGATAGAATAGATTGAATGTCTAGAGAATGACAATACTCAATGACGTATGCTTTCAGGTTCAGGACCTGAATGATGTGATCATAGAGATGCTAAGAGTTTGTACATTCTTGTTATGTCCCTAGTTCGATGTCATTATGGAAGGTAGATAGACAACAATGACACACAAGACTAGATTGTGGTGTTGGTTGATGACAAAATCTCGTTAGTCATGATATGGAGATATCAAACCAAACACATAGGTACTTTTTAGAGAACAAGTGTACCAGACACACCCACCGTGAGTTTGAGACATGGAACCATGACATGGTAGTCGCAGTCAGTTCTCACAGTGATGGTGGTGAGTGTGATTCTTTGACTTGAAATCACTACACTCAACATGTAACGCCCAGGCCCACTGCCCAAGGCTCTAGTAGAGTTTCAGGAATGATGACTGGCCCCATAAACCACCACTAGCCTTAACTCTGCACTTTGTCCACACTGACGCGCAAGCCAGGATCAACTTCCCGACTGGTCACCCATCCTAGTACTACTCCAAGCTGAGCACGCTTAACTATGGTGTTCTTTAAGAGATGGGCTCCCGGAAAAGGAGGTGCACCTTGGTGATATGGGTAGTCCAATAATTCATTTTAAGAGTGTTTTATCTGAGGCCTCAAATCCTGGGATGTTACAATCTCCCCCACTTAGACTCTTGACGTCCTCGTCAAGGCTCAACTATATGGCCTCATAATCTGACCCCATTTCAGTGCAGGCCCACAATGGCCCATGGACACCCAGCTCCCGTCCATGGCTACCAGTGCAAGGGCGGCTCCATCTCGTCTCTATAGATAGCCCTTTTCAACTTGCCTGGACCGCACGGCTCAAGACTGGCATGCCACATACCCATGTGGGCCCCACCTACTGGAGGGGTTATGGCTCTGATACCATTTGTAACGCCCAGGCCCACTGCCCAAGGCTCTAGTAGAGTTTCAGGAATGATGACTGGCCCCATAAACCACCACTAGCCTTAACTCTGCACTTTGTCCACACTGACGCGCAAGACAGGATCAACTTCCCGACTGGTCACCCATCCTAGTACTACTCCAAGCTGAGCACGCTTAACTATGGAGTTCTTTAGAGATGGGCTCCCGGAAAAGGAGGTGCACCTTGGTGATATGGGTAGTCCAATCATTCATTTTAAGAGTGTTTTATCCAAGGCCTCAAATCCTGGGATGTTACACAACACATGTCGTTGGGTACACTTTGACATCATCAAACGCATTCCTGAAACATGGGTTGTTATAAAGGTGATGATTGGGTGGCTTTGACACATGGGGCTTTTGAGGGGTGAGTGATAGATATGGGATTTGTCCCTCCTGAGGGAGTTTGATATCCATGGCCACTTCATGAGTAGGATTGAGATAGGCCTGTGCACGCATGTGTGAATCAGTATGTGATATTGATATCATACATATCTCCTCCAGTCTACTCTGAGATCAAGAAAGTGAATGAACATTGACAGGATGATTGTTCCATGCCTTGAGTTCATTCAGGATATCAGTGACAAAGGAATTATACATTTGAAATAACACCATTCACAGATTGTAGGATTGAAAGTTAATCTCCAACTTTCCTTTTCACTTGGGTAGCACTGATGTGTGACTAGGCACCACTCTTTGCTTGTGAAGTCATAAGTGTTATGGACATTCACTGCCAACGTGAAATGGGCCTACAGGGTCACACACATAGGATTTAACCTGGAAGAGGAGTTTATCCACAAGTGGTGTTTAGATTGATTGCTAAAGGAGTTTAGTAGTTCAATTAAACACTCAATTAATTGACAGCTCAGTATCATAGTGTTCAAGGTGTTGTTCCAAATGATTAAGAGTATCAGATTGATTGAAACTACAATTTACTGATTTCCACAGTCTATTGTCCCAACTGATCTGCTCATAGGGTTGAACTGATCGGCTCAGGTTAATGAATCGATCAACTCAAGTGGTGAGTCAATCAGTTCATGTGTCAATGAAAGGATTCGCTCAATTGTTGAACTGATCGATTTGTTTGACCAACTGACATCATTTGGAAAGATAGAAGACTCTTTTTGCAAATACATATTTGTTTCACTTGTACAAATTTGATTTGGAGAAGGACTAATATTTTATTAGTTGGAAACAAACATGAAAGTTAATTCGAGTTGCATTAGGAACACGAACCGATCGGCTCATGCTTGAACCGATCAGCTAAGGTGTCCCAACTGATCGACTCATGCTTGAACCAATTGACTCAGGTGTCCCAACCGATCGATTCAGGTGTGAATTGATCGGCTCCGGTACCCAACCGATTGGTTCATGCTTGAAACGATCGATTTAATTGGCGCAGTTGGTTATTTTGTGGAAAATCTCGAACCCTTCTACTCCTACTTTAATCCCGCATTGCCCTTGGTAGAGAACCCTCTCCCATGACACTCATATATATATATAGGGGTATTGGGGGATTCTCAAAGAACAACAACTCAGAACACCAGTTGCTCTGCAAAGTTGTCATTCTCTCTGGTTGTGGTAATCGAGAGAGCCCGAGAAAGTGCTACCCGATAAGAGAGGCACAACAAGGGAAAGACAAATGCAGAAAAGCGATTGGTGGTAGGAGAGTGTGTCGGTGACTAGTACACCGACAGGAGGGTGCGACTCCTTCCGATTCCTTGTGGGACAAGGAGATCGGAGTTCCAGGTGGTTTATGTGCACTACTATAGAGACGGGAGACTTCTGCCGCTCGGAGGACCACTATCAATCCCGACAGTCTCGGTGAGACTAGGAGCTGCACATACACCATCCAAGACCGGAGGTGAAGATCGCACAAGCCGTGAGGTAACATCGCCGAGCAAGCTTTGGAGCAAGGTATGTCTCTATAAACCATCCTTCCTACTGTATAGACGTTGAAGTGATTCCTTTATACTGGGTTCAGGGAGAAGAAAATTTTTGTTTCCGCTGCCTTCTATGTCTCCCCTAAAACCCAACAGTAGTATCAGAGCCACGCCAACTACTCTATATTTTAGGATTATCGATGTGATCGATTTTGGTTTGTCACCTTTATTTATTGCATACGATGCAAATAAAATTGGCTTAATGCATGTCCAATCCTAAATCAAAAAACCCCAACATACGTATATGATATGTAATATAAATGCACTCGATACATGTCACCCTTAAATGAGTTTTGTGGTGGATGTATAGCATGGTTATGGCCAATAAAACCTATATATGTGTGCTTGGTTGTATATGGTTGCTTGCATCTCGGTCTGCACATTGATTCCCTACCTTCATATTCTTGATGTAACTCGAGATAACTCGAGATTTCTTTCCTACCTTTGCTCCCCCCGAATGTAACTCAGGGTTTCCCAATTCAAATGTAAAATAGGATATATCTTTTATTTCCTATTATGTTAAAGAACGGCAGACAACCTGACGATGATTGAACCGATCGGTTGGCTTTCCAAATGATCCATTCAAGGACTAAACTGATCGGTTGATGACCGGTTCATGAAGCGATACAATCAGGTGGCGGTCATCAGGAGATGCACGACGACCAGACAAACCGATCGATTGGAGGAGCCAACTAATCGGCTGGTGGCACCCAGATGACCGGCCAGGGGGAGCAGGTCATTCATGTGATGAGTTGATCAACACAGACGGCTATAGCACTTCATCATGGACATGTTGCATGTGATGTAGACCTAGATGAACGTGATTCCTCTTGACTCAAGGAATCACATTAAGATGGCCATAATCATTGCTTTTATCATTTCACATTTTTTTTGTGGGATATAGGATGTATATGATACGTACTATATATTGTGGTGATTGGATATGTATATGTACCTATAAAACCAAATCCCTCATTAAATATTAAAGTTTTAGATGCCTTCCAAATGAGACACATGTGAAAAGCTTGATCGACCAATTGTGGGCACGCCCTAGCGTGGTGCACTATCTATCTCGTGGAAGCATGAAGGATGAATATGTGGGTCTTCCCTAGTAGGGTGCATATTCATCGTGTTGGCTTTGGGTCAGACTTAACAAGGAGACCTAATAGGATCTAGCACCTTGAGGAATGGAGATGATCATGGCAAAGAGTTGCATATGACATCTTTCAAGAGTTGCATATGATGCTATCGGCAAGAGTTGCCTACCTGGAAGATCTAAGTTGTGCCTGACAGCCCTAGCTGGTCCATGACTCAGAGGATTTCAAGATCTTGACCCACTAGAAGATTGTACGCTACAATCTTCTAAATTGATGGTGAGGGCTATCAATTTGAACAAAAATAGTGGGAGTGATAATTAATTAAAGTCCTAATTATATCGTTAACCTTTCAAATCAATCAAATAAGTCAAAATTGAGTTTTGGACTAAATTGCATATATTTCCTTTTGTAGTACAAATGACAACAAACAACAATCATTTTTCATTACGATCAGTCCTTGAAAAGGACAAGATGAATGGGACTAACTTCCACGACTGGTTTAGGACATTGAGAATTGTTCTCACTCAAGAGCAAAAGCTCTATGTCCTGGATACTCCAGCTCCATAGGAACCTGCTCGTACTGCACCAAAGGCAGAAAGGGATGCTTACAAGAAGCATTCTGAAGATGCCATTGATGCAAAGTGCTTGATGTTGTGCTGCATGAACCATGAGTTGTAGAGACAACATGAGAACATAGGTGTCATTGAGATGATTCAACATCTCAAGAACATGTATGAAGATCAAGCACGACAAGAGAGATATGATGTCTCTAGGGCATTGTTCAAGTGTGTCATGACAGAAGGAGATCCAGTTGGTCCTCACACGCTCAAAATGATTGGGTATGTGGAGAAACTGACAAGACTGGGATTTCCCCTGAGCCAAGAGTTGGCTACTGACATGATACTGTAATCGTTGCCAGAATCCTACAATCAGTTTGTGATGAACTACAACATGAACAACATTGACAAGCCGTTGACAGATTTGTTGGGCATGTTGAGGATAGCCGAGGCACAGATGAAGAAGGACAAGCCTTAGTCTGTGATGATGATCAGCAGCAAGAAAGGCAAGTCCAAGCACAAGGGCAAGGGCAAGGCTAAGAAAGGTTTTGATGCTAGCCAGCAGCCCAAGTCATCTTCAACTCTCAATGCCAAGGGAGGCGTGACCAAGCGAGGCAATTTCCACCATTGTCAAAAGCCAGGACATTGGAAAAAGAATTGTCCACTCTATCTGGAAGAACTAAAGAAGAAGGAGGCGACAGATGTCTCCACCTGAAGGTGTCATGTAATAAACTTATAACACTTTTTAGGTATATGATACCAAGATATAAAGTGTAAAGCACCCAATATATGGGGAAAGTTTTTCCGCCATAGATAGGAGTACTTTAGTTTATTTTCATCCTTGAAGGCATGTAACAGGGTTACAAACTACTATTTCATAATTTTCCAATGGATAGAAACACCTTTATTTTTGCATATTGTATGACAATGATGGCAATTAATAAAGTTGATGTTTCAATCTTTGTGTCAATGCCTTATTTATCTTGTGGTACTTGGTATGCATAAGATACAATGTTACCTAAAAGTTATTGATAACTCAAACAATCAAATTAGAATAAATCATGAGTAATTCATTTCTAGTTTCCATATGATGGATAAATCTAGATTCTTTTGGTTAGAAAACCAGTAAGAGACATGAATCTCTTAGACATGATTAATCAATCTTCACTAAGATAGTGGAAGATTGATTATCCTATTAGGTATAAGACATTTGATGTATTTACATACCTATTGGATTTAATGTTGGTACTTCAAATGGTGTTTAGAGAAATACCAATATGAATATCTTAAAGTGTTCAAGAATATCATAGATGAAGAACGAATTTGGTAAAGTGTTAATTCTTGATGAGATCAATGAATGAAATACTTGAACCAAATGTTTGAGAACCTTATGAGTGATTATGATAGTGTATCATAGTGAACTCATGATTAGGGCATGTTGATGTCTAAATCAAAAGGAGTCATACTCTAAGGAGTTAGAGGATGATTATCAAATAGCTAATTTCTTCATAAATAATGTATATCCCACACTAATAAAGGACATTAACAATCACAAGGAGTTGTGAGTTCTTATATCCTTGACAGATACACCTCGATTATCTATGTGATGAGTTGGTCATGTGATGAGTCAACTATCTAGATGAATATGAGGAACTAGATTTTGAGTTATGGTTTATGACCATTACATCCTAAATGACTTCCATGTGAACCATAAGGTATGACCTTGATGGTAGAACCCATTGGCATAAAATCCATAAGTGAAAATGAGTGTTAAATGTTAAGACACATGGATGATGTTTTGAGAAGGATGATGCTTGTTGATTGCAACTTAATGACTAAGGGATTTAGCATATGAATAGTAAAACTGCATTCCGATGAGGAATAAGACAAGGATGTGTATGTGACACAACCTATAAGGTTTATGAATCCATTAATGCAAATGAAGTCTATAAGTTACAATGGAATAATCAATGTGATTGATTAAGTACAAGAAACTCAGAGTTGGATCTTTACTTTGATGATATAGTCAAAGGGTTTGACTGATATGCAAAGATAAAGAAGGGATCTGTTATTTAGTGGGAGTGTATTCACATTCCACATGTTGATGTGAAATGGAAATGTTCTAGATTGGAAATCCAAAGTGGAAATTATCTTTAGGGAAGATAGAAACATTTCCTATGTGATAGGAATAGAGATCTATAGAGATAGTTCTCGAAAACATCTTGACTTGGAAAGAGAGAGCATACATTAGCAATTTGTACTGAAGGGTTCAGTAGGCACAGATTCAGTGGGAGAAAACTTATCCATGTTACATGGAGTTAGTATCCCATAGCCAAGTGTCCAATTCTTATGAAGAATGGAAACACTAAGAATAGATAAGGATCTATCATGTATGTAAACATCCCATCATATTACATGTATGGACATGGCAAGAACAAAACACATTTGTCATCTTGTATGTAGGACATGACAATATGATATGCTCATCTCTATAACTCGTATGTGCGACATGACGAGTGGATGTCTGTCTAGTTCTAGTAAGGGTTACTGGAATACCATAAGAAGTTGATAAGTGCTTGAAAAGTACTAGTTCTATGGAAATAAGGATGGGTTCACTGTAAAGAGTTACACTGATGCAAACTTCCGAAAAGGACAAAGAATTAATCACAATATATATGGGATATATAAAAGTGAATGTTTGTTGATAAATGGAAATGTTCCAATAAAGCCATTTAAAAGGAAAGGCCGAGTATTCGTGTGTTAGAGAACATTAGTGGATACTATATGGATCTGGGAGTTCATAGAGATGAACTTGTAGATATTCTGGTCATTGATGACAAGTTAGGAGTGCTTGGTCATGCAGTGTGGCTAAATGGTTAGAAAAGGAATACTAGATCACATATTACGGCAACTCCATCTCGTACGTGTGACGTACAACTAAGAGATGAGAGACATGCAGTTAATACCGACTTTGGCAAGGTGTTGCCATAACTCACTATGTTAGCACTAGAGCACAGTAACATGTGGGATATGTTAGAAGATCACTATGAATATGATTCAACAGTGATTGGCTCGCAATGCAAGTGGGAGTCTATTGGTATGTATGCCCTGAGAGCCAATCATGGGATGATTGGTGGGATACATTAAGATTGATTTGATAAAAATCAAAGGCAAGCTTCCAATTCTTTCTGGTTCAGTCATATGAGATAATGATAGAACATATTGAATGTCTAGAGAATGACAGTACTCAATGATGTATGCTTTCAGGTTTAGGACCTGAACGATGAGATCATACAGATGCTAAGAGTTTGTACATTCTTATTATGTCCCTAGTCGGATGTCATTGTGGAAGGTAGATAGATAGAAATGACACACAAGACTAGATTGTGGTGTTTGTTGATGACAGAATCTCATTAGTCATGATATGGAGATATAAAACCAAACACATAGGTACTTGTTAGAGAACAAGTGTACCAGACAGACCCACCGTGAGTTTGACACATGGAACCATGCCATGGTAGTCGCAGTCAGTTCTCACAGTGATGGTGGTGAGTGTGATTATTTGACCTGAAATAACTACACTCAACACATGTCGTTGGGTACACTTTGACATCATCAAACGCATTCTTGAAACATGGGTTGTTATAAAGGTGATGATTGGGTGGCTTTGACATGTGGGGATTTTGAGGGGTGAGTGATAGATATGGGATTTGTCCCTCCTGAGGGAGTTTGATATCCATGGCCACTTGATGAGTAGGGTTGAGATAGACATGCACACGCATGTGTGAATCAGTATGTGATATTGATGTGATAAATATCTCCTCCAGTCTACTCTGAGATCAAGAAAGTGAATGAACATTGACAGGATGATTGTTCCATGCCTTGAGTTCATTCGAGATATCAATGACAAAGGAATTATACATTCACTGTAACAGACTACTACAGAAACAACATTCAATGTCGCTTTTCTGGGCGTCGGTTATTTACAAAAACCGCCGCCTATAACATTCCACGTCGGCTATTTAGTAAATCCGATGTCTATATTCGAAGACCAGCCAGACACAGGTACTGCTTTGTATTCAGTGTCGGCTAGGTAAACCAAACTGACGCCTAAAATCGCCCGCGAAATCCAAATTTTGAGCGAAAAGAAAAAGTGTCACATACGGCGTCGGTGGCATCGGTTTTTTAGACACAAACCGACGCCTATGTATGATGAGAATTTGTGCGAAAAGTGTCACATATAGGTTCGGTTATCCTTTGATAACTGACGCTGATAATGGTTCCCGCCAAATAATTTTAGGGCAATATTGTTCAATTGGACGTCAATTTTTACGAGCAACCGACGTTGACGATGTATAGGTGTCAGTTTTATTGACAATCGATGCCTTTTATGAAATTAATACCCCCGCGATCACCCGACTCTTCCCCTTTCTTCTGTTTCATTGCGAGAATTTCTCCCCCACTGCTGCTGCCACCCAACGACAACCCCCACCCACCACTGCTGTTGCTTGTGCGTCGTCGCTACTCCACCGCCGCTCCCTGTTCCTTCTGCGCCGCCGTCTCCGGTCCTAGTCACCGCGCCCTGCGACTACCTGCCTGCCCTACGTTGAAGGTCCTGGAGCTCGCCGCACCTACCCTGCGCTGGCGGTCCTTTGCTCGACCTCACCTCGCCGCCGACCTGTCGACCTCACCTTTCCGCCGACTTGTCAACCTCACCTCGCCTCGACCTCACCCTGCTCGCTTGCCCACATACCTGCCGACCTACCCAGGCGGCACCCATGCGCACCTAGGCGGCCAGGTGTTCACCTAGGGTCCCAAACCCAGGCGCCCATCCTAGTTAGGCCTATGGGATGCCTGGGCGATGCTTGGGCTACGCTAAGGCACAATGTTGCTGTGTATTTTTTTAAATTAAGTTATTTACTGATTTGTGTTTAGTTATGTACTGATTTGTATGTATTTTTGTATTGTTTTCGGAATTAATTGATCATCTACTGCTGCCTGTTGTCTCCCTACCCGTTGCCTGCTCACCTGCCTGCTTGCCTGCCTACTCACCTACCCTCCGTCTCGCCCAAATAGAGGTATTTATTTAATCAACATTGTATTTATTTAATCAACATTGCTACTTGTATGATCCTAGTGATTAAAAGAACTCTTTCCTGGTCCCTTCAGTAACTAATGTTCCCTTAAGATGAGTGTTAATTGATCTAGTTTGCTTACTTTCCTTGTAATGCTCATTCTAGTGGATTATTATGACCTATGATGACCTAACATGAAACCATGCTCTTAATGATATGATTTACATATCTATTATTGTGTTTGTTAACCTAGAAACCCGTCCAAGATTTACTCATTAGGAGTAAATCTTGGATAGTCCCCAGTTTGGGATTGTTCTTGAACACCTAATCTCACTTAGGATGTAAGTGTATAATGTGTATTGGGTTTTCGAGAAACTTTCGACAGCATTTCCCCGTTTGTTCTCTAAGTCCATATGTACTTAGAGAACAGTGGGGAAATGCTGCTGAAATTTTCTTAAAAACCCAATACACATTATACACTTACTAGTGAGATTAGGTGTTCAAGGATGGGATAGGTGGTACGCATTTATTATAAATCAGCATCACATGTGTTTGTTGGCCTAGAAAGTGAACAATCATTGTTCTTTATATTACTTGTACATTGGTATAAATTAGAATGAACAATCACTAAATTATATATTGTTTGTATGGAGTATAAATTAGAATGAACAATCTTATGCTATTTTAACACCATGAGACATTTGTTTCTCATTCTAGTGGATTATTATGACCTATGATGACCTAACATGAAACCATGCTCTTAATGATATGATTTACATATCTATTATTGTGTTTGTTGGCCTAGAAACGCGTCCAAGATTTACTCATTAGGAGTAAATATTGGATAGTCCCCGGTTTGGGACTGTTCTTGAACACCTAATCTCACTTAGAATGTAAGTGTATAATGTTTATTGGGTTTTCGAGAAAATTTCGGTAGCATTTCCCCGTTTGTTCTCAAAGTACATATGTACTTAGAGAATAGCGGGGAAATGCTGCCAAAATTTTCTCGAAAACCCAATACACATTATACACTTACTAGTGAGATTAGGTGTTCAAGGATGGGATAGGTGGTAAACATTTATTATATATCAGAATGACATCACATGTGTTTGTTGGCCTAGAAAGTGAACAATAATTGTTCTTTATATTACTTGTAAATTGGTATAAATTAGAATGAACAAACATGCTGAATGTTAATACAAATGCTAAATGTTTGCCTTTTTAATACAAATGCTAAATGTTTTCCTTTTTAATGACATTTTCAGATGGCTGGCCATGATGAGCATGATGTCCATGATGAGCATGAAGTCCATGATGAACATGTTGTCCATGATGAGCATGATGAGGATACCAATGTAAGTTCTAAAAACATATCCTATATTTCTATAAATTTCATTATCTTCTAGTTATGTCATATATCCCATATTTCTATATTGGGCTAATTCAGTGTGTTTATTTTTTTCAAATTTTAGGTTGATGATGCACATGTACCCACTGAAGCACTGCAGGAACTTGATGCGCATCACCAAAAAGTTAACAAGAAAAGGGGCATCACTCTATTGAACAAGTTAATAGCGCTACGTGGCTGTAATATCCTCAAATTTTGGTTAAAACTGAACTATAAAATATGATGCATGAATTAATTTGATAATTCCTCAATGATTTTATTGGTGGAATAGTAATGTGAATTGACATTGTCGCACCAGTGCTTTTGGCACAAGACAAATAGATAAACGGAATTCATGCATTAATAAATAGTAATGACTTTTGATATTTATAAATGTTTTCCAAAGGAGAATAAAGTTAATAATGTGTTAGATAATTGAAAGAATCATTATCTTTCCATTATTCGAAACACAATGGTTGGGATACCAAATAGTGTTACCTTGGGTTGCCTTTTTGGTATGTTGAAGGATAATTACAAGTTAAGATAATGAGAAGATTTCTAAGATAATCCAAGATAATATGTGGCTTATATATTTAATTAAAGGATGATCCACTTATTGCTTGGAAGCCAAATAAAGGAACAATACGTTAGTTCCTAAAGGAAATAGGAAGCTTGTTTTAAAGAAAAAGAAGGAATACATTCTTTCTTAGGATTAATATTTGTGTTTCCATAATATTAGATGGCATCAATTATCAAATAAAGAAGATAATTTTGAGGTACTTTCGGAAAGACAATGAATATTGTGAGTTTTGTCAAATTCGATGGGAAAGGGGTGGTAGTTTCCTAAAGCATCGAGAGTTTACATTGTACATGCATATCGTTGTCTTGTACTCAAAGAAGGAAATTCATAATGGAATACTTCCTTTTGTCCCTGCTATGGGTACATGAACCCCGAGTTCTCCACCTATATAAGGGGGGTATCTTTGCCTTAGATACGGGGGTACCAAACCCTAAGGACTTAGGAGAAACCCACTAGGATTTCATGTGGCCTGAAGCCCAGTTCTTCCCACAGCAGAACTCTGCCGTCATGGCAGTTGGTGTCTGCATCCTGTGTTGAAAGGAGGAGCCTCCTGGAAGCATTGGCGACCAGAACGGACCACCGTGGGGAAGGGATCCATCCCATGGATCCTCACTATCCATCACTACGATGTGGCCTTCTGGAGAGGAGAAGATCATGGCGGGCACTAGGTATCTCGCTGGAGCGCCACTGTTGGGATGCAGAGAGCCATCCTTGGTACCCCGACGTTGAAGAAGGGAGGGTCGATGGTTAAGGATGGAACGCCAACAACCTGTTCCAGGAAGCGCCCTCACAGCACGGAACCCTCACGGGGTTATGCAATGTGAGCGGGCAGGCAGTTGTAGGATGTGTGGATTTTGCCAGTCTTCCCATGGGACGGCCGTTGCGGGCTGCAGCAGGGTCTGCGGAGGCTGGCTAGAAACACGGGCCATCGAGCCATGCAGGAAGGCGAGGTCAGAGAAGGGAGAATGAAAGAAGTCGTTCCGGTCGAGGATGCCCTTCGCGGAGTGGCTAGTCGGAGGCGACGCTGTTTCTCTATCAGCTTATGGCCACCGAAGACCACAGTGGAGGAAGAGCGAGGGCTGGAGGGCGGTCGAGATGTCCATGGTGGTTTGCTGTAGGGGGCAGGCGGAGGCATGCAAGGATGAGCATCACCTTCATGTTGAGCAGAGGTGGGGACGACCACGTCCATGCGGCTTGAGTCCAGATCGGGACTACGCTGCCGCGGCATACGCACACGGAGCATGACTCCTTCACGAGAAAGGAGATGACCCAGGCGTTCAAAAGACCTGAAGACCCCTGAGGATGCACGTAGACCGCAAGGGCATGAACGTCTTTCCATTATAAACCCAGCCAAAACACGGTATGATTTACTTATACTGACGTGGTAGTTGCTGATTGGTCCGTATATGCATATCTTGCAATTAATCTAGTTAATTAATGGTAACTCCAAATATAGCAAAATTATATATCTTGTTGATCGGAAAAATGAGAGGGATCTAAATAAAATAATAGAAAAACCTTATTATGCTTCCTGTGCTAAAAGTATGTACAATACATATTCTAATGTGTTTAATGAAAAGGAAATTCTAGATTTGTCTTAATCTGATGCTTAATTGGGTAGATTCATTTATTTTGTGTTAATGCCTGATCTAGACATGTATAATGGGGAAATCCTGGTTAATGATGAATAATGGGTGATTCTAGATTATTAACCTTATACATATTGTTTTAGGGTTTTAAAACTAATGTTGACATCTTGCTATGAGCTAATGCTGGTAATGTAATATAGATGTCATGAATAGCTTAATATGTTTAAGTTGATGATTAGGGTTTCACCTAATATGCATAACTGAATTTGTAATCTTAGAAACCATGATATGATAGAATTAGGGTTGGTATCCCTAATCCCAGTTCCAAACACGAGATAGCCCTAAACCCTAGTTTAGGAGTGAATCTAGATGTAAATATTGTAATGTGAATACATGGTGACACATATGTAGTATGTATATTTCAGATTGAATGCTTGTTGCTTGGATGTTTAGATATATTCCTAAAGTACAAAATATGTCCTTCATAGTTTCTGCGATGGCATAAGGTACGTGGTTACGCTTATGAATACATGTATCGAATTCCGAGATTGCCGATATTTCTCGATGAGATTGAACGACAAATAAACTGCTTGCTTGTTTATTTAGTTCTTGCAAACTATAAAGTGCATATGAGTATCATGTAAAGTAATAATAGTATTCTGAACCCTAGGTTAGACTGATCTTAAGGGTAATGCACACGAGCCCCGGAGGGACAGTGATTACACCTGAGGTAGTTGACCAGATATGGGTTAGAATATGAAAACCAGTTTATTTTTCTTATATGCAAGATAAAGATGTTTGCTTATATCTGTACTTGTGATTATTGTTTGAATCCACGTACCAGTATAGAAATATACTGATCATGTATTTGTTTGTCGGAATTTTAGGTATCAGATATACTTGATTCGTGGACATGAGGGTACAATTAAAGATGATGAAGACACTACAGTTTAATCATGAAGGTTTAGTCTTAATGGTTTATCTTCACACCTGTAAAAGTTAATTTTGTTTAAAAGTTATGTAACTCCTTCGAGGAGCTTTTTATCTAAACATGTACATATTTGATCATTAATGGAAATTGTTTACTATTTTGTATTATTTCATGAATCTGATCCTGGAAGTTATGATTAACGATCTGCGACTTTAAGGTCTTTTAGACACTCAAAAGTGCGGTTCGTTACATTTGGTATCAGAGCACAGATTCATCAACTAATACTTAATAGTTTATAATTATCCTTAGAAATTTTAAATAGAAAAATCAAGTTCCTCATCTCACATTTTCATCTACTTCTCATATCTTCCTTAAAAATCTTTGAAAAGAAAATATTAATAAGATAATTAAAATGTGAAAATTTAAAATCGGTAATCAACATGGTGTGGTGGTATGGGACACTACCCATGTGAAACTTAAAAATTGGTAATCAACATGGTGTGGTATTATGGGACACTACCCATGTGAAACTTAAAATTTGTAATCAACATGGTGTGGTGGTATGGGACACTGCCCATGTGAAATTTGAAATCATGAATAAGAAAAAAATAAGAGATGGTTTAGGTAAACCAATCTCCCATGCATGTGGGCATGAGGAGCATAAAACTTATGTGATAAGTCTTAAGAGATATAAAAACCCAATAATTGAATATATCAGAAAATGAAAAGTTTGAATATAACTTGCTCAAACTCCTCTTGTTGTCTCTAGGAGTTTAGTGATGGTGGCCAAGCCCTTGGAGGGGAAGGCCGAGGTAGAACCAAGCCCTGGAGGGAAGGTGACCCAGGTTCATTGAATGAATAGAGACCATGAGGGGGTATTCCAGAAAACATGGGTTGATATGTTATATTGATAACAATTATACTTAATGAAAACAAAGAGATATCTATAAAATCTTTAGGGTTAGTGAGACAACCTAGGGTGGGTCAACCCGAGAGTGGGAAGATGACCTATGAGGGAGGAAAAACCTAGATCTTGGGATTAGGTTGTGGCTAGAGAGCTTAACCCCCTCCTATGAGCCAAGAAGGCACCCTAGGCTAGGACTTTCCCTTAAAAGGTAAGTGAATAAATGTAATTAAGTATTGAGATAACCTTAATCCTGACCTAGAGTAGTGAAGAGTTAAAGATAAAAAAAAGCACTTAAATTCTTTGAACCCAAGGATGCCAACTCTGAGTGACACAGCTAGTCAAGCCCAGGAGGGAAGACTAGTAAGGCACCAAGCCCTGGAGGGAAGGTGGCCTAAGTGGACGACCAAGCCCAGGAGGGAAGGTCATGAAAAGGTCAAGCCCAGGAGGGAAGACCAGGCAGGCACCAAGCCCAGGAGGGAAGGTGGCCTAAGTCCACAATGCAGTTGTTTAGGATCAAGCCCCTGGAGGGGAAGATCACAGAGGTCAAGCCCAGGAGGGAAGATGAACATGGCACCAAGCTCTGGAGGGAAGGTGGCCCGAGCCCAATGATGGGACAACAATGCATTATGTGTACTCAAAAGAGAGATATGAAGGCAATTCTGGTTAAAGAATTAAATAACAGAATAATGTGCTTAAAAGATTTGACATCTCAAAAGAAACCCTTAGGGAGGGTAGAGTCCTAATGAAATCCTAGGGTCAAGTAGGGTGTATTAGAGGTACATTGGACCGATGGGTTAGGAGTTGATTGTTCCCTGATTGCACAAGACCATGTGGTTGGGAGGTAACAACTAGGTTTATCCAAGGTACATGACTCAGGAGATTAGCTACCTCTGAGGATCATGTAGCCTAATGGGTGAATATGAAAGGCACTCTCTTGATGCATAAGGATGAGATCACTCCAAAAGTACCTATACCCTTAGAGACCTTGAGGATTTGGCTAAGGCTCATAATGATACAAGAGATGTAAATATAAAAGGAGTCATGTCAAACTTAGAGAAGTTGTGTCCTAACTTAAGAGTAAGAAAAGGGACACTTGACTCCATGAGATAGAAGAATGCTATAAAATTAATAGAGAAAGTTTAGAGTCATATAGAGTATGATTCAACTTAATATGTGAAATTGAAAGGTAATGTGTGGATGTACTATCTCCGTTCTTGGAATGGATTGAAGTTTGTGTTTGGGCTGCAGCTAAATGCTTATTTCATTTCATTATGAGGGAGGGAGATTGAATAGACACACGTTATGCTTAAAATTGAGATAATGAGGATGAATATCCTACCTTGGATGTGTAATGACATGACCTAGGGTTAGAGGTGTTGCCTCACCCTTGGGTGAAAATAATGAATCTAGGTTGGAAACCTAGGTGAAAAGAGAAATTGATCACAAAGTAAGAATAAAATCATCAAAGTGATGATAAGATGTGTATACTATAGATGAGGATATATTTGAATTTCAATACAAGTATTGATGCTAATAATGACATGTGAGACTAGCATATCAATAAAAGATATTGGGAATTTCTATCTGGGGTTGCTAACCCTAAGACTTGAAACTAAGATGAATATCTTTCACCTAGGCTTAGTAGGCCTGAATTTTGAGGACAAAATTCCTTTTAAGGAGGGGTGAATGTAATATCCTCAAATTTTGGTAAAATCTAAACTATAAAATATGATGCATGAATTAATTTGATAATTCCTCAATGATTTTATTGGTGGAATAGTAATGTGAATTGCCTTTGTCGCACCAGTGCTTTTGGCACAAGACAAATAGATAAACGTAATTCATGCATTAATAAATAGTAATGACTTTTGATATTTATAAATGTTTTCCAAAGGAGAATAAAGTTAATAATGTGTTAGATAATTAAAAGAATCTTTATCTTTCCATTATTCGAAACACAATGGTTGGGACACCAAATAGTGTTACCTTGGGTTGCCTTTTTGGTATGTTGAAGGATAATTACAAGTTAAGATAATGAGAAGATTTATAAGATAATCCAAGATAATATGTGGCTTATATATTTAATTAAAGGATTATCCACTTATTGCTTTGAAGACAAATAAAGGAACAATACGTTAGTTCCCTAAAGGAAATAGGAAGCTTATTTTAAAGAAAAAGAAGGAATACATTCTTTCTTAGGATTATTCTTTGTGTTTCCATAATATTAGATGGTGTCAATTATCAAATAAAGAAGATAATTTTGAGGTACTTTCGGAAAGACAATGAATATTGTGAGTTTTGTCAAATTCGATGGGAAAGGGGTGGTAGTTTCCTAAAGCATCGAGAGTTTACATTGTACATGCATATCGTTGTCTTGTACTCAAAGAAGGAAATTCATAATGGAATACTTCCTTTTGTCCCTGCTATGGGTACATGAACCCTGAGTCCTCCACCTATATAAGGGGGGTATCTTTGCCTTAGAGACGGGGGTACCAAACCCTAAGGACTTAGGAGAAACCCACCAGGATTTCAAGTGGCCTGAAGCCCAGTTCTTCCCGCAGTAGAACTCTGTCGTCATGGCAGTTGGTGTCTGCATCCTGTGTTGAAAGGAGGAGCCTCCTGGTAGCATTGGCGCCCAGAACGGACCACCGTGGGGAAGGGATCCATCCCATGGATCCTCACTATCCATCACTATGATGTGGCCTTCTGGAGAGGAGAAGATCATGGCGGGCACTAGGCATCTCACTGGAGCGACACTGTTGGGATGCAGAGAGGCCATCCTTGGGACCCCGACGCTGAAGAAGGGAGGGTCGAAGGTTAAGGATGGAACGCCAACAACCTGTTCCAGGCAGCGCCCTCACAGCATGGATCCCTCACGGGGTTATGCAATGTGAGCGGGCATGCAGTTGTAGGATGTGTGGATTTCGCCAGTCTTCCCCTGGGACGACCGTTGCGGGCTGCGACAGGGTCTGCGGAGGCTGGCTAGAAACACGGGCCATCGAGCCTTGCAAGCAGGCGAGGTCAGAGAAGGGAGAACGAAAGAAGTCGTTCCGGTCGAGGCTGCTCTTCGCGGAGTGGCTAGTCGGAGGCGGCGCTGTTTCTCTATCAGCTTATGGCCACCGCAGACCACGGTGGAGGAAGAGCGAGGGCTGGAGGGTGGTCGGGATGGACATGGTGGTTTGCTACAGGGGGCAGGCGGAGGCATGCAAGGATGAACATCACCTTCATGTGGAGCAGAGGTGGGGACGACCGCGTTCGTGTGGTTTGAGTCCGGATCGGGACTACGCTGCCGCAGCATACACACACGGAGCATGACTCCTTTGCGAGAAAGGAGATGACGCAGGGGTTCAAAAGACCTGAAGACCGCTGAGAATGCACATAGACCACAAGGGCATGAACGTCTTTCCATTATAAACCCAGCCAAAACACGGTATGATTTACTTATGCTGACGTGGTAGTTGTTGATTGGTCCGTATATGCATATCTTGCAATTAATCTAGTTAATTAATGGTAACTCCAAATATAGCAAAATTATATATCATTTTGATTAGAAAAGTGAGAGGGATCTAAATAAAATAATAGCAAAACCTTATGATGCTTCCTGTTCTAAAAGTATGTACAATACATATTCTAATGTGTTTAATGAAAAGGAAATTCTAGATTTGTCTTAATCTGATGCTTAATTGGGTAGATTCATTTATTTTGTGTTAATGCCTGATCTAGACATGTATAATGGGGAAATCCTGGTTAATGATGAATAATGGGTGATTCTAGATTATTAACCTTATACATGTTGTTTTAGGGTTTTAAAACTAATGTTGACATCTTGCTATGAGCTAATGTTGGTAATGTAATATAGATGTCATGAATAGCTTAATATGTTTAAGTTGATGATTAGGGTTTCACCTAATATGCAAAACTGAATTTGTAATCTTAGAAACCATGATATGATAGAATTAGGGTTGGTATCCCTAATCCCAGTTCCAAACACGAGATAGCCCTAAACCCTAGTTTAGGAGTGAATCTAGATGTAAATATTGCAATGTGAATACATGGTGACACATATGTAGTATGTATATTTCTGATTGAATGCTTGTTGCTTGGATGTTTGGATTTATTCCTAAAGTACATAAGATGTTTAGCATAGTTTCTACGATGGCATAAGGTACGTGGTTACGCTTATGAATACATGTATCGAATTTCGAGATTGTCGATATTTCTTGATGAGATTGAACGACAAATAAACTGCTTGCTTGTTTATTTAGTTCTTGCAAACTATAAAGTGCATATGAGTATCATGTAAAGTAATAATAGTATTTTGAACCCTGGGTTAGACTGATCTTAAGGGTAATGCACACGAGCCCCGGAGGGACAGTGATTACACCTGAGGTAGTTGACCAGATATGGGTTAGAATATGAAAACCAATTTATTTTTCTTATATGAAAGATAAAGATGTTTGCTTATATATGTACTTGTGATTATTGTTTGAATCCACGTACCAGTATAGAAATATACTGATCGCGTATTTGTTTGTCGGCATTTTAGGTATCAAATATACTTGATTCGTGGACATGAGGGTACAATTAAAGATGATGAAGACACTACAGTTTAATCATGAAGGTTTAGTCTTAATGGTTTATCTTCACACCTGTAAAAGTTAATTTTGTTTAAAAGTTATGTAACTCCTTCGAGGAGCTTTTTATCTAAACATGTACATATTTGATCATTAATGGAAATTGTTTACTATTTTATATTATTTCATGAATCTGATCCTGGAAGTTATGATTAACGATCTGCGACTTTAAGGTCTTTTAGACACTCAAAAGTGGGGGTCGTTACAGTGGCAGTGGATCCAAATTGATTGTGGAGTTTGATAATGGAGGAAATGCAATTGGAGTGAACCGCAATAATTTTATAAACTATCTTGGGGTTGTCACTCGAAGCCATTGTGGTGTTAAGTATGATAATTGGCATAAAGTTCCTCAGGCGAAGAAAGACATGATATGGAAGGATTTAAGCGTGAGTTATTATTATTTGCAATTCTATTTTGTAGATTACAAATTGTATTATTTGCAATTCTATTTTTGGATACTAGTTAATAACAATTCTATTTTACAGAATCTGTTTGCATTGGATGAGAAGTTGCATCGTAAAAGCATGATGCAACACACTGGAAAGATGCTTAGGAACTATAGGACAAATCTCAACAGAGAATACATAAAAGATGGTGATAAGAAGAAGAAGTCAGCCCTAGAACAGTGGAACTTCTTGGACAAAGAAGATTGGGACAATTTTGTTGCTTCAAGAAAATCTAAAGAATTCAAGGTATTAGGCATCACTCCCAATTTAATTAATATACATTGTATTCACCTATTCAAGATTAACATTTAGTGCTACTAACCAAATCATTAATGTGCATACTAACTAGGCCCTCAGAGGTGCAAAAAGCAAGGCGTGCACTGAATGTGCATGACCACACTATGGGTCCAAAGGGCTATGCAAGCGTTCACCAAAGACTAGAGGCGGAGTCTGCTGCTACTCAAGAGTCCTCTACTATAGGTAGCACACCTCTGCCTCGCCAGAATGCTTGGATAGCTAGGAGGCAAAATAAGAAGGGTGAAATAAGGAAGCCCGCAACTGCTAAGGCGACTGCAAAAATGGTAAAATACAACTCTTACAGCAGTCGTTTGAATATTGATTATTTGTGGTGTTAACTTACCAATTTTTGTTGATGGTGATTAGCGGGAGCTGCACGAGTAGATGAAACAAGGCACGTTCATCCCTCAAGGCACAAGGGATGAATTGACAGTTGCTCTGGGTAACACAAAGCATCCTGGACGTGTTAGGGGTGCAGGCGCTGGTGTGGGCATCAAAGCATTCTTTGGGCCATCCCAGCGCAAACCCAGAGCGGGACTTTCACAAGAAGAGGTAACCTATTCTTTTTTTAGAATGTTACTGCAAAAGGAAATTCAATAATAAGAAGCTAATGTTTCTTTTATCCATGTATAGGAGAATAAGAGAGTCGAGGATATAGTTGCTAAGAAGGTCAATGATATAGTTGCTCAGAAGGTCAAGGAAGAAATAGTGCAGTGGCAAGCATCTCAGGCTTCCAATCAGCCTACGACGACCTACTCTTCTCTTGATGTACAGACTGAGAGTAATCCTGTAGACCCACCACCGCCTAACACATCTACTGTAAGTATTGTTTATGACATTGTAGCTAGTCTTTTCAAGATGATATGTTTTCAAGATGATATGTATATATGTATAATATTCTTTACGTAAATTTGTAGGCATTGAAGCCATGCCACATAAAAATGCAAGACTATGTTGTTGCAGAGGCGCATGCTTACCCGTCCCTTCCTGGGGCAATGTTTCACGGGACTCCAATGCCACAGGGCTACGTTCGTGTGAGCCCGATACATGTATTACCCGATTGGAGGGAAGCTACATTGCCATATCCCCACCCGGATATTGATACACTTGCTGAGGCAGAAGGCAGGGTGATATTGTGGCCCAAAGTAGATGTCGTCTACACTATTGAAATTGTAAGATAAATTTACATTACTTTAGATTGTTAATGTGTATATATGAGGCCAACTGATCTGAAATTATATATACATGTTAAAAAGAAGACACCCGGAGCACCTAGGCCTCCACCTCCACTTCCTGCATTACCAAGTTGGGTTCCAACTGACCTAACATACCCGTTAGGTCCTGCTTGTAAGGGAATGGCATGTTGGATACGGGCACATAATATACATTGCCCAATAATTGTTTCTTTAGAAGCGGATTATGTAGGTCAATCATACAAAAGCTCTTTATTTAAACAAGATATTATTGAGCTGTTTATGTATGATTGGCTGAATACATAAATGATAGAGACATGGATAAGGTGAGATCTTGTTTATACATCCATATACCTTGTGTAAGATCCGGTGATCTGGTTTCTTAAATATTAATGCATACGTAATACATGGTTTGAAGCTACTTAGTCGAAGATCAATGCAAACAATTTGCTTTTGATCAAGTGGGATTTTTGATTCCATCATTGATTATTATGGTAGCTAAAGACCCTGATAGTGTTCAACAACACTGTATAGATGCTTTTACAATTTTCAGTCAGCAAAAGAAGACGATAATCATAGCTCCATTCAATGTCAGGTAAGTTTACTTTATTTATAATTTGGACTTAAGAAAATTACGTTTTTATTGTGGATTTTGAGTTATTAATTTTTAACTTTTTTACCTCTAGCGGTAGGCATTGGGAGTTAATAGTTATTGTCCCCGGGACGTTCATTGTTTATTATCTAGATCCTGCGGGGAGTACATTGAATACTAAAATTGGACACGTAATGAGAATGCCATTATTCTAGTGAGAAATATTTCATTTTTATATCCATTAACATCTGTTATTACATTACTATTTAATTATGCAATTTACTGTGTTACATTAACATGTAGGGGTTTAGATGCATTCAAAAATGCTGGAGGAAAGGTCCCAAGGAAAAAGAACCAGCCAATAATTTGGGGGAATGTAAAAGTAAGTTCCCGACTCCAATGTATATATTATTTATGTGAACTTTGCTTAGTTGTATTTTTTAATATGTTGTATGTTTCAATTTATAGTGCGCTAGACAAGACAACAGTTGGGCATGCACATACTATGTGATGCAATTTATGAAGATGATTATCCAATATGCTGCATTGGACATAAATACCATACATGAGGTATTATATATAGTCTCATTAGTTAGTATGAAATGTATCAATCTTATTTTGATATTATTACTTATATATATACATCATTCTCTTTGCAGGTATTTAAAATTGACCAGACTATAGGTAAACGCTTAAAAGATGTACATGCTCCATATACAATGGAAGTATTAAATGAAGTAAGAGAAGAATGGGAAAAAGCCATACAAGCAGTGGCGATTGTAAGATATAATTGGGATGCTGATAGCGATGTTGAATGATATTTTGTAAATGAATATTTCTGAATGTTTATACATGTCTGAATGTTTCTACATGTGTGAATGTGAGAATTGAATTGATGTATGAATGTATCTACTTGTGTGAAAAGTTTCTTTGTTGATTTTGCTGGTTTGTGGCCTGTTTGTAGGCTGATATCAATGGATGTCGTAAACCTACAGTTCAGAAAACTGAACTGCAGGTTCTCATCCTGCTGACCAGCCACTGCAGGCCTGCAAACTGATAAGAAAAAAAAATTAAAATATAGGCGTCGGTTATTTATAGAACACCGTCATCAAAGACATACATCATCGGTTATTGGATAAAACTGCCACCGAATGTGACAAACAACTCGACCGTGCAGGAAAGAACGACCGTGGCAGAAAACGCATCGGTGCTTAGTACAAAACCAATGCCTATAGAACTAAACACGGCCGTGCAGGGAAGCACGACCGTGTCGTATGGAAATATGGCGTCGGTTAGGTAGTTGTAAACTTACGCAGAAAGTGTCCTAGATGGCACCCTTTTTGTGGCGCGAACCCGTTTGGCGTCGGCTTACGATACATAACCGACGCCTATAGGTGCCCTGCTGTTGCGTTTTCGGTGGCGTGAAGCCTTTTGGCGTCGGTTAGAAAACTGACGGCGAAGAGTCCGACCTTTAACGGCGCCCACATAGTCGTCGTTGGAGAACCGTCGCTAAAAGGGGTTAAACAACCGACGCCAAAGGCGTGTTCTTTAGTAGTGACACCATTCATAGATTGTGGGATTGAAAGTTTATCTCCAACTTTCCTTTTCACTTGGGTAGCACTGATGTGCGACTAGGCACCGCTCTTTGCTTGTGAAGTCATAAGTGTTATGGAATTTCACTACCAACGTGAAATGGGCCTGCAAGGTCACACACATAGGATTTAACCTGGAAGAGGAGTTTATCCATAAATGATGTTTAGATTGATTGTTAAAGGAGTTTAGTAGTTCAATTAAACACTCAATTAATTGATAGCTCAGTATCATAGTTTTCAAGGTGTTGGACAAAATGATTAAGAGTATCAGATTGATTGGAACTACAATTGACTGATTTGCACAGTCTACTATCCCAACCGATCGTCTCATAGGGTTGAACCGATCGGCTCATTTTGATGAACCGATCGGCTCAAGTGGTGAATCGACCAGCTCATGTGTCAATGAAATGATCGGCTCAATTGTTGAACTGATCGATTCGTGTGACCAACCGATTTCATTTGGAAAGACATCAGACTCTTTTTGCAAATACATATTTGTTTCACTTGTACAAATTTTATTTGGACACAGACTAATATTTGATTAGTTGGAAACAAACATGAAAGTCAATTCCAGTTGGACCAGGACCACGAACCAATCGGCTCATGCTTGAACAGATTGACTCGAGCGTCCCAACCGATTGGTTCAGGTGTGCACCGATCGGATTAGGTCCCCAACCGATCGGTTAATGCTTGAAATGATCGGTTCAGCTGGCGTAGTTGATTGTTTTGTGGAAAATCTCAAACCCTTCTACTCCTGCTTTAATCCCACATTGCCTGAGGTAGAGAACCTTGTCCCATTGTAAAGAGGCGAGATCACCTCTTTACTAAAATTTAAAGGAAATACAAACATCCACAATTTTAACAAAAATTAGAGACTTTGAGGATGATTGCATAATATTCCAAGTAAATAAGCATGATTCCAGATACATAATAAAATGTCAATAGCAGTGGAAAGAAGAAATAATAAGCCTTCACATGGCTTTATTGTTTATTACATAAATGATTTCTAAAAGAAAAGATAAGATAAGAGGATCTTGCTATAGCAACCTAGCCATCCTTCTTGATAAGCTAATTATCAACTGCAGAGGAACCTTTCTTCAAGCCCTTCCTTCACCTTGCTCAGCAACAACACCTGGGTGGTTGGGAAGACACCCAGCAAGAGGGAAAAACAAAGGAAGTATGTGTTACAAGAATATTCTAGCAATGGCTATGAAAGTTGTAATAAGTAAATTAGGTTAGATATTTGGTGTGAAAAGAGATATCAAAGAGTATGAGGCTTTTTATAATGAAACTTTCCAATAACAAATATAAATGAAGGATTTGCATGTAAATTAATATGTCTACCTAACTAAGTAGGGTTGAGGCACCTACCGGACCTCTAACCTTAGGTGAGGGGAGAATAAGACATTCCCAGTCACCTATAATTTTTAATGGGGAGAATTATAAACATTCCCCTAGGGCGATTATATACATGCCCTCTATGGGTGGTTGTACATAAGTACCACTACTTAAACATTAAATAGATCATTTAATTACATGCTAACAAAAGAGTTATGGCAAGATTAAACAAATAAGTAACATGGCAGTGGGGGTATGAATACCCAATCAAGAGAATACTACATCTACTTTTGAGGTAATAAGCAAATTAGGTTTTAGGGTTCAAGGATTTAGATCAAGTTAAACATCATAAGAAAGTATGGGTAATGGATTAATGTTTTCCCAAATGAAAGGTAGATGCACAAACAAAACACATACCTTAGCCTCAGGTGTACTAGAATTTCCCTTTTCAACTCTTCACATGAATTATAAACCCACTTTCCCTAATACATCATTAGATTTATAAATTAGAATTACATGCATTCATTTAAAAGATTGAAAACTCTAATTCACTATCTTTTTGTGCAAACCATCGATTTTGACTCCAAAAACCTCATCACCATCTTAGTTAGATTTTCCTGATCAAAATAACATATAATATTGTATGTTTTGAATATATGGACTTTTAGGGTTAATTTTAGTGATTTTAAGCTAATTAATTCATTCTTAAAATTACATTTTCGCAAACATCAAAACCAAAACTCAAAATTGTTTTTATTGAATAGGTATCGTCTTCCTGAATCCAAAACACTATTTATTTACTATTTTTGACCAACGGAATAATTTTTCTAAAATATTTTGTCTCGACCAATCACAGCCTGCCACGTAGGCAAGGCCAACCAGGCCGAGCGGTAGCGAGCGCTCGGCAACGGTGACCCGCGCCTCACGGACGCCCGCTACCGGTCATGCGATCGGGTTAGGCGGTCAAAACAGAGGAAAAAGGCAAGATTTCCCCGGGCGGAGGAGAAGAAAAGAAAAGATAGGCAGGGGCAAAACGGTAAATCGAGGCGTCATCATCAACCTCACGCCCGATCCACCTCGCGCAAGAGCAGCGGCAGCTGCTTGTGGTGGATTTGGGGAAAAACACCACAGGCGACGAGAGAATACGCACAAGTAGTCGAATCGAAGCACACGCAAAGCCAAATCAGATGGTACCTCTTGATTGAACGGAGGAGGAGCAACCGGAGAGGGAGAGGCGCCGCAAGCCAGGCATCGTTGGCGGCTAACTGGTGGTCAGTTCGTCCACGAAACGTCAAATTGGGGGCATGATCAGGTTGGTAAGGTGATGGCGGTCATTGGGGTTGCAATATATATAGGCGAAGTACCATAGGTTAGGGTTTAGGTAGGAGCAAAGAGAGATGACCGGCGGCCGGTTTAGGTGTTTCTTGAAAACGCGTCTAATCCCAAAGTTTTTGGGATAATCCGGAGCGTAATCGCGCAAGGAATCCAACAAAACAAATTTGAGCAAAAATCGTCGAGTAAAACTCGAGATATAACGATTTGAAAATTTGGAAAATCAAGGCCTGTTGCCTTATTCGTCTGGAGGTAGAAGATGACTGGGAGTCGTCGGATCAATGGTCCCGAGTCCGCGATAGATTCTGGACCGTCCGATCACGCAGATGAAACAAGGAATAGTTGCAAAAATGAAATTCGACCAAAAATACAATTAATTCTTGAATGTTTTTCTCTCTCTTCTTTTGGATGCTCAAACGTTGTCCAAAAATTACCAAATTTTATATCTTGACTTATTTTGACGTGTAGAATCCAATTATGGAGTTAGTTTTGCCTTTTGAGAAAGTTTGATAGGTGTAATAATTAAAATGTCATTTTCTCTTTCCTCCTTCAAAAGAGGTGATAACATAATCTAAATTTTGTGTAACTTCACCCATAAGTCTCCTTAAGGGATTGGAACATGATTTTGCAATTATCCTTACAAGTTGAGTTTATTTATTTATTTATTAAAATAATAGTATATTGTACACACTTTCTCTCTCTCCTATTTTACTCATTATTTACACATTATCCAAATTAGTTGCAAATTTGCACAGAGGCCTATTTTTATGTTTCGAATACGAATTTGGAGTTATTTTCCTGATTTGAGAACATTAAGTATTTTATTTCTCTTTATTGGCATATTTCCTATATTCTTTTGATAATGTCATTAATATTTATATTTAGGTTCCATTTTAAATGATACTTGGCCGTTAAGTTACTATTTTCTCAAGGAAACAAATTTAAATGTCAAATTATCCTGATGATTTCAATTTATAATATTTGGCGCAAAAATCCTTATAATTATCTTCTTTACCCATTAATTCTCATATTACCTTTAATTATTACATTTATCTTCTCCCTTATATAAAATTCGGATTTTCTCTTATTTCTCTTATTCTAGGAAATGCTAGAAAGTTCTAGGATGAAACATTTTATTCATTTTATTACTTGATGTGAAATTGCATTTTAGACCCATTATCTAAACCTAACTGAGGTATTTGTGCATGCAACCTTGTAATAAGAATATATAGGAAACATTTATCCAATAACCATCATAAATCCACCAATTCAAAACCAAGGACATATGGAATGAAAAGAAGGAAAAAACTTATAGAAAAGAGTACAAAGAGGTACATCAGGAATTTCAGTATGTTACAGCACTCCACCCCTTAAAAAGGATTTCGTCCCCGAAATCTCATACAAAGAGGGAAGGGTGAGTACGTAACATCTCGTCTCTCAACTCCCAAGTGGTTTCTTCTAAACCATGGTATCTCCGCAAAACCTTCACTAACTCTATCTCCTTACTCTTCAGCAGCTTTACCCGGGAGTCAAGGATCTTCACAGGTAGTTCTTCATAAGTCAGATTCTCATTGATCTCCACATGTTCAATGATGAGTACATGAGACATATCCTTAACGTACTTCCTCAACACAGAAACATGGAACACATTGTCGATCTTATCATAAGCAGGAGGCAAAGCTAGACGATATGCACAATCTCCCACTTTATCTAAGATCTCAAATGGTCCAACATAGCGAGGACTCAACTTGCCTTTTACTCTAGATCTTGCAATAGAGCGTATAGGTTTGATCTTTAGAAAAGCGTAGTCTCCCACTAAGAAACTTACATCTGACCTCTTTTTATCAACATACATCTTCTGTCTGTCTTGAGCAGCTTTCATCCATTTCTTTATCAACTGTACCTTCTCAAGCATCATCTGCATGTCATCAGTCTTTACTAGGGAACGTTCACCAACATCATCCCAGTGCAAGGGTGAACGACAAGGTCTACCATAGAGATATTCAAAAGGTGGCATACCAATACTGGCTTGGTAGCTATTGTTGTAAGCGAACTCTGCTAATGGTAGATACTGATCCCAGGCACCACCACAATCCATCACACAAGCACGTAGCAAGTCCTCCAGAATCTGAACTGTTCTCTCGGACTGACCATCGGTTTGCGGGTGGTAAGCAGTGCTGAAACGCAGATCAGTACCCATCTCTTCCTGAATCTGACCCCATAAGTGAGAAGTGAATTTCGGGTCTCGATCAGAAACTATCACAGCAGGGACACCATGCAGACGAACTATCCACTCCACATACAACTGAGCCATCTCAGCAACTTTATACGTGGTTTTGAAAGGCAAGAAATGAGCAGATTTTGTAAGCCGATCAATCACCAGCCAAACAACATCATAACCTTTCTTCGACTTAGGGAAACCGGTAACAAAGTCCATTGTGATCTTCTCCCACTTCCATTCTGGAATCTCAAGAGGATGAAGAAGACCACCTGGTCGTTGATGTTCAATCTTGACTTGCTGACATGTCAAACACTTTGCTACGAACATAGCTATATCATTCTTCATGTTCTTCCACCAGAAGCTTTGCTGTAAGTCCTTGTACATCTTAGTTGTGCTAGGGTGAATAGTGTACTTGGACCCATGAGCTTCTTCCAGAACCTTCTGTCTCAGATCACCAGCATTGGGTATCCACAACCTTTGTCTGAAGCGGATAGCACCATCCACTCCGACAGAGAAGTCAGATTGCGGTTTCTTAGATAAAGCTTTCAACTCTTCAAGCTCAGAACTCCCCAACTGTGCAGTGACGACTTCTGAGATCTAGGTTGGTGTAACGGTCAAACTGGCCATATGAACACACAACTTATCTTCATCCATGGAATCGTCAGGATGAGGTCTCCAACCGGTCACATGTTCAAGGTTTTCCCACACAGAACATCTCAGAGCAGCACAAACAACATCCTTCTTGCGACTTAAAGCATCAGCTACGACATTTGCTTTACCAGGATGATAGGTGATGGTGAAGTTGTAATCCTTAAGATATTCCATCCACCTACGCTGTCGCAAGTTCAGATCCTTCTGAGTCAACAGATATCTCAAACTCTTGTGATCAGAAAAGACTTCAAACTTTTCTCCATAGAGGTAGTGTCGCCAGATCTTCAAAGCATGAACTATGGAAGCAAGCTCCAAATAATGCATAGGCCAATTAGCTTCATTAGGTTTCAACTATCGAGAAGCATAGGCGATTACCTTTCCATATTGCATCAAAAGACACCCTAAGCCTTTTCGGGATGCGTCGGTGTAGATGACATAGGGTATGCCCTCAACAGGCAAAGCAAGCACGGGAGCAGAAGTCAGACTCATCTTCAACTTCTGAAAGCTGTCCTCACATTCAGGGGTCCATGAGAACTTGACCTCCTTCTGAGTCTACTTGGTCAAAGGTAAAGCCAACTCAAAAAACCCTTTGATAAACTTCCAATAGTAACCAGCTAGACCAAGGAAACTACGGATTTCTGACGGGTTTTTCGGAGCAGTCCACCTTGTTACAGCTTCTACCTTCGCAGGATCAACAGTTATATGGCCGACAGAAATCACGTGACCAAGAAACATAACTTCCTTTATCCAGAACTCACATTTTGAGAATTTTGCATACATTTGATTTTCTCGCAATGTGCTGAGTACAATCCGCAGGTGCTCGCGATGTTGTTCCAACGTCTCAAATAAACCAAAACGTCATCAATGAACACCACTACAAACTTGTTGAGGTATAGGCGGAATACTCGGTTCATCAGGTCCATGAACGCAGTAGGGGCATTTGTCAAACCAAAAGGCATGACCAAAAATTCATAATGCCCATAACGGGTTCTGAACGCTGTCTTCGGGACATCATCATCCTTTACACGCATCTGGTAGTAACCACTTCACAGATCCATTTTGGAGAACACGGTGGCTGACTTCAGCAGATCGAATAGGTTGTCGATGCACGACAACGAATAACGATTCTTCACTGTCACCTAGTTAAGCATGCGGTAGTCCATACACATCCGCAAAGAGCCATCCTTCTTCTTCACGAATAGGACAGGGGCTCCCCAAGGGGAAACACTAGGGCGAATGAAGCCCATGTCGAGAAGCTCTTCAAGCTGCTTCTTCAACTCCTCCAGCAGGGGCCAAGCGGTAGGGTGGCTACAATATCGGTGAAGTTCCAGGTATAAGCTCAATGGAGAATTCCACCTCGTGAGTTGGTGGCAACCCGGGTAACTCCTCAGGAAAGACATCTGGGAAGTCCTTCACCACATCAACATGTTATAGAGCAGGAGGTGTAGCATCGAGAACTATGGAGACTAGAAAGGCTCTACACCCTTACGATACGAGCTTTTCAGCTTTGATGGCAGAGATGACAAATTGTCGCTCTCCTCGCTTCTTACCCTTGACACACACTCTTCCTTCATCAGGATGAAACAGGCTAACCTTGGATTCCTCACAGTACAAAACTGCTGTATACTTCTTTAACCAATCCATACCCAGGATGATGTCAAAGACGGTCATATCAAGCAAGACAAAAACTGTGGGAAACATTATTCCGGATATATAGAGGTTCAAGATAGGAGTTTGGAGGTACGAGGAGCAGATTTTGCCACTAGGAGTTTTTACATCTAACACATGATCCATAAACTCAGATTCAATTTCAAGCATAGAGGCAAACTGACTAGATATCAAGGTATTGGAGGAACCAGAATCAAACAGGACTTTTAAAGGATGCATATAAAGGTGCAGTGTACCTTCAATCACTTCATTGCCTTCACCCTCTTCTTCAGCATTGAGAGCAAACACTCTCCCATTCCGCCTCTCAGCTGGCGGACGCCTCAGGTTCTGGTTGTTGTTGTTATTGTTGTTTTTGTTCCACGGCGGCGGGTTCTGTCTCGGCTGTTGCGGCTGCGGGGCATTAATCTGCCCTTGCTGGAAACGGGGGCAGTTGGGTCAGATATGCCCAACCTGGCCGCACTCATGGCAGGTTGGTGGAGGATGGTTGCCATTACGAGTAGGTGTATTGTTGGCGGGGCATCTGCCAGGAGGATGGTAGCGATTGCATCTTTTGCAACGATCACGTCCATAGTTCTCATGCTGGTTCAGATTCTTCCTTTTGTTGTTGAAGCCATTGGAAGCTTGAAACCCCAGATAAGACTCAATGGCGAGAGCCTTGTCCACCATTTGTTGAAACGTGAGTGGCAGTTGTGGAACGAGGCTTCGACCAACATGATAGTTCAGGCCCTCCAAGAACAAGGTCGCTCTTCTGTCAGCTCCAAGGTCGGTGGCGTAACACTCTAACAGCAGAAATTTTTGAACGTAGTCAGCCACGCTCATGCTTCCTTGCTTTAGACTGTAAAACTCAGCCTCCTTCTTCCTCAGGAAAGCAGGGCAGATGTACTTCTCTCTGAACAACTTCAGGAACTGGGTCCACTCCATGGAAGAGGTGTCCCGAGTGCGGGCAACACCGTTCCACCAAACGCATGACGGTCCATCCAGCACGTACGTCGTGAACCGAACCTTCTGGTGAGGAGGGAATGCCATACCCTCGAAGGTCCGATCCAGGGCCAACACCCAGCCGTCGGCTTTGTCCACCATGTTAGGCTCACTCTCACCCTTGAAGTAGGGTGGCTGCATCTTGATGAAATCGGTGAGGGTGAACTCCCTCGACTTGGTGGCAACAGCAGCAATGGTGTTGAGTTGTCCCATCATGGTGGAGGATAGAAACTATCGCAACATTCCCAGTTCTTGCTCAGGTGTGAAGGAAGGAACACCAGAAGCTGGTTGGTTGACTGCAGGAGTCACAGGAGTGTCGGGGTTGTCAGTGGTCGACTCCTGGTTTGTGTTGTCAAACAAGTCACCTCTCCTAAAATTAGGGTTAACATATCAAATTCTCAGGAGTAAAGAATCATAGATGAGAGGGAATAGAAATAGAGATGAGAAAAAGGATAACTAGAATGCTATTGCCTAAAAGCATACTATTTCGGGCAATTCGTATCGACGCAGGCCAGGCCGGATCATATGGGCACGGGAGTCCTCGTATGCCAAGCTAGTGGTGCGGAGGAAAATCTTGCCATCCCCCGATACCCTGATCCTTTCTAGACACCCTTGCCTCAACTGCATGCCCTAATAGTCGCCTAAAGGCTCTGATACCATGCTATAAAGAGGCGAGATCACCTCTTTACTAAAATTTAAAGGAAATACAAACATCCACAATTTTAACAAAATTTAGAGACTTTGAGGATGATTGCATAATATTCCAAGTAAATAAGCATGATTCCAGATACATAATAAAATGTCAATAGCAGCGGAAAGAAGAAATAATAAGCCTTCACATGGCTTTATTGTTTATTACATAAATGATTTCTAAAAGAAAAGATAAGATAAGAGGATCTAGCTATAGCAACCTAGCCATCCTTCTTGACAAGCTAACTATCAACTGCAGAGGAACCTTTCTTCAAGCCCTTCCTTCACCTTGCTCAGCACCAACACCTGGGTGGTTGGGAAGACACCCAGCAAGAGGGAAAAACAAAGGAAGTATGTTTTACAAGAATATTCTAGCAATGGCAATGAAAGTTGTAATAAGTGAATTAGGTTAGATATTTGGTGTAAAAAGAGATATCAAAGATATGAGGCTTTTTATAATGAAACTTGCCAATAACAAATATAAATGAAGGATTTGCATGTAAATTAATATGTCTACCTAACTAAGTAGGGTTAAGGCACCTATCGGACCTCTAACCTTAGGTGAGGGGAGAATAAGACATTCCCAGTCACCTATAATTTTTAATGGGGAGAATTATAAACATTCCCCTAGGGCGATTATATACATGCCCTCTATGGGTGGTTGTACATAAGCACCACTACTTAAACATTAAATAGATCATTTAATTACATGCTAACAAAAGAGTTATGGCATGATTAAGCAAATAAGTAACATGGCAGTGGGGTATGAATACCCAATCAAGAGAATACTACATCTACTTTTGAGACAATAAGCAAATTAGGTTTCAGGGTTCAAGGATTTAGATCAAGTTAAACCTCATAAGAAAGTATGGGTAATGGATTAATGTTTTCCCAACTGAAAGGTAGATGCACAAACAAAACACATACCTTAGCCTCAGGTGTTCTAGAATTTCCCTTTTCAACTCTTCACACGAATTATAAACCCACTTTCCCTAATACATCATTAGATTTATAAATTAGAATTACATGCATTCATTTAAAAGATTGAAAACCCTAATTCACTAACTTTTTATGCGAACCATCGATTTTGACTCCAAAAACCTCATCACCATCTTAGTTAGGTTTTCCTGATCAAAATAACATATAATATTGTATGTTTTGAATATATGGACTTTTAGGGTTAATTTTAGTGATTTTAAGCTAATTAATTCATTCTTAAAATTACATTTTCGCAAACATCAAAATCAAAACTCAAAATTTTTTTTATTGAATAGGTATCGTCTTCCTGAATCTAAAACACTATTTATTTACTATTTTTGACCAACGGAATAATAATTAGAAAATATTTTGTCTCGACCAATCACAGCCTGCCACGTAGGCAAGGCCAACCAGGCCGAGCGGTAGTGAGCGCTCGGCAGCAGTGACCCACGCCTCGCGGACGCCCGCTACCGGTCGTGCGATTGGGTCAGGCGGTCAAAATAGAGGAAAAAGGCAAGACTGCCCCGGGCGGAGGAGAAGAAAAGAAAAGATAGGCAGGGGCAAAACGGTAAATCGAGGCGTCATCATCAACCTCACACCCGATCCACCTCGCGCAAGAGCAGCGGCAGCTGCTTGCGGTGGATTTGGGGAAAAACACCACATGCGACGAGAGAATACACACAAGTAGTCGAATCGAAGCACACGCAAAGCCAAATTAATTGGTACCTCTTGATTGAACGGAGGAGGAGCAACCAGAGAGGGAGAGGCGCCGCAAGCTAGGCGTCGTCGGTGGCTAACTGGTGGTCAGTTCATCCACGAAACGTCAAATTGGGGGCACGAGCAGGTTGGTAAGGTGATGGCGGTCATTGGGGTTGCAATATATATAGGCGAAGTACCCTAGGTTAGGGTTTAGGTAGGAGCAAAGAGAGATGACCAGCGGCCGGTTTAGGCATTTCTTGAAAACGCGTCTAATCCCAAAGTTTTTGATATAATCCGGAGCGTAATCGCGCAAGGAATCCAACAAAACAAATTTGAGCAAAAATCGTCGAGTAAAACTCGAGATATAACGATTTGAAAATTCAGAAAATCAAGGCCTGTTGCCTTATTCATTTGGAGGTAGAAGATGATTGGGAGTCGTCGGATCAATGGTCCCGAGTCCACGATAGATTCTGGACCATCTAATCGCGCGGATGAAACAAGGAATAGTTGCAAAAATGAAATTCGACCAAAAATACAATTAATTCTTGAATGTTTTTCTCTCTCTTCTTTTGGAGGCTGAAACGTTGTCCAAAAATTAACAAATTTTATATCTTGACTTATTTTGACGCGTAGAATCCAATTATGGAGTTAGTTTTGCCTTTTGAGAAAGTTTGATAGGTGAAATAATTAAAATGTCATTTTCTCTTTCCTCCTTCAAAAGAGGTGATAACATTATCTAAATTTTGTGTAGCTTCACCCATAAGTCTCCTTAAGGGATTGGAACACGATTTTGCAATTATCTTTACAAGTTGAGTTTATTTACTTATTTATTAAAATAATAGTATATTGTACACACTTTCTCTCTCTCCTATTTTACTCATTATTTACACATTATCCAAATTAGTTGCAAATTTGCACAGAGGCTTATTTTTATGTTTAGAATACGAATTTGGAGTTATTTTCCTGATTTGAGAACATTAAGTATTTTATTTCTCTTTATTGGCATATTTCCTATATTCTTTTGATAATGTCATTAATATTTATATTTAGGTTCCATTTTAAATGATACATGGCCCTTAAGTTACTTTTTTCTCAAGGAAACGAATTTAAATGTCAAATTATCCTGATGATTTCAATTTATAATATTTGGTGCAAAAATCCTTATAATTATCTTCTTTACCCATTAACTCTCATATTACCTTTAATTATTACATTTATCTTCTCCCTTATATAAAATTCGGATTTTCTCTTATTTTTCTTATTCTAGGAAATGCTAGAAAGTTCTAGGATGAAACATTTTATTCATTTTATTACTTGATGTGAAATTGCATTTTAGACCCATTATCTAAACCTAACTGAGGTATTTGTGCATGCAACCTTGTAATAAGAATATATAGGAAACATTTATCCAATAACCATCATAAATCCACCAATTCAAAACCAAGGACATATGGAATGAAAAGAAGGACAAAACTTATAGAAAAGAGTACAAAGAGGTACATCAGGAATTTTAGTATGTTACACCCATGACCCTCCTATATATAGGGGTATTGGGGGCTTCTCAAAGAATAACAACTCAGAACACCAGTTGCTCTGCAAAGTTGATGTTCTCTCTAGTTGTGGTTACCGACAGAGCCTGAGCAAGTGCTACCCGATAAGGGAGGCACAATAAGAGAAAGACAACTACGGAAAAGTGACTGGTGGCAGGAGAGTGTGTCGGTGACTAGTACGCTAATAGAAGGGTGCAACTCCTTCTGATTCCTTGTCGGATAAGGGGATCAGAGTTCCAGGTGGTCTGTGTGGACTACTATAGAGGTGGGAGACTTCTTCCGCTCAGAGGACAGCTGTCAATCCCGACAGTCCCGGTGAGACCAGGAGCTACACATACACCATCCAAGACCGGAGGTGAAGACCGCACACGCCGCAAGGTAACCTAACCGAGCAAGCCTCAGGACAAGGTATGTCTCTACAAACCATCCTTCCAACTGTATAGACGTTGACGCAATTCCTTTATACTGGGTTTGGGGAGAAGAAAATTTTTGTTTCCGCTGTCTTCTCTGTCTCCCCTAAAACCCAACACATTTTACCAAAGAGTGGATACATTTTCACTATGAAGTGGGTTCATTCTACTAAAGCTTAGGCTCATTTATACTAGAAGTGGGCACATTCTATTAAAAGTATGAAATGCACCCACTTTTACTAGTAATAAGCTAAATTTTAGTGGAATGGCCCACTTTTACTAGTAATGCGCACATTTATACTTGTAATGAACCCAGATTTCACATTTTAATGTATTAAAATGTGGTTTCATTACAAGTATAGATGGGCATATTCCACGAAAATTGTGCAAATGCTACTAAAAAGTGGGCTCAGTCCACTAAAATTTGGAATCATTTCAAGTAGAAGTGGGTGCATTCCATTAAAACATGGAATGCACCCACTTGTACTACAAATGAGCCCAAGTTTTAGTGGAATCAAGCCAGTTTTACTAATAGCACCCACTTATACTAGTAAGTTACCCACGTTCAACATTTCAAAGTATTAAAATGTGGGTGCATTACTAATGTAAGTGAGTGTGTTCCACTAAAAAGTATACGCATTCTACGAAGAAGTGGGTTCAATATACTTAAATTTGGGCTCTTTTCTAGTATAAGTGAGTGCATTATATTAAAATATAGAATGTGCCCACTTCTACTAGTAATGAGTCGAAATTCTAGTAGAATGAGACCACTTTTACTAGCAATTCACCCACTTATACTAGTAATGCACCAACATTACACGTCCTTATGTTTCAAAATGTGGGTATATTACTAGCATAAGTGGACGAATCCACTGAAAAGTGAGCACATTCCACTTAAAAATGGACTCGTTCAACTAAGATTTAGGCTTATTTCTAGTAGAATAGATGCATTTCATTGAAATGTGGAATGAGCCCACTTCTACTAGTAGTGAGTCCAAATTTTAGTAGAATGAGCCCATTCTTATTAGTACTGGCCCATTTATACTAGTAATGCACCCACAATACATATTTTAATGCTTTAAAATATGGATGCATTACTTGTATAAGTGGGCACATTCCACTAAAAAGTGGGTGCATTACTAGTATAAGAGTGCACATTCCACTAAAAAAATGGTCATTCCACTAAAACGTGGGCTCATTCACTTAAATTTGGGCACATTTCTAGTATAAGGTGGCTCATTCTATTAAAATACGGAATGAGCCCATTTCTACCAGTAATGACCTCAAATTTTAGTAGAATGAGCTCACTTTATTAGTAATGCGCCCACTTATACTAGTAATACATCTACATCCCATATTTTCATCTATTTAAATATGGATATTTTACTATTATAAGTGGGTACATTTCACTAAAATTTGAACTCATTTCTAGTAGAAGAGGGCTCATTCCACTAGTTATACACTCACATTTTATATTTTAATGAATTAAATTGTGGGTGTGTTACTATTACAAGTGGATGAGTTCCACTAAAATGTGACCACATTCACTAAAAGTGTGATCATTTTACTAAGATATGGGCTCATTTCTAGTAGAAATTGGCTCATTTCATTTAAATGTAGAATGATCCCACTTATACTTGTAACAAGCCCATATTTTATTGCAGTGAATCCACTTTAACTAGTAATGCACCCACTTATACTAGTAATATACCCCCATTCCACACTTTAATGTATTAAAATGTGGGTACTTTACTAGTTTAAGTGGGCACATTCCACTAAAAGGTGGTTGTCTTCCACTAAAAAGTGGGCTCATTCCACTAAAATTTGAGGTCATTTGTAGTAGAATGGGCGCATTTGTAACATACCGAAACTACGGTTTATTTGTAATTTAACCCTTTTCCAATCTTTTTCTTTCCTTCATATCCTTTTTGGGCTTTGTCCTTCTTTTCTATCCTCTTTGTCGTCAATGTTGAATTTGAGCAATACTTAGTGGTTTGAATTATATTTGACTCATATTTATTACAATGAACAGATTTGTGCACAAATACCTCAATTAGTCTAATAATGCAAAATGATCACTAATGATAAAGAATTAGTAGATTATATTAATTTATAGCTTTTATGGATTTTGGAACAAGGAATGAGAAATAAAGTGGTATTGAATTAGTTAATGAAAGAATAATCCTCTTTTCCTTTCTCTCTCCTCCTTGGTGGTAATAAAGCTTAAAAGAGAATAATGTAGTGAGATATGACACTTTAAATTTGTATGTTTCCTATCTCAAATATTTACCCAAAGATTTTAATTAGAATTTTTTTTATATCAATTCACCCTTTTTATAAATTAATATATATATATATATATATATATATATTAATGGCCAATATAGTAGTTAAAGGTCAAATCTTCTATAACATGAAAATCTAATTGTATAACATTATTATAGACATTAATATTAGCAAAATTTAGGTTCAATTGGTCAATGTTTGAACCCCCAAATGAATTAAACAAGAATTGACTATATTTTGACCTAAGTTTGATTATTATTTTATTAATGTGGCATATTTAACCAAAGTCTCAGTTAATTTCTGTTGTGACACATTATATTCATGTAGTACAATGACTCACGCGATCCCATCCATTATATCTTCAATCCAATGGCTGAGAAGTCATCCTCTTCCTCAGTTAATGTGCTGGTCTGAGACAGTTTCTCAGTGATTTCATCCCTGATTCTGTTCTTCCTCTTTACTCATTCATTTTGTGAATTCCTTCACCTATGAAATCTCCTTGAGATGTCATTTTGAACGAGCCATCACTCATTGCCTCCTCCCCTCTATTGATGAAATTCCCAAATAGGGTTCGTTGCAGTTCTCTGCTGGAAAGTTGTAGATGCCACCATGGTGTCACCCCTCCCTACTTAAGGATCTGTAAAGCACTGAGATGCCCCACACATCACTCCTCTTCCAATTTGGCCTCCAATGCACCAAGACTCTCTAACCTACTTGACTTCCATCTCTGGCTACTGCCTCCATATTACACCCTCACCTCCTCCTTTGGTTCAATTGGAGCGTCAATGAGCATCCATTGAACCTCGTTTTTAGTTACACTTTTCTTGTTTGCTCTGTGATGGTCCCAATTGTTGGGTCCTATAACATAGTACTTTCTCCTTGACAACACTCACCATAGTGGACATCTAGTGACCTGAGGATGTGTAGGAAGGTCTAGAGCATCCCGAATCAACCTCACAGAGTTCCCCGACCACTTAATTCGATCACTGGCGAGGTAATTATCGTTTACCCAATTTAGAGATTTTAGGGTGTTTTCTGGTGTTTTCAGATTTCAGATCTCCCTCTTTACCACTATTGGGTCTCATTGGCTTGGTTGTGACCTTATGGAATCAGTAGCATGGTTAGTTGGATGAAGAACTATGATTTGGTTGGAGTTTTGAACCGAGACCTGGAAGCAACAACTTCTGGCAGCCACAACAGGCTGCTCTAGCCACTACTAGAGACGAGCCAATACTCGTTTAATTCATCTTGATCTCAAGAAGAGATCTATGTGCTTGGTTTTGCATGATTTTAGTTATAGATTGATTGAGAATCCATCAAAATTAATCCTAGGATTCAGTGCATGAAGAACAATCGAGGATCTTGTTTTACATCATTGTCCATGGTGGCTTAATTGAGTTATTAGACCCATAAGGTCTTTTATGGTATTTCTCACCCCTTCCATCTTTGACCACAGAACAATATTGGTGAGTCTTCTCACTAGCTAGCCGGCCTGGATAGGTCCACCTCACCTGGTCTCGGGATTCCAATGGATAAAAAGGCCTCCTTAGTGGCAATTCCACATTTTCTAATTGGCTGATTTTCGTAAATTCAGAGTAAATTATAGGATGCTAAAAAAATGTAAATAAATAGTTGTTGGAAAGAATTTTTTGAGTAGAATATGATTTTAAGGGTTTTAAGTATTTTTTGGCGTCCCTGTTTTTATGTTTATTATAAACAACATTTTTATTATATAAAAATGTTAAAATTGATAACTAATTCATTTTAACTCCAAATTTAATAAATAAATATGTTTTCTTAATTAGGAGAAACTAATTCATCGTCTGGACCATGTTGTGAGTCCTAAATCAAACGTTGTCTTAGAAAGTCCAAAATTATGGTTTACTTACACTTTATGATATATGAAACCCTGATGCATACACATATATTGTAATTTAGGTTAAAGAGGTTTTGGTTACAACCAAGTTGGTGAAAAACATAATTAGGACTCTACATTAAGGTATGTGCAATCCTATTTATGTATGTTTATGTTCTTATGTTCATATGTGAGTGTGTGCAATCCTATTTATATATGTGTATGTGCTTATGTGCATATGTGAGTATGTGCAATCCTATTTATGTATGTGTATGTGCTTATGTGCATATGTGAGTATGTGCAATCCTATTTATGAATGTGTATGTGCTTATGTGCAAATGTGAGTATGTGCAATCCTATTTAGGTATGTGTATGTGCCTATGTGCAACCATATTTATGCATGAGTGTGTACACTTGCTACTATAGTTGGGCATTCTGATATCCAACCCTAATATTTCCAACGAGGCATAGTCTTAGCCTTTTATCTTTTTATTGCCTTCTTGTGGAACCTTTACTTCAATTACTTCATGGGTTTTGAACCCCACTGCTATATTTCTTTTATTTCCACTATGCCAATTTAATTAACTCAGCATGATGAATTACTTAGTAAATAACTAATGTAGTGTACATGTGTACAACCACCCATAGTTGGGCATGTGTTATTTCGCCCAGTGGAATGTGATTACTCTTTCCATTTTTTAATATATATTTAGGTGTTTGGGAATGTGTTACTCTCACTCACCTACTGGTTGAGGTTAGGTAGGTGCCTCAACCCTATGTTAGTTTTGTAGTCATAATGTTATTTATGCTTGCAACTTTATTATTGTATATCATGGCATATTTCTTATTTATTTTATGACTCACACTTTTGCCCTATTCACATAGTAAATCTTTATCATGCCGTATTTTGGTTTATAATAGTCATTATTCCTTTAATTGGCACATACTTTATTTCTCCTTTTGTTGGGTGATCCCAACCACCCAGGTCTAGGGTCAGAGTGCATAATAGGAGCATGATGGACCAACCTAAGATTAGGGATAACGAGTTCATCCTTTCTTCTGGACCTATCTCTCAAAGTTGTTTCTTGGAGACAGATTGATGTAGTTTAGTTTCCCTCTATACTTAGATCCTTTTGTTGTATATATCATGTACACCCTTATTAGGAAATTTTGATGAATTCTTTATGAAATTGAATATAGTCAATGTTATTCTATTCCACTACTTTTGATTGGTGTTTTGTTTACCATTATTAGTAAAGGGTTTTAGACTTCATTAGAACATGGTATCAGAGCCCATGGTAGTTGGAATCTTGACTATTACAATTTGTCTCCCTAGTTAGAACCCATACCTCATGTAGTTCCCCTTTAGTTAAGATGTTCACCTTAGAATTAACCTATGATGAAAGGTTGATTTAGGAGCATAGAAGTTTCATATTAGAAATATCTTTAGTTAACCTTAAGGTGATAAGCCTATTAGGTAGCTACTAGGACATAATTTGAAAGCAAGGGTTCCTAGAAAGGGTCAGGTTCTGGGGGCTTACAATATTTTCCTCTACACTACTAGCTTGGTTCACGAGGAATCCTTGATCCATATGACATCGGCCTGGCCTTAGCTGATACTGATTGTCCAAAATAGCATACCTTCAGGCAATAGTATACTTAGAAATCTATGATGGATACCCTTGGGAACCTTATATGATGACTTGGTTACCCAATAAAATTCCCTTATGTCCCATAAGTGCCATATAGGAGCCTTAGATTTTACATGTTGAGTAGACTATCACTCACACCTAGACTTTGAGGTGGAAGTGATAGATCTTATACATGGTTTAAGTAGACTCATTCTTTTACCTCTAGTTTGGCTTGAATTGGTAGGTCAACCGTTTTAAGGGGTGGAGTAGTAGCAATACCTTGATAGATTTTGGATTTTCTGATTTCGAAAATGAAATCCTTTTAAGGGGATGGAGTCCTACAACACACTGAAATCTAGCTACTCTGAAATTAGAAACCCTAACTCCATAGATAAGAGATTAGTGAGCTTACATCATTAGAATTAACAAAAAAAAAGATATAATTATAACTCAACTTGTGTGTTTATATACTAATGAATATATAATAAGTCATCTAATGAATAGTTCATATGTTTAAACTCTAACAAATACTTAATGCATGTAATATGAGTAACTCATTCATTGTGAATACACATAATGTTGACCATGTCACCCTAATGATATGATGAGTATAGAACTAATGCATGCTAAGAATGTATAGGTGACATATAATGATCATATTGATCTAAACCCTAAGATGTATTCATCTAACCTTAATATATACACACTTGATGACATTCATGATACATTAATAACAATAGGTGCATAATCTACCTTGATACACATTAATGATATATAATCACCTAATCATGATTTGGCAGTGAATCACTAATATGTATGCATATCACCTTGTTCACTAAAATCATGTAATGACTCAAATATGGTTAATGAGTAATTTGATTTACATAATCATGCTTGTATGTATAATTAAGGTTAAAAGTGCATAATCAATAATAAGAAGTGAATAAATATAAGTGAATGATTAATGATGACATTAATGTGAGTATTATAGGTAATGTGAAAATGTGTATTATATGTGGCATATTTGGATTAATTGTAGACTTAATGACTTGTTGGATAAGATTATATATTTCATACAAAATAATTTTTTATAATCCTAAATGATGATAATATGAGGATGTTGGAGTATAATTCCAAATTATGAATGATTGTTATCTAATTTGTTAATATAATTATTGAGATGTTTTGAGTAAACCCTAACTATGCTGAAAATTCTTAATGAGTTAAATAAGAAATACATATGATTTGTTCATAATGTTGAGATGTAATTCTTTTGACAACAATGTGAATACAGCATGACACAATTAATAGAATGATGAGGATAATGTAATATCATAATGAATATAAGGTTAATGATCCTAAAATGTTAATTGTGTTATATTTGATAAAAGGTAGTTTGAATAATGGAACCCTTAGTGAACCATGAGAACCTGAGTTATGAGTAGAGCATGTGATGTACCATAGATTAGAAGTAACCACCTTGTAGCTTAGTGTTGGAATGTTACATACTCACCCTTCCCTCTTGTTGATATTTCAGGGGTGAAATAATCTATAAGGGGTGGAGTGCTATAACATACCAAAACTTGGGTTTATTTGCAATTTAACCCATTTCCAATCTTTTCCTTTCCTTCATATCCTTTTTGACCTTTTTCCTAAATTTTCCTATCTTTTCTATCCTCTTTGTCCTCAATGTTAAAATTGAGCAATACTTAGTGGTTTGAATTATATTTGACTCGTATTTATTACAATGACAGTATTTGTGCACAAATACCCCAATCAGTCTAATAATGCAAAATGACCACTAATGAGAGACAATTAGTAGGTTATATTAATTTAGAGTTTTTATGGCTTTTGGGACAAGGAATGAGAACTAAAGTGGTATTGAGTTAGTTAAAGAGAGAAAAATCCTCTTTTCCTTTCTCCCTCCTCTTAGGTGGCAATAAATCTTAAAAGAGAATCATGTGGTGAGATATGATACTTGAAATTTATATATGTTGCCTATTGAGAATATTCACCCCAATATCTAATAAGAAGACCTTTTTATATTAATTCAACCTTTTAATAAATTAATATATATTAATGGCCAATATAGTGGTTAAGGATCAAATCTTGTGTAAAAAAAATCTAATTTTATAACATTATTCTAGACATTAATACATGCTATGGTCCAAATTTGGGGTAAATTGGTCAATGTTTGAACCCCCAAATGATTTAAACAAGAACTGACTATAGTTTGACCTAGGTTTGATTATTGTTTGATTAATGCGACACATTTAACTAAAGTCTCAGTTAATTTCTATTGTCACACGTTACATTCATGTAGTACAATGACACACACAATCCCAACCATTAGATCCTCGATCCTTTACCGGGAAGTCATGCTCTTCCTCAGTTAAAGCACAACTCTAAGACAATTTCTCAGCGATTCGATCCCCAATTCCGTTATTCCTCTTTACTCGTTCATTTTGTGAAATTCTTTCACTGATGACTTCTACTTGTGATGCCAATTTGAATGAGCCATCACTCTCTACCTCCTCCCCTCTGTGGATGAAACACCCAAATAGGGTTCGCCATGGTTCTCTATTGGAAATTTGCAGATGCCACCATGGTGTTGCCCCTCCCTACTTTAGGATTTGTAAAGCACTGAGACCCCTCATACATCACTCCTCTTCCAATTTGGCCTCCAATGTGCCGAGACTCTCTAACCTACTCAAGTTACATCTTTGGCTACTACTACCGTACCACAACCATCACCTCCTCCTTTGGATCAATTGGAGCATCAATGAGAATCCATGACACCTCTTATTCAGTTCCTCTTTTCCCATTTGCTCCATGATGGTCCTAGATGTCGGGTCCTATAACAAAGTTTCTACTCCTTGCAATGGTCACCATAGTCAGGAAGGTCTAGAGCATCCTGACTCAACCTCATGGAGTTCCTCGACCACATAATTCAATCACTGGAGAGGTAATTATCATTTACCAAATTTAGAGCTTTCAGGGCATTTTTCGACATTTTCAGATTTTTGGTCTCCCCCTTTACCATTGTTGGGTCTCGTTGGCTTCGTTTGACCGTGCAAAATTGGTAGCATGGTTAGTTGGATGAAGAACCATGATTTGGCTGAAGTTTTGAACCGAGACTTAGAAGTTGTAGCTTTCGGCGACCACAACAGGCTGCTCCATCCACTATTGGAGACAAGCTAGTACTCATTTGATTCATCTTGATCTCGAGAAGAGATATATGTGCTTGGTTTTGCACAATCTATCTTGTAGATCAACGTAGAATCCATCAAAATTAATCCTAGGATTCTATGCGTGAAGAACAATCGAGGATCTCAGTTTGCATCATTGCCCATGGTGGCTTAATCGAGTTATTAGACCCATAAGGCCATTTATGGTATTTCTCACCCCTTCCTTCTTTGACCATGGAACCACAGTGGCGAGTCTTCTCACTAGCGAGTCGGCCTGGATAGGTACACCTCAGCTGGGCCCGAGATTCCAGTGGATAAAAAGGCAGCCTTAGTGGCAATTCCACATTTTCTGATTGGTTGATTTTCATAAATTCACAATAAATTATAGGATGCTCACAAAATGTAAATAAATAGTTGTTGGAAAGCATTTTTTAAGTCGAATATGATTTTAGGGTTTTTAAGTATTATTTTGCATTCTTGTTTTGATGTTTATTTGAAACACCATTTTTGATATATAAAAAGGTTAAAATTGATAACTAATTCATTTGAACTCCGAATTTAATAAATAAATAGGTTATCATAATCAAGAGAATCCAATTGATCGATTAGTCCAAGTTTTGAGTCCTAAATAAAAGGTTTTCCTACAAGGTCCAAAACTAGGGTTGACACTTTATGATATATGAAACACTAAAGCATACATATACATTGTAATTTAGGTTAGAGAGGTTTTGCATACAGCCAAGTTGGTGAAAGAAAAATTAGGACTCTACATTAAGGTATGTGCAATCCTATTTATGTTTGTGTATGTGCTTATGTGCATATGTGACTATGTGCAATCCTATTTATATATGTGTATGTGCTTATGCGCAAATGTGAGTATGTCCAATCCTATTTATATATGTGTATTTGTTGATGTGCATATGTGGGTATGTGCAATCCTATTTATGTATGTGTATGTGCTTATGTGCATATGTGAGTATGTGCAATCCTATTTATGTATGTTCATGTTCTTATGTGAATATGTGAATATTTGCAACCCTATCTATCCATGAGTGTGTACACTTGTTCCTTTAGTTGGGAATTTTGATATCCAACCCTAATATTTCCAATTAGGCATAGTCTTAGCCTTTAATGTTTTTATTGCCTTTTGTGTCACCTTTACTTCAATTACTTCTTTGATTTTGAACCCCACTTCTATATTGCTTTTCTTTCCACTATGCCAATTTAATTTACTCAGCATGATGTATTTTTGACTAAATAGCTAGTGTAGTGTACATGTGTTACTCTCCCTAACCTATTGGTTGAGGTTAGGTAGGTGCCTCAACCCTATATTAGATTTTGTAGTCATAATGTTATTCATGCATGCAAATTTATTATAGTTTATCATGACAGATTTCTTATTTATTTCATGCCTCATACTTTTGACCCTCTTAGCATAGTAAATCTTTATCATGCAAAATTTTGGTTTATCATAGTCCTTATTCCTTTAATTGACATATAATTTATTTCTCCTTTTGTTGGGTGATCCCAACCTCCCAGGTTTAGGATCAGAGTGTGCAATAGGAGCATAATAGACCAACCTAAGATTAAGAATAAGGAGTTCATCCTTTCTTTTGAACCTATTTCTTAAAGTTGTTTCTTGGAGATAGATTGATGCAGTTTAATTTCCCTCTATCTTAGATACTTTTGTTGTATATATCATGTACACCCTTATTGGGATATTTTGATGTACTTTTTATGAAATTGAATAAAGTCAATGTTATTCTATTCCTATACTTTTCATTGGTGTTTTGTTTATCGTTATTATTAAAGGTATGTTTATCCTTCTTTACAATATTTTATTAAAATGGGATTGAAACCACTTCTACTAGCAATGCGCTCAAATTTTATGGAATGAGCCCACTTTTACTTGTAATTTGCCAACTTATACTAGTAATGCACCTCAATTCCACATTTTAATGCATTGAAATGTGAGTGTATTACTAGTATAAGTGTGATATATTCCACCAAAAATGGGTGCATTACTACAACTGGATTGATTTCACTAAAATGGGTTCATTCTACTAACATTTGTGCTGATTTACATGTTTCTTATTACTTTTATCAAAAATATATCAACATTAGTCTTGTTAAAATGTATTTTTAAGGTTTCTAATGGTTTTTATTTTGTCAAAAATTCCTTACGGTTTGAAAGTTATAAGTAAAATGATATATTCCCATTCTTAATTCACTGCTCTTTTATTTTTTTTCAAAACATTAACAATTGAAAAAAATGACAAAAAGCGGAGCCGCACACTGGAACAGCGGTCTGGGAGCACATCAAGCGTGCATCTAGCTCCCCTCCCCCTTGAAAAATTAAGTCATTTCCAAATCTTGAAAATTTGTGTGTTGAGCATGAATGAACCTGTTACTGATGTCATGCAATTTGACAATTATATGTATAGTAGAGTGCATGCACTATGGTTTGTTGTGTAAATTGTTGTGAGAAAATAACGAATGGTAGATGATATATGTAGTGGTCACTCCTTCTAGTTTGGGGTTGATTGAAAAAGTAGCTAATTTATATTATCTCATTCAACTGATGGTTGTGATATATCATAAATCATTAGTGACATACTAATATTTAATACTATAACTAAATGTACTAGTAATAAATTTATCCTAATATAACCTTGTTCAGATGATGTATAAGGCATGATAACTTTTTTAATTTCCCAAAACTTTCATTGGTTCAGATTTTAATTACATCCTCTACTCTTTTACCCACTTAGAATATCAATATTTCCTACAAGGTTGTGATCTGATGGTGACATAAAATAACCAATAGAAATCAATGTGTTTTTAGGATCAACACTATATTAAGGGTTATCTTTTATTGGAAAAGTGTAAGATGTACATTGATGGCAAAGCTTTAAACATAAAAATATGCTATATACTTGAGGTAAATAAAGTAAAGGGAGTATTTAAGTGTGTGTTTTGAAACCACCTCCTCCTTTCATATGACTCCTTATCCATTATCTATATGAGGAGTTGAAGGGAACTTGAGCTACACACTCACATATTGGGATTGTCAAATAGGGTTTAGGTAGTTTTGGTTCAAAAACCTTGTAATTGGGCATGTCAGTGCATGTAGCATCCTACACACAGTGGGGATGAAAATTCAGGAGTTTGTGTGGGAGTGTAGCCCTAGCTTGATTTTGTAACTAGACCCAATTGATAATTTTAACCTGTGTTGCAACTCTTTAAAAATGAAATTATCATTTTCTATTTGTAGATTATTTATAGTCGTAGTAGTTAGAATATATATATTTTGAACCACTGTGCATCCTTTCATTTGTTAATAAGCATGAAAATGCTTCTATTAAATGTAGCCTTTGTGGACACATGCAAATACCTTGGAAAAACAAAAAATTCTAATCTTTTTCTCTTCTCTATTTCTATTGTTGTCACCTCCCATTGTTTCTTGTATGAGTGTCAAGCATTGTAATAATGATCAACCCATTTTCACATTTTCATGACATGCGTACACACATTTGACATAAAAAATCGCTACTTCAACCTAGGAGAGTATCCATAATAGTTATTTATTATATCAAGTTTTCTCCATAAAGAGCTATAGAAATACTCCTTAAGATAGTATTTATCGCATGTCTCAATGTCCACAATTATTGAAGACATCTTCTAATTTTGATTGATCATAATTTTATTTTGATTTCAAACAACAAAAAGAACCCATTATTATTCCCTTAGAGTATAAATTTGTATGCAAGGAATTTATGGGAGGGAAAGGGAGAGCCACACTTATTCATAAATTTGCATTCATCAAATGGGAAGATCCATAAAGAAATGACATATAATCAAGACATAACAATTCCAATTAATTATCTATCCATAATGACATATTAGGATGAATATTAATAAGCTAAAATTTGAATAGACGTTTCCATTAGTCCTATTCAAATAATTTTTTTATCAACTGAGAATAGCCATTGTTTGCCTCTTAACCTTCATTTAGTACTTAAAAAAACTATATGTGTACCATTTCAACCCCTTGGTAGCTATAAAGCAAGAAAACAAAAATCTAAAAGCAAATCGATCCTACTGAACATCATAAACCCATAACAAAAGAAAATCACTAAATAAAGTTCCCACATCATTCACATGTATGATCACTAAAATGTGTTATATCCATGTAACAACATGTAACTATACAATATTCTTCAAGGTGACCATGGTCACCATATATTTATACAATAGATCTTCCCATTCATTTTTACAAAATATGCATCATATACAAGGCATTCAAGCTAAAGTTTGAGTCATACATAGAAATTGAAGACACTTTTGTCATTATGGAAGCTTGCATCGATGTAACACTTTACATCCAACTGTTCCTTTATTGCTATCTTTAATTACTAGCAATGTATCCTTAGGTACTTCTCAAGTACCAATGGATATCTTTAATGACATTCCAATAGCCCTTATTGGATTCAACTATCATCTTCTCATGTCCAATACATATAACAAATATATGGGATAAGTACATTTATATCATTCATGATAGATCGATGGCTACAACCTATGTCATCTTAATCAAGTTATTTCCATTTTACATAGGATTCGGAATTTCATACTCACTACTACAGAAATGGATTATAACGTCACATTTACAGGCGTCAGTTGTATACAAAAAACTGACACCTAAAGCATACAATGTAGGTTGAACACAAAAACTGACATCTATCTGTGAAGAGCAGCCACACACGAGTATCACTTTTTATTTAGCATTGGTTCCCTAATAACCAACTGATGCCTAAAATCGACTGCCAAATCTAAATTTTCTAGTAAAAAAAATTCCTCCAAAATTTAACATAAGACGTCAGTTGTTAATAAAGCAACCGACGACTAAAGGTTTTTCGCGAGATAGAAATTTGGCCCATTTTTATCGTCGGTTATCTTACAATAACTGACGCCGATGTGTTTTCATGTGTTGTCCCCGCGAAAATTGTCACCCCCCTTTGGCGTCAGTTATTCTACGGAAACCGACGACCATGGTCATAATTCGAGAACTTTTTTTTGTCGGCATACGTATATAGATGTCAGTTTTTCTAGTTAGAACCGACGACTATCATTGAATATAGATGTCAGTTTTTTGGGGGGAACTGACGCCTATGGTTTTAAGTGTCGGTTGTTTTTAATAACTGACACCTATTGTTAACTTAATAGCACCTGCATGCGCCACATACTCTTCCCCTTTCTCTGTTTGATTTTTGATTTCAAGATAGGTCTCTCTGGCGATTATCTCCACCGCAACTGTTGTTGCTGCCTACTGATCATACTGCTGCTACTGCCGCCACCGCCTGCTACCACGCACACCGCCAATCCTCTTCTTCCCTCTGCCACCATCCTCTACATTGCCGCCTGCCAGCGCCTTCTCTATCGCTCCTGCCACCACAAGTCAGTCGGCCTGTCACATCTTCTTTCCCTGATCACATGTGCAAGTAACTCGGCCCACCGCCTCTTCTTCTTCGACCTGTTGCCTCTTCTCTTTTAGTTCTGTGTTGCGACCCCCATTCTCCCATCTGACTTACAACCCCCAACAATCAACCCATGTGGTTTTTTCTTCACACATGTTTCTGCTCATAATATATATGAACCCTAGCTACCCTAATCCCCTAGATCAGTAATCAATGTCTATTTTTATTATTATTAATTTCTTAAATCATCTAAATGCACCCTAAGTATTAATTGGACCGTCTATGTTCACCCATGACTTGAGAGTAACTCCTTTATGTGCTTATATGCTATATTTTGACCAATTGTTTGCCTTTAGCTTTAATGGTCATCATCTAATCATAAAATCTCAAAAATCAGTAATCCTTATTGTTCTTAATGACATTCCAGATAACAAACATGTGTGTAATTAATGCAATGTATTAGGTTGCCACATTTTTCTCCAAAATACAAAACTAGTTATACAACATTGTTCATGTACACAATCATAAGACTTTTCAAAAACAATAAAGTCCACTAGAAGGTCTCTCTTTCTATGTATATCTCCACAAGCCTTCTTATTTTACAAATAACATATCCATTCGGTCTACTGAGCATGAAAGAAAACAAGTTGTCTATTATTTTCATTATAACATATCATGTACTCAATAATACTCCTATAGAGCTCCATAGTGGGACTCACCAACTTATTAACTATCTAGTTTGTGCTAACATATAAGTGGGTTCATGAAATATTTTTCTTATGCTTCATTTGTTAACTAATATTCACATTGTGGCTAATATATACTTAATAATAGGTATAATGTGCTTAATACATGAGTTGGAATAACAATTGAAGTTTTCATGTCCATAAATGTGAACAACGTGCCATAATCTAAGTTAATATTGAATTAATAGAATTAATAGGTTAAATAAGTAATATATGGAAATTCACGCACAATAATATAAAGTAAGCTTTTGGTAACAATGTGAATACAATAAGACTCAATTTAATGATTGTTGATAAAGATGCAAGTAACCTTTTCCCTCTCCTTAGATCTGCAAGTAACAAAGTTTTCAAAATTGTGAAAGGTTTGAATACATGTAAGGTTTATTATGGAAGACTGACTTCCCAATGTGTTGTTGCAGGTGTTGTTGACTTGCTAATTTGCATATATTTCTCCTTCAACCTTTGTGTGAGGTATACAATTCTCACTCTCCCAATGTGCCATTAGGCTTCATTTTGATTCAAATCTTTGATATATGGAATCATGGTTTATTTACTGTTTAGTATTTACTAACAAGCATGATTAAATGATGTTACATAAAACATAGGATATGAATGACGAAACTAGGATTGTAGGTATAAGAATGACAACATACATGTATTTGTTGGCCTAGAAACCCGTCCAAGATTTACTCATTAGGAGTAAATCTTGGATAGTCCCCGGTTTGGGACAATTCTTGAACACCTCATCTCACCTAATTAGGATGTAAGTGTATAATGTGTATTGGGTTTTCAAGAAAATTTCGGTAGCACTTCCCCATTTGTTCTCTAAGTACATATGTACTTGGAGAACATTGGGGAAATTCTTTCGAAATTTTCTTGAAAACCCAATACACATTATACACTTACTAGTGAGATTAGGTGTTCATGAATGGGAGAGGTGGTACACATTTATTATATATAAGAATGACATCACATGTATTTTTTGGCCTAGAAACCCATCAAAGATTTACACATTAGGAGTAAATCTTGGATAGTCCCCAGTTTGGGACTGTTCTTGAACACCTAATCTCACTTAGGATGTAAGTGTATAATGTGTATTTGGTTTTCAAGAAAATTTCGGTAGCACATCCCCGTTTGTTCTCTAAGTAAATATGTACTTGGAGAACAGCAGGGAAATGCTGCCGAAATTTTCATGAAAACCCAATACACATTATACACTTACTAGTGAGATTAGGTGTTCAAGAATGGGATAGGTGGTACACATTTATTATATATAAGACCTTAAACCCTACAGTTTTAACCATAAACCCTAATCTTTTAACCCTAGACCCTAATCTTGTTCTAATATATACTTGTTTTCTCTTTGATCATAGAATGGATAGATCATGGATGTCCTTCCAAATCACTGCACCCTAGAGTTTATTTCTGGTCTTGATCAATTTATTAGATTTGCTGAGGAACATAGGAAAAACCTGTAGATAGGTTCTACTGTCCATGCAGGCATTACGGTAACAACTTGAAAGTCAACACTAGTGATGAAATCAAAAGTCATGTCATGTGCAACGAGATTGTACAAGGCTATACAAAATGGCACTGGCATGGAGAGATTTCAAACCTGAAATCAGTGGATGTCGATAGCAGTGCTTGTATGGAAGAAGAAATTGCCTCCGATGATGTAGATGTGAACGAACTAGTTCCAGTAGACATCGTTGATGCAATGTTGGATAGTTGTGGGGTAGAGCACACCGATCCACCTCCCATGTTTAGAAACATTGTGTATGATGTTGAGATACTATTATACATAGGTTGTAAGTTGAAGAAGCTCAGCGCTGTTATGAGATTGTATAAGTTGAAAGCTAACAATAGATGGAGTGACAAAAGTTTCACTTCATTGTTGTCTTTGTTGAAAGAAATTCTTCCTGACGGAAACAAGCTGCCAATCTCAACATACCAGTTAAAGAAATTGTTGTGCCCAATGGGAATGAAGGCCAAGAAGATACACGCATGCCCAAATGATTGTGTATTATTTCAAAAGGACTATGTGGATTTGAAAGATTGTACCAAATGTGGTGCATCAAGGTATAAATTGATGACTTCGGGGGAGTCCAAAATTGGTTCTCCTGCCAAGGTGATGTGGTATCTACCTATAATACCACAATTTCAATGCTTGTTTACCATCTGATAGATGTGAAGAATTTGAGATGGCATGCAGATGTTAAGAAAAAGAATGATGGGATCCTACAACATGCGTCTGATTCTGCACACTGGAAGAAGATTGATTTATTGTACCCTGAATTCAGTGAAGAAGTCAGGAATCTAAGACTTGGGCTTTGTACAGATGGGATGAATCCATATGGGACATTGAGCAGTCAACATAGCACTTGGCCAGTTATGCTTGTTACATACAATCTTCCTCCCCAGTTGTGTATGAAAAATAAGTACATTATGCTGTCGTTGTTGATATCAGGCCCTAAACAACCTAGAAATGATACCAAAATTTATCTTGAACCTCTGATTGATGACTTGAAGAAACTCTATGGTGATGGTGTGATGACATATGATGCTTCACGAAGAGAGACATTTCATTTGCACGCTATGTTGTTTTGCACTATGAATGACTTTCCAACATATGGGAATTTGTGTGGATATAGTGTCAAAGGATCTAAAGTGTGTGCTATATATGAAGAGAACATTGATTCAATACGAATAAAACACAGAGGCGAGACAATATATCTTGGTCGTTAAAGGTTTCTTCTAAAATTCCATTTGTATCGTAGGTTGCACAAAGCATTCAATGGACGGAATGAGGAATGGAGTGCACCTAAACCTATACTAGGGGAGGATGTTTATGAAAGAGTAAAAGACTTTGCCAATGAATTTGGTAAGAGATCACAATGTACGATGGCCACACAGAGTGACGAATCCTTAATCAAGAAGAAATCAATATTTTGGGATCTTCCTTATTGGAGTTCTTTGGCAGTCAGACATTGTATCGATGTCATGCACATTGAGAAAAATGTCTGTGATAGATTCATTGGTACTCTTTTGAATATACCAGGTAAGACTAAAAATGGGACAAAATCCAGAATGGACCTACGTGAAATGGGAATAAGGACAAAATTAACAGAAGTAGTTAGTAGCAATCAGAGAACATACTTACCTCCCGCTTGTTACACATTGTCGAGAAAGGAGAAGAAAGCTTTTTGTGAATGCTTAGTAAATGTTAAGGTGCCATAGGGTAGCTCATCCAACATCCATACATTGGCATCAATGAAAAAACTGAAGTTGATAGGTCTTAAATCTCATGATTGTCACACTCTAATGCAACAAATATTTCTCGTGGAAATTCGATCTATATTGCTGAAGCATGTAAGGTTTGCAATCACCAGACTCTATTTCTTTTTCAACAGTCTGTGCATCAAAGTTATTGACCTTGATACTCTCGATAAATTTTAAAGAGAAGTGGTTGTTACCCTATGTCTGCTTGAGATGTATTTTCTTCTTTCTTTCTTTGATATCATGGTACATCTTATTGTCCACTTGACTAGGGAAATGAAAATGTTGGGACCAATTTTCTTTCATTGGATGTATCCCTTTGAATGATACATGAGTGTTTTTAAAGGTATTGTTCAAAACTGTTATCGTCCTGTAGGGAGTATTATTGAGGGTTATGTGGCGAGAGAGGTTATGGATTTTTGCAATGACTTTCTAAGTGCTAATGATGCTCCTATTAATGACAAGAATATTGAGGAGCATTTTGGCAAAGGTATTTTGGGATCACAAATGAAAATAATCATCCGTAAGTAGTTGGAATAAGGTCACTTGTATATTTTACACAACATCGACAAAGTAAGTGTTTATATCGAGGAACACACCAATTTCATCAAGAGACAATATCCTCGAGCCAATTCAATGTGGCTTGATAGAGAGCATAACAAGACATTTATTAAGTGGTTTGAAGATAAAGTCTTACATCAACTATCTCAAACACCAGATAATCTTACTGAAACTATCAAATGCCTCACCTTTAAATCAAAATTGAATGTTGTGTCTTATGAAGGGTTTGACATAAATGGATTCTCATATTATACAAAGAGTCAAGATGATAAGAGTGTCATCCAAAATAGTGGGGTTACCCTTCAAGTGTCTTCATTGTTTTTTGCAAGTGCAAAGGATAAGAGTCCACAAGAAGCTAAAATGTCATATCCCGTTGTCATTGAAGACATCTGGGAGTTTGACTATGTAGATTTCAGAATTCCGCTCATTAAATGTAATTGGGTTGATAACACCAAAGGAGTTATAGTGGATGAATTGGGTTTCACATTAGTTAACTTTGAAAAGATTGGCGAGAAGGGTGAACCATTCATATTGGCATCATAGGAGAAACAAGTATTTTATATCGATGATCCTGCAAATGATAAATGGCCAGTTGTTCTTCATGGTAAAAGATAGTTCATTGAAGAACTTATAGATGAAGAATAGTACTATGATAGGTATTATGACTCCAGTCCATTCTCAGTTGGGTTGCCAACACCACCAAATATGGAAGCTAATAATGACTTGTATGTGCACGGAGATCGCAATGAAGGATTGTTAATTGATAAAAGATCGCAATATTAGAGGCATGTATGCATGTTTATATTTTTTATATGTTTTATTTTTCTGAATGTGAACTTTACAATGTGAATTACTTTACAATGTGAATTTCTTTACAATGTGAATGTGAACTTTACAATGTGAACTTTACAACTTTACAATGTGAACCTTACACTGTGAATGTGAACTTTCAGATGGCTGAGCATTCTCCTGATGACCGTGTTGATGATTACTGTGAGGGTAAGGATGTCAATGCGCCACCTCACAATGTAAGTTTTAAAAATATATCCCTGAGGTTTCTGTCTATATGTTCATTTATAGTTATATCCTGTAAGTGTGTTTTTTTGTCAAAATTTAGGTTGGTGATGTACCCCCTGAAGAAATTGGGGCACTTGATGAGAAGCAAAAAAATTGAGAAAGTGAGGGGCATCACAATGATGAACAAGTTACTACAGCAAAGGGGCAATGGACCCAAACTTGTTGTGGATTTCGATCATGTAGGAAATCCAGTTGGAGTGAACAACAACTCATTTATTTCATATCTTGGAGCTCTTACTCGCAGCCATTGTAGTCCTATTTTTGAATCATGTCATAAAGTTCCTAAGGGGAAGAAAGACTTGGTATGGAAGGAACTATGTGTGAGTTATTATTATTTGCAATTCTATTTTTGTAGATTACTAATTTTTAGGATACTAGTTAATAGAAATTCTATTTTGTAGAGTATATTTGATCTGGATGAAAAGCTACATCGTAAATGCATGATGCAACACTTTGGGAGGGTCCTATGGCACTATAGGAAAAATCTCACCTGAGATTACATACGCGATGCTGAGAAGAGGTTCTTGATTGATTTCTAATTCTAGACATTGATCACTTTTTGACTAACTCTACACTAATAATTTTTGTTTGTATTCTCTTTAAAAAATAAATTTAGGAAGAAGGCAGCCATTGAGCAATGGAACTACCTGGACACCAAAGACTGGGAGGAGTTTGTTACCCAAAGAAAAATTCATGAATTCATTAATTAATATACATTCTTATGTATGCACCTATTCAAGATAAACCTTTAGTGTTACTAACCAAATCAATGTTCTTACTAACAAGGCTATCAGTGATGCTCAAAGAGCAAGGCCTGCACTGAATGTGCATGACCACACAATGGGTCCAAGAGGCTATGCAAGCGTTCTCCAAAGACTACATACCGAGTCTACTGCTCAGTCTGCTGGTACTCACGAGTCCTCTACTATTGGTCCCGCACCTCTGCCTCACCATGCTATGTGGATAGCTGGGAGGTAAAACAAGAAGGGAGATATAACGAAGCTCGCAACTACTGAGGCGGATGCAAAAATGGTAAAATTAAACTCTTAGAGAAATTGATCGATATTGATTATTATTATGTTTACTTACCAATTTCTGTTGATGTCGATTATCGGGAGCTGCACGAATAGAGGAAGGAAGGCAAATTCATCCATGAGGGCACAAGGGATGAATTGACAGTTGCTCTGGGTAACCCAGAGCATCCTGGACATGTTAGGGGTGTAGGCGCTGGTGTGGGCATCAAAGCGTTCTTTGGGCCATCACAGTGCAAACTAGTCCCAAGAGCGAGACTTTCACAAGTTGAGGTAACTTATTCTTTTTTTAGAATGTTATTGCAAAAGAGAATTTAATAATTAGAAGCTAGCATTTCTTTTATCCATGTATAGGAAGATCAGTTAGTTGAAAGGAGAGTAAGGAAGCACTTGATAGGAGAGTTGAGGAAACACTTGATATGAGATTCAATGAAGCAATGAGCAAGTGGCAGGCATCTCAGACTACCACTCAAATAGTAAAAATGGCGGCCCGCTCTTCTCCTACTATAGAGGTTGCAAGTAATCCTGTAGACCCACCACCTAGCACGTCTGTTGTAAGTATTTTTATGACATATATAGTAGCTAGCCTTTTTAAGATGATATGTTTATGTATATATGTATATAACATTCTTTACGTAAATTTGTAGGGGTTGAAGCCAAGCCGTCTAAAAAGTCAAGAATAACTCGTTCCAGAGGCACAAGATTACCCAACCCTTCTAAGGGAGATGTTTCATGGGACTCCAGTACCAACTGGTGCAGTTTGTGTGAGTCTGATACATATACTCCCTCATTGGAGGGATCTTCCACTGCCATATGCCCACTCAGATTCTGAAACGCTTGGTGAGGCAGAAGGCAGAGTGATAATGTGGCCCAAAGCAGATGTCGTTTATACTAATATTGTATGGCAAATTTACATTACATTAATTTGTTAGTGTGTATATATGAGTCAATTGATATGAAATTATATATATAGGTCAAAAGGAAGACACCCTCTACATCTCAGCCTCCACCTCCACCTCCTAAAGTACCAAGTTGGCTTCCAAGGGACCTACACGCCTTGTTAGGTCCTAACTGTAGGGGTATGGCAGTATGGATAGGTGAACATGATTCAAATTGCACTATAAATGTTACTATTCTGGAGGATGTTGCAGGTCAATCATAAGATAACAATCTATTTATACAAGTTTTGCATACATATTAATGTATATGTAATACATGTTTTGCATACGCATTAATGCATATGTATTAATGCAGGTCAATCATACGATAACAAGATATTTATATAAGATATTTTGGAGTTGTTTCATTACGATTGGCTGAACACATCTATGATAGAGCTATGGATACAGTGAGATCTTGTTTATACATCCTTATACCTTGTTTATATATGGTGAGACACTTACACATGATATGTACAAATTTTGCATTTTCCCATGTGGGATTTTTTGTTCCATCTTTGATTAGTCTTGTAGATAGAGATCCTTCTCTAATTACTTCATATTGTTGTGTTGCTTTTGAATATTTTGGTAAAAATAAGAAGACGGTGATAATAGTTCCATTCAATGTCGAGTAAGTTTACTTTGCTTATAATTTGGACTTACGAAAATTACATTTTTATTGTGCATTTTGAGTTAATAATTTATAAGTTTCTTACATGTAGTGGTAGGCATTGGGAGTTACTAGTTATTGTCCCCAAGAAGTTCATTGTCTATTATCTAGATCCTGTGGGGAACGAATTGAATACATTATATGGATACACAATGAAAAGGCCATTATTCCCGTGAGAAATATTTCATATTTTTATATATGTTAACATCTGTTATTACATTACTATTTAATTTGCAATTTAATGTGTTAGATTAACATGTAGGGCTTTACAAGAGTTCAAAAAAGCTAGACGAAAGGTCCCCAGGAAAAAGAATCAACCACTAATTTGGGAGAATGTGAAAGTAATTTCCTGACTCCAATGTATATATTATTTATATGAATCGTGCTTATTTGTATTTTTGAATATTTTGTATGTTTAAATTTATAGTGTGCTACACAAGACAACAGCTGGGCATGTGCCTACTATGTGATGCGATTTATGGACCTAATAATCAAATATGCCGCAATGGAAATCAATATTATACATAACATTTTATATATAGTCTAATTAGATAATATGATATATATCAATCTTATTATATATTATTAATTATATATATATGTCATTCTCTTTGCACGTGTTTAAAACTGACTTCAGTACAGGTGGAAAGTTATTAGATGTACATACTCCCTATATGAGGGAGGAATTAGATGTTTTAAGAGAAGAATGGGCAAATGCCCTACAAGTAGTGGGAATTTTTAAATATAATTGGGTATCTAATGACAATGATGACGATGATGAATAAAGAATGATATTTCTAAACTTTGTTCTCATAATTATTTTTCTGTGAATGTGAATGACTTTTTCTGAATTGTCATATGTGTGAATGTGAATGACTTTTTCTGATCAAAACATGAATGTCTGAATGTGAAAAGAGATGAAATGAATGGAACTAAATGTGAAAAGAGATGAAATGAATGGAACTGAATGTGAATGTAAATGAATTTGCAGGTTTCTATATGTATCTGATCAATACATATGTCTGAATGTGAATGACTTTGCAGGTTTTATGGCCTGTTGTTGGCTGATATCAATGGATGATGTAAACTTGCAGTTCATAACTAAGCTGTAGGTTTTGCATCTTGCTGACCAGCCATACAGCAGGCCTGCAAACTGATAAGAAAAAAATATCAAAACATTGGCGTCAGTTATTTATATAAAACTGACACCAAAGACATACGACGTCAGTTATTAGCAAAAAACTGATGTCTCTTCCTTGGCTGGCGTCAGTTATTAGTAAGAACCAACGCCTATTGTGGTCAAGCACAGCCGTGCAGGAAGGGATATGTCATCGATTATTATTTAATAATTGATGTGTTTAACCAAGATATAGTGTCAGTTTTCCATACTAACCGACGCTTATAGTTCCCTTGCTGGCACATTTTCAGTGGTTGGAAGGGTTATGGCATCGGTGTTTGTTTAATAATTGACATCTTTGATCATGATATAGTATCCGTTTTCTATACTAACCGACGCTTATAGTTCCCTTAATGGCATGTTTTTGGTGGCGGGAAGGGTTATGGCATCGGTGTTTGTTTAATAACCAATGTCTTTGATCATGATATAGTGTCAGTTTTTGTTAAGAACCGACGCCTATAGTTCCCTTGCTGGCACGTTTTCGGTGGCGGGAAGGGTTATGGCATTGGTTAAAAATCGACGTTGAAGGTGTCGACTTTTACCGACACCCACTTCGGTGTCGCTTGGAAATTGACATTTGATCTCATCAAAGTTTCTACATACTTTCATCAAAGTCATACTTCAGTTATAATCTCCTTGAACATTTCAAGAGATTTTATGTTTCCATTTCACTAAGTGCATATCATCATATTACCAGTAAATGAAATGAAGTATATGATTTATCTTTAGCATTCATTCCATAAGATCTTCATACATCATATGTATGAGATTTGGTGGAAAGCTTATCCTCCCACTACATCTAGTGAAGGATGTCATGTTAATAAGGCTTTGCATGTCTCCTTAGGTTCAATAACCAAGGGAATCTATATTAACATCAATATGTTTTCTAAACATTCATTTCTTATATGTATGTCCAAGGTGACTATTGCTAGTGATAATCATGAGTTATAAGTTACATATCTTTAGTATTAACATTGAAAACTTATCCAAGATTATTTATAAGAAAACATAATTAGATATATGGACATTTCCATTCAAGATCATATCTTTTGAAATATAAGCATTAATATCTCACTTTATTCATTCATCAATCTTATTATACAAGATGCGTAAAGTAAATGTTTCTATTTGTTGCCATAATGAAATAAAAATTCTATTAACTCTATTACATACCCATTGGTCTAAGATAAATTTAAATGTAGACTAATGCTTCTGCAACTCTTTCTCCACATTGTTCATCTTTTTCCTCCATGAGGACTTTTACTTCCTATCAGATCCTACACATCAAGTATGTCAGATCTCTGTTTGGTATCACATATCAAGAAGAAGTAATCAAATTTATCTTATAACATTTATATCTGAAGAGGAGGCCTCAGTTCCTTCCTTTATCTTCTTTAATTCCTCTAACCAGAGTGGGAAATTTCTTTTCCAATGTCCAGGCTAGTGGCAATAGTGACATTTGCCTCTTTTCTTCACTCCTTTGTTTGCGTTGAGATATGAAGATTTGGGCTTCTGGCTAGCTTTAATACTCTTCATAGCTTTTCATTTTCCTTTAGACTTCCCCTTTGTCTTGTTGATCACCATCACAGACTTGGGCTTGTCTTTCTTCATTTGTCCCCCACTGTTCTCAACATGCCCAACAACTTTGTTAATGACTTGTCAAAGTCGTTCATGTTGTAGTTCATGACAAACTAACTATAAGATTCTGGAAGAGACTGTAGAATCACATCAGTTGCCAACTCTTAACCCAAAGGGTATCCTCGTCTAGCTAGGTTCTCCACATACCCAATGAGCTCGAGTACATGTGGACCTACTAGGTCTGCTTCTTCCATGTTACATTTGAACAATGACTTGGAGACATCATATCTCTATTGGATTACCTAATCTTAGAACACGTTCTTGAGATGTGTGACCATCTCAATCACATCCATGTTCTCATGATGCCTCTACAATGCATAGTTCATGGAGCATAAAATCATACACTTGACATTCAAGACATCTTTAGTATGCTTCTTGTAAGCATCCCTATCAGCCCTAGGTGCATTTTAAGGTGGTTCTTTTGGTTCTGGCATCTCTCGGACATAGAGCTTGTTCTCCTATGTGAGAATGATTCTCAGTGTCCTAAACCAGTCATGGAAGTTGTTCTCATTTAGTTTGTCCTTCTCAAGGACCAATCATAGAGAAAAGTTATTGTTGTTTATTCCCATTTGATTTTACAAAAGAAGTTGTAATTTTGTCATTACTTATTTTGATTTGATTTGATTTTATTATGATGTAAAATTTGAGCAATAATAATTAGGTTTTTAATTATTTATCCTTCTCATTATCTTGATCAAATTGATAATCCTCAAGTATCAATTAAAAAAAAGTAGTGAATCAATTTTCTAATGAGCAATATCTAAGATAATTCAACTATGGCCCGACCAATACCCCAAAACACAGTTAATTACCAAGGTAGGCAACTTTTTCTAATTGCATCATATGCAATTCTTGATATATAGATGATATGCACAAATCCTTTCCATAATCATATGTATTCTTCTGAGATTAGATGCTCTAGGAATCACTAGTGAAGCCTGACCCAATAACCAATACAATAATAATACACCCCGCAGAGGCATAACCTACATTACTGCCAACACACTTCCACAAGGTAGACGACGCAGCAAAAAAAGGCATAGCATACATTTAGTTAAACAATACTTTTCACATGTATTGATATTGGAAAGAATCTTAGACTTAATATGTTTGATTGAGGGATTTATATATATACATATATTTGTACGTATATTGTATTCAATCACCACATATATAATACATATCATATACATTTTATATCCCACAACATTATCATGCAATATAAAACAAAAAGTGATGGTTATGGCCATACCTACTATAATTCCTTGTAGATACAAGGAATTTCTACCGCCTAGGTCAATCATCACATCACATGTATGAATCTATTGATGGCATGGATATGTGCTTTCCAATCTGGGTAGATCAGTTTAACCCTTGAACCAGTCACCTCCCCTCTTGGCCGATGAGTCAGCACTCTTGTCCAATTGATGTTTTGACTCCTTCCAAACAGATGGTTGGGCCTTCAGGGACAGTCGTCTAGCCTCCTATGCAACCGATGTTTGGACTCCTTCCAAATGGTCAGTTGGGTCCAACAGGTGGTTGTCTGGCTCCATTGTTCTGTCCTTCATGGTCCTCTCGATGGTCAGCTCATCCAATAAACTGGTGGTCTCATCTGGAGATGATCATCTTCTTCATCGTTGCAAGAAAGAAACTATCATATTGCTACTTTATTACATTTATTAGAGAAATGTCGAGTTATATTCAAGGGGAGCAAAGGTATAAAAAATTAACTTTACATTGGGAATAAGGAGATAGAGGTTTAGTACACAGACTAAGATAAATAGGAATAAAACCATACCATCCAACCACCCAAAAATATTGGGTATTGGCCATAACCACACTACACATGCACAATAAAAAATGATTTTAAGGAAACACATGTAAATTGCATATATATATATATATATATATATCATATTTATATATTAGTTTGGGATTATGTGGTCTCTGATCATATATTCTTACGAGAACATTTAAATATTCTTATCGTATGTAGTAAATACATGACAAACTAAAAATCTGATCTTATCGATTATCCGAAGACATAGTAAATTGACGTGGCTCCAATACCACTGTTGGGAAACACGGGCACATAGTATAGCAGCGAAAACAAAAATTTTATCTATCTATATTCCCATAATAGTAAGATCGTGTCATCTACTATAAAATAGGAAGGATGGTTTAATGAGTTATACCTAGTCCTAAAGCAAATCTAGCAATTATAGCTCATTGCAATTACTACTATCTTCTAGTTCCACTTGGAAAATGTTTGTAAAGCTCCTGGTCTTCACCACTGACAACAAACTAGATCAGCTTTTGTAGTGGTTCCTATGGTCTCGCCACATACTGGAGATTGACTTTGTCCTCCTAGAAGTAGCTGAAGGACTCCTATCTCTAGAGTAGTCCACACAGATGAACAAGAACTCCTATTTTTCAACTAGTAAAGATAGGAAGGAGTTGTCCCTCTCATTGGCATACTAGTCACCAACTTTCTCTCTCATAACAATGATCCTCAATTGTTCTCTCCTGTCTCTATCCCTCCCTAGTCGGGTAGGACTTGCTTGGGCTCTATTGGTTCTCACAACTAGAGAGGACAACAATTGCCAAACCAACTCATTCTCAATTGTTTGGGTTATTATTGTGCTCTAGGAAGTCCCCAGTATCCCTCTATTTATAGGCAAGGTTATAGCTAAGGTTCCCAGTCTGTTTGGGATCTGTGTGGGAGTGGAAGTGACCATAAGATCTTCAATGTTCACAGCCTGCAAATCATAAGAAGATTGTCTTCTGATCTAGACAATTAGATGGAACTATGGGATAGTCATCTCATACTACACAATGGTCAGCTTATAGTTTTCCAATCATATACAAAATAGTCAATTCGTTTCCCATTAATGCTAAACATTAGTTCCTTGCACCACAAGAATTGTGCAATCGAAACAATTGAATTCTCTCACAAATTCTAGAAAGTATCTAGAACCTTACTCCAGCCTACCTGAGCAATCTCGCACATGCGAGACAGTCATATTGGTCACCCAAAAGGTCATCTTGTGAGTTGAGCAGAACCGATCAATTCATCAGAATAAACTGTTTGATTCACACCTCAGTTTGGATAGAAATTAGCCAATTCAATTTATGGTCATCCTGACGACCAAAATAGTTGTCTCAACACTTGATACAGTTAACTGGGGTGCAGTCAGCTATACTATTGAGTGAGTTGAGTACCTAAACACTTTAGTAATCAATCCAATCATCACTCAAGATTAAACTCCTATTCTAGAAGAGTTCTTTTGTGCGTGACCCTATAGGTCCTATATCTTATTGGTAGTGAATGTCCATAAATAGCTTATGATATCACAAGAAGAGAGTGGTGACCTGAATATCATATATTGATTCACCTGTGCATGTTCATGCATTTCTCAGTCTCTCTTATCAAGTGGTCAGGATATCATACTCCAGTAGGAAGAAAAAATCCCATCTCTATCACTCACAGTTAGTCCCCATGTGACAATGTCACCCAATCATCACTGTTATAACAACCCATGTTTTAGGACTATGTTTGATGATGTCATAGTGTACCCAACGACATGTGATGAGTGCATTGATTTCAGAACTAAGAATCACAATCATCACCTTCACTATGAGAGATGACTGTGACCACCAATGATGGTTTTCATTTGTCACTCTTAAGGTGGGTCTGTCTAATACACAATTTCCTAACATGTATCTGTGTGCTTGGTTTGATATTGCCATACCATTGAGGATTGTCATTCTTTTGACATTCATAATGTTTCCTCACTATCTCATAATTGAGTGAAACAAAATGTATTGGAAGCTTTCCTTTATGAGTATTAATGAAATCTAGTATGGTGTATGCCATGTCAGTCATCACATGATTGTCTCTATGGGCATACCTTACCAACAAAAATACCACAGTCTCTTAGAAGGGCATTGTAAGGAGTGGTCACTCCTTACTCAATTTTAGGAATAAACTCATATAAACCGAACACACTAACAAGTATGATAGAATATGTGTATATTTCTCAAATGAATTGTATACAAGACAGAAGTATACCAGCAAAAATAAATATAATGACTAATTTTAATTTTATAAAATTAGATAATAGTCTCCCAGTTGGGGTTTACACAATGTAAATAACTTTAGGATCTACGGAGATGGATATGCAAATTATGTCAAGTCTATCTGCCAAGATTCATCTCCTCTATGTAAAGTCCATGCCATCATATTAAGTCCACGATATCCTTTACATAAAGGGTTGGAAGCAAACCACAAAAGAGAATACAAAATGGATGTTTTTAGTATCAGTCTCTGCATATAAATATGACTTGATCTTTTACAACCTCAATTTTGCATATGTTTTCATATATGAATTGTAAAGCTTTTGTGAATATGGACTTAATTGAAAAGGTTATATGCTTTGCTTCAAAAGATGGCTTTCTTTGCAAATCTCCCTTTTGATAGGAATTTCTTAATTTCTATTATCAGATTAATCCAATAATGGATATAAAAGAGAAGAAAAGAAGAAAAGTCCAAATAAAAGGAAAAGATACAAGATAATGAATATTAAGAAAAGTAATTATGAGAATTACATAGAAATATCTAGAAAGTGGAATTAATGGCCACAATTAAATAAATTTAGTTTCTGTGTGATTTCCAATAAAAGAAATATGAAAAGAGGAAAACGGAAATGAAAGATAAAGAGAAATCCTTGAAAATAAATATCTTAATAAAGAAATAAGTAAGATAATGAGAAGTAAAGGATGTGGATGCATCTAGAAGGATAATATGATTCCTTCAAAAAGGATTTCGAAATCTTAGGATTTCTTGGGTTCCAAGGAATCCAAGTTGCAAAGATAATAGGAGTTGAAAGAGATAAAATCAAATAAAGCATTATTTAGAAGGAAAATTGAGATAATGATGAAAATATAAGAAATATGGATAATGGAATCATAATGAATGAGATTTCATCTCCACATGGTTTCTAATGATAAAAGGAATCAAAATAAAGAAAATAAAAGATTAAGAGAGAGAAAATATGCTTAAAATGAGCTTTATTAAAAGATAACTTGCACATGAATACAATGCCTTTTTCCTTTTAAGTTTGAGTCCAAAATTTGGTTCACACGTGGATTAAGTCGTTATGGAGTTTCCCTTAAAATTTGGGATCAATTGGATACACGTTTTAAGAGATATGATTTTTGGAAGATTTCCTAGAGTAAAGAGGTTTGGTTTAAATGTCACACTTTTATATTTTTGGAAATAATTTATACCCCGCCCCAGTTATAAGTGCGTACTTTTTGGACCATTGGATATTTGATCCAAAGGTTCATAGTTGTCTTCTACCATGAACCGAGAAAGGAAATAGAGCATAGCTTTGAGGATAATTCCCACTTGATTTTCTCGTGAGCCAATCTATGTGTAAAGAAGGAAACCCCTTCAGAAGATTCACAAGGCAAAGATGAGTTGAATCATCCTAAATTTTGGGGGCTTTGGAAGTGCTTTAGGGAAACCCCTAATTCCAGTTCTTATCACTGTCCGTTCTCCATGGACATGGCCTATATAAGGGGATGATCCCCCTTCTTTGAGGCTGGGTACCCCTTCGTGAATACTCATTGTGGTTTAAGCAATTCAACCCTACCTCCAACTCCTCTTCTTGTTTCCCCTTTCATTGACTACTTCCTTTGGATCAGTCGAAGTTCGCCCTCCTAGTCATTCCAAGGACTTCAGCCAACTCAGGCATAGCTAAGACTGCCATTGCGTTCATAGGGGCATGATGGAGGTCGTGGTGGCCTTGTCGAGTGCCGAGAGAGGTTGCATCTCGAGGTCAACCCTCCAGTTGACCAAGCCAGGGACCTGGTTCGCGGACAGAGTAGCGAGCGGAGCTTGGAGAAGGTAAAGGAGGAAATGACCTCCTAGCCCCTAGGCATGCGTGCACCTAAAGTGTGAGTGCAGGGGTGAAAGCGTACATAGACCTGGTCTAGCATGTTCCTTGCGAGGAGCAAGCCGCCAGGTGGCCACCTTCCATTGGCCCAAAGGTACTAAATTTACAAAAATCCTAATTAATCATTGGTAGCTCGGATCGATACATGTAAAATATCAATTTTTCTCTGAAAAATGCAAGGAATCCAATAAAAATATATTAAAAAGCTAATTCCTCTTGCAAAATCGAAAAGTAGTGGAAGTTATCAACTCTAATGCATTAATGATTAAGAAACCCTAATTTGAGATGATTACTATATTAAGAAGGGATTATATGGATGACTAAAGTGAATATTAACCTATTTATTATAAAAGATACATCAAGATCTAAAAGGATGAACTTTACATATAATTGGATTAATTTAGGGTTCCATGTACATGAATGAGCTTTAATGGGCCTTGAAACCCTAATGTTAGTAATTGTGACTCTTAATGGCTTCAATTTTTCAAATTCATGAATAAAGATGAGATATGATGGTTCTAAGCTATTTCAAAAATAAAAGTTCCTAATTGTGGATAAATTCCCTTAATATGGTAATTAGGGTTTTCTAAGGAATAAAGGTGGAAGTAGTGACAAATAGAGTTCATGAAAGATGAGTTGTTAATACGGAAGGAACCAAAGATGATAATTGGACCTAATGGTCGTATCATGACTTAAAAGGATAAAAATGGTAGTTTTAATGTAAAAGGAGCATAATAGACTTAATGGACATTTAATTGTACCAGTAATATGAAATTTGGGCTATATGTTGTTAAAAGGTAACCTTAATATCTTTCATGAGGAATAGATGAGATAATTAGGGTTTAAAATAGTAAAAATTAAGTGAAACCCTAATTACAAAGGAAACCCTAAAAGTTCTCCAGTCCCTATGGAGGGAATTTTGGGAAGCATGCAGCGACAACGCCCGCATCGACGTTGATCTGTAATATATCCGCCACACGCTGAACGTGATCTCAGATGCAATAGAAAAACAATCCTTTACTAGTAATTATGTTATCTCATTTAATAGTACCTTGCCCACTTAGCTTCATCATGTAAAAATTAACCCTTTTATGCCTGAACTCGCTCTAGGGCGTGGGACGAATAATAACTAAGCCCTAGTTTTCCTCAAAAAAAAGGAAACCCTAAAGTGGACTAGAAACCATAGGAAGCGAGCTAGTTTTAATAGACCTTGATGGCCTGATCAATGATAGGAAAATTGGATGCATGTTTCAGGATCATCTTGTGTGCTTGCTTCATTGCCGGATTTCTTGCTTAGTTGGATTATTTCTACACTCAAGTCATCCTAACAGGTATGTGGTTAATTATGGTTAATCACATTAGTTTCCCGAAGGTTTTCCAGATGATTAATCACATTGAATGCAACCTATCAGTTTGGATGTTCATACTTGTAAATCATAAAGTCACTATGATTATCACAATTATAATATTAGTGTGTATTCTTGCACCTCCATGCCACCCTGATGGATGATGTAAAAAGGTCAAGCCCAGGAGGAAGACCCATGGGTACCATGAGTGGTGACCCCAGACACCAAGCCCGAGATTGAGAAGGTGGTCTTTGTTGAATGACTAATGGGCACCATGAGAGGTGACCCCAGGCACCAAGCTCGGGATTGACAAGGTGGCCTTAAGTCAATGGCAAAAGAGAAACCCTAAAGAGGGTATTCCAGGCTTAGGGCAAAAGCAGTGGAGAATGTCACATTGAAAGCATAAATTGGCTTGTTAATTATACTGATTGTGATATTTAGATTGTTAGCCATATTTGTGAAATTTTGGTGGTCCCCACATACTAGCATATTCATTTATGCTGACCGACGTTTTGTTTGTCGGTGTTTTAGGTACAACCCTGAAAAGAAAAAATAGTAAAGTGACACATTGTAAAATTAAGAAATAAAGTGAAAGGAGGATTAGATAGAATAGATTCAAGCTGTGGATAGAAGTAGATATCCAAAGATTTTAAAAGGTATGCAAAGTTTTATTTTATACCAGATTTCAGTATAATTTGGTAGAATTTAATAATTATTACTGATTATTTATCGAACCTTTGATCCTGTTAATTGGGATAATGGCTCTGACCTTCGGGTCTCCCTTAAATGGGGATTATCAGGAGGCAGGGTCGTTACATTTGTTATCAGAGCATCAGTTCCTCATTTAATCTTTAATAATTATTAAATTTTACAAACTCTGTAGAATCCAAGGGAGTTATTAGAGGATTTTTCAAAAGACAGAGGTGTCTAGAAAAGGATCACATCCAGGGACTGGAAAAATTTTCCTCTGCACCGATAGTCAGAATACGAGGACTCCCAGATTTGTGTGACTGTATGGCCAATGTCTCAGGATTTGACTCGAAATAAGATACCTTTAGGACTCTCATATTGTTCATCCCTTATCAACTCAAATGCTGTTCAGGATTAGGGTTTTCATTCTTTTCCTCACCCTCTTGAGGAATGGGTAAAGTTGATAAGGTTTAAGGAATCCTCCACCAAATTAATGAAAAGCATGTAAGTAAGAGGTCATGGACATGAACTTAATAGTTTAAGCGTAAAATAAAGAATAGATACATGCTTAGGTCGTATGACATATGTTGTCATGCCCTCAGGAGAGACTTGAGGCTAGACCTTCTTATCAGGAGGATGAGTAGAGAGAGTTAGTCTTGGAGGTAGAGACCTCCATTATGAGTAGAGACCTGGCACATACTCTGAGGATGATGCTAACCCTAACCCTAAGTGAAGGTTAGAGAGAGAGATGACTCAATGAGCTAGATGTCATGGTAGACCATGTGGACATGCTTTTAGTTTAGATACCCATTATGATATGAGCCATGTGAGGTTGGATGACCTAGTGCCTTTGGCGGCCCAACCCTAGAAAGGGTCGTGCATGTTAGAGTGAAGGATAGATCCTTCAATGATGAGGTTAGTGAAGAACCTATAGAAACCCTATGGGCTTATAGGAGCATGTCTTAGTATGCACCCAGAGTACATCAGTAGTGCAGGCAGTAGGTTGAAACCCTGGCTAGGAGAGTATGTTGTATAGCTTATGAGATAAGCATAAAGGGCTATGGATAATCTTGAGCAAACATAAGTTTGAACATAGGCTTCAACCATGTAGGGGTATGCTTGTGAGCTAGATCCTTCATGGAGAGAGAACCTCTAGTAGTAAGGATGTTTGTAGGGGTAGCTCTAGAGAGAGAGCATGACTGAAGCAAGAAGGTTGGAAGCTTAGGATCTGAGATATGAGGAACAATGGGGAGTTGAGGATGATGCGACCTAAGTGGATGGTAGAGGTTTCCTCATGCATGATCCTTGGAGGCTGATGGTATCTTGGTTGCCTTTAGAGTAACCAAACCCTAGAGAGAAGATGAGTCTATTGGTACATTTGTGCCTATGTTATAGGTGTTTACCTTCTAGGATTAAGAAGAAGAGTTCCTTCAGACCATGAAGAGGTTTAGTAATAGGTTGCGAGGCCTTACACTGAGATGGTTGTCCTTGAGGAGGACTCCAATCTGAAGTGTGGAAGGATCACGGGAAGTGCATGTCATACCTTGTACAGGCTTGGTTTGTTGTTAAGAAGGTTGAGCATGTAGTGGGACATCTAAAAAGTGAACCTAGGGTTCCTAGGCCTCAGAGGCAAAGAGGTGTACCTGATTCTCATGATGAGATTTGAGTTTCTATAGATTCAAGCATAACACTCCTCATGTTTAGCAGAAAGGGAAACCCCTTAAGTCTAAGGTATGTTTGATAAACCCCTCACATCTAAGTCGGTGACATGGGAAGGTGTGTTATTGGTCCAATGTCGAGGAATGAGAACAAGTATGACCTAGCATGGTCTAGTAGGTGGTCTTCTTGTGCCTTAGTAGCCTGCTAGGGTCAAGCATGCTCATGTTGATGTAAACCCTAGACATAAGGACGTTGTGACCTTTGTTATCAAGATGTAGTTTCCTCCCATCCTGGGAGAGGGACCCTTTTGTAGGGTGTATATAAGGTTTTGTTGGGTTTGAGGAAACCCTAAGAGGTCTCATAGGACCTTGAGAAGCTAAGTGGAGAGTACATAATATAAGAAGTGAACCTTAGACCCATAGATGATCATCTCTAAGTACATGTGGATGTGTTATCATGGAGGTAACTGATATGGGGCCTAACCGAGGTATATAGGTCACCATGACCCCTATGAAAGGATGTAAGTCAGACCACGAATGCTGAGAGAGATGATGGAGACTTGGGTAAGGTTCTATGTTGGACATGTACTATGTTAGAATCCTAAGTCTATCCTAGGGTCAGGTAGGGATAAGACCGATGTAAGTAGTAGTTACCTAATTCCCTAGTTGCACATGACCATAGGGTCGGGAGGTAACAACTATCATTGTCTGAGGGCCATGGGATGGGAGATTGATCACATTCATGGGACCCAAAGGGTAGATGAAGAGGGAACTCTTTGATGCATAAGGGAAGAGGGATGACCCCAAAAGTGTCGGCACCCTATAGACCTAGAGGAGATGACAAAGGATGGTGTGTGGACCCAAGTGGGTTCAAGACCAGTTTTTCATGGAAGTAACCTGGATATTGAGATGTTCATGATGTAGATGCATGTGAGGCACATTTCATTTTATATTTGTAGGTGTACTGGAAATGTGGGAGGTACCATCTCTACTCCTGGAATGGGAAGAACTCTGTATTTAGACTGCAGCCAAATGCTTATTTCCTCTTATTATCGGAGTGAGAGATAGGAAAGTATGCATGCCATACACAAAGGATAAAGATAATGTGAGTGGAAATGTTGCTATGATGCATGAGAATGGAGATAATAACATACCCTTATGGAGTGTATGACATGTGGAGGTTGAACAAACACCAAGAGAACTAAGGTAGTCATCTTATGATGATGATTTTATCATGAGCTATGTTGAACTTATGAACTATACAAGGTAGAGTCCAATAACCAAGAGAATGAGCTCTGAGTTCCCTTGATGAAGATAGGCTTAGAGTCCGAGATGAGATGATAAGTGGAATACAGGGAGGTGTATGTCTTCACTGTTACCTACCACTTAAAGATGAAAGGTAGTGATGGATGCTCTGGTTGAGATGCAGCTGCCTTGTTTAGCTGGAAGCTAGAAGAGGGTGTTAGGTTAACCCTATGTTTGAAAAAGGAGATATGTTTGGCTAACACTCAAATGTAACGAGATCTGTTAGTGGTTGCTTGGTTAGCCAGCCTAGGCCTTAATGTGATAAAAGGGTGGTTGTAGAACCTCAGATGAACTTCTTTGGAAAAGGAGGTGATGAAACCCTGACTAAAGTGATTTAAGGTTTCCAAGGAATCAATCTTGACGAATCATGACATACAGGAGATCATGATTTTAAGTCACCATACACCATGGTACTACTAAGATGGTAAGTTTCAGTAGTACTTTGGATGCCTAAGATGAAGTTGCATGTGGCTTGTCGCCATGCATGCCAGGAGGTGAAGGATGAACACTAGTAACACAGTAAGTTGATACAAATGATAAAAAGTCCCTGAGAGGGAATGGGAGCTCATCACTATGGATGTTGTGATAAGTCTCCCATGGACCAAGTAAGGTCAAGATGCAATATGGGTTATGGTAGATCACCTTACCTAGATGACATACTCTAAGAGAAAGAGAAAATACTGTCAAGGAATAGATCCAGTTGAACTACATATGAGAAAGAGATGGTCCAACTACACCATGATGCGAGTTCAAAAGTTCTTGAGTATAACTTAAGGATCCACTTCCATGCGGTGGAATTAGATACATGAAGAACTTAATACTAGTATAGTTTATCACCCCTAACTAATCATTAGTATAATCTAGACTAGAGGGTCTGATACGAGCATCCATGCCCGTTCAGGGTGATACATGGGGGGTAGTTCTTGCCCTATGAGAGATGTGATGATAACCACCATATCCAATATCAAGACATAAAGAAGCTCTATAAGGGAGGTTGTGTTGGTCACCACTTCATTAAGATAATGTTGTAGAGGGGACCTCACGAAGGTTAGAAAAGGACCACAGTGTGTGCAGATGAAGTTGCTTTGATCATGCGATGGCTGAGGAAGCCCAGGGGCAACATGAGTCATGAGCTGATGCAAAGTAGACTGACATGCAGTTCACTATGGGAGAATATGTGATGTGAAAATCCGACCCCTCTAAGATACAACTGAGAAAGTTGAGTCCCTGATATATGGGTTCTTTTGAGATGGATTGATGGAGATGGTTATGTTTAGTCTTACCCCTCAGGCTAATGTGATGTGTTCCATGAATCCGATCTGGAGCACTATGTGAGGTACCCAAGCCATGTGCTTAGCAATGAACCCAATTAGCTTTGAGAGAAGCTGAAATGTCCAGAGTCACCTACGAGGGTACAAAGTACAAAGGTGAGAAAGAACTCAGATGCAAGAATATGAGATGATGAAGGTTCATGGGAGGCACCATGGAGAGGGTAAAACCACATGGGATCCATGATGTGTTGGGTTTTAGAGGAGGAAGAGAAGCAGCGGAAACAAAAATTTTCTCCCCAAAACCCAGAATAAAAGGAATCGCGTCAACGTTTATACAATAGGAAAGATGGTTTGTGGATGCATACCTTGTCCTGAGGCTTTCTCAGCAACAGTACCTCGCGCCTTGAGTGGTATTCACCTCTGGTCTTGGACGGTGTCTGTGCAGCTCTTGGTCGCACTGGGACTGAAGACTCGGGATTGATAGTTGTCCTCCGAGCGATAGAGGTCTCCCGCCTCTGCAGTCATCCACACGGACCGCCTGGAACTCCGATCTCGTTGTCACACAAGGAACTGGAAGGAGTCGCACCCTCTTGTCAGCATACTAGTCTCGAACACACTCTCTCGCTACCAGTTGCAACTGTAGTTGTCTTTCCCTTATTGCGCCTCCCTTTTCGGGTAGCATTTTCTCGGGCTCTCTCGGTTACCAAAACCAAAGAGAACGACAACTTTGCAGAGCAATCGGCTTGCACTGAGTTTTACTTTGAGAAGCCCCCGATACCCCTATATATATAGGCGGATCATGGGACAGGGTTCTCTGTCCCCAGCAATATGGGACTAAAAGTAGGAGTAGAAGGGTTCGAGATTTGGTATCGTGCTCTGGATACGATAATAATGATGCTCCGGGGATGAGGTGGCTGTAGTGGAGAGAAGCTCTTATATCGTGCTCTGGTATCGTGTGATAGGATTGTGCATGGAGTATCAGGCGATAATAATGATGTCTCAAGGCGACACGAGTAGGAGCAGTTGTTGCTGAGCTCTCATATCAGCTTGATCAAAGCTCCCGTATCGGCTTGATCAAAACTCCCGTATCGGGCGACAGAAATTTTGGTGTCGTGCAGCTCTAATAAGAAGATACAAGCATGGTAGCCGAAACGTTATAGGAAACCGATACGCAAGAAATCTAGCCGATACGCATTGGTAAACCGTTACAGAGGAAACGAGAGCAAAGAATACTGTATCGTGCTTGAGCTGAGCTCTCGTATCGAGCCGTGTATAGGGCGTTAATGACCGGCCGCGTATCGGGAAACCCGATCAAGATGTTGCCCTCACCCGTTTTGCGTAGGGTGACAAGACAGACCACGCGAGATCACGGGACGCAACAGGTCATTGCGGAGAGGAGAAACAAGATCATATCGACTGCAGTCTCACCGGAGGAGGTGCTTCCCGACATTAGGGTTGTGATGGCCAGTGAAGACACGCTGCATGTCTCGCCGTCTAGGGTTTCGGTGGTGGAAGAACGGAGGGATGATCGACCCGATCGTGCTGGGCCTGAGCGGACGGAGGTTCCAGCATCTAGTAGCCCATTGACGATGCAGCCGCAGGAAGATACCCAGAGTCCTGATGATGAGGGGGCGCCACCGCCACCACCGAGGGAGGAAGGAGACGTAACTACTCCTATGGTGATTGAGTCAGACTGCCCGCCGATCGACCATACTAGTCCGGTGAATCATGCGACGCGGTCATCTGAGATCAGAACGACGGAGGTTCTTGCTGTCCCAAACCCTAGGCAGGAGCCTGTTCTGACACCCATCACACAGCCGGTCGTCTCGCAGCGGCCACAGAGGAAGACACTTCTATACGGGATCCCTCACGACACATGCTTTAGATGTATGGGGAGAGGCCATTGGCAGGCGCAGTGTAGAGGAAGCAAGGTTTGCTATAAGTGTCGTAGACCAGGTCATGTTGCTGCTAGATGCACGCAGTATATGCCGAGATCAAGGCCACCAGACGTACACTCAAGGGTGACGTTTTCACCATTGCCATCGGGCATCCCGGCCAGGGGCGGTCCGCAACACATCCCTAAGTGCATCGCTGTTGATGTCGGGTCTGACGACGAGATGCACAAAGCGAAGATGACAACGCTTGAGAGGGCAGTGGAGATATCATGGCCATATGGTGTTCAATGGAAGGAGTTGTGCCCGTTTTTGCGGCAGTGATGGCCCAATGCTGTGGACCTATACAGATTTGTGGAACGTAAGGCTGTTTCTTTCTTCTCATGTGATAAGGAGGCGAAGGAAGTAAAGGAGAAGGGCGTACCAGATATGCATGGGAAAAAAATTGATTTGCAACTCATGAGTAATGGAGAACAACACCAATGGAAGGAGGCTTTCTGGTTTTGGGTAGCAGACATACCTATTACCTGCAGAGATGATGACACGATGGAGAAGATGATATCCCCTTTCGGTAAACTAAGGTTCATTTCAGACTGGCAGAAGGAAAAAGATGACTTATCTGGCTTGATTATCCTGGTTGAGGCATTCAGTGAAGATTTCCCTCAATTTGTATCTCTTACTTACGGGCAGCATCAGACATCTGTGCAGTTCTTCATGTTGGCAAGAGGGCCGGTGGGGTCCAATAGCACGCATCTTACTGAGTTTGGGAGAGAGTCAGGGATACCTAGGGAGGCCTTATCTATGCAGGGGAAGACGATTGTATCTAATGCCATGGTGGTTGTGTCAGACAAAACCTCAGATCCTAGAGCAATACCTCAGGCGTGGAGCCCGTCCCCGATCAGGCAGCACCATAGATCACCAAGACGAGTGGTCGTGGATAGAGAGGGCAACAACAGATTTTTGTCGAACAGACGATTGGAGGATTTCATTTTCCTTGAGGGTAACTATGCTGATCATAGGAGGACATCTGGAAGGAGTCATAGAAGACATAGAAGAGATGGGGATGATATTCGGTACCACAGACGGTATCATTCCAGGAGGAGACACTCAGACTACGACGGAGAATTTTTTGATGGATACTGGTCGGAGTTGGAGGGGGGATATAGCCCCTGATCGTTTTCATCTTTGGTGGTGATGGTGGCACAAAGTTAATATGGACTTTACTTCTATTTTTTGGAACATCAGAGGGGCATCTAATAACCCTACGAGGAGAGTTCTGAGCAGAATTTGTGGTAGATATAAACCAGGTGTGGTTTGTTTGTTTGATCCGTTTCTCCATGCTGAACAGGCTGCGGAACTCATGAACATCGTGAGGCTTGATTGGACGGTGTATAATCAAGAGGAGCAAGGGAAGATTTGGTTCTACGCAGACAAAGATACAAATACTTCTGTTTTCAAGAGACATAGGCAACACATCACGGTGAGATTGGAGGCCAGCGATGGGGGCAAAGTTCTTTGTTACAACTATATATGCCAGTTGTGATCACCTTGAGAGGAGGTCTTTGTGGGAAGAGATAATGACAATGGAGGAACATATAGGTGATGAGCCATGGATGATTGAATGTGACTTCAATGTGGTACGTAATATAAGGGAGAGACGAGGCGGGAACACTCCAGGTTATCAGGACATGCTGGATTTCAACACCTTGATTGCGGATGTTGCTTTGGATGAAATTCCGTTTGAAGGCAGTCAATTCACTTGGGTGAACAAGCAGATTCTTACACCTACTATGTGGCAGAGAATAGATAGGGTATTAGTGAATGAGGCATGAATGGTGGCAAGGCCCGCAACCAGATCGATACACTTAACCAGAGATAGAGTTTCTGATCACAGTCCAATAATGACAATTCCAGACGATCAAGCAATAGAGAGAAAGACGACACATTTTGCTTTCATGAAGGCGTGGCTCGAGCACGGAGACTATTTAAAGGTTATTAAACAGGCTGGGAGTGAACAGGTGACTGGACACCCGTCCTTCATTTTCTGTCACAAGCTTAAGAGAGTTAGATCAGCTTTGCGAAGATGGAGCAAAGAGTCCTATGGAGAAATCAAGAAGCACATCAAAGACTTGGAGGATGTGGTGTTTACTACACAGGTGGAATTCGATGGGAACCCAACAATGGTGAATGAAGCTAACCTGAGGATGGCTGAGAAAGAAATGCAACAATTGTTGGATGAAGAAGAGGTGATGTGGAAAGAGAAAGTGAGGATAAGTTGGCTTCAAGACGGGGAGCGTAATACAAAATTTTATCATGCTACCGTCAAAGCACGAAGGAAGCGCAGGAGGCTTAACAGCGTGGTCTTGCAGGATGGCACGTGTATATCGGATCCTAAGATGATGGCGGAGGTGGCGGCGGATCTCTATAAACATTTCTTCAATGAGGTAGTGGAAACAAATGTACCTGACTTGGAGGATTTCTTACATAATATCCCGGAGTTGGTATCTATGGATGAAAATTTTTCCCTTCTCGCTGTCCCCCTTGAAGAGGAGGTTGTGAAGACCCTACTAAAGATGGACTCCTCAGCAGCTCCAGGTCCGGATGGGTTCACTGGGATGTTCTTCCGGGCTGCTTGGTCAATATTGGTGCGGAGTTTATGAAGATGACAGAGGCTTTCTTTAGAGGACAACCTTGCTTTAGGGGCCTTTTCTGCTGCCGAATTCTGCTTATTCCGAAGGTGGATTGCCCAAAGAGAATACCAGAGGACTTTAGGCCAATCTATATTGAAAATGTTGCCCTCTGTATTCTTGCATGTATTCTCAGTGATAGGATGGCTCCCATGATGCCGAGATTGATTTCCAAGGTACAAGGTGCTTTTGTTAAAGGATCCGACATCACTCATCATGTCAGGCTTCCGAAGGAGCTGATGCACGACATCAATAGAGGCCAAGGGACACCCAATGTGATTCTGAAGTATGATATGTCGAAAGCTTATGATAGGACTGACTGGAATGTTCTGTGGAGAGTGATGCAGCAATTTGGATTTAGTACGGATATTGTGAAGTTGTGCTTAAGTTTCTTTTCTAATACATGAGCTACCATCACGGTTGGGGACGAAACTGCATGATATTTTCCGATGAGTAGAGGACTCAAGCAAGGTTGTGCGCTATCCCCTTTCTTGTTCATTCTTTTCGAGGAGATTCTATGTAGAAAATTTCTAAAGATAGAAGAGGAGGGACACATTTCGAGATTCAAGATAAGGGAGGTGGCGATTCCGCCAAGCATTCTATTATATGCGGATGACATTGCTTTATTCTTCAATGCTGATCAGAGATCGATGGAGAAGGTTAGGGATACTTTTGAGGCGTATGAAAGGGCCACGGGGCAAAGAATCAATAAAGATAAATCCATATGTGTAGTAGGTGGGAAAGATTTGGAGATGATAAATAGAGTGGCAGTTTGTATGGATATGGCGGCAGTGAAGGAATCTATCACTTACCTGGGTATCCCTATAACAAAAGGAAGGATGAGACTCAATGATTTCGAGTTCTTAATGAAGAAGAATGTTAATAAATTCACAACTTGGAGATCGAAACTCCTATCCTTTGCAGGAAGAAGACTACTAATCTCTCACGTGCTATCATCCATTCATGTATATACGGCAGCTACGATTCGCGTTCCGGTGGGGATTGCAGACAGCATTGAGAGGAAGCTTTCTGATTTCTTGTGGGTGGGCAAGGATGAACAACATAGAAAAGCTTGGCTCAGTTGGCACAGAGTTGCAAGACCTCTATCTCAAGGTGGGCTGGGGTTTCCATCGCTCCATCTGATAAATGTTGCTTTCGTTGGGAAGGCTTGTTGGGAGGTGTTGACGGTGAATTCAATATGGGCCAGTTTCTGCAGGTGGAAGTATATGGGATATGATGCCGCGGATAGAGTTGGGACCTTCTCCTTCTCCGGTGAATTCAATAGCAGGTCATGATAATGTCTTTCCCGGTTCCTTGAAGCTGGGACCTTCTCCTTCTCCGTACTGGAAATGTATATGGGATATGATGCCGCAGGTGTTCCCTATGTGCAGATGGGTGGTAGGGAGAGGTGAAATTTCTCTCTGGGACTTGAGGTGGTGTGAGCAGCGTTTGACAAATCATGCTAGATTCGCTAGTGATAGAAGACAACCTTTTCTTATTAAAGACTTCGGGATTGAAGGCCAGGGATGGGATTGGGATTTACTGAGGATGATAGTTGACGATGATGGTTTGGATATCATCCGTGAATCTAACGCATGGATCGCTGATGTGGAAGATAGAATGATATGGAGTCCGGGGTTGAGAGGTGTATTCTCTATGAGATCGTTCAAAAAGCTACTGATGGTAGACGGAAGGGAAGGTCCTGCTGGGTTAGAGTGGATTTGGAAGAGTAGCTTCCCTAAGGCGGCAGCTTTCATTTGGAAGTCTGTTAGAGGAGCCACGTCAACGTATGATAATATTAAAGCTAGATGATGTATTCCCTTTGCATCTCAATGCAACTGCTGCGAGGAGCCGCATGAGGAGAGCATTGGACACCTGATTTTCCATGGACAAATGGCGGGTTTCTTTTGGGGTAAGTTTGTCGAGATGACAGACATGCATCCACCTAATGACGTCAGATCCCTAATAGATACATGTGTTTTGGGGAAGAGGAAGAAACTAATAGAGTGGCTAGCTAGAAACCTGGCGGTTCTGATCCCGTATAGCATATGGAGGTTGAGATGCCAAGCTAGATTCGAGGAGCAACATAGACCTTTCTCTCATGAGTGGAGTTGGGTTATTGCGGCATTGAACATTCAGCTGAAGAGGAGATCTTTTGTTTTAGATACAAATAACAACATTTATGCACGGATGAGGGAGGCGAGCTTTACTGAGCTGTGAGTCTTGATGAGACAGATAGAGCTGGTGAGATGGCAGACTCCTGACCTGCATAATCTTAAGCTCAACCTCACGATCGGGAGAGATAGTGATAACCAAGGAGTTTCTCGAAGGTGGGCGGTGGGAGTTATAAGAAATCACAGGGCTAATATCTGCCTTGTATTCAAAGCTTGGCTCAGGAGTACGGATTACATACTTGCATATATGCAAGCGTGTGCTATCAGGTTGAAGATAGCGAGAGACCATGCAGTGGTCATTTTGTGTATTGAGATTGATGAGGCGTACATGCATGGCATCTTATGGAACAACGGGATGGAACCATGGAAGACGTCACTGTTCGTTAGGGAGCTGTGAGAGGAGCTTGATTCTGCTATGATATATGGGTCCTTGGTTCACAAGGTCATCAACTCGATACCTCGTGAACTAGGGAAATGGGGAAGCAGGTTGAATGAGCCATTCATTGCTTCAGATACACTGAATATACCACATAGAGTAAGAGGTATGGCGGCTTTAGAGAAACGTAGAGTCCCTTACATTGTTTTGCGGAGTGTTGTTGGTTAGGTTATTATGATGTTTCTAGTTTTTATTGCTTTTTACCTGCACTGTTATAAGCAGGAGCTGTAATTGTTGGATGATTGTGCCCACAAGAGGGGTGTGGGATGAATAAAAGCGAACCCTGGCTTAACCAAAAAAAAAAAGGGTTCAAGATTTTCCACAAAAGCAACCATCTCACAAACTGAATCAATAGTTTCACAACTGAAACGGTCAGTTGGGGACCTGAACCGATCGGTTGGGACCCATGCGCCGGTCGATTCACTTCTGAACTGGTCGTATCATGGTCCTGACCAGTTCCCGATTGACTTTCCTTCTTTTGTTTCTAATTGGTATCGAATACCAATCCTATTTCCCAATCAAATTGGGAAAGTGAAATGAAAGGAAAATTCTCACCAATCTTACTTTCCCAACTTTCTCGGTTGCATCAGTTGAACCGATCATTTCAACACTTGAAGCAATCATTTCACCCTGACCATGAGCCGATCGACTCAACTCTTGAGCCGACGAGTTCACCAGGCTCAGCCGACCGGTTCATCACATGAGCCGATCGGTTGGGAGTTAAGATTGTGCAGAATATGTCAATTGCAATTTCAATCAATCCGATACTCTAATAAATCTTTCCAACACCTTGAACAATGTGATATTGAGCTATCAATTAATTGAGTGTTTAATTGAACTACTAAACTCCTTTAGTAATCAATCTAAACATTGTTTGTGGACAAAACTCCTCTTCCAGGTTAAATCCTATGTGTGTGACCCTGCAGGTCCATTTCACGTTGGCAGTGAAAGTCCATAACACTTATGACTTCACAAGCAAAGAGTGGGGCCTAGTCACACATCAGTGCTACCCAAGTGAAATAGAAAGTTGGAGAACAACTTTCAATCCTACAATCCGTGAATGGTGTTACAGTGAATGTATAATTCCTTTGTCACTGATATCCTGAATGAACTCGAGGCATGGAACAGTCATCCTGTCAACATTCATTCATTTCCTTGATCTCAGAGCAGACTGGGTGAGATGTGTGTGACATCAATATCACATATTGATTCACACGTGCATGTGCATGCCTTTCTCAATCCTACTCATCAAGTGGCCAAGGACATCAAACTCGCTTAGGAGGGACAAATCCCATATCTATCACTCACCCCTCAAAAGCCCCATGTGTCAAAGCCACCCAATCATCACCTTTATAACAACCCATGTTTCAGGACTGCGTTTGATGATGTCAAAGTGTACCCAACGACATGTGTTGAGTGTAGTGATTTTAGGTCTAAGAATCACACTCACCACCATCACTGTGAGAGATGACTGTGACTACCAAGTCATTGTTCCATGTGTCACTCTCATGGTGGGTCTGTCTGGTACCTTGTTCTCTAACAAGTACCTATGTGCTTGGTTTGATATCACTATATCATGACTAATGAGATTCTATCATCAACCAACACACAATCTAGTCTTTAGTCTTATTGATGTCTATGGTTATTTCCACAATAACAACCAACTAGGGACAAAACAAGAATGTATACTCTTAACATTCGTATGATCTCATCATTCACGTTCTCAACCCAAAAGCATATGTCATTGAGTAAAATCATTCTTTAGACATCTATCATGTTACACCATCATCTCAGAAACAGTTTAAACATATAGATCGGAAATTGCCTTTGTTATTATTCAAATCATTTACAAAGTATCCCATTACAATCATCATATGACTTGCTCTATGGGCATACATACCAACAGACTCCCACTTGCAGTTAGAGCCAGTCACCTTGGAATCTCATTCCTTGTGACCTAGCATGACCATCATGCTTCTGTTGAGAAAGGGCCTTCATCAGTGGATCAGCTATGTTATCTTCAGTTGGTACTTTGCAAATCTTCACATCTCCTCACTGTACGATCTCTCATATGAGATGGAAGCGCCGTAGTATGTGCTTGGAGCACTGATGTGATCTGGGTTCCTTAGCTTGTGCAATAGCTCCATTATTGTCACAATAAAGCTCAATTGCATCATAGCTACTGGGAACTACACCAAGTTCAGAAATGAACTTCCTGGTTCACACAACCTCCTTTACTGCATGTGAAGTAGCAATATACTCGGCCTCTGTAGTAGAATCTGCAACTATTTCTTGCTTGGAACTCTTCCAGCTCACAACTCCATTATTAAGGCAAAATACAAATCCTGACTGCGATCTGTAATCATCTTTATCGGTTTGGAAGCTTGCATCGGTGTAACCCTTTACAAACAGCTCTTCCTCGCCGCCGTAAACAAGAAATTGATCCTTAGTCCTTCGCAAGTACTTGAGGATGTTCTTCACGGCTATCTAGTGAGCATCCCTCGGATCTGACTGGTACCTTCTCATCATGCTAAGAGCATACGAAACATCTGGGTGTGTGCACAACATAGCGTACATGATGGATCCGATGGATGATGCATATGGGATCCCACTCATATGCTCCCTCTCTTCACAAGATTGGGGATATTGAGCTCTAGAGATGGTGACTCCATGTAGCATGGGGATGTTGCCTCTCTTGAGTTCTCCATGCTGAATCGCTTCAGCACTTTGTCAATGTACGTGCTCTAACTTATTCCGAGAAGCCTTTTAGATCTATCTCTATAGATCTTAATTCCTAGAATGTAGGATGCTTCTCCTAAGTCCTGCATTGAGAAAGTATTCCCAAGCCAAGTCTTTACCTTCTCTAAGGCTAAGACATAATTCCCCATCAAAAGTATGTCATCCACATACAATATGAGGAATGTGGTCAAGTTCCCACTAACCTTCTTGTACACACAAGGTTCATCTTCATTTTGAATAAAGGCAAAAACTTTGACTTCCTCATCAAATCAAAGATTCCAACTGTGAGATGCATGCTTCAATCCATAGATTGACCTTTGCATCTTACAGACTTTATTGACATTCTTTAGATCTACAAAACTTTCAGGCCGTGTCATGTACACATCCTCATTTATATTCCCGTTAAGGAATGCGGTTTTAACATCCATCTGCCAAATCTCATAGTCATAATAAGCTGCAATAGCAAGCATGATCCTGATGGACTTAATCATGGAAACTAGAGAAAAGGTTTCGTCATAGTCAACACCTTGAACTTGTTGAAAACCCTTTGTGTAAGGACCCTGACCTTCGTTTAGGGTTTACCCTATTTGTTTTTCTTAACCTTGGTGGTTTGATGCTTGCTAATCACCTTTAGTGGTGATTAGGGTTTTTTTGTGCTTTTTTGAGAGTTCGAGGGGCTACTTGCAAATAACCCAAGTTTAGGGTTTTGGGTGCAAGTTTGCCATCTTGCGAGATGTTTCCCTCTCTTTGCTTCCTCCAGGGTTGAGAGGAAGGCTTGGGCCTGTTGTTTGAGCTTCTTGGGCCTTGGTCGAGCTTGTTTGGGCCTTGGGGTGCCTTGTTTGGGTTTGCTTGGGCCTTGTGTCGGCCAAGTGAAGCTTGTGTCGCCCAAGGAGTAGAGTGTGTCGTCCAAGGAGGTTTTCTGTCGCCCAACATGGTGGTGTGTCGCCCAGCAGAGCTGCTAGTTGTGTCTCCCATGTTGCTTGGTCTTGTTTGGTGGACACTTGGTGCATATCTTGGACAAGTGTCCCATGCCTTGCTAGAGTGTTGGCTTGAACCCTAGGATAAGTGTCCCTTGGGTGGACGACACATAGCATGGATCTACCTTGTTTTCTCCTCCCTTCCCCTCTATATAGGTGGCTCTTTCCTTTGCGTTAGCTTCTTTGGATCCCTTGGACTCTCTTCCACCTTGAGTGCATGACACTCCTCTCCTTCTTTTCTTGTGTTGGCCGATACACTCTCCTGGAGTTGCAGTGGTGGCCGATACCCTCTCTTGGATCAGCTTTGGTGGACGATATCCCTTGGACCTTGGAGTGCTTCTTCTTCCTTGGAGCTTGGAGCTTAAGGCGGGTTGCATAAGCTTCTAACCCTAACTCCATTACCTCTTGTTATATTCTTGTTCACATGTTAGTAGCTTAGATTTGTATCTTGCTTTTGTACCTTTGGTGACCGATCCTCCTTAGGGTTTAGGGTTTCCTTGTGATTTAGTGTACCTTGTTTTTAGGGTTTGAGTTCCTTGTGCTGGAGGTTGATGATGGCCCCTGTTGGGCGACATCCTCTCTTGTCTTTGTGTTGGGCGACATGAGTGTCTTGTGATGGGCAACATGGTGAGTGTCCTTGGTGTTGGGTGATATCCTTGCCCTTATGTTGGGCGATAGGTTGAGCTAGTATGATGTGTTGGTCGATATGGTGACCATGTTGGGCGATATGGTTCTTCTTGAGTTGAATGACACCCTTGTTCTCTTGATAGACGTTAGACCAAGTGTGGCTTGGTGGTTGGCTTAAGTTGAATGATAGGGGCATGTATGGCATGTGCGTTTGGGTTGGATGATAGGCTAGAGTGAGGTGTTGGCCGATATATCTTTGTTGAGCTTGGTGGTATGTTGGTGTCGGACGTTGGGGCTATGAGTGGGTTTTTTTGATCAATAGGCTATGCATGGTGTGGTGGCCGATAGCCATGGCGGCCGATAGCCATGGTGGGCGACAACCTTGAGTGGTGACGGCCGATAGGGTTGAGTTGTGTCGGGCGTTGCATCCTTGGCTTGGTGTGTGTCAACCGATAGGCCTTGATAGGTTTTAGTGATGGTTAGGTGATCCTATAGTGATGGTCTCATGTGTTATGGAAGTAAATGTTTATGCACAAACGATGATGATGCCTTGCAACAATAATAATGTAATGATAGTTTGCACAATGATGATGATAGTAGTAGATGATGATGATGAGGAAGGTAGTGGTAATGACATACATGTAGTGATCCTTATAATTATTTTGTTAATGATAATAAGAATGGTGGTAGTTACACTAGTAGCTTGCATAATGATAATAATGATGATAGCGGATGGTGACATAATAATAGTGGTAACAATAATGCTTGTTTTGTATGTTCAACATGACTTCTTATATAAAATGAACACTTTGATTACTTATATAATCTTGAGAAAAATGATAAGCATGGATATAGTTTGTTAATGATGTGCTTTATACACTTGATCATCAAATAGTGTAAGAATGATAAGTATAGTAGCTTGAATATCATCTTTTGATAGCAAGTATGGTCCTTATGTTGAAACTGTGATTATTGTGTATCCTAACCATGCAGGTGATGCTTAGCCTTGAAAAGGCTATGAGACATATGTGATGAGTAACATCACTTTGATAATTATTCTATGAGGTTGTATGAATGATGTGTTTGTCCCATAATGTTGATATGAGCTTTGAAGAGGCAGTGACAGTATATGATGATGGATTGAGATCCCATGACATATGATGTTGGATCCTTGAGATGGATCAGGTTGACGTAATCACAATAATAATATAATATTATTTACTTTCCGTTATATCTTGCATGTTGTACAACTTGGTTGAATCCTGTAATCCATCTAAAAGATACTAATTAATTACAGTGAAATATATCATGTAGTTTTCCCTGGCCATAGATCCATCATCGTCAGGACTTGGTGATGGTGAAACAGGTTCTCCTACGGGATAACTTGGAAGCGCATATTGTTGAATATGTATAGGTTGCTCCTAGCCTGAAAATGAGGAGGTAAGAGTGTAACTTCGGTTACAGACTCAGATATATGTATGTGTAGAGCATGGTGAACAGGCCCATGGCTCAGGATATGTAATGTGAGGAGCATGAATGCGTTCATGGCTCAGAGCACGGTGAACAGGCCCGCGGCTCAGTTTTACTAGCGTCGAGACCTGTACCAAGGCGGGCTAGAGTGAGGGTAGCCTATGGAGCTGACCATGTGGCTAAGACCACTTCAGCATGAGACTGCGGTCCTGCTCATGTTGTACTCGTGTACTAACCACGAGGTCGGAGATCGTGGAGTCCGGCTCTTCCATTTGACCTTGTATGGCACCGGCTTGTGTTTCGTAACCGAAGGTTGGATTTGAACGGTACGGTTCACTTCCTCGGGGCATAATAATATGTAATACAACCGTTTAGTACTTACTGCTTAAGATAAACACGAAACATTGGTTGAGGCCTTGTTTGTGTAAATACCTCTGATATACCTTGCCAGTTATGAAGTAATATGTCTCATCTTGATAATCAGGTTATGTGGCATTATATCTTATTCTGATAATCATGTTATATAGTGATATATCTTATCTTGTCAATCATGTTCTACTGAGAGATATCTGGTTATATGCTTTTGTACAGCTGGTAAGCTTATCGGTAAGAATTGCTTTGCTTTTATATAGACTGCTCTTGTTATACCTGTTGTTAGTTATCTGCTTTTATAGTTTATCTTGCTGAGGTTCTATAGTTGTGGTGGGGAGTTATGTTTCCCGCTGGGACAATGTTCAATTGTCTCACCCTGCTGGTGTACACCCTTTTTAGGTGGTCGAGCTAGACGTGGTGGTGGTCGTGGTGTTGTGGCCGAGCAGCTTGACGAGCAATAGAAGGCAAGCGATGGATATGCTGTTGTTTTGGATGTTTTGTAGTAGAGTCTAGAGTCATCCCTCTACTCTCAGGTCCTTGGCATGTTTTGATGTTGATTCACGATGAACGATCGAAAATGTTTTGTATATCCTGCTGTTGGCCAGATGTGGGCCTTTATGTACATGAACAGGTGGTGAACTCATGTGATGGATGAACAACTGTTCCTTGAAGCTGTGGACACGCATTAGATCTCGTGTATGTATATATGTGACATGTTTCTGTGCAGGATGAGGACTGGAATGTAATAGTTTCACAGTTTATCTGCTTTCCGCAATCGGTTTTAATTAAGCCGTATTTCGATAATCTGTGGTTATGGTGATTTCCGCATGTTTTCACATGACACCTCATTATCTATATGATAATGGGATATGTTGCCACACTTTGCAACCAATTTACCTTTATAAGTTTGCACATTGCCATCCATGTCGGTCTTCTTCTTGAAGACCCACTTGCACCCTATGGGTTTTACCCCTTCGGGTGGTTCCACCAAAGTCCATACTTTGTTGGAGTACATGGATTCCATCTCGGATCTCATGGCTTCAAGCCATTTCTCAGAATCTCGTTCCTCCATAGCCTCTACGTAGGTAGTTGGATCATCATCTATGATCAACTCTCCACCTTCCTGAGTCACAAGGTATCCAAACCTCTCAGGTTCAAGGTGGGTCCTACTAGATCTACGAGGTTCTTGTGTTACCAGAGGAGAATGAGATCTCACAACACCTTGTGAATCTCCATTTTCCTCTTGTACATCTACTGGTTCAATGTTTTTTTGTTGGGCTTGAACCTCTTCAAGCTCTATTTTACTCCCACTACTTCTTTTGGAAATAAATTCCTTTTCTAGAAACACAACTGTCCTGGCAACAAACACTTTATTTTCGGTAGGGTGGTATAGATAATATCCCCTTGTTTCCTTGGGGTATCCAACAAAATAACATCTATCAGATTTGGGTCCAAGCTTATCAGGAAACATTTTCCTAACATAAGCCTCACAACCCAAATCTTCAGAAAAGACAAATCGGGACGCTTCCCAGTCCATATCTCATATGGTGTCTTTTGAACCGATTTATACGGTACTCGGTTAAGTGTAAACGCGGCAGTTTCAAGAGCATAACCCTAGAAAGAAATAGGAGGATCAGCAAAACTCATCATTGATCGCACCATATCCAACAATGTGCGATTCCTTCTTTCAGACACACCATTATGTTTTGGTGTTCCAAGCGGAGTCCATTGTGATATAATACCACTGGCTCGCAGAAGGTCCTCAAACTCCTAGCTTAAGTATTCTCCACCTCGATCGGATCTAAGTGCCTTAATACTTTTACCAAGTTGGTTCTGTACTTCATTCATGAAATCCTTGAACCTTTCAAGGATTTCTGACTTATGTTTCATTAGGTACACATAGCCATACCTACTGACGTCATTAGTAAAGGTAATGAAGTACTGATACCCACCTCTGGCATTAGTTCTAAAAGGCCCACATACATCAGTATGTCTGAGTCCTAATAGATCACTAGCTCTCTCACTTTTACATGAAAAGGGAGTCTTGGTCATCTTTCCCAATAAACAAGATTCACATGTCTCTATTGATTCAAAATCAAAAGAGTCTAGATAACCATCTTTATGGAGTCTAGAAATGTGCTTCTCATTTATGTGCCTTAGACAACAATGCCAAAGATATGTTTCATTTGAGTCGTTGAGTTTTTGCCTTTTGGTGTTTACGTTGTATACACTTGTCTCCAAATCTATCAAATATAGACCATAAGACATTGGGGCATTGCCATAAAAGATACCATCTTTAGAAATGGAACATTTTCCATTCTTAATAAGAAATTTAAATCCATCCTTGTCCAAACAAGAGACGGAAATGATATTCCTATTTATGGTAGGTACATAATAGTTGTTCTTCAACTCTATTATTATCCCACTTGGTAGAGTTAACTCATAGGTCCCTACGGAACTGGCGGCAACCCTTGCCCCATTGGCAACACATAGTTCAACCTCACCTTTCCCTAAAGGCCTACTTCTCTTAAGATCCTTCACATTTGAACAAATGTGAGATCTGCATCCGGTATCAAGTACCCATGACGAAGAAAGTGTAAAGTTAATCTCTATCATGTATACACCAGAAGTAGAGATCTATATCTTTGACTTCTTCTTCCATCGTTCCTTCCATCCTCTCCATGTAGAAGAAATTGGTTTGGCGAGAGAACCCTTCTCTCCCTTACCTATTTTCTTCTTCACCAACGCATTAAGCATACATAGAGTGGATTTAAAGGCTCCTGGTATATCTGGATTGTGCATAACACTTCTCATAGTCCTCAACCAGTTATGGAATTTGTTCTCAATTAATTTGTACATTTTAAAAGATGGTTCTTTTTCCATTCTACAAGAGAAAATTGCATTTTGTCAAAACTCCTTTTGATTTGAATAAAATTTGATGATAGTTAATTAGGCCTTTAATTAATTACCGCTCCCACTATTTTCATTCAAATTGACAACCCTCACCATCAATTCAGAAGATTACAGCGTACAATCTTCTAGTGGGTCAAGATCCTGAAATCCTCTGAGGCATGGACCAGCTTGGGCTGTCACCCACAACTCAGATCTCCCAGGTAAGCAACTCTTGACAATTGCATCATATGCAACTCTTGAAAGATGTCATATGCAACTCCTTGCCATGATCATCTCCATGCCTTAAGGTGTTAGATCCTATCGAGGTCACCTTGTTATGTCCGACCCAAAGCCAACATGATGAACATGCACCCTGCTTGGGCAGACCCACACATTCATCCTTCACGCTTCCATGAGATAGACGATGCACCACGCTTGGGCATGCCCACACTTGGTCGATCAAGGTTTTCACGTGTGTCACATTTGGAAGGCATCTAAAACTTAATATTTAATGAGGGATTTGGTTTTTATATACATATACATATCCAATCACCACAATATATAGTATGTATCATATACATGCTATATCCCACAGAAAACATGCAAAATGATAAAAAAAGCAATGATTATGGCCATCCTATTGTGATTTCTCGAGCCAAGAGGAATCACGACCATCTAGGTCGACATCACATGCAACCTGTACAAGATGAAATCTGTGCCTACCTTTCTGGGTTTGATAAGCTCATCTCCATGACTGATCAACTCCCCATCAAATTGGTTGTTCGACTGCCACCAACCGATCGACTGGCGCCTCCAGACGATCGGTTCACCGGTCGTCGTGCATCTCCTCAGGTCGCCACCCGCTCGTCTCGCTCCTCGAACCGGTCGTCTGGAACACCAACCGATTGGTTCACGCCTTGAACCGATCGTCTCAGGTCGTCTGCCAGGTCGTTCGCCATTATTTAACATAATAGGAAATAAAATGTATCATATTTACAATTGAATTGTGAAACCCCGAGTTACATTCGGGGGGGGAGCAAAGGTAGGAAAAGAAATCTCGAATTATTTTGAGTTACATCAGGAATAGGAGAAAGGGAATCAGTGCGCAGACTGAGATGCAAGCAACCACATACAACCATACAAAGACAAAGGGTTTATAGGCCATAACCATGCTACACATCCACCACAAAACTCGTTTAAGGGTGACGAGTATCGAGTGCATTAATATTACATATCATATATGTATATTTGGGATTTGTGGATTGGACATGCATAAAGCTTATTTTATTCACATCGTATGCAATAAATAAGGATGACAAACCAAAATAGATCATATCGATAATCCTAAAATATAAAATAGTTGACGTGGCTCTGATACCACAGTTGGGTTTTAGAGAAGGCAGAGAAGCAGCAAAAACAAAAATTTTCTCCCCAAAACCCAGAACAAAAGGAATCGTGTCAACGTCTATATAATAGGAAAGATGGTTTGTGGATGCATACCTTATCCCGAGGCTTGCTCGACGACAGTACCTTGCGCGGTCTTCACTTCCGGTCTTGGACGGTGTCTGTGTAGCTCTTGGTCGCACTGGGACTGAAGACTCCTGATCCTATCGGGACTGTCGGGATTGACAGTTGTCCTTCGAGCGATAGTGGTCTCCCGCCTCTACATTCATCCACACCGACCGCCTGGAACACCGATCTCCGTGTCACACAAGGAATCGAAAGGAGTCTTACCCTCTTGTCGGCGTACTAGTCACCAACACACTCTCCTACTGCTAGTTGCAACTGCAGCTGTCTTTCCCTTGTTGTGCCTCCCTTTTCGGGTAGCATTTGCTCGGGCTCTCTCGGTTACCAAAACCAAAGAGAATGACAACTTTGCAGAGCAACCGGCTTGCACTGAGTTGTAGTTTGAGAAGCCCCCAATACCCCTATATATAGGCGGGTCATGGGACAGGGTTCTCTGTCCACGGCAATATGGGACTAAAAGCAGGAGTAGAAGGGTTCGGGATTTTCCACAAAAGCAACTATCTCGCAACCTGAACCGATCGTTTCACAACTGAAACATTCGGTTGGGGACCTGAACCGGTCGGTTGGGACCCATGAGCCGGTCGGTTCACTTCTGAACCGGTCGGTTCGTGGTCCTGACTAGTTCCCGATTGACTTTCCTTCTTTTGTTTCTAATTGGTATTGAATACCAATCCTATTTCCCAATCAAATTGGGCAAGTGAAACAAAAGGAAAATTCTCACCAATCTTACTTTCCCAACTTGCTCGGTTGCATCAGTTGAACCGATCGTTTCAACACTTGAAGCAATCGTTTCACCCTGACCATGAGCCGATCGAATCAACTCTTGAGCTGACCGGTTCACCAGGCTCAGCCGACCGGTTCATCACATGAGCCGATCGGTTGGGAGTGCAGATTGTGTAGAATCAGTCAATTGTGATTTCAATCAATATGTTACTCTAATCAATCTGTCCAACACCTTGAACACTATGATATTGAGCTATCAATTAATTGAGTGTTTAATTGAACTACTAAACTCCTTTAGTAATCAATCTAAACATTGTTTGTGGACAAAACTCCTCTTCCAGGTTAAATCCTATGTGTGTGATCCTACAGGTCCGTGAAAGTCCATAACACTTATGACTTCACAAGCAAAGAGCGGTGCCTAGTCATACATCAATGCTACCCAAGTGAAATAGAAAGTTGGAGAACAACTTTCAATCCTACAATGCGTGAATGGTGTTACAGTGAATGTATAATTCCTTTGTCACTAATATCCTGAATGAACTTGAGGCATGGAACAGTCATCCTGTCAACGTTCATTCATTTCCTTGATCTCAGAGTAGACTGGGTGAGATGTGTGTGACATCAATATCACATATTGATTCACACGTGCATGTGCATGCCTTTCTCAATCCTACTCATCAAGTGGCCAAGGACATCAAACTCCCTTAGGAGGGACAAATCCCATATCTATCACTCACCCCTCAAAAGCCCCATGTGTTAAAGCCACCCAATCATCACCTTTATAACAACCCATGTTTCAGGACTGCGTTTGATGATGTCAAAGTGTACCCAACGACATGTGTTCAGTGTAGTGATTTCAGGTCTAAGAATCACACTCACCACCATTACTGTGAGAGTTGACTGTGATTACCAAGTCATGGTTCCATGTCTCACTCTAACGGTGGGTCTATCCGGTACCTTGTTCTCTAACAAGTACCTATGTGCTTGGTTTGATATCACTATATCATGACTAATGAGATTATGTCATCAACCAACACACAATCTAGTCTTTAGTGTTATTGATGTCTATGGTTATTTCCATAATAACAATCGACTAGGGACAAAACAAGAATGTATACTCTTAACATTTGTATGATCTCATCGTTCAGGTCCTTAACCCAAATGCATATATCATTGAGTAAAATCATTCTTTAGACATCTATCATGTTACACCATCATCTCAGAAATAGTTTAAACATATAGATCGGAAATTGCCTTTATTATTATTCAAATAATTTACAAAGTATCCCATTACAATCATCATATGACTTGCTCTATGGGCATACATACCAACACGATGGACATGAGGAAGTCTTATCCTATTTGTTTGTATGTTTGAGGGAATTTTGAGGACAAAATTCCTATAAGAGGGGAAGGATGTTACAACCTCAATTTTTCATATGTTTTCACAATTGAATTGTAAAGATTTTGTGAATATGGACTCAATTCAATAGGTTGTATGCTTTTCTTCAAAAGATGGATTTCTTTGCAAATCTCCCTTTTGATAGGAATTTCGTAATTTCTATTATCAGATTAATTCAATAATGTATATAAAAGACAACAAAGGAAGAAAAGTCCAAATAAAAGGAAAACATACAAGATAATGGATATTAAGCAAAGAAATTATGAGAAATACATAGAAATCTCTAGAAGGTGGAATTAATGGCCACAATTAAATAAATTCCATTTATATGTGATTTTCAATAAAAGAAATATGAAAAGAGGAAAAATGAAATGAAAGATAAAGAGAAATCCTTGAAAAGAAATATCTTAATAAAGAAATAAGTAAGATAATGAGAAGTAAAGGATGTGGATGCCTCTAGAAGGATAATAAAAATCCTTCAAAAAGGATTTCGAAATCTTAGGATTTCTTCGGTTCCAAGGAGTCCAAGTTGCAAAGATAATAGGAGTTGCAAGAGATAAAATCAAATAAAGCATTATTAAGAAGGAAAATTGAGATAATGATGAAAATATAAGAAATATGGATAATGGAATCATTATGAATGAGATTTCGTCTCCACGTGGTTTCTAATGATAAAAGGAATCAAAATAAAGAAAAAAAAGATTATGAGAGAGAAAATATGCTTAAAATGAGCTTTATTAAAAGATAACTTGCACATGAATATAATGCCTTTTTCCTTTTGATTTTGAGTCCCAAAATAGGTACACATGTGGATTAAGTCGTTTTTTACTTTCCCTTAAAATTTGGGATCAATTGGAGACATGGTTTAAGAGATATGATTTTTGGAATATTTCCTAGAGGAAAGAGGTTTGGTTTAAATGTCTCACTTTTATATTTTTGGAAATAACTTATACCCCGCCCCATTTATAAGCGTGTGCTTTTTGGACCATTGGATATTTGATACAACGTTTCACAGTTGTCTTCTACCATGAACCGAGAAAGGAAACAAAGTTAACTTTGAGGACAATTCCCACTCGATTTTCTCGCGAGCCTATCTATGTGCAAAGAAGGAAACCCCTTCAGAAGATTCACAAGGCAAAAATGAGCTTAATCATCCTAAATTTTTGGGGCTTTGGAAGTGCTTTAGGGAAACCCCTAATTATTGTTCTTCTCACTGGCCGTTCTCCATGGACATGGCCTATATAAGGGGAGGATCTTCCTTCTGTGAGGCAGGGTACCCCTTTGTGAATACTCATTGTGGTTTAAGCAATTCAACCCTGCCAACAACTCCTCTTCTCATTTCCCCTTTCATCGATTGCTTCCTTTGGATCAGTCGACGGTCTCTCTCCTAGTCGTTCGAGGGACTCCGACCAACTCAGGCATAGCTAAGACCACCATTGAGTTCGTAGGGGCACAGTGGAGGTTGTGGTGGCCTTGTCGAGTGCCGAGAGAGGTTGCATATCGAGGTCAACCCTCCAGTTGACTGAGCCAGGGACCTGGTTTGTGGACATAGCAATGAGCAAAGGTTGAAGAAGGTAAAGGAGGAAATAACATCCTTGCCCCCAGGCACATGTGGACCTAAAGTGTGAGTGCAGGAGCAAAAGCATACATACACCTGGTCCAGTGTGTTGCTTGCGAGGATCAAGCCGCCAGGTGGCCGCCTTCCATTGGCCCAAAGGTACTAATCTCAAAACAATCCTAATTAATCATTGGTAGCTCAGATCGATACATGTAAAATATCAAATTTCTCAGAAAAATGCGAAGAATCCAATAAAAATATATTTAGAAGCTAATTCCTCTTGCAATTCGAAAAGTAGTGGAAGTTATCAACTTTAATGCATTAATGATTAAGAAACCCTAATTTGAGATGATTAATGTATTGAGAAGGGATTATAAAGATGGTTAAAATGGATATTAACTTGTTTATTCTAAAAGACACATCAAGATCTAAAAGGATGAAATTTACACGTAATTGGATTAATTTAGGGTTCCATGTACATGAATGAGTTTTAATGGGCCTTGAAACCCTAATGTTAGTAATTGTGACTCTTAATGGCTTCAATTGTTCAAATTCATGAATAAAGATGAGATATGATGGTTCAAAGATATTTCTAGTATAAAAGCTCCTAATTGTGGATAAATACCCTTAATATGGTAATAAGGGTTTTATAAGGAATAAAGGTGGAAGAGTGATAAATAGAGTTCATGAAAGATGAGTTGTTAGTCTGGAAGGAACCAAAGATGATTATTGGGCCTAATGATCGTGTCATGACTTAAAAGGATAAAAATGGTAGTTTTAAAGTAAAAGAGGCATAATAGACTAAATGGACATTTAATTGTGCTTATAATATGAAATTTAGGTTATATGTTGTTAAAAGGTAACCTTAATATCTATCATGAGGAATAGATGAGATAATTAGGGTTTAAAATAGTAAAAATGAAGTGAAACCCTAATTGCAAAGGAAACCCTAAAAGTGGACTAGAAACCCTAGGAAGCGAGGTATGTTTAATAGACCATGATGGCCTGATCAATGATAGGAAAATTGGATGCATGTTTTAGGATCATCTTGTATGCTTGCTTGTTTACTAGATTTCTTGCTTAGTTGGATTATTTCTGCATTCAAGTCAGCCTAACAGGTATGTGGTTAATTATGGTTAATCACATTAGTTTCTCAAAGGTTTTCCAGATGATTAATCACATTGAATGCAACCTATCGGTTTGGATGTTCATACTTGCAAATCATAAAGTGACTATGATTATCACAGTTATAATATTAGTGTGTATTCTCACACCTACATGCCACCCTGATGGATGATGCAAAATGGTCAAGCCTAGGAGGGATGACCCATGGGTACAATGAGTGGTGACCCCAGACACCACGCTCGGGATTGAGAAGGTGGTCTTTGTTGCATGATTAATGGGCACCATGAGAGGTGACCCCAGGCACCTAGCTCAGGATTGAGAAGATGGCCTTAAGTCAATGGCAAAAGAGAAACCCTAAAGAGGGTATTCCAGGGTTAGGGCAAAAGTGGTGGAGAATGTCACATTGAAAGTGTAAATTGGCTTGTTAATTAACTTGATTGTGATATTTATATTGTTAGCCATATTTGTGAAATTTTGGTTGTCCCCACATACCGACATATTCATTTATGTTGACCGATGTTTTGTTTGTCAGAGTTCTAGGTACAACCCTGAAAATAACAAATAGTAAAGTGACACATTATGAAATTAAGAAATAAAGTGCAAGGAGGATTAGATAGAATAGATTCGAGCTGTGGATAGAAGTAGATATCTAAAGTTTTTAAAAGGTATGCAAAATTTTATTTTATACCAGATTTCTATATAGTTTGGTAGAATTTTATAATTATTACTTATTATTTATCGAACCTTTGATCATGTTAATTGGGATAACGACTCTGACCTTCAGGTCTCCCTTAAATGGGGGTTACCGGGAGGCGGGGTCATTACATGAGCAATTCTAGAGAATAGGATATTAATAAACTACTCATTTCTTCCAAATAAAGAGATATAGTGAATAATCAAATGGATATCAAAGAAAACATTAATGAGAAGATATGCAATAAGAGATTTCCCTTTAAAAATGTTGCATAAATAATATTAGTAAACATAAATAGTTACATGTTGAGTAATTAGTAGAGTAGCATATACTAAAAAGTAGGAAATGAACCCATATATTCCGTATCAAAGTGTACAAGGACTAAGACATGTGCCAAATAAATATAGAGTTTTGCAGGGGGGAAACCAGTGCATGGTAGGGGAATAAATGCAATGCTCAATATCATATGTGTTAGGAGAATACAAATCAATGCCTAGTAGGGTAATAGAACCCAATGCTTATTATTAGTGGCAAGGGAATAAAACCTAGTGCCTATATGGTGTCACTACTTCTTGTTATGAATATTCAATCACACATGCAAATAAGGAAGATAAGATAAATTATAGTCATGCTAAAAATAAGGTATGAAAAAATCAACTAAAATCAAGTGGTGTCAGAGGATCCATACCAAGTATTAAATAATTTCCATAATAAAGATACTTCATAAAACCATAGAAATTCCATCACTTGAAAGTTAGGGTTTAATTTAGTTCAATATCTCAAATTAGGGTTTCCATAGGAATAAGATGAACAACATACGAATTAGGGTCCAATGAGAATATCCAACAATGTTAGAAGATCACAAGGACCAGTTCACTAGACTGGATTCCATATAAGATAATAAAATATGAAAGAGGAAGTTACATATACTAATACCTTATAGAGGTTCAAGAGAGAGAAACAAGGAAGAAACCTCTCAATATTACTCAAAGGGGAATGCAACATACCTCTCATCAAGTCTACATATTGTCCAAAGTCAACCCTAGGTCCAAGCCAGGGTCTTGATAACATCTATTACATATATATATATAAAACTACAGTTAAGTTCACATTAATTCCATAATCTCTAAAAATCACATTTCTGTCATTAATGAATTAGGTAGTCAAAACTATGTAATCTTATAGATTATATTTTTCAGATTTCATATCATATTTTACTTTATTTTTCGACTTATAGATTACTATTTCTAAACTTTAGAAAATTGAACCAATTACATAAACTAAAAAAATCATATTTTTCTAATGTTAAAATTAGGTGCTGAAAACTATACCATTAGATGGAGAGAAATACCACAATTACCAAACACATTTTATTTTACTTTTTTTACCTATAGTTCAATTACTATGACTTTCACCAAGTTTGGCCCATTCGAAACTAGAAAAAAGCCACATGAAGAAAATGGCCTGGAAAACTAAGTTCACATTACTGAGGTGGCCTTATCATGATTGGCCAACTTGTATAGGCCCACAGTAGGCCATTCATACAACATTCACACTCTCAAGATCCAAAAAACCAATGTTGTCAAAGGAATACCAAAAAGAAAAGATAAAAATACCCCTCAACCCAAAACAAACCACAATTCCAAATAGGGTAATACTCATACACCTATGCATGTTTCTTCATAGAGCCATGGGTATAAGTACAATAGCTTATTGATGCTTCTTCTCTTGGAACCATAGGATCATATCCAAAAAGAAAAGGGTGATCAAAGTGAAGACTTGATTCCTTACTGACCTTGCCAAGCTATTGAGATAAAAAATGATGGAAGTCGGCGTCAAACAGTAACATGAAGTCACACATACATGCATAGAAATAAAGAAAGATATGAACAAATGATACAAGATTTGAGTATGGGGACTAACCATAGAGAGAGCTTCCTTATCACACAAGAGGCCTTCATGACTCATTTCAGACACCTGGGAGAGTTCTGACCATCCCTCTAGTGAGGAATCTGTAACTAGTTACAATTTTTCATTGGTGATGAAGTAATAGGAAATTTGAACAAGTTGAAGGTCCATGGAGGGTCAATAGGTCCCCAGAAATGCAAAGGACAATGAAATTTGTCTGAAGGGAACCCTTAAGTAAGATCAACTTCCAAAGACACAAAATCAAAGCGATGGATCACAAGATGATAAAGGTGCGTGTTTTAGAAATTGATGTGATGGTATATATAAGGGTTTGTATGCTTTTTAGTAACTTGTATTTATTGGGGAAAGCTCAGAGAGAGTTTCAAGAAAAACTAGCATATTGGGGTTTTTGGGGTTTTTATTAGAGGTATTATAAGATATGGAATGTGGGGATCAATGGGTGTGGAATCTCTTAAGGATTTGATTGTTTTGGTGTAATTTTTATTTTCTAGGAACTCATTTTCCAGGAACTAAAATTGAGTTCTAAGAAATTGGGTTATGGATGATTGGTTGGGAAATTTTGGTTTCAAGAAACTAGCATTCATGAATATATAAAGAATCCTAAAGATATCTAAGGATGATGAATGACCAAGATTGGTAGTATTATTTCTAATAAAATAGAGATCCTTTGTGTGTGCAACTTCCATCATCAAACTAACAATGGGTACTATGAGTTTTAGTTACAAAGTATAAATCCTGATAAATAATTATATATATTCACCAGTAATATCATATTGTTTCCACTGGATATGATATTTACAACAACAGAGGTTACTCTTCCCAGTAGAAAATAGGATGATGAAGTGGGAGGCAAAGAAGTTTATAATAATGTTCTTATGATTTGATCCACCCTTCTACCATTAATGTTTCTCATGTAGTTGTTGCATCAGTTTTTATTTCTACCCCTTCTTTCACTCACCCATCTGATATAGCCACTACAACTGCTTGATGAGAGAGAGTGACATGCCGCCACCACCACTTGATGGGAGTAAAGAAGAGAGTAAAAAATAGTTGCGACCTAGTGGAAATTGTTTTCCAAATACTTTCCACTAGAAGTCCAAAATAGAACCCTATTAATATTCTTGGAAATCCAAGGAAAGTTAGGCAAATCTACTTCCAAACATACAGGACATCAATCACATAAGATTTTTGGAGAACCTTGACTTTTGTTATTTTTCAAACAAGTTGCGTCAAACCAATCAAACTCTAAGGAGAACATTGGAAAATAAATCATAGAAAATTGTGCATTAAAAAGGGAGATATCAGTGCTAGAAGATAGAATAGAAGCAAAGTACTGTTGAATTGGGAACATGTCCAAATTTCCTAAATAAACTGAGGTCGATGATAATCTTTTTATATCAGATTGAGATCTAACATATAAGAGTGAGCCCATAAAAAAAAACAAAGAAGTGACACATAGAATCTATAGGAAGCCATTTAATTTCAGGTGGCAAACAAAAAATCCTTGTACACTTTTTGAAATTGGGGCAATTAATCAAATATACAATTAGTTTTTATGAAATTTTGACTCCTTTGCTTCATATTATACTTGAGGTCTCCATATAAGGTTCAAATAATACCAAATTTGGTACTTAGATTAGTAAGGACATGAAGAATCTGATTTACCATTAGTTTTTAGTCTTGGAGTAATCTATTACATTATTTAATATTATACTGTGGATCTTATATTTTGTTTACTTAATGAAATTAAAGCATATAGGATTTTTCAAATAATGTGAAAGATGGAATCGAAGCTGAATGAGACCCAAGGATCACACTTTTTCCATTAGATGCAGGTTTTGAAGTTTCCTTTTATGAGTTATGTTACAATTATGGTCTAGGATCCTCACCATTATATTTATTATAGCATTACATCATTATCATCAACATTCATTAAATTGAGTCCTATTATCTTCACTTTGTTTCCTAAAGAGTTACCTTTTTATTATGCACAAATTTCCATATTTTACTTATTTATCCTATTTAGTCCATTTACATTATCCATATCCATTGACATGAAAACTCAAAAAAAAATTCTAATTCATTTATTAAGCATATTATACCACTTATTAAACATGTTTTAGCCATTATGTGAATAATAGTTATAAAAGGAAACATATGTGATTTATCTAATGAACTTACTCACACATATATGTTATGAGGTTCGTATGTACATAAATTTATAGAAACTTATGCCACTTAATATGTTATATTTGTTTTCAAGCCTATATACGTTATGGGTTACCATTGAGTTATTCATGTTACATGTGTTAACTATGTTTACTAAACTTACAAACAACTATATTAGAGTATAACATCATCCTTTTTTCGTCAAATCTAAGAGACCAAGCATGCTAATATCCTAATCAAAGTACTAGAATTTCAAATGTCAAGATTCTAGGTTTCAATATGTTACATGCCTCAAACACCTGGCTTAAATATTATCCACCATTATCATATTATAGTGGTTTAGTATTCTACCAAGCTAGTTTTATACTTCATTTATGAATTCTTGAACTTTCCAAGAGATCTTGATTTGTGTTTCATAAGATACACATGTCCATTTCTACCAATTTCATCTGTATATGTTATGAACTACTAATATCCTTGAATAGAACTTTTGCTAAAAGGTCCACACTCACACAAGTATATATGAGTCATAATAAGTCACATGCCCACTCAGTGTTACCAATGAAGGTTGATTTTATCATCATGGCCAATAAAATGCACATGTATCTATTGATTCATAATTAAATGATCTAGATAAAAATCTTTATGAATTCTAGAAATGCATTTCTCCATGTTCCCTAGAAAAAATTTTCATAGGTAATTTTTTTTTAGGTCATTCAGTTTTAAATTCTTGGCATTTATGCCATATACACTTATCTCAAATTTCACTTGATTTGAAAGTATTGATTGTGCATTTAGTTATTAATATTTTCACTATTATGATATAATTAATATCTCTCACTATTAATTTGGAAGATTATAGAGAGAAATATTCTAGTAAGACAAAATCCAAAATACATTTAAGTTCTAAGGTAACTTTGGTTTATTATCAACAATTAACTATATAAACAGGTAACAATTACCAACTACATCCAATGAAATTCTAGGACAGATTGTTGCACAACTCCTTGCCACAAATCATCTTATGAAGTTTATGCCATCTTTATGCCTCTAGGTTCTAAATACTACGAGCATCACCATGTAAAGTCCAACCCAAAGGCCAATACAAGAAGCTACTTGCGTAATATGCATACCCACATACAGATTATCAAACTTCCCAAGATAGATGGTGCATCACATCAAGCAGACTTTGAGTGTGCCTAGACGTATTCCATCAAGATTATCATGTGTATTGCATAGTGGGAGGCATCTTAAACTTTGATATTATATTGAGGGATTTCATAAAATAATCATATTTAACCAATCATCATTAAATATACTATATTGTATGTACCACATACCACAATAATCACTACAAGTCATAAAACATGATATAAAAACCAGTATAACATCTTGAGCCAACAAGAGTTGTAGAAAAATAACCAAGTGATTCATGTGAAATGTAAGTCTAAATTTTCCTTTACATGGTTTTCCAGTCGACTGATTGGAAGCCATCTACCCAATTCAATTTCTTGTTCGGGTAGGTCTTTGGTTGTTTATGGAATTTTTTTGTATGTATGCCCAGAGAGCCAATCAAGTGATGGTTGTAATATTGCATGATGTAATTTATTTGATAATAATAAAAAAACCATTCATTGTGTTTTATTTAGTTATGAAATAATGACATAACATAATAGATGTCTAAAAAATGATGTTAATCAATGAGATTTGTCTTCAGGTTGAGGACTTGAACAATGAGATCATAAGTATGATAAGAGTACATACATTCTTGTTATGTCTGTAGACAACATTAATACACAAGAATAGAGTGTGTGTCAATTGATGACAAAATCTAATCAACCATGATATGTTATATCAAACCAAATGTGTAGGTACTCGTTAGAGAACAGTGTACTAGAAAGACCCACCTTAAGAGTGATACATGGGAATATTGAATGGTAGTTAGAATCATCTCTCATAGAGATTGTGGTGATTCTAGCTCTTAGACCTGAAGTCACTACACTCATCACATGTCATTCAATGTATTTTGATACCATCCAACATGATCTTAAATAAGGATTTCCATAAAGGTGGTGCTCGGGTACATTGTGACACATGGGGATTTATTGTGAGTGGTGTAGATGTGATTTTTCCATCCTATTGTTGATTGATTTCCTAACCACTTGTTAAGAGAGACTGATAAATGCATGGCCATGCTCATGTGAGTTAATAAGTGATATTGAGCTCACATGTACCTCAACATTCTACTTTAGTTCAACAAATGAGGATTGCATATTGAAGAGGATGATAATTCCATGCCTTGATTTCAATTAGGATATCAGAGGCAAAGGAACGATATGATCACTAAAACATTGAACACACATTGTATCTTGAAGTTGTTATGCAACTTTCCAATTACTTGGGTAGCGATGATGTGCTGCTAGATACCACTCATTGCTTGTGATGTCATAAATTGGTTATGGACATTCATTGCCAAGATATTTGGTACCTATAGGGTTATACACATAGGATGCACCTGGAAAAGGAGTTTACTCATGAATATGGTTAAACTTGATTACTAAAGCATTTGGGTATTCAATTTAAACAATAGTAATTGTACATTGGCTGAACTATAATTTGAATTGACTGGTGCAGAAATGAACCACCCAGTTCAGAGTATGAATCACCAGGTTCAGAAGTGAACTGACCATTTCAAAATGTGAATCAACCATTTTATATGTGAAACTGACGGTTGAGCAATCAGTATGACTGGATCAATTGATGCTGACGTCATTTTGTGCATTAATCATCATATTGAAAGCCAACTTGTTTGCAAAGAGGAAATATAGTGAACCGATCGATTCAAATTTTGAGTAGATTGATTCACATGTGAACTGACTAGTTCAAGTGTTGAACTGACTGATTCACATATGAACTAAGCACTTTAGAAATGAAGCGACCGATTTGTAATTTGAAGTAGCCAGAAATTTGTAAAAAATTGTCTCTCTGACTCCCAATTGACATGGAAACCTTGACCCTAGACCTCCTCTAAATAAAGGGATAGTCAAGTCATTCAAGAGACATAACAATAAGCTTTAAAAAATTTTGTCCTCTGATAGTTGTGGCAATGTGAGAGCCCAAGTATGTCTTACACATAAAAGGGAGAGACAATAAGGGAGAGAAAACAAGGGAGAGAAAACAAAGGAGAGAAAGTGAATGCTAGCACATTGATGTTCGAAGGTACAACTCCTTCCCGTTCTCTTTAGTAGCGCAAGTGGATTTTTGGATAGTCTGCATGTACTATGTAAAAGCATGGGGTCGTTGTTTCCATGTTAGGAGGATAACAACCATCGTCATCTGTGGTGATGCACCAGGAGGTGACCATCGCTACTTTTCCATGTGTGATAAATGTGCACATCACCAATAAAGACTTGTTGTTGGACTTGCTCCAAGACCAGGTATAACTCTTGTTATCCTCTTTACTAGATACATTGTTGTTGACGCAATCTTCTGGTAAAGGAATAGGGTTAAAAAAATTATTTCCTCTGCCCTCTCAAACGTCCCTATTCCCCAATACTGGTATCATAGCCACATCAAATTTACATTGTATTAGGAATCTAAATCTATGTGATTGGATTTATTTTATTTCATGCAATGTGAACATTAAAATGATTAATGTGCATATGCAATTAATACCACATGCGATCCAAATACATATATATATTTTATATGTATGCATTCCATACACACCCTAAAAGCATTTTGATGATGGATGTATGTGTGGTTATGGTCAAAACCCATGTGGATATGTGTTCATGGTTGTTTGGTTTTCTTTCCTATTGTTACCTAGTTTGCATACTTATCATATCCCCTCCTTCCCAAATTTAAATTAATGCTCTTCTTCCTATATTCCCCTCGAATGTAATTTGAGGTTTTCCCTTTTACAATGTAATAGGATAGTTTTAATTTCTATTTCGGAAAAGAAAATGTTCTGCATGAGGCGAGTCAATCGACTCAAGGACCAAGGAGGCCTATAGACAGTAGGAGCCAACTGACTGACTGGAGGACCAACTGATTGACTGGGGAGTTCATCCAACCTCTTGAGATAGCAAGCCAATTAACTGACCTGAAGGCAACCGATCGACTGAAGGATTCAGACGACTGACTGGGACAACCCATGTTTTCCAAATAGGTTGCTACATGAAATGTATAACCTTAGGTGGTAGCAATTCTTTGTGGCTTCAAAGAATTGCACTGGTATGGTCATAACCATCATTCATATGTTTTATGATTTCATGTTTTGTTTGTGGATATAGCATGTATATGATACATATTAAGTATATGGTGATTGGATACGTATATATATTTATATATAAATTCCTCAATAAATATTGAGTCTAAAATATTTTCCATAAGTGACACACATGAAAATATTGATCGACCAAGTATATATTATGTCAAAGCATGGTGCATCCTCTATCTCGTAGAAGTGTGATGATAGATATGTAGATATGCCAAAGAAGGGTGCATATTCTATCGTGTTGGCTATTGGGTCAGGCTTAACTAGGTGGCCTTAATGAGAATAAGTGCCTAGAAGCATAGAGATGGATTTTCACAAGGATTTGTGCACACCATCTATAAAATAGTTGCATGAGATGCAATTGACAAAAGTTGCCTACCTAAATAGTGAATTCGTGGGCGATCAACCAAAGACAATTCACGATTTGATGAAATATAGATCTTAGCTCACTAGATGATTGTACACTACTATATTCTAAATTGGTAGTGGGGGCTATCAATTTGAATAAAATTGAGGGAGAAATAATTAATTAAAGGTCTAATTAATATCATTAATATTACCAAATCAAATCAAAAGTGTTTCGATAAAGCACAAATTTTACTCTTGTATATATAAATGGAAAACACGATATCATTTTGATCGGTCCTTGAGAAGGACAATCTACATGGGATAAACTTCCATAAATGGTTCAAGACTTTAAGAAGCATTCTCTATGTCCATGAAACACCAGTGCCAATAGAACCCGCTTTTTCTGCACCTAAGGCTAAAGTGGATGCTTACTTGAAGCATGCCAATGATGTCGTAGACATCCAAAACCTTATGCTAGGTTGTATGAACTGTTAGTTCCATAAACAACTTGAAATGGAAGAAAGGTATAATGTCTCTACAGTGATGTTTGAGCGCAAACTGACAGAGGGAGAACCAGTAGAGCCCCATGTGCCCAATATGATTGGGCATGTGAAGCATCTAGAGAGACTGGGATTTTCTTTAGGTCAAGAGCTTCCCATGGATATGATTCTGCAATAATATCCTAAATCATATAGCCAATTTATCAAATGTTAGCACTTGAGTAACTTGGCTAAACTGTTGTTTAAATTTCTTGACATGTTGATAAACACTGAAGCATAGATGAAGATGGACAAACTTGTGATGGTGATCAGTGGAACAGAGTCCAAGGACAAAGGCAAGGTCAAGAAGAGTTTTCAGGCTTAGTTGAAGTCCAAGTCCTCCACACTTATGATAAGGAGAAGGGTAGGTGCAAACGAAATATGTCCTTTTCACTCAAAAGGACTCAGGAAGATGAAGTAAGGAACAAAGATCTCTATTTTTGGTATATATGTAATTGAGATTGATGTGACTACTTCTTCATCTTGGGTACTACATACTGGATGTGGATCAGACAATTCTCAAATGTGAAGGATCTAAAAAGAAGTAGACCTTTGATGAAAGGTGAGGTTGCACTACATGTTGCTAATAGACCAAGAGTTGTTGCCACTACAGTTTCAACCTATGGGTTATCTCTACTGAGTGGGCTTATAATATGGTTGGAGAACCACCATTATGTACCTCCCATTAAGAAGAACATTATATTTGTATTTTGTCTGGACAAGAATTGATTTAATTTTTTTATAAATAATGGTCAGTGTTCTATTAGTAATGATAGTATCTTTTATGCAAGTGCCCCAATGCAATATGGTATACACTTGATAGATCTAGAGACCATGATATATAACATAAATACCAAAAAGCTAAAACTCAATAACTCAAAGGAAACATATACCTTTGGCATTGTCGTCTAGGGAACAGAAATGAGAAACGCATCTCCATACTCCATAAAGATGGTTATCAAGACTCTTTTGATTTCAAATAAATAGACACATGTGAGTCTTGTTTTTTGGGAAAGATGATGAAGACTCCCTTCACCGGTAATAGTGAGAGGCAAGTGATCTATTAGAACTGATATATACTAATGTGTGTGGCCCTTGTAGAACAAATGTTAGAGGTGGTTATCAATACTTCATTACCTTTACTAATGACTTTAGTAGGTATGCTTATGTTTACATGATGAAACATAAGGAAGAAACCCTTGAAAACCTCAAGGATTTCATGGAACCAACTTGGTAAAAGCATTAAGGTACTTTATTCTGATCGAGTTGGATAATACATAAGCTAATAGTTTGAGGACCTTCTGAGAGACTGTGGTATCGTATCACAATGAATTCCACCTAGAACACCACATCACAATGGTGTATTAGAAAAACGGAATCACACATTATTAGATATGGTGTGATCAAATGATGGGCTTTGTTAATCTTCAGACTTCCTTCTGGGGTTATTCTCTTGAAATCAAAATGTTTACTCTTACCCACATACTATCTATATCGGTTCAAAAGAGACCATATGAGATGTGGACTGGGAGCGTTGCAAAATGTCATGTATGAGGATTTGGGGGTGTGATGCTTATGTGAGGAAAATGTTTCCTAAAAAGCTTGTCCCTAGATCAAATAAATGTTTTTTTTATATCCCAAAGAAACCAAGGGTAACTACTTGTATAACACTTCTGAAAACAAAGTGTTTGTTGCAAGGGATGTCACATTCCTAGTAAAGGAACTTATTTCCATACGAATAAATGGGAGGAAAGTAGAGATCGAAGAGGTTTGAAACCAACAAGAAAACATTGAACCTTCAAAGATGTAGGAGGGACAAGGAGTCTCACATATTATTCTGGAATCTCAAGTCCCTCATCTAGCACAAGAACCTCATAGATATAGCATAACACACCTTTAGCCTAAAATATTTGGTTATGTTGTGACTCAAAAAGGTGTAGAGTTGGTCATATATGATGAGATAATGACATACCTAGAGGCTACTGAGGGAGTAGAGTCTGAGAAATGGCTTGAGGCCATGAGATTTGAGATGGAATCCATGTACACAAATAAGATGTGGACCTTGGTGGATCCACCTGAAGTGATAAAACCCATAGGGTGCAGGTGGGTCTTCAAGAAGAAGACCGACATGGATGGTAATGTACAAACCTATAAGGGAAGATTGGTTGCAAAAGGTTTCAAACAAGTGACGAGTGTTGACTATGATGAAACTTTTTCACTAGATGCAATGGTTAACTCCAAAAGAATCATGATTTCCATTCCAGGTTATTATAAGTATGGGATTTGGTAGATGGATGTTAAAACCACTTTCTTTAATGGGAGTCTTTTTGAGGATGTGTACATGACACAAAATGAAGGTTTTATAAATCCAAAGGAAGCCAATAAAGTATGTAAGATACAAAGGTCAACCCATGGATTGAAGCAAGCATCTGGGAGATAGAATCTTCATTTTAATGAGACTTTCCAAGAGTTTGCGTTTAGTCAAAATGAAGATTAACCTTATGTATATAAGAAGGTTAGTGGGACCATAATTGTATTCCTCATATGATATGTAGATGATATACTAATGATGGGGAATGACATCCCTACTTTGTAAATGGTAACACACTGACTGGGAAGTACCTTCTCTACGAAAGATTTAGGTGAAGCATCCTATATCTTAGGAATAAAGATATATTGAGATAGATCTTGAAGGATTCTTGGCCTAATCTAGAGTACATACATTAACAAAGGGTTGAAGCGGTTCAATGTGCATGACTCCAAGAGAGATAATTCTCCCATGTTATGTGGAATAAGTCTCTCTAAAGCCCAGTGTTCCCGTTCTTGTGAAGAACCAGAATGCATGAGTAAGATTCCATATTCATATTCAATTCGATCTATCATGTATGCAATGTTATATGATGAATGTATATTCATCAAGAAATTCAATTATCACTTCGGGACCAATTCAACTCTATACAAACTATTTCACTCAATATGAATCATAATGTGCAAAACTACTTAGTTGATTCGATTATCAAGGTTTTAACTAAATATTGTTCATTTAATGCATGTTTTGATAAAGCTGAACTAGTAGTCAAGGTCCACCTTCATCTCTGGCTCCGATCAAGAAATCTAACCAAACAATTCCACCCATACGGTCTCAAGACCGTTTGAGTCCATGCGGTCTCAAGACCGTTTGAGCCCATGCAGTCTCAAGACTGTTTGAGCCCATGCAGTCACAAGACCGTTTAATGCAGCTACCGAGCCGAGACCATTTGGCGGCGATTTGCGTCCCATGACCATTCAGACTTTCCTTGCCTCGACGCCGCCTAGCACCGCTTCCATCATCATCTTCTCCGGTGAACTCACAGCATGCGTCGTCCGCACCCACACTACCTGTAATCCCCTCTATTTCCCACCCACACCACTAGCCGCTTCCAGTAAGCAACAACACCACCGCCGTCGCTCACTCCTACACGATCTCAGACAAAGACCAGTCGTACATGACCGTATGGACAGGAGCAACAGCCTGGTTGGATGCCGAGGTGAAGAACGATAGGCCAGGACCACGAAAATCGAGCAGCGTCGAGAACGTATGGAGGCTGACTGGAAAACCGTTTGGAAAAGATAACATCCAAGACCGTTTGTCGGTGTCGGGTTCTCCAAGACCGAATGAAGTAAAGCTACCAAAACCGTTTGCTTCTCAATACTGTCAAGACCGTTTGGTTATTTACACTCAAAGACCGAATGCATGCGAAGACCGTATGATGGTGGGCACCTCGAAACCGTTTGCTCATTTGCATGTAAACCGAATGAGAAATGCAAACCGAATGGAGGAAGCAATGAAGAACGTGTGAGCAGCCAACATCAAAACTAATGGATACGATGCACATGCTTGCAAGAACCAAACTGTTTTCTTGAGCGGCATGCAAATAAAGACCGTTTATGTACAAACCGTTTGATAAGCAAAGACCGTTTGCTCAATTGCCAAATACGCAAGACCGAACGGGCATGAGAAATCCATTAGTCGTTGGAGTATCAAGATCGTTTGCTTTGAATACATGCCAAACCGAATGAGCATCTCGTATGCTGATCGCAAACCGTTTGAGAAAATGTCACACATGCATGCAATATCGTGTGAATGGCTGAGGCAAAGACCAAATAAATTATTAAATCAATTTGTTCAGCTGCATGAAGGCCGTGAACCTATAGCTTTGGATGAGTCAAGATCGTTAGCTAAATACGCAGCAGCAAATTATTTGACATTGCTGATTGCATGAAGACCGGATGGAAAAGATCATGCAGACCATATTAAAAAGTATATGTCGAGATCGTTTGGAGCTGTTAGCTGCCAAATAGAATGGAAAAATCCGTACGTGCGAGATCATTTGGATTGCTGGGCTATAGACCGAATGTTGCTGTGAAAGCCCGAATGGATGGCAATTTCCAAACCGTTTGCTGCATGCAAACCGCATGAGCTATAAACCGCATGGCCAATGGCTTGAAGACTGCATGAGCCGCAAGACCGCATGGCCACTTGTCAATCCAAGACCGCATGGCCAATGGCTTGAAAACTGCATGAGCAACGTATTTACCAAGGTCGTTTAGTGTTGTTGTATGAAACTGTTTGGAACATATCTCTTACCAAAACTGTTTGGACTCACACGAAAAGCATGAGGGACAGATCTGTGTCTATAAATAGGACCACAAGGGTCCTCATTTGAGGCATCGGATTCGGATGCTACCAGGATGCCCGAACACAGTTCCGATCCAAATCCAGTCCAGTTTACGCCAGTTCCATTTCACCTACTGCCCGTACTACAACCAAGGGGGCTGAGGAGAGAAGGAAGATAGAGCGAGGGAGACTGTCTGGTCTATCTTGGAAACTCCCGTTCGCATCCAGATCTTGCTCCGACACGACGTAGGAGGACATATCTTCTTCATCGAACTGTGACTACCTTCTACACCGAGTTCATGGTGGATTTCTCTCTCTTTCTCATTCTTCTTGTTTCTCGCATCATAAGCGAGTAGTACCTTTTCGCTGGGGTGTGGGGACTAACCCCGCTGCCCATGCAAATCATGTTCTTTTGTTAAACTCTCCATGGCAATGTATATAACTTCTCATTTCGTTGTTAGTTGGTATGTTTGTAGTTGATTATCTACTTGATTTCATCTTGTTCTTCCCTATATTGTGAAATCTTCTATATGTGGGACAGAATGTCGGTTTACAAGGTTTGACTCTTTGACGAGAAATTCTGATAAGATTCCTTGAGGTCGTAAGTATATGATCTGTTAGGGGACGAAACATCTAGCCTACGGTGACACTTCTGTGGTCTAAACATCCCTCAGGGAGGACCACAACCTTAGTTGGATTTTGTTTCATCTTTGTTTATCGTCGATGTTAGTTTGTAGATCTATCACCTGCTTGCTTATCGATTAACGCGGTTGACTCCCAAACTAGAAATAGAATGGGATTTCTTAGGAGCTGTAAGTAAGTGATCTGGGTGGTGACGAGACATCTGATGCCTAAGGTGATGCTTACGTGAACCTAACGCCCTAACAAGGGGTTCTACAACAGCTCTATTTGGATTGATTTATCTTGCTTGGTTTGTTTGTGATTGAATGTGCTTGTGCGTGTAGCGGTGGTGAAACCCGGTACCATCCCAGTGATTCCATATCATTGATCTAAACCCAACTTTAATTCATCTTTTACGTTCTTGCAATTAGTTTAAGTAACCTCAAATCAACCAATCGTTCTAAATATTAGTTTTACTTGGACTAGATTTGACTGACAAGGATTCTTAAAAAGGTTGTCCTTTGGGTTCGATCCTTAACTATACTGCGATAAGACTCATCCGCTTGCGGGTGGTATTATTGCACTTTGGTTTTGGTAAAAGCTCGGAGATTTCAACCCCGAGTGAGTTTGTTAGTGCGTTCAAAAATACCACGTCATTATACAATCATCCTGATGTCTCATATGCCTTTAGCATGGTGAGAAAATATTAGTCAGAGTATGGTGGTTACTGGAATGCCGTAAAGAACATCCTTAAGTACTTGAGAAGAACTAGGATAAGTTTCTTATTTATGGAAGTGAGGAAGAGTTGGGTGTAAGAGGTTATACCGATGCAAGATTCCAAACTGAAAAAGATGATTATCAACCACAGTCATGATTTGTGTTTTACCTCGACAACATAGTTGTGAGTTGGAAGAGTTCCAAGCAAGATACAACTGCTTATTTTACAATAGATGTTGAGTATATTGATGCATCCAATGCAAAAAAGGAAGATGTATGGATCAAGAAGTTCATCAGTGAACTTGGGGTGGTTCCAAGCATTAGTGACGTAATAAAGTTGTATCGTGGAAACAATGGAGCTATTATACAAGCTAAGGAACCCAGCTTGCATCAGCATTCCAGGCACATACTATAGTGGTTTCATCTCATATGAGAGATCATACAACAAGAAGATGTTAAGATATGTAGAATATTGAATAAAGGCAATGTTGTTGACCCAATGATAGAAGCACTTTCATAATAGAAGCATGATGGACATGTTAGATCACTTGGAATAAGATTGAAGAGTGATCGACTCTAAGTAAAAGTGGGAGATTGTTGGTATGTATGCCCATAGAGGTAATCATGTGATGATTGTAATGTGCCATGATGTAATTGACTTGAAAATAATAAATTGCAATTCTATTTATTATATTATATTCAATTTTCTGATAATTATGCAACATAATAAATGTCTAAATAATCATGTTACTCAATGACATATGTCTTCAGGCTTAGAAATAGAACAATATGATCATATGTATGATAAGAGTACGTACGTTCTTATTATCTCCCTAGTTGGATGTTACCATGGAATCAAAATAGACAATTTATTACACAAGACTAAAGTGTATTTTTGTTGATGACAAAATCTCATTATTCATGATATGTGATATCAAACCAAACACAGGTACTTGTTAGAGAATAGTGTACCAGATAGACCCACCTTGAGAGTGATACATGGAACCAGTCAGAATCAACTCTCACAGTGATAGTGGTGGTTGTGGTTCTTAGATGTGAAGACACTACACTCATCACATGTTGTTCTATGTATTTTGACACCATCCAACATGATTGACTGTGAGTGATGTAGATGGGATTTGTCCCTCCTTTTGAAGATTGATATCATGGATGCTTGATAAGCGAGACTAAGAAATTCATGTCCATGCTCATGTAAGTCAATATGAGATATTGAGCTCACATGTGTCTCAATAGTCTACTTTAGTTCAAGAAACATGCATTGAATATTGAAGAGGATGATGATTTTGTTCCTCTAGTTTAATCCAGATATCATAGAAAAAGGAATTATACGATCGCTATAACATTGATCACTGATTGTTGGTTGAAATTTATCTCCAACTTTCCAATTACTTGGGTAGCAATGATGTGTTTCTAGATACTGCTCATTGCTTATGCTGTCATAAATTGGTTATGTACAATCACTACCAACAAAACTTGGTACCTATTGGGTCACACACATAGGATGCACCTGAAAAAGGAATTTACTCATGAATATGGTATAACTTGATTACTAAAGTGTTTAGGTATTCAATTTACAGAACATTTGTTGTACATTGAATGAATTGGAATTTGAATCACCCAATTCATAAATGAACCACCAGGTTTATAATATGAAACACTTAGTTCAAAAGTGACCTGACCATTTCAAAATTTGAATCCATCATTTCAGTTGTTAAATGACAGGTTGAGCTATCTATAGGAATGGATCAAGGATTGATGTTGACATCATGTTGTGCATTATTTGTCAAATTGAAAGCCAACATGTATGCAAATAGGAAATATAGTGAACCAATCGATTCATATGTTGAATCGAATAATTCACATGTGAACCAACCGGTTTAAGCATTGAACTGACTGATTCGCATACGAACTGATTGGTTCAAAGGTGAACTGACCGACTCGTGATTCACAATAGCTAGAAATTTGTGAATATCTAGCTCTTCGACACCAGTTGATCTAGAAACCTTGACCCTCACCCTCTTATAAATAGAGGGGTATTCAAGGCTTTCAAGAGACCCAATAATAAGCTCTAAAATTGTTGTCGTCTCATAGTTTTTGTCATTTGAGAGCATGAGAAACTCTTATCCATAAAAGGGAGAGACAACAAGGGAGAGAAAGTCAACACTAGCACATTTACATTTGAAGGGACAACTCCTTGTTAGCTTTTGTAGCACAACTAGAGTTTTTGGTGGTCCACGTGGACTGCATAGAAGGGTGGAGGTTGTGGTTTGCATGCTAGGAGGACGAAAACCACCGCAGTCTGTGGTGTTGCAGCAGGAGTCTATCATTTCCAATTGTCCATGTGCATCTTGTAAAGAGTGCATATTACCAAGAAAGTGTAGTCATTGGACTTTCTCAAGGACTAGGTATAACTCGTGTTACCCTATTTCCTAGATACACCAATGCTGACGCAATCTTCTAGTAAAGGACTTGGAATAAAAATTTTGTTTCCACTCCCTTCTCTACGGGCCCTATTCCCTAACAGATTCATCACTTCATCTTCATCATGAAACCATCAAGGGCCATCCTTGTTGGTGTGGGATTATGATCTTCTCCTCCTCTCCACCTATGGAAACTGGTAATGTCGATACATCATTCTATTATAGTTGCAAGAACTAAATTTGTAGAGAGAATGTAGAGAGAGATGCATGGAATGCAAGCCATATACATGTTATATTAACAGATTCAGTCAATATGTATGAACTACATATTTTAAATAACAAGGATTCACAAAGGAACCTAATTTCCACATGTTCATCCACCAAGAAAAATGATTTTAAGGGTGTCACATTTAACTTGCATAATATACATGTATCATATCATATATGATACTTGGCAATTAACATAAATATAAATGGAAAATTATTTGATATATAGTTAAAAACCCATATCAGTTTTAAAGACATATGATATTGTTTCTTATGCGAATGTACTATTTTGAGGGAAGTGGTGTAGTGGAAAAAATACTATTTTCCCAACAAAACATACAAAAAATATGATGTAGCCATAAAACATTGGTATATTGAAGACATAGAAGGGATATAGAATATTCCTTGGCACATACTAATTCCAGCAACTAGACACATCTTATTTTGGTGATGAAGTCACACACACTAGTTGTTATGGCCTTGTCATTGAAGAAACACCTTGGCTCCTCCTTCAAAAAGTTGCTTATTCTCAAGCCTCCAACCAAGTGCCTCAACCTCAATATCATTGATGCAGATGCAAGAACTCTTAGTGAAACACCTTGCTCACCAAGGGGAACCAGAACTCAGAGTAATTGACATGCTAGAGCCACTCACTGTTTTATCCTTCTATTTGGTTTTTCGTCCTTAAGGTGAGTTATTCTCTCTTAAAGAGGAATAACTCTCATACAACTTCTCACAATGTGTCTTTCCCTTTGGACATCCACCTCTTTATATAGGAGACTCATGTGATTGGATTTTCCAAAGAAACACTCTTATACCTAAAAACAACTCACAATTAGAACCAAACTTGTAAAACTTGACCATACTTCCTTGTCAGTTGGTTCATTAATGATTCAGATGCTGAGTCGACCGACTAGACCATCTAGTCACCAATTTTGTTTGGTCAGCATGCCCAATCCAATTTGAATTATTCAATTCAATTCCAAATACATTTATTCTTTTTTATTCTTATTTATTTGTAATTTCATTTACTTACCTACCCAGACTATCAATTCAGTCAATTGGGTTCTTTACCTATTGGTGATCCATCAACAAATTGACACTCAATCGTCTAGTGACCCAAACCATATAGTCATACTACTGGATTTTCTAGACACCCAATTGGGTGTGAATCATTATGTACATAATTTAGAATCATTCTAATCATATGTGTGATTGCAAATTTTAATTCCTTTAAGTATCCTCATTCATACAATGTGGTAGGTTCCTTACTATATTGGTATCAATGTTCGAGCCTCACAAACAAACATTAGTGACTAGAAACACATCATTACTCCCCATGTAATTGGAATAAGCTAAAAACAACTTGAGTATGAAAAAGTGACAAATGTTGTATGATTGTATAATCCATTTGTCATAGATATCCTGATTGAAATGGAAGCATGGATTTGTCATCCTCTTGATACTCTATCTATGTTTCTTGAACTAGAATAGACTATTCAAATTGTGTGAGCCCAACTTCATACATGGTTGTGCATTCCATAGTCTCACTTATCAAGTATTTAGGATAACACTCTAATAGAGTGAAAAATTGCATCTACATCACTCAAAATAATCACAAGTGTCACACTCCACCCAATCACTACATGTATGGCATACCTTATGTAGAGTCACATTGGTTGTTGTTAAATTTCACAAAACAAAACTCGATCATTCTATTGACTTCATGTTTAAGGATCACAATGGCCAGTATCACATTAAGATATGACTATGACTATTATGAAATGGTTGTCTTGTGTCATTCTGAACGTGGTCCAGTTTAGCACAACTTGTACTCTAACAAGTGTACATATAATTGAATTGATATTCAATATCATTATTCTGGACACATTGTCATCATTCATCATTCACATGAGTCTAATCTATTGTTTTTATACTATTATAAATATTCACAACAATATATGAATGAAGACATAACAAGAATGAATACTCTTAAACACACATATAATCTCATGTTTAGGTCCCCAACCCAAACCATATGTCATGGAGTAAAAACCTTATTAGGACATTGCTACATTTACTCATTACCCCAATACTAAAACACATGTAATAAGTGGAATTGACTTTATTTATAATCAAAACATATATAATGTATCCCTAGTACAATCATCACATGATGTTTCTAATATAAAATAACTAAGAATTGAAATGTTTTGCTTTTTATTAGATTTAGAAAAAAAATAAGTGGGCATTCCAAGTCATACTCAATGTGTGTATAATGGGTTAAAATATTATGTTTTTGTTTTTTAGGATAATGTAGAAATCCAATGAAAATATTCACAAAACTATTGAATGGCAAAATTTAGCATTTGAAGATTGAGATAAGGCATTGGATTACATATGGGAAAGGTGTAAGGGTACCCTATGCGCCTAAACTCAGTATTTCCAACCTTGGTAGTTAAAAAGGAGATATTTTGTGTTGTAAGCTTAGATTAAATGAAAAGAAAGATATAAAATATACATGAATTTTAGTACCTTAACAGAAAGTTTTTGTAGCAATAATATGTAAGATATCATCAATGTGGGGTGCTCAAATCATTGAACCAAAATGGGAGTGGTAAAATAGGTGGAAGGAAAAAGGTCAACATTGTGTCTGAACATGATCTACCTTGCTTATACATCATATGAAATGAAGTAGGATTGTTGTCATTCATTATTCACCAAAGGAAAAAAGCTAAGATCTCTAGGGATCAAAGAAATTTATACTTAGGGTTTGTGTGATAACCTAGATTTTTTAGTTTTAATAACTAATACCACAATTGAGAGACTTGCATTCTATGTAAGATGTCAAATACCAAATGAGGAATTGGTAATGCAATCATGGATTTCCTTCACCCAAATTAGGTGATTTGAGATATGATAGAGGACTATGATGCCTAATTGAATTAAATTAGTTATGAATACCCTTACTAATTGTTTAAGTCCTCATGAGACCAATCATTCATTTAGTGATCCAGTGAGTAGTGAACTAATTTCTTTTGAAGAATCATATACATATGAACCCATGTTGAAGTTTTGGAGTCAACTTTGATTAAATGGCATATCATTTTCACATAATGTAAAACCCTAAGTGTCACATGAAGGTGAACTTTAGGTATTAATGTTCTTAGTCAATAACCATGTGTAACCTTCGAATTTCATTCCCAAACTTATGCCACAGCTACATCATGACATTATAAAGTTGCTCCTAAATTTTCATTGCAATTGGATTATCCAATTGAGAGATATAAGCAAATTAATTCAATGTACATAATGCCCTTTTAACCCTAAATGGATCCTGACCAGAACCCGGATCCGATGGGAGGGACGACTGAGTCATCCTCCTCACCCGCTTCCCATGGATGCACAGCCAGACTGTTGTGCCTATTCTCAAACTCACACCTCTCACTCTATCTTGCTCAAACCTCGTCAAAGTTGGTTCCTCAGATCCGGCTTGACCTCCTCTTTCCAACAAGCCCCAAAAATATCCCTAACAAACAGGGATTAGAAAACGCCCTAATGGCGGCGCCATGGACCCATCGGCCGCATTAGGGGAGGCAATGCTCGACCTCATGGTGCCTATTTAAGGATCTCAGTAGCTCTGCGACCCTTCTTTTAGCTAAAAAGAGCCCTCAATTTGTAACATACTGAATCTCAGGGTCTTCCCTGCAATTTACCCACTTTTGGGCTTTTCTTGTCCTTATACTCCATTTGGACCTTTTCTATAAATTTCACATCCTTTTGGATCATTCTTGGACTCCTTGTGCATTTTGAGCACAATCTGAGGTTGAAATTACTATTTACCCTCATTTATGTAAATGAGGGGGTGTTTGCACAAATAACCCACATTAGGAGATAATTTAGGGTTAATTATGTAATTTGGTCTTTAATGGGATAATATAGTAGATTATATTTATTTGGAGCTTTTTGGATAAATATATTATTAATAATGTGTATTTGAGTTCATATATGGGGATATTAACCTTTATTGTTTCTCTCTCCTCGAAATATGATTTTAATTCATATTAATATGTTATTTTGTTGAGAAATGATTATTTGTCTCCTAATGTGTTTTATATCTCGAGATTACTCACATGTTTCTCATTAATAGGCTTTTTCATATAATTCCTTGATTTTAATATATTATTATACTCCTTTATGAGCTATATATTTATTAATGGCCATATTATGCATTAAACGAGAAAGTGATTGCATAGCATTGTCATACTCGTCATTATGATCCTATGGTTCAATTTTGGTGTTATTTGGAGTTGATTTGACCCCTCAAATTGATTTTATAAACTTTTAATATGGTGTGAATATAGTTATTGCATTGATTTCATTTATTTCTTTGTAACGCTAAAGTCGCGGTTCATTTTCCTATCACGCGGCTTGAGCGGTGCCTCTGGACCGTCGATCTGCGATCCGATGGATGACCCTTTGTCTTTAACCTCCAGCTGGCCACCCGTTTCACAGCGGATCGGCGCCCGATCTCCTTCTCTTTCATTTTTCAACCTTTTCACACGATTTCTTGTCCGTTGGCTTCGTCTTGACAATCCGGTTTGATTGAGAAACCACTCATCGTCTCTATCGCTCTGTACACGAAACGCCCAAAGTCGGCAACCTCCTCCTCTCCACCATGGAATAGCAGAGACAGCCACGGCATCCCCTACGCCTATATAAAGCTGTAGATATGACCCTCGGGCTTCGAGCTTTCCTCCTCTACCCTCAATTTCTTCCCAACCTTCCCCGAGGATCCCTACCTACTCGTTCTACCTCCCCCAGCGATGGCGAGCAGTATCTTGAAGCTCCGATCGCCTCGGTCAAATCATGGGCTGGGTAACCATCCTTAGCCTCTTTCCTTTCTTTTCGCTTCATCAGTTTTGCTCGCAGAGCCCCCTACCATCGGGTCCTATAACCTGGTTCTGAGTTCCGCCGCCGCCATCTATTTTTGGGCTTCCCGTGCTCCTTCTCTCACGGCGCCACCTGCTTTGACCTCGCCTTGGATCCGCGAAGCTAATCCCGATCTCCGTTGCTTTCTTGTTTGCTTTTTCGTGGTGGTTTGCACTGATTTCCTTTCCCCTTTTTCCTCCTGTCCTCGGCGGCCTTTGGCCATTTCCGCACCCAGCTTCCCTTTGCGTGTTGCTCCTTCAACATCGCCAGGGTCTGGCGAAGGTGATGTAACTGTTTCCCAGGCTCGAGCATCTCTGGAGCTCAGAGTTGGCTTCCACCTCCGTCTCCCTAGTTCTGCTCGCGGCCATGGCTGCGAGGGGGAACAATCCAGGTCGTCAAATGACCCTGGAGTCCCTCGCTGTTTCAATCGTTAGCTTTAGATCACAGAGGCAATCTCGTAATTACACCCTGAGCTTGGTTCTCTCCTGCAAACGATCGATGGTTACATATGACCGTTCTGCCCTGGTTAGCTATCTCATGTGATGTTGTCGGGTAAGAGTAGTTTGGTCATTTGACTATTTGCTCATCGCCTTTGACCTCTATCAGCGAGAGTGGACCTGCGGATGTGGCCAATTGTGATTGGTCCGCGTCAGCATGGGCCCGGCCTCAGTGGCCCAATCGTCTCTTTGTTTTGCCTATGTGGCATTTCCCTGAATTGTGATTGGCTGGAATGATTTAATTCATAATAAATTATTCCCATGTCAGAAAAATTCGAATAAATAGTCAATGGAAAGGATTTTTAACTAAGAATCTGATTTTATGATTTTTAAGACCTGATTCTCAAGGGTTTTCCGAAGTTTGCTTTGTTTGGCATTTTTAGTATGTTAAATGTTTTAAAATACATAATTAATTCATTTTAACTCTGTTTTGTAAAATAAAATATGTTTTCTTATTCATGAGAATATGACCAATCGTTTGGGCTTGGTTTTACACCTTAATTCGTGGTTTTGTAAAATTAGGGTTTTTCCTATGATTTATGTTTTTACATATATTAATACATGTGTAATTATGTAACTAGGATATATGGATGGATTGCAATCTGTTTGGTGGATATGATGGTAATGTATTTAATCTAAGGTATGTGCCCCTATTTGAGTATTTGCACCCTATTGTGTATGTGATTCCTACGTATGTGAAACCTATTTTGTATGTGAACCCTATGTATGTGATCCCTATTTTAGTATGTGAATCTTATTTATGTATGTGCCCCTATTTGAGTATTTGCACCCTATTGTGTATGTGATTCCTATGTATGTGAGACCTATTTCAGTATGGGATGCCTATTTTTAGTATGTGGAATCTATGTGGTTGAGTATTGTACAAACAATCCTAATCTCTCAATTGGGTCTTTTCCAACCCCACTATCATTATTGTGCTAGCCTGATGATCCCTCTAATTGCATTTATTGGCTCTTTACTTATTTTATGCTTCTAATGCCATTGTGGCTCATTCTTTAGAACATGTGAATCATGCTACTACATATGTTGCCTCCTTTACATGGAAATGTTGTAATCTTGTTATTGCCTAAGTTGGCTCATCCTTTTGAAATATTTGGAACATTTTATAATGTTGATGCTTGTTGACTCTTTTAATTCTTGGAACTCTTGGATATGGTTGTGGCCTATGATGGCCTATTTGTTTATGCTTGGGTTTTATTCCCAATGCTATGATGTTATTTTGTTCTACTTTTCACTCTACTGCCAAGTGAATATTATGCATGATATAGTTATTGGCCAATTGACAATGTAGTGTACATGAGTACAAACTACCCACAGGGCACTGGGGTTTTAGTCCCCCTGCCATTTTATATATTAGGCACTGGGGTTTTATTCCCCCTGCCACTTTTTAGGCACTGGGGTTTTAGTCCCCCTGCCATTGGTGAGGTCCGATAGGTGCCTCACCCTACATTGAGAGGATGTTGAGTCATAATTTATATTCATGCAAATGTGATAATTGTTGATATTTAAATGTGGCAGTTTCTCTCTCTCGTATTCATATATTTGCCTCATTTCTTTTGAAATCTCTTATTGTAGAGAATCCTTTATATTGCAAAGCTTTATATTATTATTTGTCCTATTCCTTTTGATTAACACATACCTTGTTTTTATCTCTCTCTTGTAGGATGACCCCAACCATCCAGGTTAGGATCAGAGTGCGCATGGAGGCTTGGTGAACCTAAGGCTAAGGATAGGAGAAGGAGAAAAGGAACACATAGTATATGATCATAGTTGCTTTTATGTTATATAGTTGTTTGGTTTGGAGACAATTTTGTATCAGTCTAAGTTTTCCTCTACCTAGATCCTATGCTTGTATAAAGTTGTACTCCCATTTGGGAAATTTTATAATGTACTCTTTATACATTTTGAATAAAGTCAAGTTTTATTTCTTCCGCTGCCACACATTTGGTGTTTTTTTTTATCACGTTTAATAGTAGAGACTTGGTCTTTACAACATGGTATCAGAGCATCAAGGTAGTCGGATTCTTGACTAATTCAAATTGTCTCCTAGTTAGAACCCTTATCTCATCTAGTTTCCCTTTAGCAAGTTTTTCACCTTAGAGTTAACCTATGAAGAATGTTTGATTTAGGATCATAATAATTTCATATTAGCAATAAAATTTGTCAACTTTTTGGTGAAATGTCTATTGAGTAACTATTAGAGGAAGAAGTTGAAGTGATGGTGTCTAGAAAGGGTCAGAGCTTAGGGGCTGGCAATATTTTCCTCCGCCCCACTAGCTTGGTAACGAGGACTCCTGAGCTCATATGACCTGGCCTGGCCTGATCTGAAATAGACAGCTCGAAATAGTCTACCTTTAGACATATTACCTTATTGTTGAGTAACCTTTATAACTCTTATATAATGATTTGATTTCTTTTCTCAAACAAAAATCATCTTGTAATCCCTAAGTATCTTGTATGAGCCTTAGATTTCCATGTTTAGGGCTTTGTGTACCCTATGCCCTAGGCTATACCTTGAGTTGGAAGGAAGAGTTTAGGAAGACTTTCATGTTGGATTTTATACCCTTAAAGTAGTTTGACTTAGTCAACCCTTTGAGTGGGAAAGGTAGTGTTAGTACCTTGATAGGTTTTGGAGTTGCTAATTTCGAGGACGAAATCCTCTTTAGGGGGTTGGAGTCCCTCAATGCCTTGAAATCAAGAAACCATAACTCCTTAGACATGGGTTTAGTGAGAGTTGAACAAACCTTATATGATTGTAATTCATCTTGTTTGCTTATGAACAAATGGATAAGTCACATAATCCTTATGCTTGAACCTTAATATACTCTTGATGCACATAATCATTAATTATTCATATGTGAATACATATAGTTTTGATTAAGTCACCCTAATGGTAAAATGTGTGTGGTAAAATACACCCTACGGATGCCTTGATAGGTAATGGTCATATTGACCTAAACCCTAAGATGTATTCATCTAGCCTTAACAAGGTATATATACCCTTCATGCCTTTATTGATACTCTAGTGACATTAGGTGTCATCACATGATATACCTTAACGCATGTAAATGGATTATAATCACTTAATCATATTTGTGACCTAATTATCAACACATGTTAGGCATATCACCTTGTTCACTAAAATACATCTCATTGATCATCTTATTGGTTTATGAATCAAATCAGTAACATGATGCTGAGTAATTTGATTCATATAATGTGATGTTAATTCATAGTAATTAGTGTTATAAGAGAAAATGATTAATGATGTCATGGATATGAGTATGTTAGATGTTGTGATAAGCCATACACCCTTAGACATGTGATTAGATTAATAATTTGTTGGATAAAATTATATGTGATAATCCCACATGATGTAGTTATTGGATAGTAATATTGAGTTATTTAGGTTTGTGACCTAATGCATCTAATTATGTTGTAATGGCCTTGTAATCCCTAATTGTTCTTAAAACCCTTAATGAGGGAGATACCCATGTTATAATATTGAGATATAATTGTTTTGAATAAAATGTGGCACAAGTATTGGTATAATAGGTATGCTGCCTTTTTATGTTAGAGTTTGTGCTAATTAGGCAAAGATGCTAATTATGTTGAGTTTGATATAATGATATAGGTTTGGTGGAAACCTTAGTAACACCTGACTTGTGTAGATTTGGTGTTGTACCCTAGATTAAGGGTTATAACCTAGTGTTTATGGTTGGGATGTTGCACACACACCCTCTCTTCTCTCTTGTTGTGATTTCGGGGACGAAATCCACTTTAAGGGGTGGTGTGCTGTAACATACTGAATCTCAGGGTCTTCCCTACAATTTACCCACTTTTGGGCTTTTCTTGTCCTTATACTCCATTTGGACCTTTTCTATAAATTTCACATCCTTTTGGATCATTCTTGGACTCCTTGTGCATTTTGAGCACAATCTGAGGTTGAAATTACTATTTACCCTCATTTATGTAAATGAGGGGGTGTTTGCACAAATAACCCACATTAGGAGATAAGTTAGGGTTAATTATGTAATTTGGTCTTTAATGGGATAATATAGTAGATTATATTTATTTGGAGCTTTTTGGATAAATATATTATTAATAATGTGTATTTGAGTTCATATATGGGGATATTAACCTTTATTGTTTCTCTCTCCTCGAAATATGATTTTAATTCATATCAATATGTTATTTTGTTGAGAAATGATTATTTGTATCCTAATGTGTTTTATATCTCGAGATTACTCACATGTTTCTCATTAATAGGCTTTTTCATATAATTCCTTGATTTTAATATATTATTATACTCCTTTATGAGCTATATATTTATTAATGGCCATATTATGCATTAAACGAGACAGTGATTGCATAGTATTGTAATACTCGTCATTATGAGCCTATGGTTCAATTTTGGTGTTATTTGGAGTTGATTTGACCCCTCAAATTGATTTTATAAACTTTTAATATGGTGTGAATATAGTTATTGCATTGATTTCATTTATTTCTTTGTAACGCTAAAGTCGCGGTTCATTTTCCTATCACGCGGCTTGAGAGGTGCCTCTGGACCATCGATCTACGATCCGATGGATGACCCTTTGTCTTTAACCTCCAGCTGGCCGCCCGTTTCACAGCGGATCGGCGCCCGATCTCCTTCTCTCTCGTTTCTCAACCTTTTCGCACGATTTCTTGTCTGTTGGCTTCGTCTTGACGATCCGGTTCGATTGAGAAACCACTCATCGTCTCTATCGCTCTGTACACGAAACGCCCAAAGTCGGCAACCTCCTCCTCTCCACCATGGAATCGCAGAGACAGCCACGACATCCCCTACGCCTATATAAAGCTCTAGATATGACCCTCGGGCTTCGAGCTTTCCTCCTCTACCCTCAATTTCTTCCCAACCTTCCCCGAGGATCCCTACCTACTCGTTCTACCTCCCCCGGCGATGGCGAGCAGTATCTTGAAGCTCCGATCGCCTCGGTCAAATCATGGGCTGGGTAACCATCCTTAGCCTCTTTCCTTTCTTTTCGCTTCATCAGTTTTGCTCGCAGAGCCCCCTACCATCGGGTCCTATAACCTAGTTCTGAGTTTCGCCGCCGCCATATGTTTTTGGGCTTCCCGTGCTACTTCTCTCACGGCGCCACCTGCTTTGACCTCGCCTTGGATCCGTGAAGCTAATCCCGATCTCCGTTGCTTTCTTGTTCGCTTTTTCGTGGTGGTTTGCGCCGATTTCCTTTCCCCTGTTTCCTCCTGTCCTCGGCGGCCTTTGCCATTTCCGCACCCGGCTTCCCTTTGCGTGTTGCTCCTTCAACATCGCTAGGGTCTGGCGAAGGTGATGTAACTGTTTCCCAGGCTCGAGCATCTCTGGAGCTCAGAGTTGGCTTCCACCTCCGTCTCCCTGGTTCTGCTCGCGGCCATGGCTGCGAGGGGGAACAATCCAGGTCGTCAAATGACCCTGGAGTCCCTCGCTGTTTCAATCGTTAGCTTTAGATCACAGAGGCAATCTCGTAATTACACCCTGAGCTTGGTTCTCTCCTGCAAACGATCGATGGTTACATATGACCGTTCTGCCCTGGTTAGCTATCTCATGTGATGTTGTCGGGTAAGAGTAGTTTGGTCATTTGACTATTTGCTCATCGCCTTTGACCTCTATCAGCGAGAGTGGACCTGCTGATGTGGCCAATTGTGATTGGTCTGCGTCAGCATGGGCCCGGCCTCAGTGGCCCAATCGTCTCTTTGTTTTGCCTATGTGGCATTTCCCTGAATTGTGATTGGCTGGAATGATTTAATTCATAATAAATTATTCCCATGTCAGAAAAATTCGAATAAATAGTCAATGGAAAGGATTTTTAACTAAGAATCTGATTTTATGATTTTTAAGACCTGATTCTCAAGGGTTTTCCGAAGTTTGCTTTGTTTGGCATTTTTAGTATGTTAAATGTTTTAAAATACATAATTAATTCATTTTAACTCTGTTTTGTAAAATAAAATATGTTTTCTTATTCATGAGAATATGACCAATCGTTTGGGCTTGGTTTTGGACCTTAATTCGTGGTTTTGTAAAATTAGGGTTTTTCCTATGATTTATGTTTTACATATATTAATACATGTGTAATTATGTAACTAGGATATATGGATGGATTGCAATCTGTTTGGTGGATATGATGGTAATGTATTTAATCAAAGGTACGTGCCCCTATTTGAGTATTTGCACCCTATTGTGTATGTGATTCCTACGTATGTGAAACCTATTTTGTATGTGAACCCTATGTATGTGATCCCTATTTTAGTATGTGAATCTTATTTATGTATGTGCCCCTATTTGAGTATGTGCACCCTATTGTGTATGTGATTCCTATGTATGTGAGACCTATTTCAGTATGGGATGCCTATTTTTGGTATGTGGAATTTATGTGGTTGAGTATTGTACAAACAATCCTAATCTCTCAATTGGGTCTTTTCCAACCCCACTATCATTATTGTGCTAGCCTGATGATCCCTCTAATTGCATTTATTGGCTCTTTACTTATTTTATGCTTCTAATGCCATTGTGGCTCATTTTTTAGAACATGTGAATCATGCTACTACATATGTTGCCTCCTTTACATGGAAATGTTGTAATCTTGTTATTGCCTATGTTGGCTCATCCTTTTGAAATATTTGGAACATTTTATAATGTTGATGCTTGTTGACTCTTTTAATTCTTGGAACTCTTGGATATGGTTGTGGCCTATGATGGCCTATTTGTTTATGCTTGGGTTTTATTCCCAATGCTATGATGTTATTTTGTTCTACTTTTCACTCTACTGCCAAGTGAATATTATGCATGATATAGTTATTGGCCAATTGACAATGTAGTGTACATGAGTACAAACCACCCACAGGGCACTGGGGTTTTAGTCCCCGTACCGGGCACTGGGGTTTTAGTCCCCCTGCCATTTTATATATTAGGCACTGGGGTTTTATTCCCCCTGCCACTTTTTAGGCACTGGGGTTTTAGTCCCCCTGCCATTGGTGAGGTCCGATAGGTGCCTCACCCTACATTGAGAGGATGTTGAGTCATAATTTATATTCATGCAAATGTGATAATTGTTGATATTTAAATGTGGTTGTTTCTCTCTCTCGTATTCATATATTTGCCTCATTTCTTTTTAAATCTCTTATTGTAGAGAATCCTTTATATTGCAAAGCTTTATATTATTATTTGTCCTATTCCTTTTGATTAACACATACCTTGTTTTTATCTCTCTCTTGTTGGATGACCCCAACCATCCAGGTTAGGATCAGAGTGCGCATGGAGGCTTGGTGAACCTAAGGCTAAGGATAGGAGAAGGAGAAAAGGAACACATAGTATATGATCATAGTTGCTTTTATGTTATATAGTTGTTTGGTTTGGAGACAATTTTGTATTAGTCTATGTTTTCCTCTACCTAGATCCTATGCTTGTATAAAGTTGTACTCCCATTTGGGAAATTTTATAATGTACTCTTTATACATTTTGAATAAAGTCAAGTTTTATTTCTTCCGCTGCCACACATTTGGTGTTTTTGTTTATCACGTTTAATAGTAGAGACTTGGTCTTTACAACATGGTATCAGAGCATCAAGGTAGTCGGATTCTTGACTAATTCAAATTGTCTCCTAGTTAGAACCCTTATCTCATCTAGTTTCCCTTTAGCAAGTTTTTCACCTTAGAGTTAACCTATGAAGAATGTTTGATTTAGGATCATAATAATTTCATATTAGCAATAAAATTTGTCAACTTTTTGGTGAAATGTCTATTGAGTAACTATTAGAGCAATAAGTTGAAGTGATGGTGTCTAGAAAGGGTCAGAGCTTAGGGGCTGGCAATATTTTCCTCCACCCCACTAGCTTGGTAACGAGGACTCCTGAGCTCATATGACCTGGCCTGGCCTGATCTGAAATAGACAGCTCGAAATAGTCTACCTTTAGACATATTACCTTATTGTTGAGTAACCTTTATAACTCTTATATGATGATTTGATTTCTTTTCTCAAACAAAAATCATCTTGTAATCCCTAACTATCTTGTATGAGCCTTAGATTTCCATGTTTAGGGCTTTGTGTACCCTATGCCCTAGGCTATACCTTGAGTTGGAAGGAAGAGTTTAGGAAGACTTTCATGTTGGATTTTATACCCTTAAAGTAGTTTGACTTAGTCAACCCTTTGAGTGGGAAAGGTAGTGTTAGTACCTTAATAGGTTTTGGAGTTGCTGATTTCGAGGACGAAATCCTCTTTAGGGGGTTGGAGTCCCTCAATGCCTTGAAATCAAGAAACCATAACTCCTTAGACATGGGTTTAGTGAGAGTTGAACAAACCTTATATGATTGTAATTCATCTTGTTTGCTTATGAACAAATGGATAAGTCACATAATCCTTATGCTTGAACCTTAATATACTCTTGATGCACATAATCATTAATTATTCATATGTGAATACATATAGTTTTGATTAAGTCACCCTAATGGTAAAATGTGTGTGGTAAAATACACCCTACGGATGCCTTGATAGGTAATGGTCATATTGACCTAAACCCTAAGATGTATTCATCTAGCCTTAACAAGGTATATATACCCTTCATGCCTTTCTTGATACTCTAGTGACATTAGGTGTCATCACATGATATACCTTAACGCATGTAAATGGATTATAATCACTTAATCATATTTGTGACCTAATTATCAACACATGTTAGGAATATCACCTTGTTCACTAAAATACATCTCATTGATCATCTTATTGGTTTATGAATCAAATCAGTAACATGATGATGAGTAATTTGATTCATATAATGTGATGTTAATTCATAGTAATTAGTGTTATAAGAGAAAATGATTAATGATGTCATGGATATGAGTATGTTAGATGTTGTGATAAGCCATACACCCTTAGACTTGTGATTAGATTAATAATTTGTTGGATAAAATTATATGTGATAATCCCACATGATGTAGTTATTGGATAGTAATATTGAGTTATTTAGGTTTGTGACCTAATGCATCTAATTATGTTGTAAGGGCCTTGTAAACCCTAATTGTTCTTAAAACCCTTAATGAGGGAGATACCCATGTTATAATATTGAGATATAATTGTTTTGAATAAAATGTGGCACAAGTATTGGTATAATAGGTATGCTGCCTTTTTATGTTAGAGTTTGTGCTAATTAGGAAAAGATGCTAATTATGTTGAGTTTGATATAATGATATAGGTTTGGTGGAAACCTTAGTAACACCTGACTTGTGTAGATTTGGTGTTGTACCCTAGATTAAGGGTTATAACCTAGTGTTTATGGTTGGGATGTTGCACACCCACCCTCTCTTCTCTCTTGTTGTGATTTCGGGGACAAAATCCACTTTAAGGGGTGGTGTGCTGTAACATACTGAATCTCAGGGTCTTCCATGCAATTTACCCACTTTTGGGCTTTTCTTGTCCTTATACTCCATTTGGACCTTTTCTATAAATTTCACATCCTTTTGGATAATTCTTGGACTCCTTGTGCATTTTGAGCACAATCTGAGGTTGAAATTACTATTTACCCTCATTTATGTAAATGAGGGGGTGTTTGCACAAATAACCCACATTAGGAGATAAGTTAGGGTTAATTATGTAACTTGGTCTTTAATGGGATAATATAGTAGATTATATTTATTTGGAGCTTTTTGGATAAATATATTATTAATAATGTGTATTTGAGTTCATATATGGGGATATTAACCTTTATTGTTTCTCTCTCCTCGAAATATGATTTTAATTCATATTAATATGTTATTTTGTTGAGAAATGGTTATTTGTATCCTAATGTGTTTTATATCTCGAGATTACTCACATGTTTCTCATTAATAGGCTTTTTCATATAATTCCTTGATTTTAATATATTATTATACTCCTTTATGAGCTATATATTTATTAATGGACATATTATGCATTAAACGAGAAAGTGATTGCATAGCATTGTAATACTCGTCATTATGAGCCTATGGTTCAATTTTGGTGTTATTTGGAGTTGATTTGACCCCTCAAATTGATTTTATAAACTTTTAATATGGTGTGAATATAGTTATTGCATTGATTTCATTTATTTCTTTGTAACGCTAAAGTCGCGGTTCATTTTCCTGTCACGCAGCTTGAGAGGTGCCTCTGGACCATCGATCTGCGATCCGATGGATGACCCTTTGTCTTTAACCTCCAGCTGGCCGCCCGTTTCATAGCGGATCGGCGCCCGATCTCCTTCTCTCTCGTTTCTCAACCTTTTCGCACGATTTCTTGTCCGTTGGCTTCGTCTTGACGATCCGGTTCGATTGAGAAACCACTCATCGTCTCTATCGCTCTGTACACGAAACGCCCAAAGTCGGCAACCTCCTCCTCTCCACCATGGAATCGCAGAGACAGCCACGACATCCCCTACGCCTATATAAAGCTCTAGATATGACCCTCGGGCTTCGAGCTTTCCTCCTCTACCCTCAATTTCTTCCCAACCTTCCCCGAGGATCCCTACCTACTCGTTCTACCTCCCCTGGCGACGGCGAGCAGTATCTTGAAGCTTAGATCGCCTCGGTCAAATCATGGGCTGGGTAACCATCCTTAGCCTCTTTCCTTTCTTTTCGCTTCATCAGTTTTGCTCGCAGAGCCCCCTACCATCGGGTCCTATAACCTGGTTCTGAGTTTCACCGCCGCCATCTGTTTTTGGGCTTCCCGTGCTACTTCTCTCACGGCGCCACCTGCTTTGACCTCGCCTTGGATCCGCGAAGCTAATCCCGATCTCCGTTGCTTTCTTGTTCGCTTTTTTGTGGTGGTTTGCGCCGATTTCCTTTCCCCTGTTTCCTCCTGTCCTCGGCGGCCTTTGGCCATTTCCGCACCCGACTCCCCATTGCGTGTTGCTCCTTCAACATCGCCAGGGTCTGGAGAAGGTGATGTAACTGTTTCCCAAGATCGAGCATCTCTGGATCTCAGAGTTGGCTTCCACCTCCGTCTCCCTGGTTCTGCTCGCGGCCATGGCTGCGAGGGGGAACAATCCAGGTCGTCAAATGACCCTGGAGTCCCTCGCTGTTTCAATCGTTAGCTTTAGATCGCAGGGGCAATCTCGTAATTACACCTTTAGCTTGGTTCTCGCCTGCAAACGATCGATGGTTACATATGACCGTTCTGCCCTGGTTAACTATCTCATTTGATGTTGTCGGGTAAGGGTAGTTTGGTCATTTGACTATTTGCTCATCGCCTTTGACCTCTATCAGCGAGAGTGGACCTGCTGATGCGGCCAATTGTGATTGGTCCGCGTCAGCATGGGCCCGGCCTCAGTGGCCCAATCGTCTCTTTGTTTTGCCTATGTGGCATTTCCCTGAATTGTGATTGGCTGGAATGATTTAATTCATAATAAATTATTCCCATGTTAGAAAAATTCGAATAAATAGTCAATGGAAAGGATTTTTAACTAAGAATCTGATTTTATGGTTTTTAAGACCTGATTCTCAAGGGTTTTCCGAAGTTTGCTTTGTTTGGCATTTTTAGTATGTTAAATGTTTTAAAATACATAATTAATTCATTTTAACTCTGTTTTGTAAAATAAAATATGTTTTCTTATTCATGAGAATATGACCAATCGTTTGGGATTGGTTTTGGACCTTAATTCGTGGTTTTGTAAAATTAGGGTTTTTCATATGATTTATGTTTTTACATATATTAATACATGTGTAATTATGTAACTAGGATATATGGATGGATTGCAATCTGTTTGTTGGATATGATGGTAATGTATTTAATCTAAGGTATGTGCCCCTATTTGAGTATTTTCACCCTATTGTGTATGTGATTCCTATGTATGTGAAACCTATTTCGTATGTGAACCCTATGTATGTGAGCCCTATTTCAGTATGTGAATCTTATTTATGTATGTGCCCCTATTTGAGTATGTGCACCCTATTGTGTATGTGATTCCTATGTATGTGAGACCTATTTCAGTATGGGATGCCTATTTTTGGTATGTGGAATCTATGTGGTTGAGTATTGTGCAAACAATCCTAATCTCTCAATTGGGTCTTTTCCAACCCCACTATCATTATTGTGCTAGCCCGATTATCCCTCTAATTGCATTTATTGGCTCTTTACTTATTTTATGCTTCTAATGCCATTGTGGCTCATTCTTTAGAACATGTGAATCATGCTACTACATATGTTGCCTCCTTTACATGGAAATGTTGTAATCTTGTTATTGCCTATGTTGGCTCATCCTTTTGAAATATTTGGAACATTTTATAATGTTGATGCTTGTTGACTCTTTTAATTCTTGCAAACTCTTGGATATGGTTGTGGCCTATGATGGCCTATTTGTTTATTCTTGGGTTTTATTCCCAATGCTATGATGTTATTTTGTTTTACTTTTCACTCTACTGCCAAGTGAATATTATGCATGATATAGTTATTGGCCAATTGAAAATGTAGTGTACATGTGTACAAACCACCCACAGGGCACTGGGGTTTTAGTCCCCCTGCCGGGCACTGGGGTTTTAGTCCCCCTGCCATTTTATATATTAGGCACTGGGGTTTTATTCCCCCTGACACTTTTTAGGCACTGGGGTTTTAGTCCCCCTGCCATTGGTGAGGTCCGGTAGGTGCCTCACCCTACATTGAGAGGATGTCGAGTCATAATTTATATTCATGCAAATGTGATAATTGTTGATATTTAAATGTGGCAGTTTCTCTCTCTCGTATTCATATATTTGCCTCATTTCTTTTGAAATCTCTTATTGTAGAGAATCCTTTATATTGCAAAGCTTTATATTATTATTTGTCCTATTCCTTTTGATTAACACATACCTTGTTTTTATCTCTCTCTTGCTGGATGACCCCAACCATCCAGGTTAGGATCAGAGTGCGCATGGAGGCTTGGTGAACCTAAGGCTAAGGATAGGAGAAGGAGAAAATGAACACATAGTATATGATCATAGTTGCTTTTATGTTATATAGTTGTTTGGTTTGGAGACAATGTTGTATTAGTCTAAGTTTTCCTCTACCTAGATCCTATGCTTGTATAAAGTTGTACTCCCATTTGGGAAATTTTATAATGTACTCTTTATACATTTTGAATAAAGTCAAGTTTTATTTCTTCCGCTGCCACACATTTGGTGTTTTTGTTTATCATGTTTAATAGTAGAGACTTGGTCTTTACAGCATGGTATCAGAACATCAAGGTAGTCAGATTCTTGACTAATTCAAATTGTCTCCTAGTTAGAACCCTTATCTCATCTAGTTTCCCTTTAGCAAGTTTTTCACCTTAGAGTTAACCTATGAAGAATGTTTGATTTAGGATCATAATAATTTCATATTAGAAATAAAATTTGTCAACTTTTTGGTGAAATGTCTATTGAGTAACTATTAGAGCAAGAAGTTGAAGTGATGGTGTCTAGAAAGGGTCAGAGCTTAGGGGCTGGCAATATTTTCCTCCGCCCCACTAGCTTGGTAACGAGGACTCCTGAGCTCATATGACCTGCCCTGGCCTGATCTGAAACAGACAGCTCGAAATAGTCTACCTTTAGACATATTACCTTATTGTTGAGTAACCTTTATAACTCTTATATGATAATTTGATTTCTTTTCTCAAACAAAAATCATCTTGTAATCCCTAAGTATCTTGTATGAGCCTTAGATTTCCATGTTTAGGGCTTTGTGTACCCTATGCCCTAGGCTATACCTTGAGTTGGAAGGAAGAGTTTAGGAAGACTTTCATGTTGGATTTTATACCCTTAAAGTAGTTTGACTTAGTCAACCCTTTGAGTGGGAAAGGTAGTGTTAGTACCTTGATAGGTTTTGGAGTTGCTGATTTCGAGGACTAAATCCTCTTTAGGGGGTTGGAGTCCCTCAATGCCTTGAAATCAAGAAACCATAACTCCTTAGACATGGGTTTAGTGAGAGTTGAACAAACCTTATATGATTGTAATTCATCTTGTTTGCTTATGAACAAATGGATAAGTCACATAATCCTTATTCTTGAACCTTAATATACTCTTGATGCACATAATCATTAATTATTCATATGTGAATACATATAGTTTTGATTAAGTCACCCTAATGGTAAAATGTGTATGGTAAAATACACCCTACGGATGCCTTGATGGGTAATGGTCATATTGACCTAAACCCTAAGATGTATTTATCTAGCCTTAACAAGGTATATATACCCTTCATGCCTTTCTTCATACTCTAGTGACATTAGGTGTCATCACATGATATACCTTAATGCATGTAAATGGATTATAATCACTTAATCATATTTGTGACCTAATTATCAACACATGTTAGGCATATCACCTTGTTCACTAAAATACATCTCATTGATCATCTTATTGGTTTATGAATCAAATCAGTAACATGATGATGAGTAATTTGATTCATATAATGTGATGTTAATTCATAGTAATTAGTGTTATAAGAGAAAATGATTAATGATGTCATGGATATGAGTATGTTAGATGTTGTGATAAGCCATACACCCTTAGACTTGTGATTAGATTAATAATTTGTTGGATAAAATTATATGTGATAATCCCACATGATGTAGTTATTGGATAGTAATATTGAGTTATTTAGGTTTGTGACTTAATGCATCTAATTATGTTGTAATGGCCTTGTAAACCCTAATTGTTCTTAAAACCCTTAATGAGGGAGATACCCATGTTATAATATTGAGATATAATTATTTTGAATAAAATGTGGCACAAGTATTGGTATAATAGGTATGCTGCCTTTTTATGTTAGAGTTTGTGCTAATTAGGCAAAGATGCTAATTATGTTGAGTTTGATATAATGATATAGGTTTGGGAAACCTTAGTAACACCTGACTTATGTAGATTTGGTGTTGTACCCTACATTAAGGGTTATAACCTAGTGTTTATGGTTGGGATGTTGCACACCCATCCTCTCTTCTCTCTTGTTGTGATTTCGGGGACGAAATCCTCTTTAAGGGGTGGTGTGCTGTAACATACTGAATCTCGGGGTCTTCCCTACAATTTACCCACTTTTGGGCTTTTCTTGTCCTTATACTCCATTTGGACCTTTTCTATAAATTTCACATCCTTTTGGATCATTCTTAGACTCCTTGTGCATTTTGAGCACAATCTGAGGTTGAAATTACTATTTACCCTCATTTATGTAAATGAGGGGGTGTTTGCACAAATAACCCACATTAGGAGATAAGTTAGGGTTAATTATGTAATTTGGTCTTTAATGGGATAATATCGTAGATTATATTTATTTGGAGCTTTTTGGATAAATATATTATTAATAATGTGTATTTGAGTTCATATATGGGGATATTAACCTTTATTGTTTCTCTCTCCTCGAAATATGATTTTAATTCATATTAATATGTTATTTTGTTGAGAAATGATTATTTGTATCCTACTGTGTTTTATATCTCGAGATTACTCACATGTTTCTCATTAATAGGCTTTTTCATATAATTCCTTGATTTTAATATATTATTATACTCCTTTATGAGCTATATATTTATTAATGGCCATATTATGCATTAAACGAGAATGTGATTGCATAGCATTGTAATACTCGTCATTATGAGCCTATGGTTCAATTTTGGTGTTATTTGGAGTAGATTTGACCCCTCAAATTGATTTTATAAACTTTTAATATGGTGTGAATATAGTTATTGCATTGATTTCATTTATTTCTTTGTAACACTAAAGTCGCGGTTCATTTTCCTGTCACGCGGCTTCAGCGGTGCCTCTGGACCGTAGATCTGCGATCCGATGGATGACCCTTTGTCTTTAACCTCTAGCTGGCCGCCCGTTTCACAGCGGATCGGCGCCCGATCTCCTTCTCTCTCGTTTCTCAACCTTTTCGCATGATTTCTTGTCCGTTGGCTTCGTCTTGACGATCCGGTTCGATTGAGCAACCACTCACCGTCTCTATCACTCTGTACATGAAACGCCCAAAGTCGGCAACCTCCTCCTCTCCACCATGGAATCACAGAGACAGCCACATCATCCCCTACGCCTATATAAAGCTCTAGATATGACCCTCGGGCTTCGAGCTTTCCTCCTCTACCCTCAATTTCTTCCCAACCTTCCACGAGGATCCCTACCTACTCGTTCTACCTCCCCCGGCGACGACGAGCAGTATCTTGAAGCTCCGATCGCCTCGATCAAATCATGGGCTGGGTAACCATCCTTAGCCTCTTTCCTTTCTTTTCGCTTCATCTGTTTTGCTCGCTGAGCCCCCTACCATCGGGTCCTATAACCTGGTTCTGAGTTCTGCCGCCACCATCTGTTTTTGGGCTTCCCGTGCTCCTTCGCTCACGGCGCCACCTGCTTTGACCTCGCCTTGGATCCGCGAAGCTATTCCCGATCTCCGTTGCTTTCTTGTTCACTTTTTCGTGGTGGTTTGCGCCGATTTCCTTTCCCCTGTTTCCTCCTGTCCTCGGCAGCCTTTGGCCATTTCCGCACCTGGCTTCCCTTTGCGTGTTTCTCCTTCAACATCGCCAGGGTCTGGCGAAGGTGATGTAACTGTTTCCCAGGCTCGAGCATCTCTGGAGCTCATAGTTGGCTTCCACCTCCGTCTCCCTGGTTCTGCTCGCGGCCATGGCTGCGAGGGGGAACAATCCAGGTCGTCAAATGACCCTGGAGTCCCTCGCTGTTTCAATCGTTAGCTTTAGATCGCAGGGGCAATCTCGTAATTGCACCCTGAGCTTGGTTCTCGCCTGCAAACAATCGATGGTTACATATAACCGTTCTGCCCTGGTTAGCTATCTCATTTGATGTTGCCGGGTAAGGGTAGTTTGGTCATTTGACTATTTGCTCATCGCCTTTGACCTCTATCAGTGAGAGTGGACCTGCTGATGCGGCCAATTGTGATTGGTCCGCGTCAGCATGGGCCCGGCCTCAGTGGCCCAATCGTCTCTTTGTTTTGCCTATGTGGCATTTCCCTGAATTGTGATTGGCTGGAATGATTTAATTCATAATAAATTATTCCCATGTCAGAAAAATTCGAATAAATAGTCAATGGAAAGGATTTTTAACTAGGAATCTGATTTTATGATTTTTAAGACTTGATTCTCAAGGGTTTTCCAAAGTTTGCTTTGTTTGGCATTTTTAGTATGTTAAATGTTTTAAAATACATAATTAATTCATTTTAACTTTGTTTTGTAAAATAAAATATGTTTTCTTATTCATGAGAATATGACCAATCGTTTGGGCTTGGTTTTGGACCTTAATTCGTGGTTTTGTAAAATTAGGGTTTTTCCTATGATTTATGTTTTTACATATATTAATACATGTGTAATTATGTAACTAGGATATATGGATGGATTGCAATCTGTTTGGTGGATATGATGGTAATGTATTTAATCTAAGGTATGTGCCCCTATTTGAGTATTTGCACCCTATTGTGTATGTGATTCCTATGTATGTGAAACCTATTTCGTATGTGAACCCTATGTATGTGAGCCCTCTTTCAGTATGTGAATCTTATTTATGTATGTGCCCCTATTTGAGTATGTGCACCCTATTGTGTATGTGATTCCTATGTATGTGAGACCTATTTCAGTATGGGATGCCTATTTTTGGTATGTGGAATCTATGTGGTTGAGTATTGTGCAAACAATCCTAATCTCTCAATTGGGTCTTTTCCAACCCCACTATCAATATTGTGCTAGCCTGATTATCCCTCTAATTGCATTTATTGGCTCTTTACTTATTTTATGCTTCTAATGCCATTGTGGCTCATTCTTTAGAACATGTGAATCATGCTACTACATATGTTGCCTCCTTTCCATGGAAATGTTGTAATCTTGTTATTGCCTATGTTGGCTCATCCTTTTGAAATATTTGGAACATTTTATAATTTTGATGCTTGTTGACTCTTTTAATTCTTGGAACTCTTGGATATGGTTGTGGCCTATGATGGCCTATTTGTTTATTCTTGGGTTTTATTCCCAATGCTATGATGTTATTTTGTTCTACTTTTCACTCTACTACCAAGTGAATATTATGCATGATATAGTTATTGGCCAATTGACAATGTAGTGTACATGAGTACAAACCACCCACAGGGCACTGGGGTTTTAGTCCCCCTACCGGGAACTGGGGTTTTATTCCCCCTGCCATTTTATATATTAGGCACTAGGGTTTTATTCCCCCTGCCACTTTTTAGGCACTGGGGTTTTAGTCCCCCTGCCATTGGTGAGGTCCGGTAGGTGCCTCACCCTACATTGAGAGGATGTTGAGTCATAATTTATATTCATGCAAATGTGATAATTGTTGATATTTAAATGTGGCAGTTTCTCTCTCTCGTATTCATATATTTGCCTCATTTCTTTTGAAATCTCTTATTGTAGAGAATCCTTTATATTGCAAAGCTTTATATTATTATTTGTCCTATTCCTTTTGATTAACACATACCTTGTTTTTATCTCTCTCTTGTTGGATGACCCCAACCATCCAGGTTAGGATCAGAGTGCGCATGGAGGCTTGGTGAACCTAAGGCTAAGGATAGGAGAAGGAGAAAAGGAACACGTAGTATATGATCATAGTTGCTTTTATGTTATATAGTTGTTTGGTTTGGAGACAATGTTGTATTAGTCTAAGTTTTCCTCTACCTAGATCCTATGCTTGTATAAAGTTGTACTCCCATTTGGGAAATTTTATAATGTACTCTTTATACATTTTGAATAAAGTCAAGTTTTATTTCTTCCGCTGCCACACATTTGGTGTTTTTGTTTATCATGTTTAATAGCAGAGACTTGGTCTTTACAGCATGGTATCAGAGCATCAATGTAGTCGGATTCTTGACTAATTCAAATTGTCTCCTAGTTAGAACCCTTATCTCATCTAGTTTCCCTTTAGCAAGTTTTTCACCTTAGAGTTAACCTATGAAGAATGTTTGATTTAGGATCATAATAATTTCATATTAGAAATAAAATTTGTCAACTTTTTGGTGAAATGTCTATTGAGTAACTATTAGAGCAAGAAGTTGAAGTGATGGTGTCTAGAAAGGGTCAGAGCTTAGGGGATGTCAATATTTTCCTCCGCCCCACTAGCTTGGTAACGAGGACTCCTGAGCTCTTATGACCTGGCCTGGCCTGATCTGAAACGGACAGCTCGAAATAGTCTACCTTTAGACATATTACCTTATTGTTGAGTAACCTTTATAACTCTTATATGATGATTTGATTTCTTTTATCAAACAAAAATCATCTTGTAATCCCTAAGTATCTTGTATGAGCCTTAGATTTCCATGTTTAGGGCTTTGTGTACCCTATGCCCTAGGCTATACCTTGAGTTGGAAGGAAGAGTTTAGGAAGACTTTCATGTTGGATTTTATACCCTTAAAGTAGTTTGACTTAGTCAACCATTTGAGTGGGAAAGGTAGTGTTAGTACCTTGATAGGTTTTGGAGTTGCTGATTTCGAGGACGAAATCCTCTTTAGGGGGTTGGAGTCCCTCAATGCCTTGAAATCAAGAAACCATAACTCCTTAGACATGGGTTTAGTGAGAGTTGAACAAACCTTATATGATTGTAATTCATCTTGTTTGCTTATGAACAAATGGATAAGTCACATAATCCTTATGCTTGAACCTTAATATACTCTTGATGCACATAATCATTAATTATTCATATGTGAATACATATAGTTTTGATTAAGTCACCCTAATGGTAAAATGTGTATGGTAAAATACACCCTACGGATGCCTTGATAGGTAATGGTCATATTGACCTAAACCCTAAGATGTATTCATCTAGCCTTAACAAGGTATATATACCCTTCATGCCTTTCTTGATACTCTAGTGACATTAGGTGTCATCACATGATATACCTTAATGCATGTAAATGGATTATAATCACTTAATCATATTTGTGACCTAATTATCAACACATGTTAGGCATATCACCTTGTTCACTAAAATACATCTCATTGATCATCTTATTGGTTTATGATTCAAATCAGTAACATGATGATGAGTAATTTGATTCATATAATGTGATGTTAATTCATAGTAATTAGTGTTATAAGAGAAAATGATTAATGATGTCATGGATATGAGTATGTTAGATGTTGTGATAAGCCATACACCCTTAGACTTGTGATTAGATTAATAATTTGTTGGATAAAATTATATGTGATAATCCCACATGATGTAGTTATTGGATAGTAATATTGAGTTATTTAGGTTTGTGACCTAATGCATCTAATTATGTTGTAATGGCCTTGTAAACCCTAATTGTTCTTAAAACCCTTAATGAGGGAGATACCCATGTTATAATATTGAGATATAATTGTTTTGAATAAAATGTGGCACAAGTATTGGTATAATAGGTATGCTGCCTTTTTATGTTAGAGTTTGTGCTAATTAGGCAAAGATGCTAATTATGTTGAGTTTGATATAATGATATAGGTTTGGTGGAAACCTTAGTAACACCTGACTTATGTAGATTTGGTGTTGTACCCTAGATTAAGGGTTATAACCTAGTGTTTATGGTTGGGATGTTTCACACCCACCCTCTCTTCTCTCTTGTTGTGATTTCGGGGACGAAATCCTCTTTAAGGGGTGGTGTGCTGTAACATACTGAATCTCGGGGTCTTCCCTGCAATTTACCCACTTTTGGGCTTTTCTTGTCCTTATACTCCATTTGGACCTTTTCTATAAATTTCACATCCTTTTGGATCATTCTTGGACTCCTTGTGCATTTTGAGCACAATCTGAGGTTGAAATTACTATTTACCCTCATTTATGTAAATGAGGGGGCGTTTGCACAAATAACCCACATTAGGAGATAAGTTAGGGTTAATTATGTAATTTGGTCTTTAATGGGATAATATAGTAGAGTATATTTATTTGGAGCTTTTTGGATAAATATATTATTAATAATGTGTATTTGAGTTCATATATGGGGATATTAACCATTATTGTTTCTCTCTCCTCGAAATATGATTTTAATTCATATTAATATGTTATTTTGTTGAGAAATGATTATTTGTATCCTAATGTGTTTTATATCTCGAGATTACTCACATATTTCTCATTAATAGGCTTTTTCATATAATTCCTTGATTTTAATATATTATTATACTCCTTTATGAGCTATATATTTATTAATGGCCATATTATGCATTAAATGAGAAAGTGATTGCATAGCATTGTAATACTCGTCATTATGAGCCTATGGTTCAATTTTAGTGTTATTTGGAGTTGATTTGACCCCTCAAATTGATTTTATAAACTTTTAATATGGTGTGAATATAGTTATTGCATTGATTTCATTTATTTCTTTGTAACGCTAAAGGCGCGGTTCATTTTCCTGTCACGCGGCTTGAGCGGTGCCTCTGGACCGTCGATCTGTGATCCGTTGGATGACCCTTTGTCTTTAACCTCCAGTTGGCCGCCCGTTTCACAGCGGATCGGTGCCCGATCTCCTTCTCTCTTGTTTCTCAACCTTTTCGCACGATTTCTTGTCTGTTGGCTTCGTCTTGACGATCCGGTTCGATTGAGCAACCACTCATCATCTCTATCGCTCTGTACACGAAACGCCCAAAGTCGACAACCTCCTCCTCTCCACCATGGAATCACAGAGACATCCACGACATCCCCTACGCCTATATAAAGCTCTAGATATGACCCTCGGGCTTCGAGCTTTCCTCCTCTACCCTCAATTTCTTCCCAACCTTCCCCGAGGATCCCTACCTACTCGTTCTACCTCCCCCGGCGACAGCGAGCAATATCTTGAAGCTCTGATCGCCTCGGTCAAATCATGGGCTAGGTAACCATCCTTTGCCTCTTTCCTTTCTTTTCGCTTCATCAGTTTTGCTCGCAGAGCCCCCTACCATCGGGTCCTATAACCTGGTTCTGAGTTCCGCCGCTGCCATCTGTTTTTGGGCTTCCCGTGCTCCTTCGCTCACGGTGCCACCTGTTTTGACCTCGCCTTGGATCCGCGAAGCTAATCCCGATCTATGTTGCTTTCTTGTTCACTTTTTCGTGGTGGTTTGCGCCGATTTCCTTTCCCCTGTTTCCTCCTGTCCTCGGCGGCCTTTGCCATTTCCGCACCCGGCTTCCCTTTGCGTGTTGCTCCTTCAACATCGCCAGGGTCTGGCGAAGGTGATGTAACTGTTTCCCAGGCTCGAGCATCTCTGGAGCTCAGAGTTGGCTTCCACCTCCGTCTCCCTGGTTCTGCTCGCGGCCATGGCTGCGAGGGGGAACAATCCAGGTCGTCAAATGACCCTGGAGTCCCTCGATGTTTCAATCGTTAGCTTTAGATCGCAGGGGCAATCTCGTAATTGCACCCTGAGCTTGGTTCTCGCCTGCAAACGATCGATGGTTACATATGACCGTTCTGCCCTGGTTAGCTATCTCATTTGATGTTGTCGGGTAAGGGTAGTTTGGTCATTTGACCATTTGCTCATCGCCTTTGACCTCTATCAGCGAGAGTGGACCTGCTGATGTGGCCAATTGTGATTGGTCTGTGTCAGCATGGGCCCGGCCTCAGTGGCCCAATCGTCTCTTTGTTTTGCCTATGTGGCATTTCCCTGAATTGTGATTGGCTGGAATGATTTAATTCATAATAAATTATTCCCATGTCAGAAAAATTCGAATAAATAGTCAATGGAAAGGATTTTTAACTAAGAATCTGATTTTATGATTTTTAAGACCTGATTCTCAAGGGTTTTCCGAAGTTTGCTTTGTTTGGCATTTTTAGTATGTTAAATGTTTTAAAATAAATAATTCATTCATTTTAACTCTGTTTTGTAAAATAAAATATGTTTTCTTATTCATGAGAATATGACCAATCGTTTGGGCTTGGTTTTGGACCTTAATTCATGGTTTTGTAAAATTAGGGTTTTTCCTATAATTTATGTTTTTACATATATTAATACATGTGTAATTATTGAACTAGGATATATGGATGGATTGCAATCTGTTTGGTGGATATGATGGTAATGTATTTAATCTAAGGTATGTGCCCCTATTTGAGTATTTGCACCCTATTGTGTATGTGATTCCTATGTATGTGAAACCTATTTCGTATGTGAACCCTATGTATGTAAGCCCTATTTCAGTATGTGAATCTTATTTATGTATGTGCCCCTATTTGAGTATGTGCACCCTATTGTGTATGTGATTCCTATGTATGTGAGACCTATTTCAGTATGGGATGCCTATTTTTGGTATGTGGAATCTATGTGGTTGAGTATTGTGCAAACAATCCTAATCTCTCAGTTGGGTCTTTTCCAACCCCACTATCATTATTGTGCTAGCCTGATTATCCCTCTAATTGCATTTATTGCCTCTTTACTTATTTTATGCTTCTAATGCCATTGTTGCTCATTCTTTAGAACATGTGAATCATTCTACTACATATGTTGCCTCCTTTACATGGAAATGTTGTAATCTTGTTATTGCCTATGTTGGCTCATATTTGGAACATTGTATAATGTTGATGCTTGTTGACTCTTTTAATTCTTGGAACTCTTGGATATGGTTGTGGCCTATGATGGCCTATTTGTTTATTCTTGGGTTTTATTCCCAATGCTATGATGTAATTTTTTCTACTTTTTACTCTACTGCCAAGTGAATATTATGCATGATATAGTTATTGGCCAATTGAGAATGTAGTGTACACGAGTACAAACCACCCACAGGGCACTGGGGTTTTAGTCCCCCTGTCGGGCACTGGGGTTTTAGTCCCCCTGCCATTTTATATAGTAGGCACTGGGGTTTTATTCCCCCTGCCACTTTTTAGGCACTAGGGTTTTAGTCCCCCTGCCATTGGTGAGGTCCGGTAGGTGCCTCACCCTACATTGAGAGGATGTTGAGTCATAATTTATATTCATGCAAATGTGATAATTGTTGATATTTAAATGTGGCAGTTTCACTCTCTCGTATTCATATATTTGCCTCATTTCTTTTGAAATCTCTTATTGTAGAGAATCCTTTATATTGCAAAGCTTTATATTATTATTTGTCCTATTCCTTTTGATTAACACATACCTTGTTTTTATCTCTCTCTTGTTGGATGACCCCAACCATCCAGGTTAGGATCAGAGTGCGCATGGAAGCTTGGTGAACCTAAGGCTAAGGATAGGAGAAGGAGAAAAGGAACACATAGTATATGATCATAGTTGCCTTTATGTTATATAGTTGTTTGGTTTGGAGACAATGTTGTATTAGTCTAAGTTTTCCTCTACCTAGATCCTATGCTTGTATAAAGTTGTACTCCCATTTGGGAAATTTTATAATGTACTCTTTATACATTTTGAATAAAGTCAAGTTTTATTTCTTCCGCTGCCACACATTTGGTGTTTTTGTTTATCATGTTTAATAGTAGAGACTTGGTCTTTACACAATTCCTCGACATCCCTCCCCTCTTCTCCACCCAACTCCATCTACACCGGCCTAAGTTGTTGCCACCTGCTCACACCTCAAGGACCCTCACTCCAATTGGTTCTTCCTGGAGCATCCTTGCACCGAGGCAGAGACATCCCAACACTTGCGAAAGAGTGCAATGGCCCAGGGGTTGGTATCGACTAGCGCAGCCACCGACGTCACCAGACCAAGCTCCAACCGGTCGAATAGACCATCCATCACAGCTGCGCTGCACTCGGGCACTGCGCGGGACTCCAGGAAGGATCCCAGATCGCCGCGGGGACCCTATAGGGATCGAGACCACGAGGTATGTCTGAGGAGTCAGGTGACGGCGGCGCTCCTACCCGGATGGAAACCTGGAGCCGTGGCCAAGAGCTGAAGGAGCCGAGGAAGTGTACATGTCCATGGAAAAGATGATGGTGGGTCTATTGGCTGATGAGGAGATCAGGGCAGTGAGGTAGTGCTCACCGGAGGAGAGCCCGTGCGACGGTGCTCTGTTTCACAGAGGAAACAGAGATCGCGGGTTGGATCACTGAACGAAAGAGAAGATGAAATAGACCGGGTCCAGCCACGTGAACCACTAGAGAACCAGGCCCAGACCAAGTGAACCAGCCACAGCAAGAAAAGGAGCTGCGCCAGACCTAGTGGCCACGTGGCGAGCTCCCATTGGCCGATTAAGGTAAAATCTTCAGTAAATCTGCAAATCTTCAATAAATCATAGAAAATTGCCTACTGATCAGAAAAATGTAAATAAGGTATCGAAATTCTCAGAAAAATATGTAGAACAATATGAAAGCTTAATATCAGACTTTTTATGCTTTAATATTAGCAATATCATATAAGACATGTAATACTTGTTTAATGGAAAATAAATATCAGAGGATGATATAAAATCATGGAAAAATATTAGTAAGTCCACAATTATGTATAGAATGCATATGATGTTAGATATCGTCATGTTGATGCACAAAATTCTATAATTTGATTAATATGGCTAATTAGGGCTAATAACCCTAATAAAATACAATAAATACATACGTGCTCTATAAATGATGAAATTTACAGAGAAAGCTCATATCAGTATATTGAAAATCAGATTTAATTATGAGATCATCATGATGAACAAAATCTATGTTATATGAATATGAATCTTAATACATGTTATGAAACCCTAATTTAGGTTAATGATGTAACCTAGGGTTAATTAATGTTCACAAAAATGTTATGGAACCTAATGTTCAGATAATGAACCATAATCTGGAAAATGACATCATTAAGATAATTCTAAGACAATAATGCAAGTAAGCATTAGAATATCCTAATGAGATAATATAAACCCTAATGAATACGACTAGGGTTAAGATGATCAGAATCTGATGCTAGTATATGATTTTGTTATTTAATCATGTGATGACCAGATATGTAGATGATCCAAAATGTAAATAGGAATCTCTGAACTCAAGTACGTGTGTTTTATTAAGTATAAGACTAGTTTTCTGGTTGCCTATGATATGTGATATCTTGAATGCTCGTATTTGGATATGATTGCTTGGTTTAACTAGTATGAGTTATACTTCGCCAAATCTAACAGAACATAAATGAGTATGATGGGTTGTAGCTACTAGAGCACATATCCTAGTGTGGATGTATGTTGCCTAACATGGATGTATGATTCCTTGGCCCATGTTAGATGTATGATGATACTATATTTCCCACACTAGATGTAAGTCAAGTGCAAGTATGTGTAGTACAACCGCATCAAAGTGAATGTAATAAAAGGAATGTTTACCTGATTATCGCTTTAAATAATGTTTTCTTTTAATCTTTCTTTCTCAAGTTATTTCAATTATGCAAACATATTAGTAGGTATCTTTCTACCCACGTGCACAACACCTTGTGTGTTGATTCGTTGTTTCATGTATGTTTTAGGTTCAGAGATAGCATGGGAGGAAAAAGATGGGTGTGAGCAGTTGTCCAGGTTGTACCTATTGTGTAGATCCTGTTAGCATACATGTTACTAGACCTTTAAATCTTCTTTAATATGTAAATGTAATTCATGTTGTAAAAATATACATGTTATTGTTGAGAAATGTTATGGTTGTATGTTCATGTATGCGTATTATGCTTCCGCATCACTTTCTGATATGATTGGATGATGTTTTCGGATTCTGACATCTCATTCCCAATAGGGTTTGGAGAAGCCAAAATCCGGGGATGTCACAGTTTGTAAGGCATAATGCAGGTTGGTGGGTGTTGCACTCGGGTGGCCGGTACTAGACTCAATCAATGATGGTTTGAGGTGTTTTATAGATGTTTGAGGGTTAATTAGGGATTGAGGAAAGTGAAACCCTATTTATGTCACAATTTTCAAAAATAGCCCAAAATTAGGACAAACATATTCATGGGCACACCTAGGTTTAGAAAACCTTTTTGAAGAATCACTTAATGCTCTATATCCACACCAACACCATTAGATGAGGGAACTGGGGCTTGTACCTAGTGAGTTCCCAGATTCTTGTTTGCGATGAAGTCTTGATGATAATAGAGGGAGTTTGGTACTCCAAAGGGGCCACACACCTACTTTGCAACCCACTTGACCTCGATATTTTCCACACATTGGTTATGATGATGACATCTACTTCATGATAAAATTGGTCACGTTAAATTCCAACTTGCATCTAGAATGCACTATGTTGTCATTCTACCTCAATAGATATATTTTAAAATATTAGGATTTTAACATCTGCAAAATATCACAAGAGGGAATGTGGGCATCCTCAAGATGGGCCTAGTTTAAAATTTTGATTTCCAATGCAATATTATTTTTTTATTGGAATTTGGTATGCATGAAGGGTCAAATTGGTAGGGTATGTAAACCCCCAATCATTACAACTAAAGTTATACAAAATTATATCAGAATTTATAAACAAACTTAGATGCATTTATGCTTCACATTAGATTGTTCATGGAAGCCCATACAAATGGCTACAAAATTAAAAATATACATGAGTTGTGTCTACTAGTCAACATAGGATATCTCTTGTGCATATCTTCCATGTTTTCTTTTTATCACTAGTCCATGAATTCCCATGGGGAATAAAGCCACACATGGACGAAAGAAGGTTTCGTGGTACTAAATCTTTATTATTGATATATTTAAATAAATATGAATAATAGGAGTTTTAAAGTATTTACAAGTTTGGTAAGGACTATTTGGTGGGTTAAGGTCAACAAGTTAATGATTTTAAGGATGAACATGATTAGATTTTAAAAGAGTATTCAAAATATTGAAGTTGCAATATTGTTGACAAAAAAATGTACTCAAGGGTACCAATAGTTCCAAATATCGATAAATTTAGTAATCAAATTTTAATGATTATCCATTAGCACATTTATCTTGAATTGTTTGCTTTTAACATGCCCAGGTTCCTATTGTTCTCCTCTTTATGATGAAATGACACTTTACCCTGTGGGGATAACCAATATAGGGGGGATCTAATTTTCCATTATGCACTGCACAGGGTTGAGAAATATGACCATCGAATCTGCAAGTCAACTCTATAGCCAATATATAACTTTTGTGTTGATGTACAAATAGAATTTTTATTTGGTCATTCAGTAGTAGTGAAAGTGATTGTTTTGAATATCAAGAGGTGGTACACGACTAAGAAATAAATTGAGTTCACTACTTGAAAAAATTGTATGAATGAAGTTTAAGAGGGAAAAATAGCATGAAATTTGAAATAGAGAATTAGTACCTTTAAATTAACCATGAGTCCATATGTTTTCATGATCAACATAAACATGTCCAAGAGTTGATGAAGAGAGATACCATAGTCTGGAATGATGGATACTATTGCGTTGGAGTGACTAATTAAATGAATTTAGGTTAAAATTTATCATTCATTCCCTTAGTTTTTATCTTTGACTATGAGATCATTATGTTATATTAATTTTGTTCATCATAAGTCATAAGGTCATGAAAACTTTATATATGATACACTATAGGGACAAGCCTATTTAATATAATAATATGTGTCACTGTAAAAAGTTATCTAGAGTCATTTTCACAATCTATGGTGTTGTCCTTAATGCGAATATCTGAATTTTGAACATTGGGAATAGATAACTTATTGATTCGTGATCAGTCTGATGATCATTGAATAGGTCAACACTTGACTTCTTTCTATCTTCATAATTTCATAGGGCCAACTAATATGGATCTCTATGCTTCAAACTTGAGGATGTCATATTTAATATCTCTTCACCCAATCACCCTAGTCTGAAGGTTCAGATTCAGTGTCACATATAGGTGGTTGGTAAGCCTCTTCACCAGTCTCTCTCAGTCTATTATGTGATTTGGAGTGGGGGTGGAACTAAGGAGAGATATGGTCAGTTGTCGGGACCATGTTGGAACTACATAAGTTTGTCCATTCATACTTGCTATATCAATTGTACAACTCATCTTTGGTGCTAGTTGAAGAAAATGACTTCTCAAGAATTCATATTAAGCCATTGGTCCTTGGTTGTGTTGGTGGTTTCAAGTGGAGGTAGAGGGGAATCAAAGGAAATATTTGCAAATTGAAACCTACCAGGTGAACTGCTTAGGAAAGAGGACTTTGTTGTGGTTTAAAGGTTACCATATTGGTCGGTCTCTATGTAGTTCCATTCCATTTATTATCAGAGGGATGAGTCTTCCAAGTATGTTATGGGAGAGCAGGTTTCAAGAAATAACCTAAAGTTGTGGAAATCTCAATATTAAGTCACATCTCTACCGTACTCAATCAAGTTTCCAATGATGGTGGTAGTGATGCTTGGCTAGGGTTCATATTGGTATTATGCAGTGTTTCCTGGGGAGAAAGGAGGCTTCATGGGTAGGTTAATGAGGGATTTTTGGGTCCTTAGGTGGTAAAACGGCATAATGGAACCATCACAATCTTGTGTAGTCTTTGATGCCTATGATGTTACATAGAGTGAAAAGGTGGAGACAATGTTCTCACCATATTTACTTGATCCTAGGTCATTTTTTTAGGACACTAAACCCTGTCTCTTTTATTTTTTAACTCCTACAATTCCTAACTTGAAGGCTTAAATATTTTGAAAATTTATCCACTGCTTTAGATCTTGTCATAAAATTTTTTAGACTATTAATATGTAGACTAAAGGTCTCACTTATCCAAAAAAACTTCCTCTCACTGATCACTCAAAATTATTATTTATAATTATAATTGTTATTTTATACTTGTTCTAAATACATTAGTTGAGGAGCATGTGAATTGTTGAAATACAAATTCTAGTCAAGGTATTGGAGTAAAATAATGTTAAATACTGCTAAATTATGTCAAAGTACTCATGAAGATATATAATGGAATTAGTTTTCAAATATTTCTTAAAAGAGGAGAATCACCTCATAAACATGCAAGAAATTCAAATTGATACTAAATGACAATAGATAGCTTGATAATCGGTCAAAATGAATAAATGAAACTTGGAATGTTTGACCATTTTGTATTTCACCTCAAGTTAACAAAGTATTATAAATTATAATTCAAAATAGATTGAGTGCTAAAAACTCAATACTTACATGTTAGGTTGGCAATGGTAGGGAATGTGTGGGATATGTGTGAATGAATTGGGTTTTTGATCTATGAGTTTTGAGGTGAATTTGGGTGGAATTGACGAGTGTTAAGATTAAATATTGGTTTTCCACTATTCTTTAGTAGTGTAATCGAGGCAAGTAGCTCGCAACATATCATCAATAGATTGGATGTTGTGTTGGTCGGAAGCTTTCCCTTTATTAGACCATTATTATAATTTATTAATTGTAATCTCTAATACTAATAGAGACACATGTTTATTTGATCATTTCATTTACTAACTATCAAATGTAACAATTATTACATGAGGTAATGTTTAATCAAGTATATAATTATAAGTCTAGTGATCTATTGGATTTATTGAGAACTACATATGTAAGGACATTGAGATAGATTTACCTCATATCATGTAACTTTTAAATCAATTTACAAAGTTGTATCTCTAATTTGACACAATTTGCACCTCATTTGCCATAATTGGATTTTTTTCTTAATTTTGCAAAGTAATGTGTAAATTTGCCATACTTTTAGAACTTATAGAAATTTGAGTTCAAGTGTTATAAATATATGTTCTCTCTCATGTTTGTGTTTGTTCCTATAACCTTTGTACACTTTTGAACTAGGTCAGAGTGAGGTTCTACCCTTTATTTTAGACCTAGTATAGATGATCAAGTTGCCTTGGTTGAGCCATGAAGTTTGACATTTACAATCCTTCTCATCCTTGATATGTTGTGTATATAGTGTGCCTTACATACCTAGTGATCAAGACTCCCTCATCTAAATACCCTCAATAGATGGGTGCATGGTTGAGGGTTGATGGTCAGCAGGTGGGTTTGTATGAACACCTCTATAGGTCGGTTGATGAACTTCAATAACTTTATCTTTAGGCCTCATTAGGTAAAGATGTGAGCCTTGAAATATCCAAAGAAGATGACTCAATAGTTGTAGTATGTGCAATGTACTAGTTTGGCCTAATCCTGATGGCTTCATATGTATCACTTTGATACCCATTCCATCTTTACCCCTCAATAACTTGTTATATGTGAGGCTAGTTTATACTTTTAATCCCTATTTTCAAATACCCAAATTCTCTCTACCTCTAGCCTAATATTTCTATAGAGGTACCTTCTAGAAATGATGTAGAGGAGTTATGCAGCCTCTATACCTTGGTTTAAAGTTTTATAGGCTCTATTTGGTTCTTTGGTCCACATGCATGTTTAATATTCACGCTTCCTATGTGGTTTCTAGTTTCCATAGCTTCTTACCTACCACATCCCAATTTTCATAGCCAATTTAAAACTTAGAATGAAGTTCTTCTAGATAATAATAGTTGAGTGTTTTTAATGCAAAATAGATATAATGGTTAAGATGAGAAAACTTAAAATAAGACCCAATTTCATATTTCACTTTCAATTATTCATTATGTATATCAATTAACTCATATTAATCATTTTTTATTTTCTTTCTCCTCCAAAATGACCATAAAACATGGGAAGAGGTTGAAGAGGTGACCATGTGGTTATTAAATGAATAAAACTCGAAATGGTGACTCAAGGTTTCAATAATAAAGGCCCTTTTCAAATTATCTCACTTGTAATGCATTTTAAATCAAGGTTAATAGACAATATAGGATTTATGGGCAATAATGTGTTTAAAACAGAAATATCATTGCTTAGGAATATTCTAGACTTTCAAACAAGACTATGGTTCAAATTTGAACTCACTCAAATGAATTAAATAAGTTTGAATATGGTTTGACTAAGGAAATATTCGAATTTATATTGATTTCATTCATTTTTCCAAAGATTTTGGTCATTTAACGTTGTCACACATTACATAATTTATTTTTCTCCTTTGCATGCCATCTGATGGACTAAATCTAATTACTCCATTAACTAATGGTCATTTTGTCACCCTATTCCTTCCACTTTATCTGTGACACATAATAGTTCACAGTGATTCATTCATTGATTCCCCCTCCCTCTATACTCCATGGTTTTGAGTGATTTCTTCCCCTTTGAAATCACCTCAGTCTCCCAAACCCAACGAGCCATAACTCACTTGTTGCTTTGACTGAAAGAGGAAACACCCAAAACAAGCTCTCCATAGTCTCTCCACCCCATGATTGCAGAGGGTGTTATTATCCATTCCTTGCCTATATAAGGCATTGTAGAGCACCGCCAGACAACATGCACTCTATCTCCTCCGTCAATTTCATGGCCAAACCCTGAAGGCCTTTCGACCTACTCAGCATTCCTTCTTTGGTGACCCAAACTTTTCCCAGACTACTCCAACCATCCGAGGTCAATCACCACCCTATAAATCAACCCTGGGCCCTCAACTATCTTTTCTCGTTGTCCATATGCGCTACAGTCACCCTAGTCCATATCCTATATAATGATTTTGGAATCTATTGGCATTCATTGCCATGACCAAACCAGTGCTCACCCAACCTTCGTGAGGTTTCAGAATGTGTCCTCCCGACCTCCATTACATGTTTTTCATCTGGTTTTAGTGCTTTCAGGGTTTCCCTAATGTTGTGCATGTCTTTGAGATTCTTCCCATGTTCTTACCTATGACAGAGTGTTCCCAAAGCTCCTAGCCACTATGAGACTTGATTTTAGGCTTGACAACTTCACCTGGAAATAAGGATGGGTGTGATGCTCTTGGTTTCCACCAACGAACACTGCTTTGTGATCTAGATCCTAGGAGTCGAGGATCGGTTGCTGCCCTCCGCCATGACTCGAAGGGGGACAATCTAGTGTAAGGAGTGGGATCTGAGAGGGGAACCACTCCCTACTAAAAAAATCGAATAATAAAACTTCCATTCAAAACACACTCAAAGGTAGATTGGAATAGGTGTAAAATTTTTTAATTTCAATAAATGGTATTCAAAACAACCCAAGTGTAGCAGTGGAATCAAACAAATGACTATATTCAATTTTCAAAAAGATTACAAAAGTACATCATAATCTACCATAAGGGTTTACATGTATGATACAACATAAGGATCTAAGTATAGGGAACTCTGAACTACTTCAAATCTACCTCAAAGCAACATCTCCAAGAGCTAGGTCGATGTTGGAAGCTATGTTCTCCTTTGTCATGTTCAAATACACCTTGATCTAAACCTAGGTGGTTAGGAAATCACCCAGCAAAAGGGAAAGGAAAACAAAGTATGTGTCAACAAATATGAATATGATACAAAGGAAAAGAAAACATGTAAATAATGGCTAGATTTCATCATAAGATGAATATTTCAAGAGTATGAGGCTATTTTTAAATAGATTCTTTCCATAAACAAAATTTAATAAAAAGGTTGCATACATGATAATTATGACTACCTTAACTAAGTTGGGTTGAGGCACCTACCAGACCTCAACCTATAGGTGAGGGGATAATTAATACATTCCCAGTCACCTAGACATATTTTTATGGGGGAGAATAAGACATTCCCTAGGGAAAATTAATAGATACCCTATATGTGAGTGGTTGTCCTTAGGTACCTTTATTGTAGCTAAATAGTCCATAAAATCAACTAACTAGAAAAGAAATCATGGCAGGTAAAAACATGATATATTTGAAACATGGTAGTTTGTTACAAGCCCCAAGAAGTAGAATATCAATACCAATTTTGATGCAATTTAACAAAACAATCATGAATACAGGGAATAGGGTTCATTAAATCCTCATTAGGGAATATAGGGTTTGATCAGAAAATATCCCAACTTAGGGTGTGAGAATGCACATACTTCCTCTTTAGATCCCTATTAACCACTTTCTAATACTTTAGTTGAGTTCAGGGTCCACTTCTCCTATTTTCAAGACATAACCATGTATTAGGGTTGTACATATGTATTAAAGTAAAGAAACCCTAACTTATGGATTTTTTTGCACAAAATTATGATTCAGACCTTGAAAACATCACCACGAATCTAGTTAGGTTCTTATGATTAAGAAAACATATAGTTTTGCATATTTTGGAGTTATAAAGGTTAAAGTGTATTTTGGTGGTTTTTTATGTTTTTAATTCATTTTCTAAAAACTCTTTTTTGAGAAAACACAAAACCAAACCTTCAAACTATATTAGTTAAAAACAGCACGTTTTTTAGAGTTCAGAACATATTTTCTTTTTGTTTTTGGACGAGGGAATAAATAGTTATGCATTTCTCAAAACTGACCAATAGGAAATTGCCACATCCTTAAACCGATCTAGTAAGAGAAAAGAGAGAGGGAGAGGGAGAAAACACCATTTGACCAAAGATTAGGGTTGGATATGCATAGGTAACCAAACAAGATCTTCTAGAGAGGGTAAAATAGTAAGAAACCAAAAACCTTAGAAGGACATGGTAAATATAGACGGAGATCATCGATTTTAAACATAGAAGCATGAGATTTAAGCATGTAGTAAGCAATATATGAGAACGGGGTTATAAAACACACCTCTAGGGAAGGTGGAAAGGTTCATGTAGAAAGATTCCTGAGCTAGAGAGTCTGGTTTCTCCAACAAAGCTCCTATCTCAAGAACGAAGCACGTTGTCCACTTTAGAGGTGAAAAACTCTAGCAATAGAACATGGAGATGAGGTGTTTAAGGGATCTAGGTGGGGTTTCACCATGGAAGGCCATGGTTCTAACCTATAAGAAGGTGGGAAGAAGACGAAAAACACACCAACATGGAAGGAAAGGAGGAAACTTATTAGTTTTGATTGAAATTACTAAGAATGAGCTTTAGAAACCCTAAATAGAGCAAATTCGGAACCCTAGTAGTTTTCTTCACCAAGGTAAGCACCCTTGTTTACCTTGGAACAAAACCTTCATGGATAAATAGAGTAGGAATTATGCTCTAATCTAGAGTAAAGAGAAGGAGAGCAAGAGTTTTCAAATTGGTAGGTGGGAAGGGGTAAATATGGATTAATAAAGAAGGGGGCAAGTATGAGGTGTCTATTGGACTTTCCATGTGTCCTTAACCTAGGGCTTCATGGCCATGAAAGAGGATAGCTCAAAGAGTCTTCTTGAATATCAAGTGTTGGTTCTAAAAGCCCATGGAGGCTTCTAGACCTTCCCCACCGTCCTCTTATCAAAGAAATATCCCAATTGGTTGATAACATTTAAAGATAAGCTCATTTATAAAGAGGGTATTCCCTAAAATGCCCTTAAAGAGAAACACCTTCAACCCAAGGTGCAACTAGGTGCCCCATGCTTCAAAAATTCGAGAATGGTACAGGAATATCTAAGGATTATAATACATGTGCAAATTTGCAAAGAAATCCTCCCAATTGGGTAAATTGCATAAAAGTCCAGAATGTACCTAAAATTGCATAACTTGTACAAACAACATCCAGATTGAACCAAACTTGAAACCTAGGCTCATTTTAGATTTCAACACACATGAAAAGTTACATTAGGGTTTAGAACACCTAAATAATATAAGGCCCCTAAACTTTCTTAATAAGTTGAATCAGCTTAATTATCATAATTTAATTCTTATAACCATCATATAACCTTCTGATATGCTTTAAAATCATAATATAGGCTTAAGTTTCAAATTTGGTCCAATCTGGACATTGTTTGAGCAAGTTATGCAATTTTATGCACATTTGGGACTTTTCTACAATTTTCCCAATTGAGAGGTTTTCTTTGCAATTTATCTATTGCATTATTTTCCTTGCATATTCTATCATCATACTTGAGATTGTTGAGCCATGGGGTGCCTATTTAAACCTTGGTTTGAAGGTGTTTTCTCCAAGGGTAATTTAGGGTTTACCCCTTCATGGATGAGCTACCTTTAGTAGCTATCAACTAATGAATTATTTGTTTTGCTTAGAAATTCAAGAAACGAGGGATGACCATGTCTCAATGGATTGTGGAGGAGCTTCTTATGTGTGTTCTTGTATATTCATAATAGTTTAAGGCCATGGACACTTGGAAAGATACTAGAACTTCAACTTTTTCTTTTTCTCTATCTTAAAGTTTCAAATACTTATCCCTAAGAACCCTAACAAGCCATTTTCTCTCCACCACTTGCCTCCTTCTATGAAACTCATTCTCCCTCTATGCTTCTGTGAATTTCCTGTCCAAAGAAGAAGAAATAGGGAATCTTCTTGGAAAAAGAATCTAGGGTTGCAATTGACTTCCTTTTAGGGTTTGAAAAGCTTCCTTCTAGTTATCTTGACCTAAAAGAGTAATCATCCCTTTCTTTACTCCGTTTATTTCTTTGTTATCCTTCCTCCTACCTTCTCCAGGTAGGAACCTTGTTGTTCCATGATAGGAATTTCTCTAAAGCTCTAAAACCCTACCTTTCTTGCTCCTTATGCTTAGGGTTTGCTCATTTGATGAAGAAAGGTGCTACATGGACGAGTTCGTAGCTTATACTTGAATTTTCTACCCTACCTAATCAAGTTTTCTTCTGTTTGGGATTTCATCTTCTCATTAGATGCAAGCTTTATAACTTGCTCCACGTTTATTGCTTACCATAAATTTGCTAGCTCATGTTCTTGCCTTAAAATGATGATCCATGCACTAAAAAGCTATGCTTGACATGGATTTCAATTTTTATACTGTTTCCTTTTCTGATTTCAGTTCTAAATGAACCTTTTCTCATTTGTACATTATTCCTAAGGTATAATATGACTTAGATCAGGTTGGTTTGACAACCTAAGGAGCTAAGAACCTATCAACCAATTGTCAATTTTAGGGTTTTAAGGTGATTTCTTCTATAAACCCATGACCCGATGATGGTACCATTGCAAAAACCCTTTGGTATTGTCTTCATGACAACTGAAGGTCGGGATAAAAGGTGTCAGATGATGGTGACAACATATGGTCACCCCCTTAGGTCAGGTTTTGGTTCAATTAGAAGTTTAATGATCAACCATTAAGTACCCTACTGATGTTATCAATCAATGATGACAATAACTTAATATTTGATGTTGATTAATGAATATAGTGATGATATAACAACCTATGGTGACTTAATGGTCACTAATGATGGTGGATCAGGTCTCCAAAACATATGGTGAGTTAATCATATAGTTGTAGCATCAATTAAGCCTTAGACCAATGGTTTCTTGGGTCAATGGATGCAATGGTCGGACCTATACTGTAATTGATGGTTTTAACATATGAACATGACCCAATGGTCAAGATATAATGTTTATCACTCCAATAAAGTGGAATGATGGATAATGTAATATGTTGGTCCAATAATGTGATTTAGATAGTTTATGTTATATGATCAACTTAAGGAGCTTACTTGTTGACAATGGATGGCTTGTTTTTTTTTTGTTAAGTCGGGAGGCTCTCTATTCATCTCACCCTCCCCTCGTGAGCAAAAGGTTACGATGAATTACATCTCCTGCGTACTTCCGCAGTCGATTGTGGGTTTTACCCTACTCTCAATGGAACTTTTTGTGTTGTTAATCAAGGGATGTGTAACATCCCTGGCCTGGGTTATAAACTAACCCCAGATGTTTTGCATAAACATGTAATTAAATACTTGTGATTACTCCATGGCATGTAATTAAGTTCCTCAGGAACATACATTTTCAATTTTTTGTCCTTTTTTTAAACAAAGTTGTAGTATTGTTTTGTAATGCAGGGACCTATGTGCAAATTACCTAGTTAGGGGGATTAACTTGCAAATTACACAGGTTAAGATGTTCCTCTGATGATGAGACATCATATGAGTGATTATGATGAGGTATGATGGATTTCCCAAGCTTGGGCATCAAGATGCAGCTTGTGGAGCAATCCTTTTGCTTAAAACCCTCATTTTGGAGTAAAGTGCAATTTACCCAAAATATGGGGTGCAACTTGTAAAATACACATTCTAGAATATCTTTTATGACTCTTTACATCATTTAGAGTAGAAATGATGAAAGGGGCGCATCAATGAAGTAATTAGATAAAAAGAATGGCCTTTGTAGTAGAATCACCAAGTATGAGTAAGGAGACCCTTCATATATGTACCTTAGTTTGCATGTTGGTTTTCTTTACCCTTAAATCTTGAGTTTTGATGGGCTTTGCTTAAGTTATGATGGTTTGGACGTGCCTTAGAAAGAAGGAGGGACTTAGATGAGAAATCCATAAACTAGAGGTCCTTAAGGTGGAAAATTAACCTAAGCTATATAAGCCTTTTTCCTTTGCAAACCAAGTAAACGTACCCCTTCTCTTCTTCATTTCTCATCTTGCTCAACCGACCAAGGCAGAGCTCTAGAACTCAAGAAGACGACCAACTAGTTCTAAGGTGAGGAGAAACCATCTTCTAGCTCGAATTCTTGGAGGAATTCCTTGTATAAGGTTGGTTTTATGGTTAGCTTACTTAGGTTCTTGTTCTAGCCGACCATCCCCATCCTTTCCTTGGAGAATCATCTTTGGCCAACTTGTGGAGCTCAAGATGCCATTAAAGGCTTGAATCTTGGAAGCTTGGAGCTCTAGGAACAACGTTTAAGGCGAGTTTTATAACTCTAAACTTCTTGCTTTATTATGCATATCTATGTTCTTGTAAATTATGCTTAGTTTTTCTTCTTCCCCATTCTTCCTTGCCCTTTTGCAAGCAATCCGTGGAGTAACCGACCTGAACAGAGGTTGAAGATGATGGGCGTGAATTCCTAGGCAACTTTATCAAACGACCTTGGACCCTTTGGTCTAAACGGTTTGCAAACCGTTTGAAATCAAACGGTCTCAAACCGTTTGATCTCATGCGGTCTTGCAAGACCGTTTAGAATCAAACGGTCTCAAGACCATTTGATAGAGTTGACCAAGGGAAGACCATTTAAGGGTCTGTTGGAAACATTTTGAATTTAATTTCTACAAAGAATCATAACCTAGTTCCAAACCAATCACAAGTTGAAGGCACTTCAACTCCCTAAACCCTAATCGGGTTGAATTGTTGATTTCAAGGATAGATTTTGGTGAACTTTGGGTTGAAGGACCCAAACGGTCTCAAGACTGTTTGGGGGTTCATCCAAACGGTCTCAAGACCGTTTGGTGACAACCCAAGACCGTTTGGAGGTCTAGAGTTAAGGTAATATGATGGTTCGAGGGTCCAATTGCAATAGGTTGATGAATTGATAAAAATGCTGATTTTAGACCTAATTAGTGTTCAACCCTTATCCAATCGACCTAGATTTTGATGAAACTTTGGGCAAACGGTCTCAGGACCGTTTGGAGGATGTCCAAATGATCTAAAGACCGTTTGGGCCATGTTTGGGCCCAATTGGAGGTCAATTGATGGGTTCAACCTCAATTTGATTCACATTGTTGAACATTGATGATTAGCCAATTGAAAACCCTAATTGAGTTGGATTCAACCCTAATTGGCTTTCAATTGAGGGTCAATTTGGTGTCCAATTGATTAAGTCTAATCCTAATTGACTCAATTTACAAGTGGTTAACAAGGACATGGCTAATTGAAGGCTTCAACATAGGAAATCCCAATCGATCATAACCTTTGATTCACCTTTGAGGTCCATGCGGTTTGAGCCCATTTGGACCAAACGGTCTCAAGACCGTTTGAGGCCAAATGGTCTCAAGACTGTTTGGGGCCAAACGGTCTCAAGACTGTTTGGGCTCAAACGATCTCAAGGTCGTTTGGACCAATCGATCTCAAGATCGTTTAAGATCAAATAGTTTCAAGTCGCATAGCTTCAAACGGTTTGGAGGTCAACTTTCTCAAAGGGTCAACGCACCCATGCGGTCTTGGTGATCCATGCGGTCTTAAAGGTCAAACTATTCAAACGGTCAACGCCCCCAAACGGTCTCAAGACCGTTTGGAGGTTGAAGGTTGAAACCGTTTGGAGACTTTTAGGGCTGATTATGCTTAATCATTTGAAGATGTAATTGGTTCAATGGTGGTCTAATCTAAACCCTAATGATACCCTAAGACATTAAGGGACTAAGTAACTAATGGATTGACCCATGATGGTGATCAATGGTGTACTTTACCAATATGCCCTTGCAGGGTTCAAATAGGTGATACATTGTTTTAATCAAACCCTAATGACATGAAAGTGGTGATTTGGTTTATGTTAATCAATGAGGACTTAACCCAACATAATCTAGAGTGATGTAATCACCATCTATTAATAAGAGGAGAGAGAAAGTACCATTTATGGTTGAAACTCAAATAAAATACCTTCAATGTAGATGAATGTGCATGATTAGGGTATGATCCACCTATGTGAGATCATGGAAACCCTAATTATGATAATTGATGAATCTTGATCTAATCTGAGGGCATCAATGATGATGTTTCTCATACATGATGATGTTATGAATTCAATTCACCATAAAGAGAATAGTAAACCCTAATTCTAGGGTGATAACATGTAATGTGAATAGTAAACCCTAATTGATGAAAATCAGGGAACCTAACTCTTGTAAGAGTATGAAGACACAACTCTTGATATGAATTGTTTACTATTATCAGTTGAATTAACCATGCAGGTTCTTATATGAGAAAGTTCATATCCAGGTAAGGATTATGATACCATATTCATTAAAAACATGTTATTAGCTCTATGAATAGTGAAATATCCTGTTGCCTAGTCAGTGGCATCACATGAGATTGATGGGATGTGAGAGCCATGAGGTCATCAAGGTCATGTTAATTAGATAACTTGTGATGAAATGATTAAGAATTGATAATTGAAGAGAGTTAGACTTGTTACATTTAGTATTCTACTTTCATAGCTGTCATGCTAATGATTAATGTTTGATAACATGTATGATGTTAAAAGAATACTGAAATGTACCTAACTAATCAAGTATAATCATACAATGTAGAGCCCTGATCATAGATCCATCATTGTCAGAAGTTATATGATGGTGAAACAGGTTTTCCTAAGGGAACTCCTGGATCACATACTTTTGAGTATGTGGGGGAATATGGATGTGTAAATCCTTACATCCTAGTGTAGAAATTGATGTAGATGTATCTTAATCCATCAACCCTTCACTATATGTTTATGCCGGGGTGATGTAACACTATTCTCTCGAGGAAAATCTTTTATACCGCATCAATGAGAGATAAACAAGAAATCTTTCGATGGCGAAGAGAGTACAGAATGCTACTATGACTCTAATAGTGAAGTACCAGATTACCCTGGTGAGCTATAGTAGTAGAGACACTAGATGTCCTGCATGTTTATCCTCACTCTGACTGAGGAAGATGAGGTCATAAGAATCCGGCTCTTTTGATGACCTAGGTATGATACCGATGCGACTTAATAGTGATCGGTTGGAGTATGAGCGGTATACCTCATCTCCGTAGGGCATAATGATGTATGAAAAACATAATCAACCACGTAGTATATCTGCTTAGGTTGAACAACGAGATACATGAATGATGTTACACTACATAGTACATATGTTCTTTATATTTCCTAAATGTTGTTGTTCTACTTAATGTCAATCTACTGTTGATTGCCTTAAAAGCTTTTATTGCTTATGTTGTCTTTGATTTATATTATAAAGCTTCTAGTGGAGAGTTATAACTCTCGCTAGGACAATTATTTAAATTTGTCTCACCCCGTAGATTTCAACTTTTTAGGTGGTCGTCGAGGACGAAGGAACCAGCCTTTAGGTGACCAATACCAACAGCAGCAGCACCAGGAGTAGTAGTGAATCTCAGGTGGAGATACTGACTGTTGAGTTTGTAGTTAGATAGTCCTATGTCGTCTCTGTACTCTCAGGTCCTTGGAGTTAGTGGTATGAGATTTTGGGTTTTGACTCTTGAGATTTTGTATCATGTTGTATATAATTACTCAAGAAGTAATTTATCGGAGATGTAAACAGTTTATCTTATTTCTATGAAAGAAGTTTTATGATTTCAAGATCTTATCTCAAAAAGTTTTAATTTCTGGTGATTTTGGTATTCCTCTGCTAATCGAATGCTTCCGCTGAGTTTATATCGTGGTTTTGGAGATCGGGGCCCACATGATGTCTACGGTTATATGGTGACTCTTTCTAGAGAACAAATCAAGGACTTGATAGGTGTTTTATCCAAGGTGTTTACTTATGTAAACAACCAATGGTCTTACTTTTTAAACATCTAATGGTTTTGGGTGACATTGTGGTATGGTGATATGGGTTGAATGATGATGGAAGAAATGGAGGGTTACCCTTAATAAGGTAGTCTTACCTATTATCTCATATGAATAGAAGTGATGACAACCATATTGTGTTGATATGTAACCCTAATGAGGTATAGCTTGTTATACCAAGATTTGTTTGGTAAGCCAAGCTCATTGTATTACTATTTTTGTGTTTTTGTAATTACAGGAAGTTTCTATACATGTAACTATACATCAGAAGACAATAGTCTTTGAACAAAAGAGAAAAGAGAAAGAATCAGGGAGGGAACATCCTACAAAACAGACCCTCACATCATGTCCTCAAAGAAAGAATAGGGAAACTACAATCCTCAGAGAACCTCCCATGCAAAACCATAGAAGCAATAGAATACCACAAGAGGGACCACAGAACAGATCCAAAGAAGAGGGTCAAGGCTCCTCATATAGTTATATATCGTGCTTGATCATCTCCCACGAACTAGACCAAGAGTTCTTCACATTAAGATGAACTCTGGCATTTCTCTCATTCCACAGCCTGTGTAAGATACACAAAGCAACGAGATGGCTTTTCCTACTACTGTATATCACTAGATCTTCCACGGAGCTAGGGAAGCTCGGGATACAAGTCTTAGAGACAACCATATTCCACACCTTAGCAGAGAAATCACACTGAAACATACAATGGTCCAGACCTTCCTCATTGATCTTATAGAGAAAGCACATAGAAGGGGTACTAATACCCATCCTCCTCACATAATCCATTTTAAGAAGTCTTATGTGACAAACCTTCCAACCATGAATTTATATCTAGCTAGCATTTTAAACTTCCAAACCCAATCAAATATAGGAAGCATCATACCTTTAACTTGAATAGCATTCCAAATGTCTCTCAACTTAATTTTTGTCAGATTATTGAACATCAACTTATCAGGCTGAGTCTCTTTAGGTTTAGGAAGCACGAGCAATAGATCATTGAGATTTCTATGAAATCTCGACTCCTTACTTCTCCAATCATTCTCAGAAATCAGACAGTTAACCTTACTATCTAGAGGAAATCCCAGCATAATAATACTTTGGCAACCCAAAACATCTTCAAGGAACCGACTACCAGGCAACCAAGGATCTCCCCAGAGCAAGAAATCATCACCATTACCAACAGAAAAGCTAACAAATCTCTTGAGATAGTCTCTCTCATTAATGATTCTATAAAGGTGCTAGGAGAAAGCATTATTAACAAAATCCAACCAAAAAGGAGTCTTGTTGAAATACCTCTCGTGAATCCATTTGACCCATAATGAGTCAGCTTTGCTAATGATGTTCCATGCCTGAAAAATCAAAGAAGCTTTATTGACCTCCCTGATAGATCAAATCCCCAAACCCCCCTCTTCTTTGGGTTTCAAACCAGACTCCCATTTAATGAGATGAACATTAGAATGCTTATCTGAACTTCCCCAAATAAAATCCCTAGTCAATTGTTAAAAGTTATCAATGACTGAACAAGGTAGAGGGAAGCAATTGGTCCAGAACAGATGGATCGAAGAAATAGTAAATGTGGCAAGCTCAACTCTCCCTTCCATTGAGAATTGCTTCGACTTCCAACTATCCAACTTAGACTTAATCCTATCCAGCAGAGGCCTACAATGTTTCCTAGACAACTTGCTAATGAAAAGGGGAATACCAAGATAACTCTACACGAGATTATCTTCATTAAACCCCAAAACACCACATATATTTTCTTTGTCTGCCTTAACACTAAAAATGATGGAACTTTTGTCAATATTAATCTTCAACCCAGTCATCAAGTGAAACTCATTCAAGATCTTCTTCAGAGCCACAACATTTTTGACATATGCCTCCATAAAGACCATAAGGTCGTCAGCAAAAATTAAATGGGAAATCTTTAGGTGATTAGAGGCATAGAGAGGTCTAATAACTCCTTTCCTAACAACATCATTCATAATATGAGAGAAGGTTTCCATAACCATAACAAAGAGATAAGGGGCTAAATGATCCCCTTACCTAACTCCATTACTAGGAGAAAAGGCATTCATGGGTTCACCATTCACTAAAACCTCGTAGGTAATTGTTCCAAAAATCTCTTTTAACCACACAAGCCAGCAATGTGGAAAGTCCATGACCTTGAGAATACAAAACAAAGCTTGCCAAGAGACTGAGTCATATGCTTTTGAAATGTCTAGCTTAATACACATCTTCATCTTACCTCCTTTCTTCTTGAAATCGTGAATGAGATCATTGGATAATAAGATAGATTCACGAATACTTCTACCCTGAACAAAAGCACATTGATTATCACTAATAACCGAGGGCATTATCAACAATATACCTTTCTTTAATATAACTAAATGATGGTAATTGGGTATGAATAATTCTTGAATGATTAATACAATAATTGAGTACTCTCTTATTGTTGTTGAAACCCTAGTATGCTATAACCTAATGGCTACACCTTGATTTATGTGTGGGTTCATACTTGAGAATTGTATGTAATGTGATGGTGATGCTTCACCTTATGTGTCCATGATCCAACTGGGATGCCGTGAGTTAGGATTTGGATATAACTACTAACTAGTAACATTAATATAATTTATCTTGTTGAAGCTAACTCTAATGAAAATAGATAAATATGAGTATTCATGTTTGACATTCTTATATGATGTAATGATGGTGAAATAACCTCCTTAATATGATCATAACCTTAATATGTTAATTGGTGGTTATCATAGCCACATGGTTGATACTTTCTTGTGATAAACATGTGCATTATGAATATGATGAGGGTTAATCATATCTAGATTCCTTGCATGTTGATGTAATTAAGGAATGTTCTTAATGTTAATATAACCCTACTATGACTGCTAATATACACTTGGCGCAGGGGTCTTACAGTAGAGACACTGGTTCAGGAAAGGCTGGACAGGGCGTTGGCGAGTCTCGACTGGAGGGACCGGTACACTTACTGCAAGGTGATTCATATCCCCATTTATGAGTCTGATCATGCCCCACTCATTATTACAGCTGATAGAAGGCAACTGAAAAAAAGGAATAAAAGGAATGATTTCTTTGCTTTGGAACCAGCATGGATGGTGGAGGAAGAATGTCAAGACACAATAAAGAAGGTGTGGAATTACAGTCTAGAAAATGACCTCATTGGAAAGCTTAATAGATGTGGGGTGGATCTTAAAGACTGGGCAGATAAAAAATTCAAAACAAGAAGGAAAAAAATTAGAGAGCTGGAGGCGGAACTCACCGAGCTACAAATACTCCCACCAGACAATAATATGATTGAAAAAGTAGAAAACCTTGCAAAAGAAATTCAATATTGGCTGATATATGATGAGGCCTACTGGCATGCCAGAGCACGGGTGAACGAGATGAGAGATGGAGTTAAAAACACTGCATACTTCCACCAAAAGGCAACCAATAGAAGAAGGAGGAACAGAATAGAGGGGCTTAAAGATGACACTGGCATTTGGAAAATGGAGGAAGAAGACATCCAAAAGGTGGTGGTGGACTTTTTCAATGATCTGTTTAAGTCAAGTAATCCAAGGGGTTTTGAGGAGGCTACTAGAGGCATGGGGAGAAGGATAGACAGTGACATGGTTGTACAACTTGAGGTTGACATCACAGAGGTTGAAGTGCTACTGGCTCTAAGAAAAATGCACCCAAACAAAGTGTCGGTCCAGATAGGATGAAGGCAATTTTCTTCCAAAAGTACTGGCATATAGTGGGGACAGATGTGGCCAGTTACATAAATGGGTGGTGGTGTGGGCAATGGAGCCTGGGGGAAGTTAATAATACACTGGTAGTCATGATTCCAAAGGTAGAGAAGTCGATGACCATGGGGGAGTTCAGACCCATAAGCCTATGCAATGTTATTTATAAAATCACATCCAAGGTTGTAACCAATAGGCTAAAACCATACATGGACTGCATTATCTCTGAAAATCAAAGTGCCTTTATTCCTATAAGATTGATCACTAACAATGCCCTTATTGCATGTGAATGTTTCCATAAAATGAAGGAGAAATATTCAAAAGGATAAGGTAGTATTGTGCTAAAGCTTGACATGTCAAAGGCATATGATAGAGTTGAATGGGATTTCCTTATCCACGTTATGAAAATTATGGGTTTTGGGGAGAAATGGAGGGATTGAGTCTATAATTGTATCTCCACCATCAGTCATACCTTTGCTATCAATGGGGACAAGACCAAAACGATCAAACCAAGCCGCAGATTAAGGCAAGGTGACCCTCTCTCACCCTATCTCTTCATAATTTGTGTGGATGATTTCTCTACTTCCCTCTTAGCTATGGCTAACAATAATCTCATCCATGGGATTAAGGTTAGCAGAGCAACAGTGAGTATTTCTCACCTTTTTTTCACAGATGATAGCATTCTCTTTGCAAGAGCAACCAATGCAGAGTGCCTGAAAGTAGCTGAAATTATCAGCCAATATGAACAGGCCTCCAGTCAAAAATAAAATATTCTAAGACAGAGGTTGTCTTCAGCAAAGGGACAAGCTACCAAAAAAGGGAGGAGATAAAACAAGTATTACAGGTCAAAGAGGTGGACAGACATGCCCGATATCTAGGCCTACCTACTGCGGTGGGGAGGTCTAAGAAATAGGTGTTCAACTACATCAAAGAGAAGGTGTGGCGCAAGCTCCAAGGCTGGGCGGAAAAACTATTGTCAAAACCAGGAAGGGAAATCCACATTAAAGCGGTGGCTCAAGCAATACCCACGTATGTCATGAGCATTTTTCAGCTGCCGGCAGGGTTGATTGATGAAATCCACAACATGGTGGCAAGGTAGTGGTGGGGTGCGAAAGGGAATGAAAGAAAGTTAGCCTGGAAGAGTTGGGATAATTTATGTAAGCCAAAGAAGCAAGGTGGCATGGGTTTTCAAAATTTACATGTCTTCAACCAAGCATTGCTAGAAAAGAAGATTTGGCGGGTCTATACGAAACCATAATCCATGGTGTCCAGGGTCCTCAAGGCACGATACTTCCCTAGGAAAATGATTATGGAGGCTAGGAGAGGCCACAATCCAAGCTACACATGGAGAAGCATGTGGGGCGCTAAAGCTTTACTCTTGGAAGGCACAGAATGGAGAGTGGGAAATGGGAGAACAATAAATATATGGGAGGATAAATGGATACCGCTTCAGGAGAGTGCTCTGGACTACTAGAAAGAGGGGGATAAAAACCACTACAACTCAGTGAGGGAGCTTATGATGGACACGAGAAGAGAGTGGAATGATGAACTCATAAGTACGGTGTTTCCTGGAAACATCACGAGGAGCATCCTTGCCATCCCAATTAGTGATAGAGCATCGCCGGACATACAAAGATGGTGGCCCTTGGGAAATGGTAACTTCATGGTTAGGTTAGCTTACTGGATGGGGATGTTCGGGAAAGAGGGGGTGAGGCAGCACAGTGCGGATCCAGGGGAGCATCTATGGAGTAAAATATGGAGGAGGGGGTGGACGTTGAAGGTGGAAAATTGCTTGTGGCGGGCTACTACTGGAAGCCTAGCGACCATGGTGAGGCTGGTTGACAGATTTTGTGCAGTGGACGGAAGGTGCACCCTTTGCTATGCTGAGAATGAGACCATTCAACATATGTTATTCTGATGCCCGTGTGCCTGCGAGATGTGGGAACTGGAGACCAAGGACGTTCATCAACTGGTAGAAGGTGTCAAAGATTCCACAGTGGAGGAGGTGCTGAGCATTATCCTAGCGGAAGAGGAGGAAGTCATGCAGGAGGAGGCAGTGGCCATGATGTGGGCAGTGTGGAGCAATAGAAATAAGAGATTCTTTGGGCAGAAACCTGATGAAGCATTGGTTATAAGGCTTAAGTTTATGGCACTTATAAGAGATCATACAAGAGAAATGAAAAGGTAGATGAAAATGGGACAGGATGGGCACCCGCAGCAAGCAAGGGACAATTGGTCCGTACCGATGGAAGGGAGAATGAAACTCAATGTCGACGCTTCAGTTGGGGAAGATGGACAGACTGCCACTGGAATGGTTTTAAGAGACCACATGGGTGTGATTAAAGCAGTGTCCTGAAAGAGGTGGGATGGGGAGAAGGATGTGGCGCTAGCTGAGGCGATGGGAATCAAGGAGGCAATTTTGTGGACAAAGAACTGTGGTTATAATAGAATTGAAGTGGAAACGGACTTGTCAACTGTGGAAATGGCTTACGCGAAGAAAGAACAAAGGCGGGACTATGTAGGCATCATTATGGAGGATATTGAGTTGATTAGTCATTCTTTTAGTTTCTTTTCCTTATGCTATACGAGTTGTAGTTGTAATAAACTGGCAAATGCCATTGCTAGTAGTAGTCATAGAGGGTTAGCTTCTTTTTTCTCCTTATCAACAAATTTTCCGAGTCTGTTTCTAGAACTGGCACTGGTCGATTTGGCTGATTAATAATGCGGGCAAGATAACTTCAAAAAAAAAACCTACTATGACTGTTTATGAATACCGTCTAGCTCATTAATGCAATATTGTGATGATCTTGTGTATTATATGTAAGTGATGTTGATGAGCCTTGCTATAAGAAATGGAATGATAATGATAATCTTATAGGGAATAGTATGATGTCCTTGATGACCTTTCGGCATGGTTGATCCCTGAATGAGGTGTAATCCTCTTGTGTTGATATGGGTGGATACGCAGTGATATTGTGAAAAGGATTTATATCTTGTGATAGTATGATGAATAGTGTAGCCTCATGAATGCCAAGTGAATAGTACCATGTGATGATGAGATGAGAAATGATGCTTCACACATTTTATATCTTTTAAAGTTGTGATATTTATATGCTTGTTAGAAGTGAATTAGGGTTTCTATGTCCACTTGTTTGAAGCAACCTTAATTCACCCAATTGACATAACTAATTAAGTGAAACTCTAATCATGTAGTGCCTTGTGCTATAGATCCATCCGAGTGTCAGAACTTGCCAAATGGTGAAACGAGTATTCCTAAGGGAAACTCAGAGTGCATTCCTATGAGTATGTGTGGTGCTTGTCATCCTAAATTCAAGTTTTTAGGGAGGATGACTTTGGTCATACGTAGCCCTTAGTTTGAGAATGGATGTGGACGTGTCTCAGTGATTATATATGTAACGATATTGGAGGAAAATTGCGATTGTACCTTGGATGGTAGGGTATGCGTACCCACCTCCTTTCACTAGTGGCGTGACTTGTATGAAGGATGAACTAGGCTGTTAGGACCTTGATTTTATGTGTCACTGTGGTAGATCTGTACTGACTGGGGGTGGAGAAGATCTTAGGAGTTTGAATCTTATAAGATCTCATTTGGCACTAATTTCGACTTAGCAGTGGTCAGTTGGATTTTGAGTGGTATCCTCAAATTCCTCAGGGCATAATAAAAGATGTAAGACAGTCGTGTAGCATATATGTTTAGGGTTACACACAATGCTTCATATTGGATGATAACCCTTGTTTGCTTTCTTTTCACTAAGATCATGTATATTACAATAAGAGATAGTAGTTATTCTTATTATATAGTTAAGCTCATGTTGTAAACATGCTTATGTTGTCAAAAATACTGACACTGATGGTTAAGATGTTGTTGCTAACCATGTTTAATATTTCTAACCATGCCTATGTAATTAGAAATGCTTAAACTACTAATCATTCCTCTATAGTTCATTATGTTATGATGTTAGTTCTACTGATGATATAGATCTATTCCCTTTATTTGAGATGCCAATATTGATAGCCATGTTATGTTACTAGACATATTCATGATCTCAGGGATGCTTATGCTACTAGATTGCTTGTACTGTTAGCAAGGAATATGTTGTTAGTCAGATTATTGATAATGATTTGTATTAGATGCAATTTGATGATATTTGAGTAGATATCTATATAAGGAAATGGATTTATTTGTTATCTATATATGCATTGATGAACATACTTGTTGCTAAGATGATTTTCTTGATCTATTTAGTATACGTGAACTATTCAATATGTTCAATTTATTATTAAATACTCCTGTTTCTTAGTTATCTACTATTTAAAATGTTGTAATCAATAAGCGTTGTTGGAGGTTATATCTCTTGCTGCGACATGGGTCTCACCCTTGTGGTTTGCCACATTGTTTTTAGGTAATCGGAAGTGACGAAAACAAACATGTGGTAGTAAAGAGGAGATTTAGTAATGAATCTTTGAGAAAGTTGATTAGATGTCCAGTGTATCCTAGAGTTGTCCCTGTACTCTCACGTCTGGGTAGAAAAAGTTTGTATATGGTGTTTCAAACGAATTGGAATAGCATGTTAATGCTTGTTTATGTGATATATACGAATATTGTTCTCCTGTGTATATATGTTATGGCTAAGGTGATAGACCAATTTGTATCAAATTCTTGGCATATTTTGGATACAAGAAAGATGTTTGGCTCTTATGCAAATGTTTTTGAGTGAGTGTTGATGTTGAAATCAGTTTTAATTTACCCATATTTTAGGGTATGTGGTTAATTAGCGATTTATTGAGTTTTATGTTTTGATTAATCTTGTTTAGTGTAATAAGTTCTCACAAGTGGGTATCAGAGCTTTAGGTTCACTAAGTCTATAGGGACACTAGGACTTAGGACTAGGATGATGTCAAAATTAGGGACATGACATATAAACATGGTGCATACTGCCTAATCTCAATACTTGGGTGCACTGTCCGGGTATTCAATTATTGAAGAAAAGGTAAGTATGGGACTTTTAGATTGTTATCTTTTGATTAGTCTGATCAAGTAGTCATTTTGAAACAATCTATAGAGGATAATGAATTAGAAATCATGGTGTAGATACCCTAATATTACCTCAAGAGAAGATGAGGATTACATCATTATCTATCAAAACTTGAATTGTTGGTAACTATAAGAGAAATATATAACACCATGAAATCTAAATATGAATACAAATAAGAAAAAGATGAGTTTTTGAAGATGTGAATCAAGAAGATAATAAAGTAAAAGACAGATAAGTCTATGCTTATAAAATGATTCAAGGTATGAAATCCACATAAGATGGAGAGAACGCCAATGATAAGTATAAAATGAGAAGATAAATGAGAACAATGACAAAGTAATAAGGTGGAACCTGAGTTAATCTCAGACCAACCTATGTGTGTAAGAAAGTGTTAATGTAAAATAAGCATGGCATTTGAAAGAAATTAAAGAAGTTGATCCATGTTTAATGAAGAAAATGTGGAATATGATGATGTACCTATTGATATGTGGTTGAAAAACATAATAAAATAAGAGAACATACCCAAGTGTGATAAATAGTCATCAAGAAAGGAGTAATGATATATGCTAATCATGACGATTCCTATGCTAATGGCAAGGAACCAAAAATGAAAAGGGTAAAATGATACATAAGAACCTGTAACTTGCATAATGAAAATAGAATTGGTTACCTTTTTGCTAGTGACCCTTGAACAATGTTGCTAAGATGTGGGAAGTGTGTTTCCCTTTGTGTCTTTCCTTTCTAGGGAACAACATTCAAGTGGATCATTGCCATTTGGTATGTGTGGATTTGTTGTAAACATGAGGGTGGATAGCTTATTATAGCATATGGTTTTTTGGACTATGGTTCCAAAATCATAACATTTGTCATGATTTTTCTTTTGATCCTTCCAATAATTAAGAAGACTCCTCTTATATGTTTTGAAATTTATTATGTTGGTAAAAGTAGATGAGATAAGGATGTGAGTTCCTTATAGCACATGAGGTGGATACCAAGGTAATGAATCCTAGTATCCAAGATGTATCAACAGTATGGAAAGTATGTGAAGGTTGGAGATGTTTATAAATGAACATTCCAAGTGTTCCTATACCTTAGAGAGAGAGAGTTGATGATGACCCTATAAATGTTTTTTGGAATGACCAAAAGTGATTCTATAAATGTTGTGTATGGTTCACTAATAGCTAGGCAAGACCACTATCAAGGATAGATGGTTTTTTGGTCAATAGATATGTGATATTGTGTTCCTTTAAGATAAACCTATGATCAAATATCAATGCATACGAGTTAGATTGGATGACATAATTCACATGACTATGATGAGTTAAGAGTTATGTCTTTTAGACTAACCAATGTACAAATAGAATTTATGAATAGGAGGAATAGAGTGTTCTAGTCATGTAATACGAGTTATATCAAGCTTTGAATGATGACATGTCAAAGTATTTCAAATATGGTCAAAAATATGATCAATATTTCTTCAAAAACCTTAGGGTTTCCGAAGCAGCAATAGCTATGAGACAAGTTGAATAAGAGTGAGATGGGGTTGATTAAATGTCTTTATGGGATCATGATATGTCTTCTAAGTAGGTTGTGTAAATCATAGTAAGGTGAAGATAGTGTTGTTGTTTCACCCTAACAAGGTTGACTAGGAATGATGTTTCCTTGTATGGAATGATAGGTTCCAGCGCCATCATTTCTTTTGATGCTGAAAAACAACTGACAAGTGTTCCAGTGTCAGTGTATCTAGAAAAAAATGGGCTGGATACATCGCCTTTTTTTATGCCTCAAGGAATGGTAAGGGACACATGCCATGATTGGTGAAAATCTAGCAAGTTTGAATTTTGAGTAATGTGTTGATACATAGATATTATTTTAGGATGATAGCTATAACTTAAAGTTGAACATTACTACTAAAGTTGTACAAATGATACACCAAGTTTTTTACATTCCGTATAGAGACTATATTTTTAGGTGGGGGTTTTTGTGCTGACCCAAGATGAGATATGTATGAATGATGTGACATCACCATGATATGCAAGTAACCATGTGAAGGTAATAGGATGAGGTGCAAAGAAAGTGTCAGTCTTTGTTTACCTTGGATTTCGGGTGCGAAATCCCTATTAGGGGTTTATAGTTGTAAGGCCCCTAAACTTGATTAATGATTTGAATAAGCTTAATTATCATAGTTGAATTATTATAACCATAATCTAACCTTTTTATATGATTTTAAATCATATGACAAGCTTAAGTTTCAAATTTGGTCCAATTTGGACATTGTTTGAGCAAGTTATGCAATTTCACGCACATTTTTGAATTTTCTGCAATTTACCCATTTGATAGGTTTTCTTTGTAATTTATCACTTGAATTATGTTCCTTGTATATTATCTCATCATTATGTATCTTTTTGAGCCATGGGGAATCTATTTAAACCTTGGTTTGAAGGTGTTTTCTCCAAGGGTATTTTAGGGTTTACCCCTACATGGATGAGCTACCTTTAGTGGCTATCAACTAATGAATTATTTGTTTTGCTTGGAAATTCAAGAAACGAGTGATAATAATGTCTCTATGAATTGTGGGGGATTTTATTGTGTGTTCTCTTGTATATTATTAATAGTTTAAGGCCATGGACACTTGGAAAGATACTAGAACATCAACTTTTTCTTTTTCTCTATCGTAAAGTTTCATATACTTATCCCTAAGCACCCTAACGAGACATTTTCTCTCCACCACTTTCCTCCTTCAACGAACCTTGTTCTCCCTCTGTTCTGCTACGAATTTCCTATCCAAGGAAGAGGAAAAAGGGGATCTTCTTGGAAAAAGAATCTAGAGTTGCAATTGACTTCGTTTTAGGGTTTGCAAAGCTTTCTTCTAGTGATCTTGACCTAAAATAGTAACAATCCCCATTTTTCCTTCGTTTATTTCTTTTTTATCCTTCCTTGTACCTTTATCTATGTCAGAACCTTGTTGTTACATGGTAGAAATTGCTCTAAATCTCTAAAACCTTACCTTTCTTGCTCCTTATGCTTAGGGTTTGCTCATTTGATGAAGAAAGGTACTAGATGGACGAGTTCATAGCTTATACCTGAATTTTCTACCCTACCTTCTCAAGTTTTCTTCTTTTTAGGATTTAATCTTCTCATTATAGGAAATTTTTATAATTTGCTCCACGTTTATTGCTTACCATAAGCTTGCTAGCTCATGTTCTTGCTTTTAAATGATGATCCATGCACTAAAAAGCTATGCTTGACTTGGATTTCAATTATTATAATGTTCCCTGTTCCGATTTCAGTTATAGATGAACCTTTGATCATGTAAACATTATTTCTAAGGTATAATATTACTTTGATCAGGTTGGTTTGACAACCTATGGTGCTAAGCACATATCAACCAAGGGTCAATTTTACGGTTTTAAGCTGATTTCATCTATAAACCCATCACCTGATGATGGTACCATTGCAACAACCCTATGGTGTTGTCTTCATGACAACTGATGGTCAGAATGAAAGGTTTCAGATGATTTTTACAACCTATGGTAACCCCCTTAGGTCAGGTTTTGGATCAATTAGAAGTTTAATGATCAACCATTAAGTACCCTACTGATGTTATTAATCAATGATGGCATTAGCTTGATATTTGATGTTGATTAATGAATATAGTGTTGATATAACAACCTATGGTGACTTGATGGTCACTAATGATGGTGGATCAGGTCTACAAAATCTATGGTGATTTAATCATATAGTTGTATCATCAATTAAGCCTTACACCATTGGTTTCTTGGGTCACTGGATGCAATGGTCGGACCTAAACTGTAATTGATGGTTTTAACATATGAACTTGACCCAATGCTCAAGATATAATGTTTATTCCTCCAATAATGTGGAATGATGGCTAATGTAATATGTTGGTCCTAATAATGTGATTTATATGATTTCCTCTATATGATCAACTTAAGGAGCTTACTTGTTGACAAAGGATGACTTGTTTTAAATGAACAGTCAATTGTGGGTTTTACCGTACTCTCAATGGAACTTTTTGTGTTGTTAATCAAGGGTTATCTAGCGTTTCATGGTGAATATTTCTAGAGAACAAATCACGAACTTTATATGTGGTTTATCCAAGGTGTTTAATTTTGTAAAGAACTAATGGTCTTACCTTTTAAACATACAATGGTTCTGGGTGACATTGTGGTATGGTGATATGGGTTGAATGATGATGGAACAAATGGAGGGCTACCCTTAATAAGGTAGTCTTACCTATTCACTCATATGAATAGAAGGGATATCAACCATATTGTGTGGATATGTAACCCTAATGAGGTATAGCTTGTTATACCTAGATTTAATATAACTAAATGATGGTAATTGGGCATGAATAGTCCTTGAATGATTAATACAATCATGGAGTACTCTCTTATTGTTGTTGAAACCCTAGTTTGCTATAACCCGATGGCTACACCTTGATTTATGTGTGGGTTCATACTTGAGAATAGTATGAAATGTGATGGTTATGCGTCATCATATGTATCCATGATCCAATGGGGATGTTGTGAATTTGGATTTGGGTATAAGTGCTAATTAGTAACATTAATATAATTTATCTTGTTGAACCTAACTCTAATGTAAATAGATAAAGATGAGCATTCATGTTTAACATTATTATATGATGTAATGATGGTTAAATAACCTCCTTAATATGATCATAACCTTAATATGTTAATTGGTGGTTTTCATAGCCACATGGTTGATATTTTCTTATTCTATAAATGTGCATTATGAATATGATGAGGGTTAATCATATCTAGATTCCTTGCATGTTGATGTAATAAAGGAATGTTATTAATGTTAATATAACCCTACTATGATTGTTTATGAATATATCCTAGCTCATTAATGCAATATTGTGTTGATCTGGTGTATTATATGTAAGTGATGTTGTTGAGCCTTGCTATAAGGCATGGAATGTTAATGATGATCTTGCAGGGAATAGTATGATGGTTTTCATGACCTTTGGGCATGGTTGAGCCCTGAATGAGGTGTAATCCTCTTGTGTTGATAAGGGTGGATACCCTGTTATATTGTGAAAAGGATTTAGATCTTGTGATAGTATGATGAATAGTGTAGCCTCATGAATGGAAAGTGAATAGTACCATGTCATGATGAGATGAGAAATTATGTTTCACACATTTTATATCTTTTGAAGTTGTGATATTTATATTCTTGTTGGAAGTGAATTAGGGTTTGTATGTCCACTTGTTTGATGCATCCTTAATTCACCCAATTGGCATACCTAATCAAATGAAACTCTAATCACGTAGTGACCTATGCCATAGATTGATCTGAGTGTCAGAACTTGCCAGATGGTGAAATGAGTATTCCTAATGGAAACTCAGAATGCATACTGATGAGTATGTGGGGTGCTTGTCATTATAAATTCAAAAGTTTAGGGAGGATGATTGCAGTCATACCTAGCCCTCAGTTTGAGAACGAATGTAGTCGTGTCTCGGTGATTATATATGTGATGAGATTGAAGGATGACTACAGTTGTACCTCAGATGATAGGGTATGCGTACCCACCTCTTTTCACTAGTGTTGTGACCTATACCAAGGACAGACTAGGATGTTAGTAGCTTGACCTTATGTGTCATTATGGCAGACTCATACTGACCGGGCACGGAGAAGATCTTAGGAGTTCGACTCTTCCTAGATCTTGTATGGCACTGATTTCGACTTAGCAGTAGTCAGTTGGATTTTGAGTGGTATCCTCACATTCCTCAGGGCATAATAAAAGATGTAAGACAACCATGTAGCATATTTGTTTAGGGTTATACACAATGCTTCATATTGGATGATAACCCTTGTTTGCTTTATTTTCACTAAGATCATGTATAGTACAATAAGAGATAATAGATATGTTCATGTTGTAGTTATGCTCATGCTGTAAACATGCTTATGTTGTTAGATATACTGACATTGATGGTTAAGATGGTGCTGCTAGCTATGTTTAATATAGCTAGCCATGCCTATGTAATTAGAAATGCTTAAACTACTAATCATGCCTATGTAGTTCATTGTTGTATGATGTTAGTTCTACTTATGATATAGATATGTTCCCTTTATTTGAGATGCCAATATTGATAGACATGTTATGTTACTAGACATATTCATGATGACATGGATGCTTATGCGACTAGATTGCTTGTACTGTTAGCAAGGAATATGATGATAGTCAGATTAATGATAATGATTGTTATTAGATGCAATTTCATGATATTTGAGTAAATATCTATCCAAAGAAATGGATTTATTTGTTATCTATATATGCATTGATGATCATACTTGTTGCTAATATGATTTGCATAATCTCTTTAGAATACTTGAACTGTTCAATCTATTCAATTGATTATTAAATACTCCAACTTCTTGGTTATCTACTATTTAAAAGGTTGTAATCAATAACATTGTTGGAGGTTATATCTCTTGCTGGGACATGGGTCTCACCCTTGTGATTCACCACATTTCTTTAGGAAATTGAATGTGATGGAAACAAACGTGAGGAAGCAAAGAGGAGCTATAGTAATGAATCTTTGAGAAAGTTGATTAGATGTCTAGTGTGTCCTAGATTCATCCCTGTACTCTCAGGTTTGGGCAGAAAAAGTTTGTATATGGTGTTTCAAATGAATTGGAATTTTGTTAGCATGTTAATGCTTGTTTGTGTGACATATATGAATATTGTTCTCCTATGTATATATGTTATGGCTAAGGTGATAGACCAATTTGTATCAAATTCATGGCATAGTATGTATACAAGAAAGATGTTGGGATCTTTTGCAAATGTTTTTGAGAAGGTGTTGATGTTGAAATTGGTTTTAATTGGTTTTAAGTTTCCCTTTCATTTCTATCCTTTATGTCCTTGATCTTTAATTAGTGGAATATATAGTGGTTTGGTGAACATTTATATACTATTTGTACCAATAAAAGGGTTTATGGACAAATATCTCAGTGAAAGTATATTTAAGGACCTTATTTAGGTGTTCTAAACCATAATCTAACTTTTTATGTGTTTTGAAATCATAAAATGAGCCTAAGTTTTAAATTTGGTTCAATTTGGATGTTGTTTGTGCAAGTTATGCAATTTTAGGCACATTCTGGACTTTTATGAAATTTACCTAATTGGGGGGTTTTCTTTACAAATTGTCACAAGAATTATAATCCTTAGATAATCCCTTACCATTATTGAGTTTCTAAACCATGGTTCGCCTAGTTTCGCCTTGGTTTGAAGGTGTTTCTCTTTAAGGGAATTTTAGGGATTAGCCTCTTTCTAAATGAGCTCATCTTTAAAAGCTATTAACCAATGGGGTTATTTCTTTAATTGGAGGATGGTGGGGATGCACTAGAAGTCTCCATGGGCTTTTAGAATTGACATTTGATGTTTCCCATTTCTTTATAAAGCCATATCTACCCCTTCCCACCTCCAATTCAAAAACTCTTGTTGTAACATCCCATGATTTGAGGCCTCAGATCAAATGATCTTAAAAGGAATGATTGGACTACCCATATCAACAAGGTGCACCTCCTTTTCATGGAGCCCATCGCTAAAGAACTCCATAGTTAAGCGTGCTGAGCTTGGAGTAGTACTAGGATTGGTGAATAGTCAGGAAGTTGATCCTGGCTTACACGTGAGTGTGGACAAAGTGTACCTTTAAGGCTAGTGGTGGTTTGTGGGGCTTGTCGTTATTCATGAAACTCTACAAGAGCCTTGGGAAGTGGGCCTAGGCATTACAAATGGTATCAGAGACAATTCCCCTCCAGTAGGTGGAGCCCACATAGGCATGTAGCATGCCAGACTTTGAGTCGTGCAGTCCACACATGTTGGAAATGGTTATCTGAGTTGATGGAGCCACCCATGTGCTGGTAGTGTCTAGGTATGTTGGAATGGGTTATCTGCGTTGAAGGAGTCTCCCTTATGTTGGTAATCGTGATTGAGAGATGAGTGTACATGGACCATTATGGGTCTTCATGGAAATGGGGAAGAGATTATGAGGCTATATAGTTGAGCCTTGATGAGGACGTCAAGAGACTAGTGGGGAAGATTGTAACATCCCAGGATTTGAGGCCACATATCAAATGATCATAATAGGAATGATTGGACTACCCATATTGTGATGTCCCCAGATTTTCTAAAACTTAATCTAATGTGTGACGTCCAAATTGAAACACTCACCTCAGCGAGAATCCCAATTTAAACACCCCACACTAGGCTAAGAAAGAGAAAATCAAGGGAATCAGAAGGAAACACAGTAGCACATGTACATGAACAATAATAAAACCATACACACATGTTCACCATTCAACATATAATTACAACATGAATTGTTACAACATTTGATATTACATATTGAACAACAAACTTATACATATACATGTATTACCACTAAATTACAGGATCTTAAGACAACATGTCCACTTGTACATCAGCTCGCCACACAATTCTCAACTATCTTGAATCTTCAAGAGCATAACCACAACCTAAACAAAAGATTACATGCGGTACACGTCAGCACAATATTCAAGAATATTGTACTGAGTACGCCTACGTGTCTTCTTATATACCTCTCATCATATCTTGGCAATAAGATAAAACTAATACTTGAAAGGTATAAAGAAATATAAGAAAAGAGTATACTTGCATAAAGATATTCAATAACAAAAGAGAACACATATTTTAAGCTTAGTTTCCATCATATATCTCGTACATCTGCCCCTAGGGCTTTGATGTTTTTAGGCCATGTCATATAACTCGTACATCTGCCACCAAGGGCTTTGATGTTACATCTACCACCAAGGGCTTTGATGTTTCTTCAATGCACTGTACTACCAAAGTGTTTAGTGCTATCATATGATGGATTAGATACTTTATGTTTCATGTGTTCATAGCCATAAGTATGGAAAAGCTCAAGCAACATAACATACATGAACACTCATTTCAACCAATATCATATGCCAAGTATTTTACTACACATATAACACAAGCATATTGTATAATAGGCCAAGTAAGAGGTAATGGTGTACCTTTCAAAGAGACAACCTAATCACCACATATTCCGGATGTCAACTATATCTTGGTCAAACCCCTGATTAAGACAAGATCATATACTATCATTAGGTTCTCATCATCTTACGTCTCATCTTAACCCTAGTCGTGTTCATTAGGGTTTATCTTATTTCATTAGGATGTGTGTGCCATTACTTGTATTCTTGTCTTAGATTCATCTTACTGATGTCACTTTCCAGATTACGGCTCATAACTGGATATACTCATGTGTCACATTATTATGTGAACATACTTAACATTACATCACTTCATTAACCAATTAGGGTTACATCACATGTATTAAGGGTGATCTTCATATAACATGAATTTCGTGTATAAAATTGATCTCAGATTTACATATTATCTTCATGTTACTGATATTAGGGTTTTTTGTAAATCTCATCATTTATTGACCCTGCATGTATTAATTGCATCATCTTTAGTGTTATTAGATGTAAGTAGCCATATTAATCAAATTACATAATTTCGTACATCAACATGACCATAACTGACATCATATGCATTCTAAACATGATTATAGACTTACTGACATTTTATCATCATTTTAGGTCATTGTTTGATATTTATTATCTATCACTTAAGTATTTCAAAACTAACAAGATATCATTGATATTCGTGCATCAAAAGCCTGATATTATGATTTTATACTATTGTACACATTTTTCTGAGAATTTCAGTACCTTATTTGTAATTTTTTGATAAATGAGCTATTTTCTACGAATTATGCAAGATTGGAGTATTTCGGATAAATTACCTTCATTGGGCTAATGGGAGCCCGCCACGTGACTAGGTGGGAGGCACAACCCTCTCCTTCCTTGTTCTGCCAGATCCAGATCTCGAGCTGGATTTCCTTGGTTAGCTATGCCGGTTCGGTTCAAGGTATTTGGTCGGCTCATAGTTTCTCCCCTAGCCCTTCTCCTTTCTCGCGATCCACATGAAGCGACACCCTCCACTCACATCTACATTCTATGCAATCTGGTACAGGCGCCGCCGCTCGGGCCAACTCCGGTGAGCATGGGCTCAGGCTCGAGCACTCCTCGTCAACTCTTCACACCACCATTAGCTTCAAGGTTCCCTCCAGGACCTCAACAGTTCCTCCATGGCTCGCCCTCAGATCCTCATGATCTATGACTCTCTCTCCCCCACTTTCTCACACAATCACGACCGCTGTCGGCCATCGTCATGTTGTTGGACTTTGTCCATCGACGCCGATGTGAGGCTCTTCTACGGTCTGAGATCCAGCATCACCAACTCCCGCCTGGTTTGTTGAACACGTCGCCAAGCTTGTTCGCGGTTCTCGATCCCAGCCTACGCCGTCAATGCAAGGTCACCATCATTGTCCTTATGACCTTAGTGCTGGCAGGCGCTGCTGCGTGAGGGAGGGATCCAGCAAGCGGTTGGTCATGAGATCCTCCAACTCGACCTCTGGTAATACCGCCTTCACTTTGTCGTAGTGAAAGGATGCACCGCGATCTTAACTCTTATTGCTGTCTATGGTTGTTGGCGGCCTCCAGGCTATTGTTGCCATCGTAACTCCTCCATGACAAAAGAGGAGATGGCCACAGAGGGATTGTTGTGTGGGAGTCTTCTTGTGATGGGTTGATGGCAAACACTCAACTAGGTGTTTCTCCCAGACACGATCAGTAGCATGTGCATCGTGAGTAGATCGTGTACACATTAGTTTATAACTGCAAGGTTGAAGACATGTCATAGCCGTTCATCTCATATGAGGGCTCTAGTCATCACTTAATAGCTATGAGACCTATGTGCTAGCCAACTGTTGCACCACCATCATGGTCACTGCCTGTAGTCAAGGCTGTAACAACAATGTAGGGGAAGATATCTTAGCCCTTCGTTAAGACCATCCAAGGGTGATTAAGGCTCCATGTCACCAATTTGTGGCCTCCTAATTTTGTTGACCTGGTTGGGCGCGTGACACAACCACCAAGGCTAGAAACTCAACACTTAGGTCCATTAAATACTAATAATCCACATTATTTTCCAAATTTCAAACCTTCATAACTTCCTCTATGAACATCTAATTGCCACAAAATTTTAAGCATAACTTCCCTACATCTCGAGTTACATTCTCCTAAAATGTGGTGACAAAACTCAACTATTTGATTATTCTATTAAATTCCTCAAGAAGGCATAAAAAATAGTTATCTTAATTATGATATCAACATTACGTCAACACACCTACTATATCAAACCTTGGAACTCTCAATATTATTCAACCTTTGGATTTCACTTATGTTATTGGATGATTAAGGACTCCAAAAGTTCACTCCATCACATCCTACACACCTTAAAAGAAATTCCGTCCTCGGAATTAAGCCAGAAAACCCACTTTGTCACATCATATACATCTTTAAAGAACTTTCTCCCTCGAAAGTCAACCATACTCGTACTCTAAGGAAAACTAACATGTCTTCATCTACATGTAGGCACTATTCTAAGTGTAGCATATTCACAAAGGTTACCTATAACCATGTATCCAAAGCACTATTAGGAGGTTTACAACCATCTTGGGTGCACAAACACTCCATTCAGGGTTGAACTCAAGGTTTAGAAGCTTAGCTTATGTCATTCCATATCTCATATATTAGGGTTGCATCTTCACCTCTATTCATGCGTTATTATTCAACATCATATTACCATGTTCCCAAGGTGTTAACCCAAGTTAACCCATACATCAAGGTGTCATGAACATTATGTTGTGCTAACTTTCAAACTATATTTTTCATCTTTATTAAGCATTAAGATTAACACCTCATGTAACATGTTTCATTCATATGATCTTATTCCATTATTCATAATAAACTATAATCTTTATTCTTGATTTCATCACAAGATTAACCTACAGTTTCACATTATCATCATTATTCATGTATATGGTTAACCATTTATGCATTGATATCAATTAAACTGTCTCTAGGTTTTCATCATATCATGTCTATATATCGCATCTCGAGATTAGATCACGTCTCTACATGTATTATATCATGGCTGTGCTAAACAAACTTATATTATATCAAAACATTACTTAGGCCAAAAGAGGTTCCTCTAACCCATACCACGAGGGTAGTGTCGTGCTCAGTCTCTCTGAGCTAACTCAACCCTAAGAGTATCTCATACACATGTACTTTATCTTTCCTCTCGGTCTAGGGTTCTTAGATTACCTCACTGGCACTAGTTGATCAACTTCACAAGATCTAGCCATGTAAGCACAAACCAAAACATACTATGATATTCTCTTCTCAGCTTTTACCCATGAAACATGGTTACCCAAAACTCTCTTATATACACCACTAGATTCCTATATGGGAAACCACGAACCCGAGCATGAGGCTTCTCAAAAACTAACATAGCTACCTCCTCCAGGGTCTTGGGCTCTCTCCCTCACCCAAATGGCAGGCACTCATATTCAAGTTCACATGTTCATATAACCAGCCTCTCTCTGTCTCTAGGGTTTGGTCCTCCCAAGGACATCTAGGGTTCAACAAAACTATAGGAATCATATATAAATCAACTACTCATATCATGGAGTCTAGGTTCTCTGACCTTCTCCGTGTGGGTCTTGCTCTCTCTTGAGCTAACCCCAAAACTGGTCCTAACACTAGAGGTCCTCCTTTGTAAAAGAGCTTGAGGCTCATGCTGACTCACAACCTTGTCTTAACTTAACATATCTTATCTCATAAAAGAACTCATACTTGCATCATCAAAACTTATCTCAAATCCTCAAAATTGAACTTAAGTCCTCAAAGACAAACATATGTCATCATAAACCATCTTATATCATCTATATAAGACTCACATCATGTCATCAAAACTTATATCATCTATTCTATCTATCATATATATCAAAAAGGCTCTAGACATCTAATCTAGAACTACTCTCTCTTCTAGACTAATGTCATTCACTTTCACTTAGGTTGCATGACCACTTCCTACTCATACATGTGTGGGGACACATTTTTGTAATACATATACATAATAAAATATTATATAGTTTTTCTCTGATAAAACAAGCGTCAGAGAAAACTATCGAGGTTCGATCCGTTTGGACTCAAAAACCAAATCCTGAAAACGAGTGTCCCACACATAGTAGAGAGTCCAGTGTCATGAAAACTAGTGAAAAGGGTGAGAACAAGGGGTAGACTAGTGTAGCTACTCTAGCTACCTTATTTGTAATTTTTTTGATAAACGAGCTATTTTCTACGAATTATGCAAGATTGGAGTATTTCGAATAAATTACCTTCATTGGGCGATTGGGATCCCGCCACGTGACCCTGTGGGAGGCACAACCCTCTCCTTCCTTGTTCTGCCTGATCCAGATCTCGCGTTGGATTTCCTTGGTTAACTAGGCCGGTTCGGTTCAAGGTATTTGGCCAGTTCATGGTTTCTCCCCTGGCCCTTCTCCTTTCTCGCGATCCACGTGAAACGGAACCCTATGCTCACATCTACGTTCTCCGCAACCTGGTAAAAGACCGCCGCTCGGGCCAACTCCGGTGAGCAAGGGCTTGGGCTCGAGCACTCCTCGTCAGCTCTTCACGCCACCATCAGCTTCGAGGTTCCCTCCAGGACCTCAATAGTTCCTCCATGGCTCTCCCTCGGCTCCTCATGATCAATGACTCTTTCTCCCCCGCGTTCTCACACAATCACGGCCGCTGCCCGGCCATCGTCGTGTTGCTGGACTCTGTCGATGGACGCCGATGTGAGGCTCTTCTACGGTCTGAGATCCAGCATTGCCTACTCCCGCCTGATTTGTCGAACACGCCGCCAAGCTTTTCTGCGGTTCTCGATCGCAGCCTACGCCGTCGATGCAAGGTCACCATCATTGTCCTTATGACCTTGGTGCTAGCAAGCACTACTGCGTCAGGGAGGGATCCAGGAAGCGGTTGGTCATGCGATCCTCCAACACGACCTCTGGTAATACCGCCTTCACTTCGTCGTAGTGAAAGGATGCACCGCGATCTTGACTCTTATTGCTGCCTATGGTCGTTGGTGGCCTTCAGGCTATTTCCGCCATCGTAACTCCTCCATGAAAAAAGAGGAGATGGCCACATAGGGATTGTTGTGTGGGAGACTTCTTGTGATGGGCCGATGGCATAAGCTCAACTAGGTGTTTCTCCCAGACACGATCAACAGCATGTGCATCGTGAGTAGATCGTGTACACATTAGTTTATAACTACAAGGCTAAAGAGAGGTCATAGCCGTTCATCTCATCTGAGGGCTCTAGTCATCACTTAATAGCTATGAGACCTATGCGCTAGCCAACTGCGCCACCACCATTGTGGTCACTACCTGTAGTCAAGGCTGTAACCGCAATGTAGGGGAATATATCTTAGCCCTTCTTTAAGACCATCCAAGGGTGATTAAGGCTCCACGACACCAATTTGTGGCCTCCTGATTTTGTTGACCTGGTTGGGCGCGTGACACAGCCAGCAAGGCTAGAAACTCAACACTTAGGTCCATTAAACACTAATAATCCACATTATTTTCCGAATTTCAAACCTTCATAACTTCCTCTATGAATATCTAATTGCCACCAAATTTTAACCATAACATACCTACATCTCGAGCTACATTCTCCTCAAATTTGGTGACAAAACTCAACTATTTGATTATTCTATTAAATTCCTCAATAAGGCATAAAAAATAGATATCTTAATCATGATATCAACATCACGTCAACACACCTACTATGTCAAACCTTGGAACCATCAATATTATTCAACGTTATGATTTCAATTATGTTATTGGATGATTAAGGACTCCAAAAGTTCACTCCATCACATCCTACACACCTTAAAAGAAATTCCGTCCTCGGAATTAAGCCAGAAAACCCACTTTGTCACATCATATACATCTTAAAAGAACTTTCGCCCTCGAAAGTCAACCATACTCGTACTCCAAGGAAAACTACCATGTCTTCATCCACATGTAGGCGCTATTCTAAGTGTAACATATTCGCAAAGGTTACCTATAACCATGTATCCAAAGCACTATTAGGAGATTTACAACCATCTTGGGTGCACAAACCCTCCATTCAGGGTTGAACTCAAGGTTTATAAGCTTAGCTTATGTCATTCCATATCTCATATATTAGGGTTGCATCTTCACCTCTATTCATGCGTTATTATTCAACATCATATTACCATGTTCCCAAGGAGTTAACCCAAGTTAACCCATACATCAAGGTGTCATCAACATTATGTTGTGCTAACTTTCAAACTATATTTTTCATTTTTATTAAGCATTAAGATTAACACCTCATGTAACATGTTTCAGTCATATGATCTAATTCCATTATTCATAATAAATTGTAATCTTTATTGGTGATTTCATCACAAGATTAACCTACAGTTTCACATTATCATTATTATTCATGTATATGGTTAACCATTTATGCATTGATATCAATTAAACCGTCTCTAGATTTTCATCATATCATGTCTATATATCGCATCTCGGGATTAGATCACGTCTCTACATGTATTATATCATGGTTGTGCTAAACAAACTTATATTATATCAAAACTTTACTTAGGCCAAAAGAGTTTCCTCTAACCCATACCACGAGGGTAGTGCCATGCTCAGTCTCTCTGAGCTAACTCAACCCTATGAGTATATCATACGCATGTACTTTATCTTTCCTCTCGGTCTAGGGTTCTCTGATTACCTCACTTGCACTAGTTGATCAACTTCACAAGATCTATCCATGTAAGCATAAACCAAAACATACTATGATATTCTCTTCTCAGCTTTTACCCATGAAACATGATACCCAAAACTCTCTTATATACACCACTAGATTACTATATGGGAAACCACCAACCCGAGCATGAGGCTTCTCAAAAACTAACATAGCTACCTCCTCCAGGGTCTTGGGCTCTCTCCCTCACCCAGATGGCAGGCACTCATATTCAAGTTCACATGTTCATATAACCAGCCTCTCTCTGTCTCTAGGGTTTGGTCCTCCCAAGGACGTCTAGGGTTCAACAAAACTATAGGAATCATACATAAAGCAACTCAACTCAATCACTCAGCAGTAGTCTAGTTTAGGACATATCGTATCACATATCTCATACTTCTCATATCATGGAGTCTAGGTTCTCGGACCTTCTATGTGTGGGTCTTGCTCTCTCTTGAGCTAACCCCAAAACTGGTCCTAACACTAGAGGTCCTCCTTTGTAAAAGAGCTTGAGGCTCATGCTGACTCACAACCTTGTCTTAACTTAACATATCTTATCTCATAAAAGAACTCATACTTGCATCATCAAAACTTATCTCAAATCCTCAAAATTGAACTTAAGTCCTCAAAGACAAACATATATCATCATAAACCATCTTATATCATCTATATAAGACTCACATCATGTCATCAAAACTTATATCATCTATTCTATCTATCATATATAACAAAAAGGCTCTAGAAATCTAATCTAGAACTACTCTCTCTTCTAGACTGATGTCATTCACTTTCACTTAGGTTGCATGACCACTTCCTACTCATACATGTGTGGGGACACATTTTTGTAATACATATACATAATAAAATATTATATAGTTTTTCTCTTATAAAACAAGCATCAGAGAAAACTATCGAGGTTCGATCCGTTTGGACTCAAAAACCAAATCGTGAAAAGGAGTGTCCCACACATAGTAGAGAGTCTAGTGTCATTAAAACTAGTGAAAAGGGTGAGAACAAGGGGTAGACTAGTGTAGCTACTCTAGACAACATGGGCAATATGTCTAGGGCTTCTCTTCCTTTGATGCACGTCATTTCCAAATAGTGCAACGTCCCATACCGCTGCACTACAAGGAAAGAACGACATCTAAGGAATTGCTATACAACAAGCACCAGTCTAGGCCTAGTTCTCAGACATCTAGGTGCTAACCTAGATGCTAGGTCATATCTAGTCTCTAAAAGATGACTAATCTAACCCTAAAAGATGATTAAGTTCAATGTTCTTTAGTTTTGAGTTGCATAATGAGCAAATGTCAGGCTTTGCAATTGTTCATGCTCTGATACCACCTATGATGTCCCCAGATTTTCTAAAACTTAATCTGATGTGTGATGTCCAAATTGAAACACTCACCTCAGCGAGAATCCCAATTTAAACACCCCACACTAGGCTAAGAAAGAGAAAATCAAGGGAGTCAGAAGGAAACAACGTAGCACATGTACATGAACAATAATAAAACAATACACACATGTTCACCATTCAACATATAATTACAACATGAATTGTTACAACATTTGATATTACATATTGAACAGCAAACTTATACATTTACATGTACTACCACTAAACTACATGATCTTAAGAAAATAGGTCCACCTGTACATCATCTCGCCACACAACTCTCAACTATCTTGGATCTTCAAGAGCATAACCACAACCTAAACAAAAGATTACATGCGGTACACGTCAGCACAATATTCAAAAATATTGTACTGAGTACGCCTACGTGTCTTTTTATATACCTCTCATCATATCTTGCCAATAAGATAAAACTATTACTTGGAAGGTATAATGAAATATAAGAAAAGTGTATACTTGCACAAAGATATTCAATAACAAAAGAGAACACATATTTTAAGCTTAGTTTCCATCATATATCTCGTACATCTGCCCCTAGGGCTTTGATGTTTTTAGGCCATGTCATATAACTCGTACATCTGCCACCAAGGGCTTTTGATGTTACATCTTCCACCAAGGGCTTTGATGTTTCTTGAATGCACTGTATTACCAAAGAGTTTAGTGCTATCATATGATGGATCAGATACTTTATGTTTCATGTGTTCATAGCCATAAGTATGGAAAAGCTCAAGCAACATAACATACATGAACAATCATTGCAACCAATATCATATGACAAGTATTTTACTACACATATAACACAAGCATATTGTATAATAGGCCAAGTAAGAGGTAATGGCGTACCTTTCACAGAGACAACCTAATCACCACATATTTCGGATGTCAACAATATCATGGTCAAACCCCTGATTAAGACAAGATCATATACTATCATCAGGTTCTCATCATCTTATGTCTCATCTTAACCCTAGTCGTGTTCATTAGGGTTTAGTTTATTTCATTAGGATGTGTGTGCCATTACTTGTATTCTTGTCTTAGATTCATCTTACTGATGTCACTTTCCAGATTACAGCTCATAACTGGATATACTCATGTGTCACATTATTATGTGAACATACTTAACATTATGTCACTTCATTAACCATATTAGGGTTACATCACATGTATTAAGGGTGATCTTCATATAACATGAATTTCGTGTATAAAACTAATCTCAAATTTACATATTATCGTCATGTTACTGATATTAAGGTTTTCTGTAAATCTCATCATTTATTGACCCTGCATGTATTAATTGCATCATCGTTAGTGTTATTAGCTGTAAGTAGCCATATTAATCAAATTACATAATTTCGTACATCAACATGACCATAACTGACATCATATGCATTCTAAACATGATTATAGACTTACCGACATTTTATCATAATTTTAGGTCATTGTTTGATATTTATTATCTATCACTTAAGTATTTCACAACTAATAAGATATCATTGATATTCGTGCATCAAAAGCCTGATATTATGATTTCATACTGTTTTACACATTTTATGAGAATTTCGGTACCTTATTTGTAATTTTTTGATAAACGAGCTATTTTCTACGAATTATGCAAGATTGGAGTATTTCAAATAAATTACCTTCATTGGGCCAATGGGAGCCTGCCACGTGACCCGGTGGGAGGCACATCCCTCTCCTTCCTTGTTCTGCCTGATCCAGATCTCGCGCTGGATTTCCTTGGTTAGCTAGGCCGGTTCGGTTCAAGGTATTTGGCTGGTTCATGGTTTCTCCCCTAGCCCTTCTCCTTTTTCGCGATCCACGTGAAGCGGCACCCTCCGCTCACATCTGCGTTCTCCACAACCTGGTACAGGCGCCGCCGCTCGGGCCAAATCCAGTGAGCAAGGGCTTGGGCTCGAGCACTCCTCGTCAGCTCTTCATGCCACCATAAGCTTCGAGGTTCCCTCCAGGACCTCAACGGTTCCTCCATGGCTCGCCCTCAGCTCCTCATGATCTATGACTCTCTCTCCCCGGCATTCTCACACAATCACGGCCGCTGCCCGGCCGTTGTCGTGTTGCTGGACTCTGTCCATGGATGCCGATGTGAGGCTCTTCTACAGTCTGAGATCCAGCATCGCCAACTCCCACCTGATTTGTTGAACACGCCGCCAAGCTTCTTTGCGGTTCTCGATCCCAGCCTACGTCGTCGATGCAAGGTCACCATCATTGTCCTTATGACCTTGGTGCTGGCAGGCGCTGCTGCGTGAGGGAGGGATCCAGCAAGGGGTTGGTCATGAGATCCTCCAACTCGACCTTTGGCAATACCGCCTTCACTTCGTCGTAGTGAAAGGATGCACCGCGATCTTGACTCTTATTGTTGCCTATGGTCGTTGGCGGCCTCCAGGCTATTGTCGCCATCGTAACTCCTCCATGACAAAAGAGGAGATGGCTACAGAGGGATTGCTATGTGGGAGTCTTCTTGTGATGGGCCGATGGCAAATGCTCAACTAGGTGTTTCTCCTAGACACGATCAACAACATGTACATCGTGAGTAGATCGTGTACACCTTAGTTTATAACTGCAAGGCTGAAGAGAGGTCATAGTCGTTCATCTCGTCTGATGGCTCTAGTCATCACTTAATAGCTATGAGACCTATGAGCTAGCCAACTGCGCCACCACCATCGTGGTCACTGCCTGTAGTCAAGGCTGTAACCGCAATGTAGGGTAAGATATCTTAGCCCTTCGTTAAGACCATCCAAGGGTGATTAAGGCTCCACGTCACCAATTTGTGGCCTCCTGATTTTGTTGACCTGGTTGGGCGCGTGACACAGCCACCAAGGCTAGAAACTCAACACTTAGGTCCATTAAACACTAATAATCCACATTATTTTCCAAATTTCAAAACCTTCATAACTTCCTCTACTAACATCTAATTGCCACCAAATTTTAACCATAACTTCCCTACCTCTCGAGCTACATTCTCCTCAAATTTGGTGACAAATCTCAACTATTTGATTATTCTATTAAATTCCTCAAGAAGGCATAAAAAATAGATATCTTAATCATGATATCAACATCACGTCAACACACCTACTATGTCAAACCTTGGAACTCTCAATATTATTCAACCTTATGATTTCACTTATGTTATTGGATGATTAAGGACTCCAAAAGTTCACTCCATCACATCCTACACACCTTAAAAGAAATTCTGTCCTCGGAATTAAGCCAGAAAACCCACTTTGTCACATCATATACATCTTAAAAGAACTTTCGCCCTAGAACGTCAACCATAATCGTACTCCAAGGAAAACTACAATGTCTTCATCCACATGTAGGCACTATTCTAAGTGTAACATATTCGCAAAGGTTACCTATAACCATGTATCCAAAGCACTATTAGGAGGTTTACAACCATCTTGGGTGCACACACACTACATTCAGGGTTGAACTCAAGGTTTAGAAGCTTAGCTTATGTCATTCCATATCTCATATATTAGGGTTGCATCTTCACCTCTATTCATGCGTTATTATTCAACATCATATTACCATGTTCCCAAGGAGTTAACCCAAGTTAACCCATACATCAAGGTGTCATCAACATTATGTTGTGCTAACTTTCAAACTATATTTTTCATCTTTATTAAGCATTAAGATTAACACCTCATGTAACATGTTTCATTCCTATGATCTTATTCCATTATTCATAATAAACTATAATCTTTATTGGTGATTTCATCACAAGATTAACCTACAGTTTCACATTATCATCATTATTCATGTATATGGTTAACCATTTATGCATTGATATCAATTAAACTGTCTCTAGGTTTTCATCATATCCTTTCTATATATCACATCTCGAGATTAGATCACGTCTCTACATGTATTATATCATGGTTGTGCTAAACAAACTTATATTATATCAAAACTTTACTTAGGCCAAAAGAGGTTCCTCTAACCCATACCACGAGGGTAGTGTCATGCCCAGTCTCTCTGAGCTAACTCAACCCTATGAGTATCGCATACACATCTACTTTATCTTTCCTCTCGGTCTAGGGTTCTCAGATTACCTCACTGGCACTAGTTGATCAACTTCAAAAGATCTAGCCACATAAGCACAAACCAAAACATACTATGATATTCTCTTCTCAACTTTTACCCATGAAACATGGTTACCCAAAACTCTCTTATATACACCACTAGATTCCTATATGGGAAACCACCAACCCGAGCACGAGGCTTCTCAAAAACTAACATAGCTACCTCCTCCAGGGTCTTGGGCTCTCTCCCTCACCCAAATAGCAGGCACTCATATTCAAGTTCACATGTTCATATAACCAACCTCTCTCTGTCTCTAGGGTTTGGTCCTCCCAAGGACATCTAGGGTCAACAAAACTATAGGAATCATACATAAAGCAACTCAACTCAATCACTCAGGATTAGTCTAGTTTAGGACATATCGTATCACATATCTCATACTTCTCATATCGTGGAGTCTAGGTTCTCTGACCTTCTCTGTGTGGGTCTTGCTCTCTCTTGAGCTAACCCCAGCACTGGTCTTAACACTAGAGGTCCTCCTTTGTAAAAGAGCTTGAGGCTCAGGCTGACTCACAACCTTGTCTTAACTTAACATATCTTATCTCATAAAAGAACTCATACTTGCATCATCAAAACTTATCTCAAATCCTCTAAAGTGAACTTAAGTCCTCAAAGACAAACATATATCATCATAAACCATCTTATATCATCTATATAAGACTCACATCATGTCATCAAAACTTATATCATCTATTCTATCTATCATATATATCAAAAAGGCTCTAGACATCTAATCTAGAACTACTCTCTCTTATAGACTGATCTCATTCACTTTCACTTAGGTTGCATGACCACTTCCTTCTCATACATGTGTGGAGACACATTTTTGTAATACATATACATAATAAAATATTATATAGTTTTTCTCCGATAAAACAAGCGTCAGAGAAAACTATCGACGTTCGATCCGTTTGGACTCAAAAACCAAATCCTGAAAACAAGTGTCCCACACATAGTAGAGAGTCCAGTGTCATGAAAACTATTGAAAAGGGTGAGAACAAGGGGTATACTAGTGTAGCTACTCTAGACAACGTGCGTAATATGTCTAGTGTTTCTCTTCCCTTGATGCACGTCATTTCCAAATAGTGCAACGTCCCATACCGTTGCACTACAAGGAAAGAACGACATCTAAGGACTTGCTATACAACAAGCACCAGTCTAGGCCTAGTTCTCGGATATCTAGGTGATAACCTAGAGGCTAGGTCATATCTAGTCTCTAAAAGACGACTAATCTAACCCTAAAAGATTATTAAGTTCAAGGTTCTTTAGTTTTGAGTTGCATAATGAGAAAATGTCAGGCTTTGCTATTGTTCATGCTCTGATTCCACCTGTGACGTCCCCAAATTTTCTAAAATTTAATCTGATGTGTGACGTCCAAATTGAAACACTCACCTCAGTGAGAATCCCAATTTAAACACCCCACACTAGGCTAAGAAAGAGAAAATCAAGGGAGTCAGAAGGAAACACAGTAGCACATGTACATGAACAATAATAAAACCATACACACATGTTCACCATTCAACGTATAATTACAACATGAATTGTTACAACATTTGATATTACATATTGAATAACAAACTTATACATATACATGTACTACCACTAAACTACAGGATCTTAAGACAACAGGTCCACCTGTACATCAGCTCGCCACACAACTCTCAACTATCTTGGATCTTTAAGAGCATAACCGCAACCTAAACAAAAGATTACATGCGGTACACTTCAGCACAATATTCAAGAATATTGTACTGAGTACGCCTATGTGTCTTTTTATATACCTCTCATCATATCTTGGAAATAAGATAAAACTAATACTTGGCAGGTATAAAGAAATATAAGAAAAGAGTATACTTGCACAAAGATATCAGTAACAAAAGAGAACATATATTTTAAGCTTAGTTTCCATCATATATCTCGTACATCTACCCTTAGGGCTTTGATGTTTTTAGGCCATGTCATATAACTCGTACATCTGCCACCAAGGGCTTTGATGTTTCTTCAATGCACTGTACTACCAAAGAGTTTAGTGCTATCATATGATGGATCACATACTTTATGTTTCATGTGTTCATAGCCATAAGTATGGAAAAGCTCAAGCAACATAACATACATGAACAATCATTTCAACCAATATCATATGCCAAGTATTTTATGACACATATAACACAAGCTTATTGTATAATAGGCCAAGTAAGAGGTAATGGCGTGCCTTTCAAAGAGACAACCTAATTACCACATATTCCGGATGTCAACTATATCTTGGTCAAACCCCTAATTAAGACAAGATCATATACTATCATCAGGTTCTCATCATCTTACGTCTCATCTTAACCCTAGTCGTGTTCATTAGGGTTTAGCTTATTTCATTAGGATGTGTGTGCCATTACTTGTATTCTTGTCTTAGATTCATCTTACTGATGTCACTTTCCATATTACGTCTCATAACTGGATATACTCATGTGTCACATTATTATGTGAACATACTTAACATTATGTCACTTCATTAACCATATTAGGGTTACATCACATGTATTAAGGGTGATCTTCGTATAACATGAATTTTGTGTATAAAACTGATCTCAGATTTACATATTATCTTCATGTTACTGATATTAGGGTTTTCTGTAAATCTCATCATTTATTAACCCTACATGTATTAATTGCATCATCTTTAGTGTTATTAGCTGTAAGTAGCCATATTAATCAAATTACATAATTTCATACATCAACATGACCATAACTGACATCATATGCATTCTAAACATGATTATAGACTTACTGACATTTTATCATAATTTTAGGTCATTGTTTGATATTTATTATCTATCACTTAAGTATTTCACATCTAATAATATATCATTGATATTCGTGCATCAAAAGCCTGATATAATGATTTCATACTGTTGTACACATTTTTCTGAGAATTTTGGTACATTATTTGTAATTTTTTGATAAACGAGCTATTTTCTACAAATTATGCAAGATTGGAGTATTTCGGATAACTTACCTTCATTGGTCCAATGGGATCCCGCCACGTGACCCGATGGGAGGCACAGCCCTCTCCTTCCTTGTTCTTCCTGATCCAGATCTCGCATTGGATTTCCTTGGTTAGCTAGGCCGGTTCGGTTCAAGATATTTGGCTGGTTCATGGTTTCTCCCCTAGCCCTTCTCCTTTCTCGCGATCCACGTGAAGCCGCACCCTCCGCTCACATCTGTGTTCTCCGCAACCTGGTACAGGCACCGCCGCTCGGGCCAACTTCGGTGAGCAAGGGCTCAGGCTCAAGCACTCCTCATCATCTCTTCACGCCACCATCAGCTTCAAGGTTCCCTCCAGGACCTCAATGGTTCCTCCGTGGCTCGCCCTTGACTCCTCATGATCTATGACTCTCTCTCCCCCGCGTTCTCACACAATAATGGCCGCTGCCCAACCGTCGTCGTGTTGTTGGACTCTGTCCATCGACGCCAATGTGAGGCTCTTCTATGGTCTGAGAACCAACATCCCCAACTCCTGCCTGATTTGTCGAACATGCCGCCAAGCTTGTCTGCGGTTCTTGATCCCAGCCTACGCCGTCGATGCAAGGTCACCATCATTGTCCTTATGACCTTGTTGCTGGCAGGCGCTGCGGCGTGAGGGAGGGATCCAACAAGCGGTTGGTCATGAGATCCTCCAACTTGACCTCTAGTAATACCGCCTTCACTTCGTCGTAGTGAAAGGATGCACCACGATCTTGACTCTTATTGCTGCCTATGGTCGTTGGCGGCCTCCAGGCTGTTGTCACCATCGTAACTCCTCCATGACAAAAGAGGAGATGGCCACAGAGGGATTGCTATGTGGGAGTCTTCTTTTGATGGGCCGATGGCAAACACTCAACTAGGTGTTTCTCCCAGACATTATTAGCAACATGTGCATCGTGAGTAGATTGTGTACACATTAATTTATAACTGCAAGGTTGAAGAGAGGTCATAGACGTTCATCTCATATGAGGTATCTAGTCATCACTTAATAACTATGAGACCTATGTGCCAACTGCGCCACCACCATCGTGGTCACTTCCTATAGTCAAGGCTATAACCGCAATGTAGGGGAAGATATCTTAGCCCTTCGTTAAGACCATCCAAGGGTGATTAAGGCTCCACGTCACCAATTTGTGGCCTCCTGATTTTGTTGACCTGGTTGGGCGCATGAAACAGCCACCAAGGCTAGAAACTCAACACTTAGGTCCATTAAACACTAATAATCCACATTATTTTCCAAATTTCAAACCTTCATAACTTCCTCTACGAACATCTAATTGCCACCAAATGTTAAACATAACTTCCCTACCTCTCTAGCTACATTCTCCTCAAATTTGGTGAAAAAACTCAACTATTTGATTATTCTATTAAATTCCTCAAGAAGGCATAAAAAATAGATATCTTAATCATGATATCAACATCACGTCAAAACGCCTACTATGTCAAACCTTGGAACTCTCAATATTATTCAACCTTATGATTTCACTTATGTTATTGGATGATTAAGGACTCTAAAAGTTCACTCCATCACACATATCACCAAGGTGCACCTCCTTTTCCAGGAGCCCATCACTAAAGAACTCCATAGTTAAATGTGCTCAGCTTGGTGTAGTACCAGGATGGGTGACCAGTCAGAAGTTGACTCCGACTTGCATGTGAGTGAGGATAAAGTGCACAGTTAAGGCTAGTGGTGGTCTATGGGGCCAGTCATCATTCTTTAAACTCTACTAGAGCCTAGGGCAGTGGACCTAGGTGTTACCCTTTCTCTCCTTCTCTTTCCTATAGCTTAAACCATCATTCCTACTATGTTTGGACATGAAGGTTATGTCCCAAGGTAAAAGAGGGTGCCTACCTTGGTGAAGAAAACTCTTAGGGTTCTGAATTTGCTCTATTTAGGGTTTCTAGATCTCCTTCTTGGTGATTTCGATGAAAACTAGTAAGTTTCCTCCTTTCCTTCCCTCTTTTCATGTTGTTTGGCTTCCTCCCACCTTCTTCCAGGTTAGAACTATGGCCTTACATGGTGAAACCCCACCTAGAACCCTTAAACACCTCATCTCTATGTTCTTTTGCTAGGGTTTTTCACCTCTAAAGTGGAGAAGGTAGTTCTTGTTCGAGATAGGAGCTTTGTTGGAGAAACCAACCTCTCTAGCTCAAGAATCTTGCTGCTTAAGCCTATCCACCTTCCTAGAGGTGAGTTTTATAACCCCGTTCTCATATATTGTTTACTACATGCTTAAAACTCATTCTTCTATGTTTAAAATTGATAATCTCCACCTCTATTTACCATGTTCTTCTACGGTTTTGGTTTCTTCATGTTTTACCTTCTCTAGAAGATATAGTTTGGTTACTGATGCATCACCAATTCTGATCCTGTGTCAAATGTTGTGTTCTCCCTCTCTCTCTCAAAGATTTCTGACTTTTCATTTCCTGATTGGTTCAAATTTAAAAATTAATACCTCAAATTTTCTTATCCAAATTTGACAAATAAATATGTTTTGGAATTCTAAAATTAATCTCTATCTAATAAAACAATTTCAAGGTCTGATTTTGAGGTTTGATGAAGGATGATTTTTGTAAAATGAATTTAATGCATAAAATCCATAAAAACTACATCTTATTCATCATAATGCCAAAGTTAACATAAAAATATATTTTCTTGATCAGGAGAACCTAATAAATTCGTTGGTGAGGTTATTAGAGATTAAATCTGAGTTTTTCTAGAAAGGTCTAGAAGTAGGGTTTCTATACATTAATGTACGTTATGTACTCTAATACATGTTAATACATTGAAAATAGGGAAAGTGGAACTTGGACTCAAAATTAAAGTGGTGAAAGTTAGTAATTGATATCAGTAAGAGAGGTATGTGCATTCCTTACATCCTATGTTAAGATAATTGTAACCAAACCCTATATTTCCCTAGTGAGGCTTAAATGAACCCTAAATATTCTATTTTTGAATCCTTTGTTATATATGCCTCTAAGTCAGTATTGTTTCTCTTTGTTTGGGTCTTGTACTCCACTGTCATGTTCTAATTGATATGATACATTTACTTGCCATGATTTCTTTTCTAGCATGTTGATTTTATGGAATATTTATTTATAGTAGTGGTACTTATGTACAACCACCCATACATAGGGCATGCATTAATTCACTCTGGGGAATGTCTTATTCTCCCCCCATTAAAATATGTGTAGGTGACTGGGAATGTATCAATTCTCCCCTCCCATATGGTTGAGGTCCACTAGGTGGCTCAACCCTACTTAGTTAAGGTAGTCATAATGATCATGCATGCAAACCTTTAATTATATTTTGTTTATGGAAGGCATCTATTTAAAAATAGCCTCATAGTCTTGAAATCTTCATCTTATGATGAACACTTGCCTTTATTGACATGTTTTCTTTTCCTTGATATCCTACTCATATTTTTTGACACATACTGTGTATTCCTTTCCATTTTGTTGGGTGTTTTCCCAACTACCTAGGTTTTGATCGAGGTGTTGAACATGACCAAGGTGAACATAGCCTCCAACATGGACCTAGGAATTGGAGATGTTTCTTGGAGACATAATTGAAGTACTTTTGACTTCCCTCTACTTAGATCCTTATGTTGTATCACACATGTAAACCCTTATGGGATATTATGATGTACTTTTATAATCTTTTGTGAAAATTGAATATAGACTTTTGTTTAACTCCACTACTACACTTTGGTTTATTTGATTACCATTTATTGAAGTTTGAAAATTTTGCACCTATTTCAACATACCTTTGTGTGTGTTTGGAATGGATGTTTTATTATTAATTTTTTTTAGTAGGGAGTGGATCCCCTATCGGGTCCCACTCCTTACAACATGACCATGTAACCCCAACAATTTCAATTGCTTTGTTAATATTTCAAGGGAAGTAATGGTATTTTTGTCCCATTTATTTCTTTGTGAATATGATAATTAAGTCAAAAAGACCAAATTGCCCCCACATATTTAATCAACTAATGTATGGTACAAGGGCATTCAAGGGTTTTGTCCTCCCTTCCTTCTTTGACTGCGAGTCCTCAGTGGTGAGCCTCCTTACTAGTTGGTTGAACTGGATTGGTCCAACTCATAACGAGCCCACTGGAATTGGATATTTACATGTGGCTTTTTCTTGTTTTGCCATTGGTCTATTTCTAAATATTCATAGTAAATCATAGGATGCTTAGAAAAATGTAAATAAATAGTCATTGGAAAGGGTTTTTTTGAGAGGAATCTGACTAAGGTTTTCAATCATGATTTTCCTTTTATTTTGATGTTTTAGTTTAAACCCTAAATTGAATTATGAAACCCTAATTATGTACCATATACGATTAAGGAGTTCTAATCCAACCTAGTGTTTCCTTAGTTAATGATGTTGACAAATGATCCTAACCCTGATGCATTCAAACCCCGATTCACCCAAGTTCAACCTAATATCAATACAAGGTATTGATTAATGATGTTTATGAACAAGTGTTTAGAGCCTAACCAAGAAAAGTTCAAGTTTGACCAAGATTTGACTCAAGGATCAGGAAGAGTGTATTAGGATCTACATTGCTCCAAGGTAAATGGGTCATGTCACTGAGCACAAGTAATATGATTATTTGCATGTTAAGTACATAGTAGACATTATTATTGCAAGTTTAATGTTTTAATCATGATCACTCTATATTATTGTTTGATGATTGTTGCATATGTCCTATGGTTATAATATTCACTATGATTTAAGTTTATGATTTATGACTGATGAAATTTATATTAATGATCGAGAGTGAGGAATCCCATTAATGTTAATACATCATGTTAAGATGGAGAAATACCATCATGTTAAGTTCAAGAATTATGAATAGTTAATGTTAATGTCATGTTAATGATCAAGTTAATTGGAATTGAACTAGTTTTTATATGCTCTCGAATCATGGACCCCAAGGGGTAGTCAAGGGCTTTCCTATAATCAAGGGCTTTCCTAGAAATCAAGGGATAACCTAACAATCTTGTTCTCCTAATGGGATGATATAGAGGGATAAATACATTTACTATTCAATTCTTCATGTTAATAATGATTCAAGAATGCTTATAGTTAATCCATATCAAGTTTTCTATCATATCAAGTATATTTACTTTACTCATATTATAAAGTTCTAGTACCATTTACTGATGTGTTGTTTTTCCCCTTTGCATGGCTGGGAACGTGATGTCCCCGGGAGTTGGAGAAAGTAAAGACTCAAGAGGAGCAAGCAAGGACTAGAAGATCTTCAAGCGATAACTGGTGAGGTGCCATCCATACTAGGCAATCCAATCATGTTTACCATTATGCATAGTTTCCATGTTCTGAAATTTTTATACATGTTAAGCTCTCAATGATAGTTTCCTATTCAAAATAACAATGTATGAAACTCAATGGTGAATTATGTGTTTATTTCTATGATTTCACAAATGTGACATCCCCCTTCAAGAGAAAAGCTTCTGTTGAGTTATGTTGAATATCATAAGGAGGGGTGTTACATTAATGGTATCAGAGTCAATAAATGGATGGAAACCAAAGAAACAATTTGATTCATATGTTCTAACCCTAGGTTTATGGGACCCTTTTTTAAATGGCCCCTAAGAAAGAAGACAAGGGAAAGGGTAAGCATGATGGTGCTAGCTCTTCTAGTAGGGAAAGTGGACCAAGAGGAAACAATAAGACAACCCTAGAAGATTTGGTACAAGCCCTCACCATTGTCCTAACACAAGGACAACACCAACCTAGACATCATGAGCTAACTTTTGTGGATTTCCTAAAGATAAGGAATGACTCTTTCTCAGGTGAAGCAGGAATTGATGTAATCACCAAAGATGAGGAGTGGATTAGAGGCATGGGGCATTACTTCTGAGACACGGACTGCCCTCAACACTCTAGGGTTCATTTTGCAACCCACATGCTCAAGGGGGTAGAGCACACTTGGTGGGAAAACTACCTCAACTCAAGGGTAGATGAAGCACCTACACTCACATGGGAAGGATTCATTGAAGACTTCTAGGAGCACTATGTGTTCGAAGCTATGATTGAGAACAAGGATCTAGAGTTTGCCAACCTGGCTCAAGTGTGTGACATCATTTTTACCCAATATGCCATGAAGTTCAGGGTCCTCCAAAAGTATGGCTATGATTATGATAAACGTCGAAGGACAACGAAATTCATCTGAGGACTCAAGCCCAACATGAGTTTTGCCTTGTCAAGAAGAGGCCACCGGACCCACCAGGATGCTCTAGATGCAGCCTTAGAGCTTGAAGATCACCTGGGAGATCATATAAGAAGAAATAAACTCAGAAGAACAACTAATACCAACCTCCCAACAACCCTAAGAGGATGGTACCTAAACCTACAATAGAAGTTGAGAAGCCCCAATGTCCAACGTTCAAGAAGAACCATGCAGGTATGGTATGAGTGCATGCTACTATTGTGGAGAAACTAGAAACCTTAAGTCAAACTTCCGTAAGCTCACAAAGAAGGAGAAGAACCAGGACAAGGACCATCATTCACCTCCTAAAAGCCAAGCTAGAATTTTTGCTATGGTAATATAGAAAGGAGATTAGGAATGATGTAATAAATAGCTTATGTTCATTTGAACCTTTTAATGAAATACATTAACTTTTTCCTGCAAATTTTTAGTAGTGCTTTCCTTATGTGATGTAGTAATAAAAACCCTAAGGTGGGTAGTACCCTAGAAATTTTCAAGGACAAATTTTGTTTTAAGGTGGGTAGTAACCTAGAAAATTTTGAGGACAAAATTGGTTTTAAGGTGGGTAGTACCCTAGACAATTTTGAGGACGAAATTTGTTTTAAGGTGGGTAGAATTGTCACATCCCAATTTTCATAGCCAATTTAAAACTTATAATGAAGTTCTTATAAATAATAGTAGTTGAGGGGTTTCAATGCAAAATATCTATAATGGTTAGGATGAGAAAACATCAACTAAGACCCAATTTTATATTTCACTTTCAATTATGCATTATGTATATAAATCAAAACATATTAATCCTCTTTCATTTTCTTTCTCCTCTAAAGTGACTGTGAAACATTAGAAGAGGTTGAAGATGTGACAATGTGGTTATTGACTGAGTAAAACTTGAAATGTTGACTCAAGGATTCAATCATAGATGCCCTTTCAAATTATCTCACTTATAATGCATTTTAAATTAAGGTTCATAGACAATATAGGAGTTATGCACTATAATGTGTACAAAAATGAAATATCATTTAATAGGAATATTCTCGACCTTTAAAAAGCCTATGGTTCGCATTTGAACTCATTTGACCCATGTTTGAACCCTCAAATGAATTAAATAAGTTTTAATATGGTTTCAATAAGGAAATATTCGAATTTATATTGATTGCATTCATTTTTCCTAAGATCTTGGTCATTTAACGCTGTCACACTTTACAAAATTTATTTTTCTCCTTTGTGCGCATTCGAAGGCCTAAATCTTATTACTCCATAATCTGACAGTCATTTTATCATCCTCTTCCTCCCACTTTGTCTGCGAGACATAACAATTCAGAGTGATTCGTTCCTCGATCTCCACCTCCCACTTTACTCTATAGTTTCTAGAGTTTTCTACCCCTTTAAATTTTCCTCAATCTCTCAAACCTAGCGAGCCATAACTCACTTGTTGCTTTCACCGAATGAGGAAACACCCAAATCGGGCTCTCCATAATCTCTCCACCCCGTGATTTCAGAGTGTGCTATTATCCATTGCTTGCCTATATAAGGCATTGAATAGCACCTCCAAACCACATGCACTCCTCCTCCTCCCTCAATTTCATAGATAGCACCTGAAAACCTTTGGACATGCTCAACCTTCCTTCTTTGGTGACCCAAGCTTTGCCCTGACTACTCCGACCATCCCAGGTCAATCACCACCCCGGTAAGCATCCCTGGGCCCTCATCTATCTTTTCTCATTGTCCATATGCCATATGGTCATGCTAGTCCTTATATCCTATAAAATTGTTTTGGACTCCACTAGCATCCATCACCATGACCAAACCAATGGTCACCCAACCTCCTTGAGGTTTTAGAACATGTCCTGCCCACCTCCATTACATATTTTGCATCTAGTTTTAGTGCTCTCAGGCTTTCCCAGATGTTGTGCATGTCTCCAAGATTCTTCCCTATTCTTCCCTATGGTATAGGGTTCCTAAAGCTCCTGGCCACTGCAAGACTCAAGTTTAGTCTTGACAAGTTTGCTTGAAAATGATGATGGGTGCGATGCTCTTGGTTTTTTTCGATGAACACTGCTTCATGATTTAGATCCCAGGAGTTGAGGATCAGTTGCTGCCCTCTGCCATGACTCAAAGAAGGACAATCTAGGTTCTTGAATGACCACCGAATCCCCACAATTTTAATCACTTTTTCAATGTTTCAAGGGCAGTAATGGTATTATGTTCCCATTTCATTTCTTTACATATTTGATAATTAGGTCGAAAAGACAAAATTTCCCCCACATATTTAATCGACTAATGTATGGTACAAGGGAATTTAAGGGATTTTGACTGCCCTTCCTTCGTTCACCGTGGGTCCTTAGTGGAGAGCCTCCTCACTAGTTGGACGACCCGGATTGGTCCAACTCAGAACCGGCCCATTGGATTTGGATATATACACGTAGCTTTTGCTTGTTTTATCATTGGTCTGTTTTCAAGTATTTGTAGTAAATAATATGATGCTCAGAAAAATGTGAATAAATAGTCATTGGAAAGGTTTTTTTAGACAAAGATGATTTTAAGGTTTTGAAGTCATGATTTTCCTTTTATTTTGATGTTTAAGTTGAAACCTTAAATTGAATTATGAAACCCTAATTATGTACCATATATGATTAAGGAGATCTAATCCAACCTAGTTTTTCCTTAGTTAATGATGTTGAACAATGAGCCTAACCCTAATGCATTCAAACCCTAATTCACCCTAGTTCAACCTCAGAGAAATACAAGGTATTAATTATTGATGCTTATGAAATGGTGTTTGGAGCCTAACCAAGAAAAGAGAAAGTTTGACCGAGATTTGACTCAAGGATCAGGAAAACTATCTTAGGATCTATAATGCTCCAAGGTAAATAGGTCATGCTGTTGAGAAAAAGTAATCATGATTGTTTGCATGTTAAGTACAAAGTAGACATTATTATTGCAAGTTTAATGTTTTATCATGATCACTCTATATTATTGCTTGATGATTGCTACATATGTCCTATGGTTATAATGCTCACTGTGATTAAAGTTTGTGATTTATGACTCATGAAATCTATGTTAATGATCAAGAGGGAGAAATCTGATTAACGTAGTAAATCATGTCAAGAGGGAGAAATCCCATCTTGTTAAGTTCAAGAATCATGTATATGTTAATGTTAATGTCATGTTAATGATCAAGTTAATTGGAATTGAACAAGTTTTATATGCTCGTGAATCATGGACCTCAAGGGGTCATCAAGGGATTTTCGAGCATAAAGGGCTTTCCTAGCAATCAAGGGCTTTCCTAGCAATCATGTGATACAATGGGGAGTTATAGAGGCATGCATACATTTACTATTCAATTCTTCATGTTAAGGTTTCTTACATGTCAAGTATATTTACTTTGCTCATATTATAAAGCACCAGTACCGTTTACGAATGTGTTTTTTTTCATTTCATTGGATGGGGACGTGATGTCCCCAGGAGTTGGAGCAAGTAAGGACTCAAGAGGAGCAAGCAAGGACTAGAAGACCTTCAAGCGATAACTGGTGGGGTGTCATCCATACTATATGATCCAATCATGTTTACCTTTTTGCATTATTTCCATGTTTAGAAATGTTTAGACATGTTATTGCACTCAATTATAGTTCCCTATTGAAAAGGATGATGTATTAATCTCAATAGTGAATTATGTGTTTACTTGCTATGATTTCATTAATGTGACACCCCCCTTCAAGATGAAAGCTTCCGCCGAGTTATGTTGAATATCATAAGGAAGGGTGTTACATTTTCCACCTTCTTTTACATAAGTTATTGTGTATACAATACATTTTCTACATATTTCTCTCGCATGTTCAACATTTGGACAAACTCCTTGAGTTTACAAGGAGGAAACTATCTCACCTAACTAAAATATCCCTCTCCCTTTTTGCCCTATGATGGAACTAGAACTTACACCAAAAGATTACTCTTCCAATGGAAGTCCTAATATGCACCAAAAACCCTAGGGAGTTGATGTTCTCTCTAGGTTTACCTACAACTGGTGCTAGATAAATGCTCCAACCCCACAAGAGTGTGGAAGCCTTATCATAGTATAGATTTAGGATCAAACCCAAAGGACAACGTTAAGAATTTGAGTGTCTTTTTCTCGTTTCATATCGATCTAAGTCAATCATCTAAGACCAAAAGTTTGATTTGAGTTATTTAACCTAAAACATACAAAAGTAAAGGCAAGAATAAAAACTAGTTTAAGGATTAAAATCTAAGATTTAGCAAATGATGATGGATCACTGGGGTTATGCGGGTATTCACCACCACTACACATGTATTGTACATGTACCAATCATAGCAAGACTTGTAAGCAAAATACATGAATGTTATACAATATCGATGTCTTATAGGACAAGAGTAATGCACACAAACTTTCAGGTTGAGTAACCCTCATCCGATACATATCTATGTGTCAATGAAGATATGTAGTCTCTGAAGAGAGAAACTTACTCAACCTCGTGAAATGTGTGTTGGAAAACTAACAACATAACAATAATTACCAAATTGATTAGTATCTTTATAGACTATCCCTCTTTTGAGGATATAGCTATGAGAAACGTGGGAGTGTTGCAATGTCAGCCATTCCTGAACGAATGGTCAAGTACCTTGCACCACTCTCTCCTCAGAGTGTGTTCCTCGACCTGTCAAAGTTGCACTTTTGTATGTCAACCGATTCCATTTCATAGTACAAAAGCACAACGATGGAGGTGAGTTTACACCACTACTTAGAAAGCATTCCTAGATACCAAAACGGATGCGCGGTGGATACACACACCAGAAACCAACACTAAATCAGTATTCGAGTCTCAAGAGCAGTCATAGACAAACCACAATGAAAGACAATAGATGCATATAAGAACACAGCCAACATTCCAGCATGTATGAAATGATTTAGCATTGAATTGGAATGATAACATCTTTTTAGTACATATTACAAAAGATGGGCAGCGGGGCTAGTCCCCGCACCCCATTGGATGAAACTACTCGCTCCTCTTGTGAGAAATAAGAAGAATGAGAAAGAGGGAGAAATCCGCCATGGACTCGGTGCATAAGGTAGTCACATCTTGGTGAAGATGAAACAGTCTTCTACGTCGTGTCGGAGCAGATCTAGACACAGAACGGGAGACGCCAAGACAGTCCAAAAAGTCTCTCTCACTTTGTCTTCCTTCTCTTCTCAGACTCCTTCCTTGCAATATGGGTAGTCGGTGGAATGGAACTGGCGTTGCGATGACCCCAATTTTACGATTATGATACCCAATATAGTATTTGAAGACCATGAGCATCATGTATATGAGGATACCAAATGAAGGAATTGGTTACTCAATTATTGTATATTTTTCCACCCAAAAAGTGTAACTATATATGCAATTGAAAATTAGAATATTAATTGAATTATAGGAATATTTGAATCAATATTTCATTATGTGTTTAATCATCCCTCAAGATAACAACATGATTATCTTACCTTTTAGTGTCTATCTCTTTACTGTTGGGGATCCTTTCTTAGGAAGAAGTAGGAAGAGTCATGTATTGATCTTAGCCATCAGTGAGCGAGATGCAATGCTTGAAAACCATCTTCAACCTCCACAAGATGTGGGGTTGACAACGTCAAAGGATGAGGCCATCCCCAGCTACTTTTAGTGAGGCAAACATGATCTCAACTAAGTGTGTAGATCCGCCTTTTCTATAGCTTCACAACCACATCTAGATTTTGGTTTTTGTTGGCAAGAGGAGATTTCTAGTTCTTGGCTTCTATGCTGTCTCCACCCATATCCCTAGGGAAGGTCGAGCTTCACCATGGTGGAGAAGAAGGAAACATCTGAAGCAGGTGGCTTTAAAAAGAAGCAAGATTAGGATAACGACTAGTCACTGCCTTTTTGGGAGAGATCCTTAAGGCTCAACAAGGCTCTGAGCCTTGAGGATTCATCAGTAGGTGACAATCAGGTCTCCCTCTCAGTTTTATGGGCTTGAGGTCCTCTTTGTGGCTCCTCACGAGGCCGCTCCTGGAGCAGGGGAGCTTGTCGACGACGCCATGACATAACATGAATAGGTGGAGGCTCGCGTAGAGAGCACGAATGCCAGTGAGTTTCTAACCTGTTCCTTCCTCTACGGCGGAGTTTCCATCTTGAGTAGAGGATGTGAATATTTATAACCTAAATCCAATTGACTCCTCGCCGGAATTGATGTTCTAACAACAACGCTCCTACAACCTAGGAGGCGGGGATGAGCGTCGACCCCTCAGAACCCTTACAGAGGCAAGAGTGAGGCAGAGGGCGATGAAATCCAGACTGCGTTGGACAGAAGAGGGGTGGAGTGAGATGATAGCATCCTTCAAAACAATAAGACAATGGCTCCCTCATCATCGATGAATCCCAGGAGACCAAGCTCTATAGCGTTTCCTCCTTCACAGAACAATGGAGGACCAAGCTTTTGCTGGTCTACACTTGCGACGGCAGACACTAGGGTTGTTTCACCCATAAGATCTAGCCCTAACCGGGGTTCTCAAAAGGTACAAATTCTTGTAGGAAGCCACAAAGAGGTATCCAGAATCCCTCTCTACCCTTGAGGAGTCCCCAAGCTCCTGCACTTCCTCATCCTTCCTTTAGCCTGTGGTAGAGAGCATTGTCGTAGAGTGCTCGCACGACAGCAACGCAAGAACGCAAGACCAGGGTGATTGGGTCAGTGGGTCAGAGGACTCACAGATCTTCTCAGTAGATCCGGTTTCATAAATCTTATAAAGGTAAATTCAATTTTATTCTTATGTTTAGACTATAGTTTAGAAAATGCATAGAAAATAAATTCCTTAGACAATAAATTATCTAAAAATATCCCTAGATAGGAAAATGTCCCCTACATTACTGGACCCTTAGATCAGACCTTTAACAGACAAATAATGATGATCTTTACTGTAGATGATAATGCTTCTTTTTGAGATCATATTAATTGGTATAATTAGCATACCACGGAAATTAAATCTGAGAAAATTATTACTGAATCCAAGTATAATGTGGAAACCAAATATGAACTCATATTGAACTATTATGTCAAAATAATAGGCCTTTTCCCATTAAAACCCAATTCCATGTTTGTAAACTCATTTAATTCTAGAAAATAACGCAATCATCATAAAAATATGTAATTCATACCAGTCCTTACTTATGACATATAGATCAGTAGAAAAATGTCATAAACATATTTAAGATCAGATGGAACCTAGGTTTGGTTAAACCCTAAATTGGCCCTAAATACCATTAATAATGATGAACCTTGTATTAATGATGCTCAATTATATTTAATCAGGTCATGGATAAAGTTCTAGATGATCCAAGATGATTATAAATCTCTGAACTTAGGTATGTGGGCTTTATCTAAGTATATGACTAGTTTTCTTGTGTGCAATAGCTATGATGTATTGCTTGTCTTTATTTGAGAATATTGCTTGGATGTATTATGATTGTAGTATCTTTGCCATGTCAATAAGAACAACAAAGAGTATAGATGGTTTGTAGCTACTAAGTGGATATATGCTCTCTCTCCCTCTCTCTCTCCCTCAATCCTCTCTCTCTTCCTCTAAATATAAGGTCGGCACTCGGTCCCCATAGCCCAAGGGGCGGGGAAAAATGAAGTGTGACATCTCTCTCTCCCCTTTAAATATAAGGTCGGCACTCGGTCCCCATAGCCCAAGGGGAGGGGAAAAATGAAGTGTGACACCACTTAGTAGTACAAACACATCAAAAGACATCTAAAAATATGTGTTTACCTGATTATCGCTTTAAATAATGTTTTCTTTTACTCTTTCTTTCTCAAGTTATTTCAATTATGCAATCATATTAGTATGTATCTTTCTACCCACGTACACAATACCTTGTGTGTTGATTCATTGTTTCACGTATGTTTTAGGTTCAGAGATAGCATGGGATAAAAGACATGAAGTGAGAAGTGTTTAGGTTGTACCTATTTTGTAGATCCTGATTAGCATACATGTTCATAGACTTGTCAAATCATCTTTCAATATGTAATTATAATTCATGTTGTAATAAGTTTTTTTTTTGTAATATACATGTTGAATGTTGAGATTGTTTATGGTGTATGTTATGGTTGTATGTTCATGTATGCACATATTGCTTCCGTAACGCACTGTGATATAATTGCTTAGCATTTTCGGATTTTGTCTTCTCATCTCCATGGGGTTTTGAGAAGGTGAAAATCTGGGGACATTACAATTGGTATCAGAGCATGAACAATAGCTACACCTAACAATTGCTCATCATAAAACATAAAAACCAAATTTCACCTTTCACTTTAAATACTAGAAACTTGGTGAGTTGTTGAATAAGGATTAGGTTCGACTTAGCCTCTGGGTTAGAACCTAGATGTTCGAGAACTAGGTTTAGGCCAGTGTATGAAACCCTCTCCATATAGAGCTCATATGTATTGGGTGGCTACACTAATCTACACCATGTTCTCACCATTTCACTAGGTGACATGGCACTGGACTATGTACTGTGTGTGGGACACTCGAGTTTACTGATTTGGTTTTGTTTTCCAATCGGCTCAAGCCTCGACAATTTTCTCTGACGTCTTCCTTCTCGGAGAAAAACTATATAATATTTTATTACCTATATGCAAATATGAAACTGTGTCCCTCACACTGGAGAGTAGTTAGTGTTCATGTAACCTAAGTGAAACGGAGTGACATCTGTCAAGAAGAGAGAGTAGTATAGATTAGATGTCTAGAGCCTTATCAAGATATGTGATATATAGAGTGGATGATAGAGTGATAGTTGAAATAAGCATGTGCAATCTTATCTAAGTTTGATCTCTGATAGTATAAGTTTCCTTATAAAGGTTTAAATTGTATACTAGTTGAATCCAATTTTGGAGAGTTTAAGCAAAATCTTGATGATGAAAGTACATTCCCTTTTCCTACTTAAGATAAGCTAAGTTAAGATAGAGATGAGTGTGCATGAGCCTCATGCTCATATACAAGGAGGACGTCTAGTGGTAGGATGAGATATGTGGTGAACTCTAGAGAGAGTAAGACCCACAGGGAGAATGTCATAGGACCTAGCCTCCAATATATGAGACATGTGTTAAAAAAATGTCCTACACTAGATTACTCTTGAGTGTTGAGTTGAATCCTTATGCATGATTCAAATCTATATGTGAGAATTGGGTAAAAGAAAAGGATGGGTAGATGACCCATATGATAAAGGCAATCCTTTGGCTGAGTTAGGTCCTAGCTGGAGTGACATATTTTGTAAATCTCATCATTAGTTGCAAGTGAGGTAATATATGAACCCTAGTTATGAGAGTATGATGCTCTGTGCAAAAGATACTCAACATACATGTTCTTCTTCTCCTTCTTAATATACGATGATAGAAACCTCACATGAGCTATATAGATGATTTATATATGAGGAGTCACTCGTATAAGCTTGACCTATTCTATATTCCCCCCCCCCGTATATCATACATGTAGTACCCAAGATTGAAATCATGATTAGTTTGACTTCAAAATATTCTCTTCCCCTTCATATGAAACATGAAGGATATGATGATGAGATCATGGGATAAACTTAGTATATTCTCTGTTTCCCTTCACCTAATACAAGTAAGACATAAAAAAATTTGAACTCATGAACTTGATATAAAGATTTTTTTTTTGGATCATAGGATATATGATCAGAAATATAGTTTGTAACTTTGATCCTTCTCAATGTATGCTTATAAGTTGAGTATGAATATCACACCATAGGGTGAAACCCTAATGGTCAAACATGTTACGTAAGCCCTTCTTAAGTAAAAAAAATCTAATATCAAGGGTGAAGATAAATCTACTCTAATCCTAAAATCATTGAAGATGTTAATGATGTTAGATTTGAACGATCTGAATACCATGGCATATAAATGAATTCCTCTTGAACTTTAAAAGTATGAACAAAACCCATATCCTTAGGGGTGATGTAATCCTAAGATATCATAATGTCATGTTATGGCTAAGACTTTAAGTGATGCTTCCATATACATATGGTAGGGTGGACACACCTAAGAATATCTAGACCCTAAGCTGACAACTTAGAGTGCATGCAACTATAGCGGTATTAGAACCTAAGAAATGATGATGTATATGAAGTTGAACTCCTAAATAGCCTATTAAGGATGAGATTACTTGAATTTCGAGGATGAAATTCCATATAAGATGGGGTGAATGTGATGACCCCAATTTGACGATTATGATACCCAATATAGTATTTGAAGACCATGAGCATCATGTATATGAGGATACCAAATGAAGGCATTGGTTACTCAATTATTGTATATTTTTCCACCCAAAAAGTGTAACTATATATGCAATTGACAATTAGAATATTAATTGAATTATAGGAATATGTGAATCAGTATTGCATTATGTGTTTAATCAGCCCTCAAGATAACAACGTGATTATATTAGCTTTTAGTGTCTATCTCTTTTCTGTTGGGGATCCTTTCTTAGGAAGGAGCAGGAATAGTCGTGTGTTGATGTTACCCATCAGTGAGTGGGATCCAATGCTTGTAAACCATCTTCAACCTCCGCAAGATGTCGGGTTGATTGCGTCAAAGGACGAGGCCATCCCCATCCGCTTTTAGTGAGGCAAACATGATCTCAACTAAGTCTGTAGATCTGCCTTTTCAGTAGCTTCCCAACCACATCCAGATTGTTGTTTTTGTTGGCAAGGGTAGATTTCTAGTTCTGGGCTTCTTTGTTGTCTCCACCCATATCCCTAGGGGAGGCTGAGCTTCACCATGGTGGAGAAGAAGGAAACATCTGAAGCAGGTGGCTTCAGAAGGAAGCAGGTTTAGGATAACGACTAGTCACTGCCTTTTTGGGAGAGATCCTTGAGGCTCAGCAAGGCTCCGAGCCTTGAGGATTCATCAGCAGGTGACAATCAAGTCTCCCTCTCAGTTTGACAGGCTTTAGGTCCTCTTTGTGGCTCCTCACGAGGCCGCTCCTAGAGCAGGGGATCTTGTCGGCGACGTTGTGACAGAACTTGAATAGGTGGAGGCTCGCGTAGAGAGCATGAATGCTGGTGAGTTTCTAACATGTTCCTTCCTCTACGGCGGAGTTTCCATCTTGAGTAGAGGATGTGAATCTTTAGAACCTGAATCCAATTGACTCCTCTCCGAAATTGATGTTCTAACAGCAATGCTCCTACAACCTAGGAGGCGGGGATGAGCGTCGGCCCCTGGGAACCCTTGTGGAGGCAAGAGTGAGGCAGAGGGTAATGAAAGCCAGACTGTGTTGGACAGAAGAGGGGTGGAGTGAGACGATAGCATCCTTCAAAACACCACGACAATGGCTCCCTCATCATCGATGAATCCCAGGAGACCAAGCTCTATAGCATTTCCTCCTTCACAGAACAATGGAGGACCAAGCTTTTGCTGGTCTACACTTGCGGCGGCAAACACTGGGGTTGTTTCACCCACAAGATCTAGCCCTAACCGGGGTTCTCAAAAGGTACAAATGCTCGTAGGAAGCCACAGAGAGGTCTCCATAATCCCTCTCTGCCCTGGAGGAGTCCCCAAGCTCCTACACTTCCTCATCCTTCCTTCAGCCTACCGTAGAGAGCATTCTCGTAGAGTCCTCGCACGTCAATGAAGCAAGGACGCAAGACCAGGGTGATTGGGTCAGCGGGTTAGAGGACTCACAGATCTGCCCAGTAGATCTGGTTTCATAAATCTTATAAAGGTAAATTCAATTTTATTCTTATGTTTATACTAGAGTTTAGAAAATACATAGAAAATAGATTCCTTAGACAATAAATTATCTAAAAATATCCCTATATAGGAAAATGTCCCCTATATTACTGGACCCTTAGATCAGACCTTTAACAGACAAATAATGATGATCTTTATTGTAGATGATAATGCTTCTTTTTGAGATCATATTAATTGGTATAATTAGCATACCACGGAAATTAAATCTGAGAAAATTATTACTGAATCCTAGTATAATGTGGAAACCAAATATGAACTTAGATTGAACTATTATGTCAAAATAATAGGCCTTTTCTCATTAAAACCCAATTCCATGTTTGTAACCTCATTTAATTCTAGAAAGTAACACAATCATTAGAAAAATATGTAATTCATACCAGACCTTACTTATGACATATAGATCAGTAGAAAAATGTCATAAACATATTTAAGATCACATGGAACCTAGGTTTGGTTAAACCCTAAATTGGCCCTAAATACCAATAATAATGATGAACCTTGTATTAATGATGCTCAATTATATTTAATCAGGTCATGGACAAAGTTCTAGATGATCCAATATGATTATAAATCTCTAAACTTAGGTACATGGTCTTTATCTATGTATATGACTAGTTTTCTTGTGTGCAATAGCTATGATGTATTGCTTGTCTTTATTTGAGAATATTGCTTGGATGTACTATTATTGTAGTATCTTCGCCATGTCAATAAGAACAACAAAGAGTATAGATGGTTTGTAGCTACTAAGTGGATATATGCTCTCTCTCTCTCTCCCTCAATCCTCTCTCTCTTCCTCTAAATATAAGGTCGGCACTCAGTCCCCATAGCCCAAGGGGCGGGGAAAAATGAAGTGCGACATCTCTCTCTCTCCCCTTTAAATATAAGGTCGGCACTCGGTCCCCATAGCCCAAGGGGTGGGTAAAAATGAAGTGTGACACCACTTAGTAGTACAAACGCATCAACAGACATCTAAAAATATGTGTTTACCTAATTATTGCTTTAAATAATGTTTTTTGTTACTCTTTCTTTCTCAAGTTATTTCAATTATGCAATCATATTAGTATGTATCTTTCTACCCACGTACACAACACCTTGTGTGTTGATTCATTGTTTCACGTATGTTTTAGGTTTAGAGATAGTGTGGGATAAAAGAAATGAAGTGAGCAGTGTTTAGGTTGTACCTATTGTGCAGATCATGATTAGCATACATGTTCATAGACTTGTCAAATCATCTTTCAATATGTAATTGTAATTCATGTTGTAATAAGTTTTTTTTGTAATATACATGTTGAATGTTGAGATTGTCTATGGTGTATGTTATGGTTTTATGTTCATGTATGCGCATATTGCTTCTGCAACGCACTGTGATACAAATGCTTAACATTTTTGGATTTTGTCTTCTCATCTCCATGGGGTTTTGAGAAGGTGAAAATATGGGGACGTTACAGGCGTAGACAAGACTGGATTTTTATTGGAACTGTGTACTGGCAGCCTGTCGACGTCTGGGAACCGATGTCCAACTGTGGACCCTTTTGGTCCAATTTATAGGCATAGGTCTGGTCCTAAACGGTCTGTTGGCTTTTTGCATCAAACAGTTTCAATTTATTTGCTACTAAACGGTCTGGAGACCGTTTGCTACCAAACAGTCTGGAGATCGTTTGCTACCAAACATTCTGTAGACAGTTTGCTATCAAACGGTCTTGTGACCATGGTGTCAAATGATCTGCACTCTCTTTTTGATCTTGATTGAGCGACGTTCAAACGACCTCGAGCATCCAACCTCCGATCTAAGATCGTGAGCTCCTCCAAACAGTCTAGGTCCGTGAGCTCCTCCAAACCGTCTGGGATCTCGTGCTCTTCCAAGAAGTTTGGGGTTGTGAGGTGTTGCAGGTCAGAAATACTCTTGGTGAGGAGGGCGACTCCGACGGCCATGGAGCTTTGGAGCAGCAGGTTGAGAAAATAGCAGCGTCGGGAGGTAGGGGACGATGCGCCACGACAGTGTTGAGGCACCACGGTCGTGGTGATGTTGTTGTCCCACGACCGTGCTGCTTAGCACGGGCGTGGCGGGTGGAACTTCGGCCCTGGTGGCGTTGTGCCACGGTCATGGCGTGCCACCACGGTCGTTGTAAGGCTACAGCCCCACGGCCGTGCCTCCTTTCACGGGTGTGGCGGGTGAGACTTGGCACTGTGGGCGATGCACCACGGTTGTGGCGTGACTGGCACGGTCGTAGCGGATGGAGACTTGGTACTGTTGGTGATGTGCCATGGTCGTGGCGTGACCAGCACGGTGGTGGCGGATAGAGGCTTGGCACTGTTGGCGATGCACCACCACTGTGGCGATTGTTCTGCTTCATGATCTTGATTATTTGTTGCACAGTCTTGGGGCTTTATGGACAGAACGCACAGTTGTGAGTTGTTGATGTTTGATTGGATGATTGAGAGTGATCTGTATAGGGAAAGGAGAGTGTGTAAGAGATAATAGCATCGAATAAACTAGTAATTAGAATTATTTAAGCATTATTTGTGTGAGAATGAAGAAATACTTAGAGTAAAGCAAAGCAAGGGTAATTTAGTCATAATGAGGTATAAAACCCCTAGAATTGGCGACTGTAATGATAAATATGGAGGATTCATCACCACACTGAACTTAAGCGTTGATCGTCCTGAGGAACGGTATACTTAAGATAGTCGACCAAAGGCTCGCTCGTCTCATAATTCCCTCATCATTGCATGAATGTCAGAATTTTCACGAAAAAGAGAAAGGAAAAATGAGGCAAAACAAAATTAGGGCAAAACGTCAGAATTCCATTGAATTGGTGACTGAGGATGGATCTGGAGGATTCATCACCACATCGAACTTAAGCATTACTTGTCCTGAGGAACAAAAAACTTAAAACAGTCGCCAATGAAATCATTCATCTCGTGATTGCCTCATCCTTATGTCATATCGTAATTTTGTTTGTGGCTCAGATTGATGCAGCCTCAAGGCTTCCTTAGATCATGGAGTACCTCTTATGATATCCTCATCTCTGAGTTCATTTTGCTGAAGTATTTCCTTCTCATTCTTTGTTGTATGAGTCATGATTAAAAGTTTTATGAGACTTTGGAAAGACCCACAGAATCAACAAAATGTGTATGATCCGTCACTGGTGTTGAAAAAGGAGAGTATGGGGTATGATCAAGAGATAAGAGTTTCTCCTCTAATTGACTCAAGACACTATTATTGGTGATTCACCAAGACACTCTGAATATTTGTGCACGATACTGGTTGACTTAGCCTTACTCCCAATTTTTTCTAAAGGTAACTCAGAAGTGTGTATAGGTTGGTTTAAAGCTTTTGGCTATTTTACCTCTTTGCAAGGAGGTAAGGGGTCATTTTTGGATCCTTAGGGTATCACTACCGTCACAACACATCTGCCTTTGTGAGGGAAGCTAATGTACTGGTCGAGCAAGACCTTTATCACTTATCCTTATTCATGGCACGACTCTCATGTTTTTATTCACACTCTGGCTTTTATTCATTCTCACTTGGCTTGGGAAAGAGGGTATTTTTGATTTTTTTTGTATATTTGGGCTGCCAAGACTCTTTTTGGAATCATGGTAGATTTTTTGCCAACCTCAGTACGTGCACAATCATCATTGTATACTCTTTGAATCAAGAAAAGAAGGTGATACACCCCTAATATGTATTTAGGGATATGGAAGAAGCAGTAGTGGAAAGAGGGGTGTGGTGCACCACACCGAACTTAGAGTTTGGAAAAGTTCTAGTTTACACTAGAAAAAGGTGTGGTTTACCACAGTGAACTTAGAGTTCAGCAGAGGTGTGGTTTACCACACCGAACTGAAAGCTTTGGCATGATTGGTGAGCGGAGGGATATGAAAAATGAAGGAAGAAGTGTAGAAGAGAGTTCAGATCATGATGTAGTTTGCTTAGCGATTCCATTTCACGGGTCTCTTTTCTCCATCACACTCTGCTCAAAAAGTGACATGATGAAACATCAAATGAGAAATCCATACAACAGATCCATTAATCAGTTAGAGGTGCAACATACTTGATCTATCTTAGTCTTATTGAAGTGTATCATCTTTATGGAGGATATGACATTAGGGTTCATGGACTTATACGAGATGAAATCATTTATCAATTAATTTTAAGTATTTGTTCCTCATGGATTTGCAATGAAAAGAGGTGATGACAAAAGATCCAAAAAGCAAAAGCCGACTAGGTAAAGGCTTTATTTTAAGAAGAAAAACGATAAAGCGGAGAAAATGTGAAAAAGAACTTAGAATAGAAAAAATAGAAAGCAGTAAAGGTAGAGGGTGGAATGGAAGTCATACCACCTGCCCTCCACCTCAAACTTAAGAGTTTGCTCATTTCTGAACAAATACTAGGTTCGAGATGGAGGGGAAGGGTTGTGTAGTGTTAACTGGGCGGTCCTCGTAGTTGGAAGAAGGTCCGAAAAAGATGTCGCACAATAGCCGGTGCCAGAAGCGAGGGAGTGGCCTGATCAGCCTGTTGACTGGGTGGTCGTGGCAACTCGAATAGGTTTTCTAGATGATTTGGATGCATATTTCCTTTGCCTCTTTGTCCGTCCAGAACAATCTAGAGTCCTTCCCCCATCAGTGGGGGAGGTAAAATATAAGAAATTGAGACTGGAGGGCTAGGTGAGTAATTGAAGCATTGCTTATTTGCGTTCTCCAGTTGTGGCTTGCCCTCAAAATTTAAAGTAAAACTGCTTTCTCCACGATGCAGAGCAGTCGATTGTGGGTCGGCCACTTGGACTTTCGCCTATCCTAGATCAGGTAGCGGATCTGGTCTAGGCTTCATTTTGTCACCTGGCTTTTCTTGCTTAGGATATGGTAGCCAGGATGGCATTTCTTCATCAGCGGAGTTGTTTTGAGAAGTATCATCATCTTTATCAATGTTGAAATTGATGAGAGTGTCGTTCTTCTTTTCGAAATTTTGATTCAAATTTTCCTCATAGAACATCCTTAGTTCGTCCAAGTAACTAGAAGAAGATTCGACTGGTAGAACAAACTCTTGCTCGGGTAAAGGAATGATGGGATTCCGGGGTAAAGGTTCCAATGATGCATCTTCATGGGAAGGATTAGTCCATGACATAATGTTTTGAAGGCTAGAATCTCCTAGTGACTTCATTTCTTCGATGTTGGGACAAAAGTACTCCATTTCTAAGTCAGATTGTTGTTCAAGTACTTCTTCATAGTACTCCTCTGGTTCTATTGTGTGCTCTGGAGGAGTTGCTATGGGAAGATTGAAACCTGGCTCAGGTAAAAGACATATCTCAATTTCTTAAATGTTGGGAAGGTCTTCTTCATAGGGGTGAATTTCTCTAAGTGGATGGGTTTGTGACTCGATGTCCTTCCACGGGCCCTTTTTGTCATTACAAGAGTCTATGGAAATATCATGATCCATTCCAAAATCAAGGGGTGGTTCATGTTTCTCTTCATAGTGCACTGTAAACTCATTCAAGTGACTAGAAGGAGATTCAATAGAAAGATCATGCTCTTGTTCAAGGACTAGCTCCATCTGGACTTCTTGTGGTGGTGGTAACTCAGGTAATATCATCTCATGAAAAGGACCGATCATAGGATTGTCATCTTGAGACCAGTCATCCTCCCTTGATTTTGTTTCATCAGTGACAGTGGTATGGTCCATTCCCGAAGCCAGATCTTGATCATTCCTATCCTCGAAGTATGTTCCTAGATCAGCCGAATGATCGGAAATTTCTTCATAAGGACAATTCAGGTCTTGTTCCAGAAATGGAGAGATTTGATTCTCATGCATAAAAGACATATCTTTGTCTGAATCGGTCACATATCCATCTGAGTCTGACTGCGAAGGAGTGTAGAGTCCTTGCGACATTAATCCTTCTTTTATGGATTTTATTGATGAGACAGCTGAAGTTGAAAAGATTTTGTCATTGAGGGAATCAATTGTCACCAATTTCTCTTCAATGGTTGGATTTGAGTTTATGAAGTCAGAAGGTGGGTAAGTATTGAATTTTATACCCCATTGATCTCCTGAATATAGAAAATCATCATATTGGTTACTCAATATTTCACCTAAGGGCATAGTTCAGGAATCACTTTCCGAGTCAGGTCTTGGCTCAAAAGTTTATTCTTTCTCTTGTAATGTTATGAAGAAATTGTCCTTGGGTTCAATTATTAACTCTGAAGATGATTCCTCACCTTGCACTGATGCTTGAAGATCATTGGAAGTCATATCCCACATGATTTCATAATCATCATCGTAATTGATTGCAACATGTGGACTAGAGTTGTGATTAGTTGAAATAGGTGGTTGTTCTACATGTTGCTCAGGATCGTTGACAAGTTGCATAAGTTGATCAAATTGGCTATCAACTTCTTAGTCACGGCTATCTGATCAGCTAGTTGTTGAGCCACCGACGTCTGTAAAGCACGTAGTTCTTCCATCAATGTGTGTCGATCTTCATAAAAAGGCTCTTCACTGCACCCGTTGGGTTGATGTTCATATTGATAATAGCTCTCGTCATCATTGTATTGAGTTGCATTGTTTTCCAGGTTCCCACCTTCATTGTAGTCTACACCTTGAAATCCACCATAGTTAGGTTTTTCGTAGTAACCTGTAGGGTGATACGCATTATAACTTGCGTTATATCCATAGTTGTATGGAGAGGCTACTTTGAGTTTCCCAACTATACGATTCACAATTACTTGATGCAGAGCTATCACGTAGAGAGGAGGGACATTGAAGCAGTAAATCAATGCGTGAGAATAGTCACCACATAGTTGACATCTAACGGTTGGTGGTGTCGACTGCTTCATTTTGAAGAGATTTGGTACCTGAAATCAAGGAAAGAGTGTATTAGGCTTGACCAACCACTTCAAATCCAAGAAGATATGCGAGATTAAGCCCTTCACTTTTTAGGTTTTTGAAAAGAAAATGAAAAACCCTAGAGAAACCTAAATTGACAAGGAATTTGAAAAAGACGATTCTTATACCGTTGTCCCTGGCAACGGAGTCATTTTTTGATGGAGCTAGAACTTACACAAAAAGATTACTCTTCCAATGGAAGTCCTAATATGCACCAAAAACCATAGGGAGTTGATGTTCTCTCTAGGTTTACCTACAACTGGTGCTAGATAAATGCTCCAACCCCACATGAGTGTGGAATCCTTATCATAGTACAGATTTAGGATCAAACCCAAAGGACACCATGAAGAATCTGAGTGTCATTTTCTCATTTCGTACCGATCTAAGTCAATCATCTAAGACCAAAAGTTTGATTTGAGTTATTTAACATAAAACATAAAAAAGTAAAGGCAAGAATAAAAACTAGTTTAAGGATTAAAATCTAAGATTTAGCAAATGATGATGGATCACTGGGGTGATGCGGGTATTCACCACCACTACACATGTATTGTACCTGTACCAATCATAGCAAGACTTGTAAGAAAAATACGTGGATATTATACAATACTGATGTCTTATAGGACAAGAGTAATGCACACATCCTTCACAGGTTGAGTAACCCTCATCCGGTACATATCTACGTGTCAATGAAGATATGTAGTCTCTGAAGAGAGAAACTTACTCAACCACGTGAAATGTGTATTGAAAAACTAACAAGTGATCGATAATTACCAAATCGATTAATATCTTTATAGACTATCCCTCTTTCGAGGATATAGCTATGAGAAACGTGGGAGTGTTGCAACGTCAGCCATTCCTGAATGAATGGTCAAGTATCTTGCACCACTCTCTCCTCAGAGTGTGTTCCTCGACCTGTCAAAGTTGCACTTTTGTACGTCAACTGATTCCATTTCATAGTATAAAAGCACAACGATGGAGGTGAGTTTACTCCACTCCTTAGAAAGCATTCCTAGATACCGAAACAGATGCGCGGTGGATACACACACCAGAAACCAACACTAAACTGGTATTCGAGTCTCAAGAGCGGTCATAGACAAACCAAAATGAAAGACAATAGATGCATACAAGAACGCGTCCAACATTCAAGCATGTATGAAACGATTTAGCAATGAATCGGAATGATAACATATTTTTAGTATAGATTACAAAACATGGGCAGTGGGGCTAGTCCCTGCAACCTAGTGGATGAAACTACTTGCTCCTCATGTGAGAAACAAGATGAATGAGAAAGAGGGAGAAATCTGCCATGGACTCGGTGCAGAATGTAGTCGCAGCTCAGTGAAGATGAAGCGGTCTTCTACGTCGTGTCGGAGCAGATCTGTATATAGAATGGGAGATGCCAAGATAGTCTGGACAGTCTCTCTCACTCTATCTTCCTTATCTTCTCAGTGTCCTTGCTTGCAATATGGGCAGTCGGTGGAATGGAACTAGCGTAGATGGGACTGGATTTTTTATCAGAATTGTGTACTGGAAGCCTGTCGGTGTCCGGGAACTGATGTCCAACTGGGGACCCTGCTGGTCCTATTTATAGGCATAGGTCTAGTCCCAAACGGTCTGCTGGCTTTTTGCATCAAACAGTTTCAATTTATTTGCTACCAAACGGTCTGGAGACCGTTTGCTACCAAACGGTCTGGAGACTATTTGCTATCAAACGATCTTGTGACCATGGTTCCAAACGATTTGCACTCTCTCTGTGATCTTGATTGAGCGATGTTCAAATGACCTCAAGCATCCAACCTCCGATCTGAGATCATGAGCTCCTCCAAACGGTCTAGGGTTGTGAGCACCTCCAAACTGTCTGGGACCTCGTTCTTTTCCAAGCAGTCTGGGGTTGTGAGGCGTTGTAGGTCAGAAATACTCTTGGCGAGGAGGGTGACGCCGACGGCCATGGAGCTTTGGAGCTACAGGTTGAGAAAATAGTAGCGTCGGGAGGTAGGGGATGATGTGCCACAGCCATGTTGAGTCACCGCGGTCGTGGTGATATTGTTGTCCCACGGCCGTGCTTCCTTGTACGGGCGTGGCAGGTGAAACTTCGGCCCTATTGACGTTGTGCCACGACCGTGGCATGGCACCACGATCGTGGTGTGGCTACAACCCCAAGGTCGTGCCGCTTTGCACGGGCATGGCGGGTGAGACTTGGCACTATGGACGATGCACCATGGTAGTGGCGTGCCGGGTGAGACTTGGCACTATGGACGATGCGCCATGGTAGTAGTGTGACCAGCACGGTCGTGGAGGATGGAGACTTGGTACTGTTGGCGATGTGCCACGACCATGGCGTGACTAGCACGGTCATGGCGGATAGAGGCTTGGCACTATTGGTGATGCACCACGGCCGTGGCATGACTAACATGGACGTGGGGATTGTTCTACTTCATGATCTTGATTGTTTGTTGCATAGGCTTGGGGCTTTGAGGAAATAATGCACAATTATGAGTTGTTGATATTTGATTGGATGATTGAGAGTGATCTGCAGAGGGAAAGGAGAGTGTGTAAGATATAATAGCATCGAATAAACTAGTAATTAGAACTATTTAAGCATTATTTGTGTGAGAATGAAGAAATACTCCGAGTAAAGCAAAGCAAGGGTAATTTAGTCATAATGAGGTATAAAAACCCTAGAATTGGTGACTTTAATGATGAATCTGGAGGATTCATCACCCTAGCTTGCTTGACCTAACTTGGAGGGATCGTCTTGGATCTTGGTGGGCACTGATGTTTTTGTATTTGAGTCCTCAGATAAAATGATATTAAGGAATAATTGGACTACCCATATCACCAAGGTGCACCTCCTTTTCTGGGAGCTCATCACTAAAGAACTTTATGGTTAAGCATGATAAACCCAAAGTAGTACTAGGATATGTGACTAGCTGAGAAGTTTATCATGGCTTGTATGTGAGTGAGGACATGCATGTAGTGTCTATGGGGCCATTCGTCATTCCTAAAACTCAACTAGAGTCTTAGGCAGCGGTCTCTGTTCAATGATAAATGCTATTACAGTCATAACCCCTATAGTAGGTGGGGCCCACATGGGCATGTAGCATGCTAGTCTTGAGTCATATAGTCTAGGCATGTTGGAAAGGGATTTCCATGGTGATGTCACCACCCTAGAATTGGTATTTTGTGATTGGGAGTTGTGTGTGCATTGGTGATTTTGGGTCTATACTGAAATGGGAAAATATTATGAGGCCATATAATTGAGCCTTGATGAGGACATCAAGAGTCTAAGTGGGGGAGATTGTGATGTCCTAGAATTTGAGGCCTCAAATAAAATGATCTTAAAAGGAATGATTGGACTACCCATATCACCAAGATGCACATACTTTTCAACATCACTAAATAACTATATGGTTAAGTGTGCTTAGCCTAAAGTAGTACTAGCATGGGTGACTAGTTGGGAAGTTTATCCTATCTTGTGTGCGAGTGAGGAAAAAGCATGTAATTAAGGTTAGTGGTGGTCTTTGGGGCCAGTAGTCAATCCTGAAAGTCTTCTAGGGCCTTGGATAGTGGTCCCGAGCTTCTAGGGGTTGTCTTGGACGTGGATAATAAATCTTATTCAGAAGTTCTTTTGTTCTTGGACTTTTCTACATCAGTATAGGCAAGTGATTCTATATTTTTATGCATTTCTTGGCTACAAATTCACATGCAAACCCTAATTCATACAGGAACATGCTATATAGGTAAAAAGAGAAGCTTCTATGGGGTGATTTGTTTGAATATAAACTGAACACTAAATTTTATCTTCTTTCTTACACTCTATTGGGGTTTCATGGTGGTTTTAACATTTTCTATTTCTTTCTAGAGGGATGAATTTTTGGAATTTGATGCATTTGTGCCCTAAAATGCTCTTTTTGAGTGGTTTGATACCATATCTAAGGGAAACAAAATGCACATATTTATCACTATTTTGAGGTGTTTCTAAATTGAAATAAATATATTTTTCTAACTATTATTCTACTAAAACTTTTTTGGACCTAAACTTGGAAATATATATATATATATATATATATATATGTATATATTAAAATGCATTTCCAACATGCACAAGTTCAGGAGCGAATAGAAAAATACAAGACCAATTACATCCATAAGCATTATTTTTACCCATCTTAGCATGTCGGTGAGCATATGAATTGCTTTCTCTGAAGATGTTCTTAAAGTTGATGATAGTGAACCATCAACTTATAATGTCAATCTCTATATAGATCACCATGGATGGATTGAGGCATCTATTAGTTTTGGACTATTGCTCAATAACATTAGCAACATATGATTTGATGATGAATAGGTGAATGAAACTCCTTGTATTGGCTACTTGTAGGTAGTGCAAGATGCCCAATGTTTCCTTACTATCACATTTCCCTGATATTATTTTTGCATCCATAAGAATCATGGCACATGTATGATTTCTAAAGATATCTCCAAGGCTCACATTGTCAGTAGGAAAGAAAGTAGCATGAGTATTGGCATTCATCAAACTATCTGGAGGTGGTCTCTAGAGATGTAGGGTCCTTGTGCAAGGTTGAAACATTGGATTTATTCTTTCAACAAGCTGTTGATAGCAGTTTGACACACAAATACAAATTTTAAGAGTAGTGATCAAAGGTTGTTGAGCTCATGTGTTAAATATAGTTTTGTTGTGACTAATCCATGAAGCAAGGAACCTAGAAAACACCATTGCATTGTCTTCACTCTTGTACTTCACTACCAAAAAAATATGAACTAACTACGCTTAATCTAACTACACTTTCCTTGTATGTAGTTAAAATACACTTTTGCTTACAATATATAAGAATGTAGGTAAATCAAAAGTAGTAAATTATGAATTACATAATAAGAACAAGTTGGTTTTTCATTTTCAGAAACGCACTTTTCCCAATTATGGGTGCCCTCTTTCCCGCTCTTGACTCTTTGTAAAAAAGACACGAGCTTTTGAAAATCATCTACACTCCCTAGTCCTGACTTCCGCTCCCCTTCAAAATTGATCCCCCATATGGGCCGCCGCCAGCCATCTTTAACAGATGCAGTAGACTAGTCATGTATTGAAGCAAAACCAAGGTGGTCCTCCTCATCAAGACCAAAATACATCTTATCGATTATTCTACTTTTCTCTTTGTGATCATATCCAAAGGGGAGTTGAGGACCGACTTGTAGTTACAGACAAAGACTATAAAAATTGGCCTAGCGGAAGTATTGTGTGAGGTTGGTTTCTATATTATTTCGAGATATGATTCATACATAGATCCATAATCATTTTTCCAAGTTTCACTTCTCTGCCTCCTTTAAGGTACGATCAATCTCAATATCATACAGCGGAGGAAATATTATGTTCTTCAGTCTTAGGAGTTGGACCTCTTTTGATATAGAGGGGAAAACAAGGGATCACACGGTGTTATGAAGTATTTTCCTATTCATTGTGTGTGTGTTATTGAGTAACACTTTTGATGGTGGTTTTGTTTGTAGACCTGTCTCTCAACTATTTGTTTCCTCTTTATTCCTCACTGGCGCTATATGTCAGTCATTTGCATACATAATGATTACAAGAAACAGTTACATTTTTCACCCAATATTGCTAATGTTCATAGGTTTATCGATCTGTTGAAAAAGAATGAATAAATAAATAACCTTATAAGGCTTACTCCACTCCACTCACATGTCTACTAACCAAATCAAAGTGATATCAACATTGATTAAGCATCAACAGAATGTCACCAGATTTTTTATATAATCTAGATGCATAATAATATAAATCCTACGCTCCTCTTACCATGTCACATGGTATTTTAAAATTTTGCTTTTTGGCAACCAAAGCAATTTCTTCTTGAGGTAATCACGTGTCAGTGGTTCCAGAAAAAGTACTTAAACAAGTTGAAACACTTAGGTTTGTGTTATCTCACTTAAAGCTGAAATAGTTGGATATAGATTTGTAGTTTGAGGTCTGAAAGATAAGATCCAATGGAACTTTTTTACTTGTTGGATGCTACCTTTTAAGTGCTACAAGGAAAGAAACTATACTATCACGGTAGTCTCCATCCACGAGAACAAGGAAAACTGAACTAGGTACCTAACATATCCATTAATGTCTACAAATTGTTAAACATATTTTCTTAAAACATGTTAAAGTTCTATAACTTATGTTACATATTGTATTCCTTTGGTTCTAGATTTTTTGGTTAGTAAGGTAATCAGTCAACGGTGCATACACGACAAAAAACTATGTGTTAGCCTTTAACTATTGGGATGTCAAATTAAACTATCATGCACACCACTCATTAAATCTAAAAGCACAAAGTTGTTACTTGAACTTGAATATTGGGTTTTAGAAAATTTTAATTCAGACAATCTTTTGTTCTTCCAAGCTATTGATACACATTTATTTATACTTATAAACTATAATTTTTCTTGTATAATAAATCATTTCTAATTAATCTCATATTACAAGACATTTTGGATAGGAGGGCCAATGTACCATGAAAACCCTTGATATTATTTGGAGATGAAAGTAGAAATTTCATAAGAGTATGTAGTTAGTTAATTCATGAATTACATCATGGTAGCTGCAATTTCCAATGCTACAATTAAGAATCAAGTTCTTGCTCTCTTATTGTATGTAGGTGGAAGAGCAACATTGTTTATAATGATTTTCCAAAACAGTCATAAGTTGCAAATAATAGATTAATATCATTTTGAGGATGAATTCTTATGATGTGCATTTACATTGATCATCTTTTTCGTTATAAAACCTTAAACTCTTTAAATATGCACACACAAGTCCTAAATTTCACTTGGAATAGTTTTGACTTATCATCAATAAAGTCAACCAATTTTTGGAATGAGGATGTTCATAATGAAGTAGTAGGTCTGCCCAGTGTAAGCTGAAGGACCAGAATGTGTCACCATCTTGTCTTAACAAGAATGAAATTGTCTTTCATATTTTGAGGGAAGAGCATACTTAATATAAAAGTTCCCATAATCATAATATCAAATCAAGTGCATCTAGTTTTATTGGATTTCATTTGCTTAAATCAGTTTCATCTAGAAAATATTCAAACCTTCTCATACCAATGTTATTTATCTAGTTTAATTAAGGTCTAGAACATTATATGTCGAGATCAGATGTTGCCATGTTCAATACTGTTTTCTATGAGAATGGTAACCAAAATTTGAAGGATCATGAAGTAATTGTAGTAGTATTTCTTCTCATGTCAGGGTAGTTGGTATGTTGGAGCCTGAAGGATTATTTTTCTAATTTTGCATATGTTCTATACAAGGACTTAATTTGTCTACATTGTCTTTGTCTCACTATTTCATTGTTTCTTTTTTTTTGTTTAATCCCATAGATGGTAACTAGGAATAGGTAACACTAGCTACTCTTATAGATAGTGAACCAGGGGTAGTTCATAGTGCCCGCGAGATGGAAGTGACACCAACAACTTGATCCTAATCAATACTTGAAGTATCATCTTCACATCTATCTTCAACATAGAAAGTGTACATGTTGGGAGGTGTTGTTTGGTTTGTTTTGACATTGTATTTAGAACCCTCACTTTGTTTAGGTTATCTTGCTCTTATACTTCCTATCACCCCTAGTGAGGCCAATTGTGGGCTTGTTCCTCCATCAATTGTTAGTAATTCATATGAGGCCCATCAATTAATTACTTGATCTCTCTACAATTCATGTATATCTATTGTTTTTGTCTGAGTTCACCATTGTGGTATACTATTCTTACCCAATGTACTGATTTAGCAGTCACTTGGATTGAAGCTTTGTTGTTGGGTTTCACACCATGTAATCCTCATTGGGATACACATGGTCATAGATGTAATGAAGGGAAGGTGCAGGTAGATGTAAGATTCCTAGTGGCTTTCATACCATATATGTAGTGGAGTAAAGGGGATTTCCTTTGTAATAATTTGAACCATTTTTAATGTTAGAAAACTATAAAAGAAAGAAAAATAGGTTGGTTGGGATTATGAAAAGAAAAAGGTACTAGGATGATCCAATGCTATATACATTGATCACAATACTTGTTTTAGAAGTTATGAATGTTTCATTTTATGCACACTGCCTCCTTATTAATAACCATTTAGTTGTTTCATAACTATCGTCTTCCTATTTAAATTTCTTCTCTATAACTCTTCTTTTTCAGCTCAATCATTTATTACTTTCTCAAAATATTATTGGTCAAAAAAAGTCTGCATCACATGTGGCAGGAACATGATATTTTATCTAATTATTTTTAAAATATTATGATCATTTAGGTGTATGGAAATAATCTTGATTTCATTTTCTTACCGATGATTATTTTCATTTTCTACTAGATTCCCAATTTTAATTTTCTTACTAATATCATGGGAAAGAAGGGCATTATCCAAACTAGTCTTCCACTTCATAGTAGTCTAAATTCCATCATTCATGATTTCCATTAGTGTGTTTATGATTCTAGATTTACTTTGGCTACTTCTACACTAATGATATCTGGGACAAAGCCCAAAAGTAGCACCTGATTGGTTTCACTCCTATGGACGTCAGAGATATGAACAAGTTTAGTAGAAGAAAGGAACTCCTTACACGCTTGATTATCCTTCACCATGTATGGAGGGTAAGTAAGTTAAGAGTTCAAAAATAAAAAGTGATGACATTGTTCTTGTATGGCTTTGATTTGAAATTATTGTATGGAATATATAAAGCTGCTATTTCATGTGTTAATAATCTTTATCCAAAGCCCTTTAGTCCACCATCACCTATGGATGTTTGTTTAAGATCTTGTGTATGGTGATTTTTCTATTCTTTTTATCATGTTTCCATTACATGTGGTAGCTATTTTAAATATTGTTCTTATGTATCCATGTCATTTTACATATCTTCCATGTTTTCATTGTATTGATTGTCTAACATGTAATGTTGAATCTACCAGCTTTGTTGTTGGGTTTCATTAGGTGCATGACATTTTCTTTGAATCTGTGACCATTTCTTGTCATTGTGTTATTTAGGTAAAGAGTAATTAATTATGATGCAAATATGTAGAGTGCATGTGGTTGGGATCCTTATAGAGTAAGAAGATATGTGACTGATACAAAATACATCTATTTGTTGGAGTTGGTTAGTCTTTGTTGGATATCCATGACAGATCTTATGTCGCTCCTAGATATGTGTCCCAAGGTTGATATTTTGGAATTGGCATAATGAAGCTGGTTTGACAAGGCAACCTCCCCTTCTTTCTATGTCTTTTACATTTCTTGCTTCTCATTCAATATCTTTTTTTGGAATGCCTGCAATTTCTTTTCCCCTAGTAGTGACTTCATCTATTGAATGTCAGAATCTATTGCAGCTTTTCCCTAGTGAGAGATTTCATGGACTGCAAACCAAGAACACAATGACAAGAAATGATCATGTAAAAGGTTCATGTTTGTGTAGAGGTGAATAAGTTTGTGTAAGATTGATGAGGTTCGAATGTAGAATATATAATTTATTCTTTACATATTTATCTATTCTTTGTATTTTACAAATTGTATACTCATTTTGCCTGATTTCGAATGTGTAAAATCTTGTAGGTGGACTTAATTTATTTTCTTCAGTGTCTAGGGTCATCAATACTTATCACTGTCCTATCTTTTGATTCAGTAGATTGATGGATACATATACTCCATGTAATCTATGTTTAGATGGCCTAAGATACCTATTCTCTGGGTCGAAGGTATTTCAGCTCTACTTTTTGCTTCAGTGGTAATCTGGTCTGATGATATGAAACTTGAACCTGATCCTACGAGTCTCGATGCAAGTGACAACTGCAAGATGAATTTGATTTCAAGCTTCATAAAAAAGTTTTGAGAGCTAGGATACGTGGGGTGAAACTTCAAGAGTAATGTTACTTAATACTCTCATGGGGGTCATTGTATACATATATCTTCTTTACATGTTGCAAACCTGGGGCAAGGTTTATGTCCTCCCCATGTGTACTCATGTTTCAATATAAATAACAGTACAATTTTTGACATAACAAATGGATCTGAATCAAAATTGATTTCAATTTCTTCATGAAAAATACTTTTGTATTGATAATTTAATGACTACATACATAATCTAACTACATATTCATGCATGTTTAGTACATGATGTCTCTCACTACACTGACTACAACTACAAGTGTAGTAAGTTCTAATTTTTACTATATATGAACTACATATACAATTGTAACAAATGTCATTTTCTCCTACATATCATAGCTACAAATACAATTGTAGTCTTATATTTAACTACAATGCAACTACATTTTAATGTGTAAGGATAACTTTTACCTACAACTGGCGCTACATATGAATTTGTAGCTAGATGAATAACTAACTACAATTTTGAAAAATGTAGCAAAAATAATTAGCTACATGGGTATTAGCTTCATATTCTAAATGTAAGTATAAATGTAGCTAAATCTTTTAGCTACAATTTTTTGGGTTTCTACTACAATTTGTTTCTATGTTAAAGACCATTTTTTGTAGTTCTTATTGAAAACCAAACAAATCCATGAAGGGAAATTCCCTATTAGAGAAGATCCCATGTGTTTCACTAAGGTGTAAGTTCCTCCAAATTTCATTGGCATGTTTACATTAAAATAGGGTGTGCATTATGGTTTCAGATTTAGCTTTACATATATCACACACTAGATCTATTCTAGCATGCCTTCTGACAAGATTGGTGTTGGTTGGCAGTTGGTTTGTACACCCTCTTTAGAGAAAGTGATTCAATTTTTGGGGCAACAAGCATTTTCAATTTAATGGAAAATATCTTGTTTATTGAGGCCCAATCTATTTAACCACTCTGGAGTATGTATAATGAACCCAAGCCATTAGGCAGGCCTAACTCAGAATAGGTCATAATTTGTAGCTACGATACTAGTAGAGGGGACCCACATACATGTGCTTATAGGTATATTCAAAATGTTGGCATATTGTTCTTAAGTAATAAGAGACTATATAACATCTAACTTCCAAGTTGCCCAATCCTTGTGTATTAGTTCATTGAGATATTTTGGTAGGTAGCATGTGATGTTTTCTTTCATACTACCTTCACCTCTCTTTCCAGGGATCCAACTATGAATCCATATCTCCACCATAACATTGCTAGTGATATTCAACCTTAGGCCCTCCTTCAAAATGGATTTTGTACCCCATATACTTTTCTAGGTTTAACTGGGGTAATATCCCTTGTTAGGTAGAGGAATACAAACTCTTTTATTACTTTTCTTGTAGGACATTGACTATCATAGATTGGTGGTTAAAATATAATCTCCATGAATATTGAACAAGGAGTGCTTCGTTGAATGTATTTGGATCCCATTTTCTAAGGCCACTAATCTTCTTAAGTTGGCATAGCTTGTCCCACAAATACCAATGGATTTCCTTTTACCATCCTTGTTGCCCGACCAAAAAATTGCTATCATACTTGTCAAACCATTCACAATTGAATCAAGTATGTGAAAAACACCCATGATATAGTTTGACATTGCCTATATAATAGACTTGATAACAACTTCTTTCCCCCCTTGACACAACATCTTTTCCTTCCAGCCACTTAGTTTTTTTTCAATCTTTTCCTTCGACCCAAAAAATCCTTCTTTTTTAATAGCCTGTTATAGTTGGCAGTCACAAATGCTTATCACGAGAACTCACTTGTTGCGCTTGAATCTTATTCTTGATTTGTTCTTTATTCACGTCAGGCAAATTTCGGGTGAAAGAAATCTTTGTCTTGTTGGAATTTATCTTTTGACTGAAAGCCTTCTCGTGTAGCTCATTATTTCATATGTTTTTGTGTCTTCTTGGAGATTAAATTTTGTGAAGAGGATGTTGTCATCGGTGATAAAGAAGAGATTTGTAATACAAGGCCCATTTTTCTGGCCTTTTCTCCAATAATTAAACCAACTTTGGTTTCTCAATTAAGGAGGACGGAGAAAGTATTTTAACAAAACAAGAAGAGGTAAGGAGTGACGGGGTATCCTCCCTTTGAGGATGAATAATACCTCTTTTATACCATTAATAATAAAAACAATGAGACACTACTAATAAACTCTTTGATTTAATTACACCAAGTCATACCAACATTTGTATTCTTCATGACCTTGATGATGAACTCCCACTCAACCTTGTCATATACTTTGTTCATTTTGAGTTTGAGTGCCACCTGACCTTTCTTCCCTTTTATCTTGTTCTTCACATACTGGAACATTTCAAAGGCGATGAGAGAATTGTCTCTAATGAGCCTTCACAAAATAAAAGCACTTTGTTAAAGAGAGATGATGTCATTGAGGAATCCTTTGACTCTATAAGCCAAAAATTTCAATATAATTCTATAGACAATATTACACAAGTTGATTGGTCTAAAATCACTCATACTTTGAGGTTACTTTCATTTTGGGATTAACACTATATTGGTGGAATTGATTGTATCCACAGTTTCTACATTCACCCAACATCGCATGATGAACTCAACAATATTCTGGTCAATGGTTCTCCATTGAGTTTTTTAAGAAGCTTTCATGGAAGACATCAGGCCCCATGACATTGATGGGATACATACTGAAGAGATATCTTTTTATTTCATGTTCACTCAGGATCTTCTCAAGCACATCATTCATTTCATGAATGATCATAGCCTTCACCCCCTTGAGAGCTCAGTTCATATCATAGGTTCCTTAGATAGGGAGAGGTCAGAATAGAAATCAATTATGATCTTCTAAATATCCACTTCTTTATGTTTCTATAACCCCTCCTTGTTCATAAAATACTGAATTATGTTCATCCTTCTTCTTTGAGAGGCCTTTTTGTGAAAATAGGATGTATATTGGTCCCCAACTCTAATCTCCTTGATATTTTCTCATGTAAACTAGTAGGTTTCGTTTTGTTACTGCAAATCATTTACCTCCTCACAAAGATTTGTGCACCAAGCTATATTCTCAGCTATCATTTTCCTTTCTTAGCTAGCATTCAACTTCTTTTCAAACTTGATCAACCTCTTTCCAATATCACCAATTTTTTTCTTATCCCAAAAACCTAGTCTCTACGAACAATAACACAAATTTTGTCTCACATTGTTGTCCACTTTCTCCTTCCAAGCAGACTAAAATTTTCAAAATACTGGGGGTCATCGAGCCAAAGATGCTCCATCTTAATTGAGTAGGACTTTTTATTGTCTTCCTGCCCCTCACCACTCTTAAAAAGAATAGGAGCATGGTCAAAACAATATTCAACATTTGGATAAAATTTTCATTTGGGTGAAGCCTGCTCCAGCTAGAAGTCACAAGCTCTCTATTCAGTCTTTCCAATATAATATTCTCCTATTTTCTCCCTTTAATCCACATGAAAGCATTTCCTTGATAGGGCACCTCCAGCATCTCGCATTTATTAATGCACTCATTGAAGTTGTTGATATATCTTTCCCCTCTAGTTTCACAACCTTTTTTTTTTCATGGCCTCAAATTCTTTAAAATCACCAACATTAATAGTAGGAAGAATGTTGATATAATTCAAAGCCTCCATAAACTCTCATTCTTTGTATTTTAGGTGATTTCCCACCACCCATGAATCCCCGCCATTATCCAGTCCCCTTCATTGCCTTTTCTTTTATCTTGATAGAAAAATTATGAATGGAGTAGAATATTACTTTAACCTCCTCCTCATTCCACCACACTACGCTTCTCCCACTCTCTTTTTTCCCTAATAATACAACCCCCATTATCAAAACCAAATTTCTTACAAATATCATCCAACCCAGAGCCTCTAATCTCCATGAGGAACACATAATCGGGCCTCTCCCTCCAACCCATCCATTAGACGGTGTGAAATTTTCACAGTTGGCTAGACCCTAGAAGTTCCAGCCTATAGTCTTCATTTCTATTCACAAGCCTGATCTATATCTGTTCCAACTACTTTGTGGTGGTATTCCTCCCACACCATTGTGCTTTCACTTCTCCTATTAAGCTTTTTACTTCTATCTCATGTTTCTGCCTTTAGATCTACCTCTCCACTTTCATTCCTTCTTTTTTTGATGTTTTACTAGGAATACTTGTTTGTCCCCTTATTTCCATGCCACTCTTCTTTTCTTAACATTTTCTCCATGCATTGTTGTTCCTAAATGTGGGATTAATTGCAAGCCTTTTGTTTCTGATAGTCATTATTTTAATCAGTGGAGGTGCAACTTTCACTACTGCATTTATTGTCATCAATGTGTTTGTGGTAGTTGGCACCTCTATGTCACAAAATTTATCCACTTACATTTCATTGCCTTTCTCTTAAAGAATCCCTTCTTGTAGGTAATTGTTATGTGGTTCTCTTAGTGGGGGATTTGTTACTCCTTCATTGTTATCTTCTTTAGAGGTAGAATCTTCTTTCTCTTTTCTACTGACATTTTTGTGACCTAAGTTTTCTTTATGTGCCATTGGGTCCCTTCCTGCTTCCACAATGGAAACCCCCTTCTCATTTCCATCTATGGTTTACATGTTTTCTTAGGCCTCCACTATGTCTTATTCATCTTGTTTCATGTTCACTATATTGGTTTGCCTCATAACGACCTCATTTGTTGTAGTATTATTCATTTCTCTTTCATTGTATTCTTCTGTTGTGAATCTTTTTTTGAGCAATCTGAACATCTTCATTACTGAAAAACCATACGGCATGTACACATAGGAAAAGTGATTCTGGAAGTACATACAACCAAGAGCAGAGCTATCCGATCCCCAAAACTCATATTGGAATGATAATAGAACGCTTCTGCATTGATCTCTTTTCCACTAGTCTAGCATAAGCAGCTTTTCATAAGAGATTCCTTCAACCTGAGCATAGATCGGAGATGATAAACCTGTAAATGAAAAATATACAAACCAGTGTTTTCCGCCACATACAAAGCCCTAGACCCAGTAGTGAATCTGAACAGAAGAAATCGAGGACAACAAGGGCCAAGACTCATAGCTCCCAAACAGAGAGAACAACAATGCTGACAAGCAGCGACAACAACACCGATGAGCGGCGAGAAATGGACAGAATAACCTGCAGCAAAGAAAACAAGAAAAAAATAGGGAGACCCGTGAAGAAGCACGGGGGCGGGGGGTCTCGAATGTTGTAGGGATTGACGATCAGCGCAAGTCGCCCACTCTCCCCTCCACTCCAGTGAGCCAAAGGACCACCAGGGCACGCCGCCCAAACCACCAACGCCACAGCCTCAAGATCCGAGGCCGAGTACCACCGCTGAGAAGGACGAGTCCTAGACGAAAAGCAGGCGAAGGCTCTGATCGTCGAAGCACCTTGAGACAGCTGAGGAAGAAGAATCCCAGGGGGAGAGGGAATGCTGCGCGTCGGCAGGCAACCTCCTCCCCAGCAGAGTCGGCGACAGGGAAAGCCCTAGATCGCAGGAGCTAGGGAGAGAGTCGCCGCTAGCAGCAGTTCCCATTACAAAAAGTTCCTTATTTCTTTTGTTGTGAATCTTATCTTTTGTCTAAAACTTTTGTAATAAGTACCCCCTTCTTGATGTTTATTGGGCCAGCGTAGTGAGGCACAAATCTATCTCCCCCATTTTGACATTTCCTACTCTCTATCCATGTGATACTCTTTTTGACTATTTACCAATCGACCACAATCGTAGAAAAAATTTGAAAGTTTTCCATACCTGAGATCTATGGTTATTGGTTTACCTTGAATATCCTTCATCGTTTGCTTTGTTTTTAGTGTTATGTCAACATTGATCGGGACATTTTCTCTTTTTTCTCTTTTCCATGTTGTTTCATTAATGTATATTTCTACCAGCTTCCCAAATTTATCATCAATTAAAGCTTGGGCTTTATCTTGTCTATACCACATTGGGAGGTTATACAAACTGGTCTAGAAAGTCCCCTCTTAAAGTCAGTTTTTGAGGGTTGTTTGCTTGCTTTAATCTCTCTTAGAATAAGTAGGTTGTTGGAAAATGTCCCAGGGGCTCCATTCCAAAATTTTGCCTTGTCTTTTGCACTTCCGAACTGGATGGTCAAGACCCCATCTTTGATTTTTTGGAAAATTAGTTTTTGTCTCATCTTCTAGATTTGAATTGGGGTTCATTGGAGTGTGTTGAAGTTTAAAGGTTGATCAGATAGCATCCTCCTAACCAAGGTCATATCCTGTTGGTCTTCCTCTATTCCACAATTCTTCTTAGTGAACATTGTGATGTTTTCATTCCCCCCTTGTCATTGTGTTTTTGTGCCTCACAAAACTCCTTCCAACTACTAGAAATTTATTGCTAGACTTAACAGCCAGAAAGGGTAGCCATAACCATTTTCCCCCATGGGGATTGATACACCCTATCTCAGTCACCTTTGTGTGGAGTCTCAGACCACTTGGAGAGGACTTTAAATATGTAATGACTTATATAAACTTGATCTTAATGTGGCTTATTTGTGCTCAAAATGAACTTTGATTCCTTAATCTTGTAACTAGAATAATTTCACATCATTGGGTATTTTCATCCTAGATTTTTTGTATTGTCTTTATACTATCATGTGAGGATATTTGAATATTTTCAGATGAATATGATATTTCTATGTCAAATTAGACTTGATAATTCTTTTGAGGTGATTTTGGCCTCATTCTACCCTAGATTGGTAAGCTAGGCCTTGTTATGGCCAAGGATGGTTATTGTACTTTGTATGGGTCCTTAGAATATATTTTCTATGTTTATATTGTAACATCTGGGTCTGTAGATCCTTCTAACTCTTTGGAAGTTCTTACATATTAAAACACTAGCCAAGGCAATTTAATAAAATCAATATAATTTTTTTGAACTAGCCATTCCTAAGGGGTACATGAAGATTTATGAAAAAAGTTTCTAATTAAATGTCATGGAAAATGATGGTTAATGGCCCATATTGATAAACAAATAATATTCTTATGATTTATTAGGAAATTTAAAAAAATAGCATAATTAATTTATTTAGGGTTTTGATGTTAAATGTTTATATTTATATGGTTAAATTCCTACTAGACACTTTGACACATAAGGACACCATCATAAATAAACCTTAAAGTTCTATAAGTTGAGGAAATGCATCCGTAGGTTATACATTGTTATTTTCAATCAATGGCCGAATTAGATGTACTTTTTAAAGAGTTTGATGTATATTAATTATTGAGGATTCATTTTTCCCCAATATTTAGTAAGTTAGTTATAAGGGGTAAAAAATAAGTGGAAGTAGCCTTTTCATGATATTTGGCCATTTTGACAGATTAATATAAGCAGTAGTCAATATATTATAGTGATATTAAGGTCAAGATAATTCATATATTTTTTGTGAGATGTAGAATTAATTTATAATTATTTTATTTTATTTGAGGTAATTGTAAAGTGGAGTATGTGAGGACGAGAAACGTTTCGGGCCAATTATTAGTTTTCTTATTTTTTTTCTTTGATAAAGTTTGGTTTAAGATGATATTTTTCAATACATCAATAAGGAGAGCATTGATTAGGAATGTAGAGATAATGTGGAAGTCCATTTTTTTCATTTTTAGGGTTGTTCATTGGCAATCCAATGAATATGAAATCACCTCTAGGATTTTGTGAGGTTTATGCAATCCATTAAGAAGGGTGGTGATGAATCTACCACTGTCAGACACATTTGTGTCACACTATCACGGGACCTCTTCATGATCAGGAGGTTATGGACCTGTCTAATAGACAAGTACCACTTTAGGTGGACTCTGGTGACTACATGAATATGTAAATTGATGTATTAGGATCTCTATAAAGTGCTTGATTCCACCTTGAAAGTGGGGGAAAGTCTGTCTTGATCATTTTTTATTGAAGGACTGGAGATGGTCCTTGGAACCCCTCCCTTATACACGAGTGACCTCAATCAAGAAGACCAAAGAGGCACAAATCCATATGAGGAGGTGATGACTCCTATTTATCAAGGCCTCAAGTACCACGGTAGATACCCCGAAGCCATACATAGACATGAGGAGGCTTAGATGAATCCAAAGCTGGGTGGCATAGTAGCAGTGCTTGCCTGAGATTTGTAGGAAGAGGATGGGTTTAGAGAACATCCCCTACTCCTTCTTGCCTCCTTTAGAAGCAAAAAACATGTAAGAGGAGACCAAGAGAACATCTTGGCTTCCTAGAGTATAGGGATCACACACTACTTCTCCTTTGTGGTGGTTGTCAATTTGTGTTGCAGGCGACTCTATTTCATAGGGGAAATAGAGCCCTCTCTTCTTGAGGTAGAAGGGGGTGGGATGAGTCAAGTTAGGCGGATCGTGTGGAGATGGATCATGCCCTGAATCCACAAGAGGGTGCCCATTGCCTCACGTTGGCGGCTGCATGACCCTCTATGATCCGTTTCTGAAGAATATGACTCAGATTTAGAGAAAAATCTATTACTGGTTTAATCCATATCTACTAAATTACATGTTGTATTTGACAATAAGATATCAATTGAAACCTTATTTTATATACTTACTTCAAAATATTTTATAATGGTGTTTGATATGTCTATTAATTATTAAGTTTTTATCACTAAAGAGTGTGCAATTTCAATATTTTCTGCATAAAAAATAGAAAATGAATATATAAATTAATAAATATTTTATAGTATGTGTATTTTGACATATACAACATAATTTCAAAGCTTTATAATTTAATTCGATGTGTTACCTAGGTTTTTAATGTAAACCCTAGTAAGGGTATTTTGGATATTATATCCATTGTTTGACCATGAAATGATATGATATTTTTTCTAGACCCTAGGACATGCTATCAATATTGTTTTTGAAGTTTTATTGAGGTTCCATGCCTTCACACGTTATTATTTGGTTTTTCAACCTGAGAGGATATTATTTAAAGTGTTTTGAGGATATTGATGAGATATTACGTTACATATATGTTTAATCAGTATGATACAAAGTTTTTGAGATATTTATATCTGACTTCAACCAAATCACAGTAACTAAAGACATATGATTATATTTGGAACTTTTTTTCTTGATCATGGATTAATATGTTCGCATATAGTTCATTATGTGATTGTTATGTCTTATTCAAGTATGAGGGTTATAATTATTTAATAATTTGAGTTTTAATATACATTCAATGCCAAGATTTTATCATGGTTTAGTTCAAAATTATTTTGAGTCTAAATAAGGATCCTAATATAGGTTAAGAGGTTAGGGTGTTGGGTCTTGTGATTTAAGAGTTTGAAGGAAGGGAATACACATGACCCAGGAAACTTTAATGGTGTCCAAGTAATTAAGTTATGGAACTAGGAACCAAGAATACATTAATGGAATCATTAATACAAAAGGTAGGTGGGCTATGCCCATTATATTTAATTATTGTAATCATTTTTCCTACACAATACTATGAAGTAACTTAGAGATTAAGCTAATTTCAAACTTCAGTATTTCACTCATATCATGCTTTGAGTAATCAAACTTGGGTTATGCTGCCAAATTATCGGATTTCAAATATTTAAGATTTATATTATTATCAGATACTTCATATTTTTACATTCAATTTAGTTTAATTTTCTCAAGCCTTTAGACCCAAGTGTCATATATCCAATTTTATAATTAAAATAAGCCTTTCTATAAAAGAGCTTTAGATTAAGATTTATCAAGACAATAAGAATGTTAGATACTAGATTTAGATTTAGATTCAATTTAGAATCTAATAACAGAGATACAAATTTAGAGATGACATATGATTTAGAGATAAGATTTTAAGAACATAGAAAGAATAGGACATTAGAGAATTAACTATATATGTTATACGATAAGTCCTCATCAGAGAGTCCTAGGGTAATCTAGTGGACATTGTGGATGTCACAACCCAATTTTTGGGATATATTGATTGAAATGCAATTTCTCAAATAAAATGTACATGTATGAAAATTTTATGATATATGTTCAATGAATTAGTTTCTTTTGTAATGTTTCCTTCAAATGAGTAATTTCATGGATCCTAATGAGTTAGTGAGTCCAATGTGATAAAAAGGGAAGAAAAGACAAAAGAAATCACATAATATTAGAAAGGTAAAAGAAATAAGGTTAATGGTGAGAAATATGTAGAATTCTCTAAAAAGTGGTATAGATGACCATTATTTATTAGATTTTGGATCCACTTGGTTTCTAATAATAAAATAAATCAAAATAAAGAAAAAATAGAAATAAAGAGAAAAAATGAATTTTAAATGCATAATATATGCTTTATAAGTGGATGACTTGCATGTCAAGAAAGTATATTTTCTTTTTGAGTTTTGGTTTCAAACTTTGGCCACAAGTAGATAAAGTCATTATAGACTTTTAATTTGAGAGGAAAAGGGATAATTATCTTATCGAGGATGGAAACACAATGTTATTTGAATTAACCTTTGTATGCCTATAAAAATGAAAATAAAAAGATAATTTTAGAAATTGGAAATAAAGTTCCATATACTAATGGGAAGTATGTAGTGCCTTTTTGTGTTGCCAAATAAAAATACTAATGTATATAAGGTAGTATTTCCTCATCATGAATGGATTAAAGGCAAAGTTAAATGGAAATATAATCAATAACTCCTTGTTTGACAAATTATATAAATGCTTTAATATAGGCATGTTGTCATAACACACACAGAGAGAGACTACCTCGATAACCAAGGAACATGGTTTTGATAAGGAAGTAATGAAGGGAACAACAACACGCCAAGAAAGGTAGGTAGTTCATTACCAACAATAGGAATCATTTCCCCATTGGTAAGCAATAATTTAAGTGCCCTAAACCTTACTACCCTTGAGTATATAAGGGTTCAACCCGAGGCATCAAATCCAGGAGGATATTAGGCATCATACGCTCTTCTTCCATCCCTATATCCTTCCTGACCACAACCTAAAGGATGGTGCAATCCCAAAAGAAGCATTGAGCCATGGAGGGAAGTTTGAGGGGAATTGGGATGATCCTTCAAGATAGAACAACAACCAAGTTTCCCATCTCCTCGCCCTAGCCACTTGCACAACACCTACAATTGCATCTGCTGAGAGGATATTCACAGGCATGATTCTCTTGAACCGAGCCTCCTTGGCCACGCCATGCATGGAGGATGGAAGAGGAAGTGAGGGGATCCTTGTTGGTGTCCTTTAAGCCCCTAGAGAGGAGGAGCAGTGCCATGGTTGGCCCTTGCCCAACGACAGCGTGGGGTTTCTGGAGGAAGATGACGAGTAGGGTCATCTTGATGAAACTACCTCTCCTATGCATGAAGAAATGTGTCTTCACACAGGGGTGGCATGGTCATTTCGTTATATTTTAAGATGGCCCAGTTGTGAAGGAAACAACTTATACAATGGCTGACGTGTCAGCCTCTCATTGGTCCTGGTAAGTAAATCTTACAAAATTCATCAATAATTAATGGTAACTTAGATTACAACAAGTTAGAAATGAAACTTTATCAGGAGAATCGAAGGAATTCAATAAAAATATTATCAAGGACTAAATATGCTTGCCATTCAAAAAGTATATAAAGTTGTCATCTTTAATTGTTTATTAATGTAAAACCCTATGATTTGGTGATAATTAGATCTAATAATGTTCCTTAGATATTTTGAGAAAATATTAACTTGTTATTAATCAAAAGGAAGAATTATATCCAAAAACATGATATTTGTGCATAATTGTTTTAATTTAGGGTTCCATGTATATGAAAGTGCATTAATGGGCATAGAAACCCTAATTTTGGTAATTATGGGTTTTTATGGTTTTAAATCCATAAGTAAGACAAAGATATGATGTTCATAAGATAATTTGAGAATAAAGACCGTTAATGTGGATAATTTATGAAATTGGGGTTTTTATGAGTAAAAAATGTTGTTTTAGGTTTTTTTGATCTAAAAAAAATAAAGATTAAGAAATAGATATAAGAAAACCTAATGAATCCTAATAAGGCTTTGAAATCTTAGAAAGGAGTCCCAAGTCAATAAGGAGTTGTTTGGGATGTGATTGTGCTGATTAGGCATTATACATGCTTTTTAAGATCAAGATTTGTGTTATTGGTTGCTTGACTTTCTTGATTGGATTGGATATCTTGCATCATTTTGTGACTTCAAATTAGGTATTTGGTTACGCTTATGGCTAATCATTCTAGTTTCACAGTGATTTATGAGGTTTTCACCGATTGCTTGAAATTAACTGCTTGGTTGACTTTTATTTCATGCAACTATAAAGTGACAATGGCTATCACCATAAATATATGTGCATGACTAGCTTGGATCCTAGTCCTCCTATGTAGCTTTGAGTACTTGTGAGAGATGGATGACCTAGTTATTGGTCTACCTTTGGGGTATGATCATCAAGTTATAATGAGTCATTGTTTGGTCTACCTTTGGGTAGGATCATATGACTATACATCTCTATGTCTTGGTCTACCTATAGGGTAGGATCAAAAGGGGCTATTTGGGATCTAGCATATGAGAAAGGTGGGATCCATGTCCACTGTAGGGACAACACAGAGGCAAGTATATGTTAGGATTGAGTAGTTATGTTTAAGACTTAAATTTTGATCTTTTAATCGATAATTTGGTTGCAATATTTTGTTACAACATATGTGCAAGGTTTCGTTTACTCCACATACCAATATAATATTTTATACTAACTGACGTTTTGTTTGTCAACTTTCTAGGAACATATGAAAGAGGAGGGATATTTAAAGTGACATTTGAAGAATAAAGATAAATAAGGATTGGAGGATTTAGTTAGATAGAACTCTACTTTGGGTAAAGTTCTAAATTCCAGTTTTTGAAAGGTATGTAAAAAGAAAAAATTTATCTAGTTTTAAGTTTAGTTGTGGTAGAATTTATTAATTTTTTTTGATTATTTGCAAAATTAGTTGATCATGTTTTGGGATAATGACACTTCTTCTTAGTCTTCCTTAATTGGGGGTTACCTAGGGGTGGGGTCGTTATATTTGGTATTAGAGCCTAGTTTTCCATCTAATCTCTAATAATTATTAAAATTTACAAATTCTTTAGATCCCAAGGGAGTTATTAGAGGATTTTCCCAAAGATGGATGTGTCTAGAAAAGGATCACGATCTGGGGGATGGCAAGATTTTCCTCTACCCCGCTAGTTGGTTTACGAGGATTCCCAAAATCAGTGTGACTACCTAGCTGAAATTTGAGGATTTGAATCGAAATAATATACCTCTAGGTCTTCTCATTAGTTTGCACCCTTCTCTACCCATTTCATAGAGAAAATGTAAGAGCTTAGGGTTTTCTCACTCTTCACCTCATCCTGAGTTTGAGGGTTAATAATACTAAGGATTAAGGAATCATCCACTAAGTAATAAAAAAAAGCATGTCAGAAAGATGTCATGGACATATGTTTTTAATGACAAAACTTAGACTGAGATTACTTACATGCTTAGGTTGCATGGCCCGTGTGGTCGTGCCCTCAGGAGAATGTTGAGGTTAGACCATCTCATAAGAAGAAGAGAAGACGGATAGCCATGGAGGAGACAACCTCCAAGGAGAGGAAGAGACATGATGCATCCTTTGAGTATGATGTTCAACCCAAAACCTTAAGCAGTGGATAGAGAAAGAGGGGACACAATGAGTTGGGTATCTTAATTGACCATGCATGCATGAATGTGGGTTAGACATGAATGCTATACGTAGAGGGTTTGAGTATACATGAGGAACATAGACTACGAGTGGTTGCATGATCCCTAGTGCCTTTTAGTGACCCAAACTTGGGTGGGTCGTGCCTGATAAGGAGAACGGATCTAGCAGAGAGGGATAGCACCATAATTCAGAAGGTTAGTAGTGACCGAATAGGAACCCTAACATGCATTTATGAGAAGGAAAGAGGCATGCACCTACATAAAAGTGTGCAACACCTAGGGTGGCAACATGTTTTCGTCCTAAGACAGAGGGATTATGCTTGTTAGTTTATGAGTTAGGCATGATGAAAGATATGAACAAGGAGCTTTGTAGTAATATCACCCGAACATAAGATTGGATAGTACGTTTCATAGGTCAGGTGAGAAAAGATGTGTATATTAGGAGCCTTAACCTCATCTACAAAGAAGGAACCTTTATTTTTAGGCCAGTTAGAAGGTTAGCTCAGGAGAGCATGTGACACAAATGAAGAAGGTTGGAAACCTAAATGCTAAGACATGAGGAAATCATGAGAAGAGGTTGTTTTACCTTAGATACATTTAGAGGAACCAAACCCTAGAAAAGAGAAAGAGGCTTCTTTTATAGATATATAAATGATATGGGTGACTACCTTTTAGGTGTAGGAAAGATAGAGTTCCAAAGACACTAGAAAGGTATCATATGATAACAAGATGTAAGGCCTCACACCCAGTTGGTTTATCTTATATGGGACTCTAAGGGTTGTTCCCATGGAAGAAGGTTAGGAAGTATATGCCATATCATGCATGAGTTTGGTACGTGTTTGAGTAGATGAGCATGCAGTTTAGATAATTGATGCATAAGAGGTGAACCTAGGGTTCCTTGATCAAAGAGAGGAAGTAGCAGTACCTGGTGCACATAATGCTCACAAGGTTGAGTGAGTTTGTAGGGTTTAAGAATACCCCCAATATGTTGGAATAAAAGGAAACCTCGTTTGACCTGAGATATGTGATTGATGAGCCAGTCACATAGGTTGGTGGCATATGATTTGGCCCAACCTAGAGGAATGATGAATAAGTACAACATATTGAGGAACATAGAAATTGTTTAATAAGTTGTCTACTTGCTGACCATGTGCATAGGTAGCATGATAGGAGCTATGCATGTACAAAATAGTTTAAAACTTGTATGTACAAAAGTTTTGTGACCTTTGTTACTATCAAGTGATAGTTTTCTCCTATCATGGGAAAGGACCCTTCGTGTAGGAGTGAGAACCAATTCTTGTTTAGGTTCTAGATAACCTTAAAGGTCATTTACAAGAGCTTGAGAGGCTAAGTAAGAGCATATCTGAGTATGAATCTATAGACCCATGTATGACCATCTCTAAGGGGCCTAAGTATATGTCACCATGAGGTTAACCAGTAGAATAGAGCCAGGCCTAGATTGGTAGCTCGCCATATTTTCCATGAAGGGATGTAAAGTAAACTATGAGTGCTCAGAGATATATTGGAGATACGGGTGAGGATTCAAGAATGGAATGTGCTTGAGTATCAACAAAAGAGCCACAAGTATGATATAATCCTAAGTTAATACTAAGGTTAAGGAGGTATGAGATCGATGGAAGTAGGAGTCGATTGTTCCCTGAATGCACAAGACCATAGTGTTGAGAGGTAATAGATACCTTTTCCCAAGGCCCATGGGTTAGCAAGTTGGCCACCTTCATGAGTTCATGAGGCCTAAAGGGGTAAATGTGAGAGGAACTCCCTAGATGCATCAGGGTAAGATCACCCCAAAAGTACCGGCACCCTAGAGACCTTGAGGAAATGACTAAGGATTGTATATAGGAGTGATGTTAAGACTCAAAAGTGATGGGAAAAGTCTTCCCATGGGTGTAAATATAGAATTGAGATATTCATGGTGTGGAGTCATGTGAAGTATGTTTCAACTTAGACTGGAAAGTTTTTTATGATAATTGAGGTTTGGAGGAAGTACCACACCCTTTTGAGAGTATATTGGATAGATGGTTTGAAAGCATATATGAACAAAGGTAATATGAGGACATACCTATTGAGAATAGTTTGGATTCTATGAGTTTAAGGTTGGGTAATAATGGATGCCAGATCTTGAAGTTTATCTTGACCCAGACAAACCTAAACCTAAAGACAAAGATGATGAGTGGAGTACATGAAGGTTTATGTCTTCACCATCACCTGTCATCCAAAGAAGACTAATGTGGTAACATATGTTCTCAGCTGGAAACAACTCAGGTTGCAGTTGTCTTGTCTAGCCAGTGGAGAGGCTTGGAAGAGGGTTCTAGGTGGACCCTGCAACCATTGGAAAACTAGACCTGTGTGGCTAATATCCAAATACAACTAGACATATAGTTCGAGTTGGTGGTAGCCCGGTTAGCCAGCCTAGAGCTTGAGGAGAGGAAAAGAGAATAGGTGGTGAAATCCACTATCAGAGTGTTTTGGGATTTCTGAGGATTCTCCCTTGAAGAATCATGTCATGCAAGATGCTCATGATTTTAAGTACATCGTACACCTTTGTACTAGCAAGATAGTTAAGGTTTGCAGAGATACATTGGAGGCCTGGAATAAAGAAGGATGTAGAGTCATATAAGGCTAGATGTCACACATGCCAGACGGTGAAGGCTAAAGACTAGTAACCCAGTGGATTTCTATAGATGTTTGGGAGATCTTGAGTGGAATTGGGGTAGATCACCATGGACCTTGTTATGGGTCTCCCCAAGACCAAGAGAGGTCATGATGCAATATGGGTTATGATAGATCAGCTTACCAATAAGCGTGTTTCCTTGCCATAGAGACCATTTCCGATGTGGTAGATCTAGTTGAACTATATATATGAGAGAGATAGTTTGACTACACGGTAATCCAAATTCAAATATTCTTGAGCATGGTCTTAAGTTCACTTCCATGTTGTAGAAGTAGGTACATGAAGAACTTGATACTAGATTGAAGTTTAGCACAACATATCACCCCCGCTGACTGATGGACAATCAAGAGAGTATGATCCAGACTTTAGAAGGTCTGATGAGAGCTTATTTGCTCATTTGGGGTGGATCAAGGGAGCAATACTTGTCCCTAGTTGAGTTTGTTTATCATAACAGCTACCAAATCCAGTATCAGGATGTATGAAGCTCTTTATGGGAGGTTGTATCAGTCATCGCTTCACTAGGGTGATGTCAGTGAGAGGACCTTATGGGGGTCAAAGAAATCCCAGTGTATGTTGATGAAGTCGCTTTGATCGAGCAATGGCTGAAGAAAGCCCAGGATTGACAAGATTCGCATGCTGATGCGAAGCAGATTGACTTGCACTTCACGGTGGGAGAACATGTGTTTTTGAAAATCCAACCGCTCTGAGCTATAGCTAAGAATAGAGCAAAGTTGAGTCCCTGATACATGGGTCCGTTTCAGATTTTGGAATGGATTGGTGAAGCTGCTTTTTGTTTTTATCCTTACCCCCTTAGGATAATATGATGCATGATGTGTTCCATGTACTGATCATTGAACCTATCAAACTCTAAGGGAGGCTAACTTACCTTGAGTCACCTATGAGGGTATGAGATACCAAGGTGAGAGATCTTAGGAGTAAAGGATAGAGACTGTAGAAGTTCTTTGGAAGCACCATGGAGAGGATGAAGCCACATGAGAGTTGAAGATGGACATGAAAAAGTCTTATCCCAAATTGTTTGTATGATTGGTGGAATTTTGTGGGTAAAATTCCTATAAGAGGGGAAGGATGTTACAACCCCAATTTTTGGGTAATATTTATTGAAATGCAATTTCTCAAATAAAATGTACGCTCTTCTTCCAACCCTATATCGTTCCTGACCACAACAGAAGGGATGTTGTGATTCAAGAAGTGGCATTGAGCCATGGAGGGAAGTTTGAGGGGAATCGAGATGCTCCTTCAAGTTAGAACAACAACCAAGTTACGTGTCTCCTCGTCCTAGCCACCTACGCAACACCTACAACTTCATCTGCTGAGAATCTATTCGTAGGCATGGTTCTCTTGAACCCAGCCTCCTTGGCCATGACCTGGGGACTCACCGTGCACTTCAGAGGATAGTGGAAGTGAGGGGATCCTTGTTGGTGCCCTTAGAGCCCCTAGAGAGGAGGAGCATCATCGTGGTTGGCCCTTACCCGACAGCAGTGAGGGGTTTCTAGAGGAAGATGATGAGTAGGGTCATCTTTACGAAACTACCTCTCTGATGCATGAAGAATCACGTCTTCGCACGGGGGAAGCATGGTCATTTTGTTATATTCTAAGATGACCCGATTGTGAAGGAAACACCTTATACAATGGCTAATGTGTCAGCCTCTCATTGGTTCTGGTAAGTAAATCTTACAAAATTCATAAATAATTTATGGTAATTCAGATTACAATGAGTTATATATGAAAATTTATTAGAAGAATGCAATAAAAGTATTATTAATGACTAAATCTTCTTGCAATTTGATAATTGTATAACGTTGTCATCTTTGATGGTTTATTAATGAAAAAACCCCTAAGATTTGATGATAATTAGATCCAATAATGTTCCTTGGATATTTTGAGAAAATATTATCCTATTATTAATAAAAGGGTTATTTATATCCAAAAAGATGATCTTTGTGCATAATTTTCTTAATTCAGGGTTCCATGTATATGAAAGTGCATTAATGGGCCTAGAAACCCTAATTTTGGTAATTATGAGTTTTATTGGTTTTAAATCCATAAGTAAGACAGAGATATGGTGTTCATAAGCTAATTTGAGAATAAAGACCCTTAATGTGGATAATTTATGAAATTGGGGTTTCTATCAGTAAAAATATTGTTTTAGGGTTTGTAGACCTAAAAAGAATAAAGATTGTAAAATTGATCTAAGAAACCCTAATGAATCCTAATAAGGATTAGAAACATTAGAATGGATTCCCAAGTCAATAAGGAGTTGTTTGGGATGTGATTGTGATGATTAGGCATTATAGATGCTTTTCAGGATCAAGATTTTCTTGATTGGTTGCTTGACTTGCTTGATTGGACTTCTTGATTGGATTGGATTGGATTGGATTGGATTGGATTGGATTGGATTGGATTGGATTGGATTGGATTGGATTGGATTGAATTAGATTTGATTGGATTTGATTGGATATCTTGCATCATTTTGTGACTTCAAATTAGGTATGTCGTTACACTTATGGCTAATCATCCTTGTTTCATGGTGATTTTCAAGGTTTTCACTGGTTTCTTGAAATTAACTGCTTAGTTGACTTTTATTTCATGCAACTATAAAGTGACTATGGCTATCATCATAAATATACGTGCATGACTAGCTCAGATCCTAGTCCTCCTCTATAGCTTTGAGTACTTGTGAGAAATGGATGACCTAGTTATTGGTCTACCCTTGGGGTAGGATCATCAGGTTATCATGATTCGATGTTTGATCTACCTTTGGGTAGGATCATACGACTACACAGCTCTATGTCTTGCTCTACCTATAGGGTAGGATCAAAAGGGGCTATACGTGATCTACCGTATGAGAAAGGTAGGATCCATTTCCGCTTAATGGACAACACAAAGGCAAGGGTATGTTACTATTGAATAGTTATGTTTAAGACTTAAAGTTTGATATGTTAAGAAATAATTTGGTTGCAATATGTTGTTACAATATATGTGCAAGGTTTTGTTCCCCCACATACCAGTATAATCTATTATACTGACCGACATTTTGTTTGTCAGCATTTTAGGAATAAATGAAAGAGGATGAATATTTAAAGTGACATTTGAAGAATAAAGCTAAATAAAGATTGAATGATTTAGTTAGATAGAACTCTACTTTGGGTAAAGTTCCAAACTCCTATTTTTGAAAGGTATTTGAAAAGTAAATTTATATCCTATTTTAAGTTTAGTTGTGGTATAATTTATTAATTATTTATTATTATTTTGCAAAACCAGTTGATCTTGTTTTGGGATAACGACACTAGCTTCTTGGTCTTCCTTATTTGGGGGTTACTGAGGGGTGGGTTCGTTACAGTTGGTGTTATATATGATATGTTATGCTAGTAGAGGGTGAGTTGCACCATGGAAGAAAGTTCAGTGTCAACAAAGGGGATGTTGTGCCAACATAGGGTTTGTTTCACCATAGAGGACACCTTGTTGTCATAGAGAAGGACTTGTCATATAATGATGGCCACAATCAGATAAATGTTACAAATAAAATAATACTTTAATTTAGTATAAGTGCACAATTTTGTGTTTTCAACTCATCCTTTCATTATTTGATTATTAGATTTCAAGTTCCATATATTCAAGTTTATCTTATTTTAAATTTAATGCCACTTACAATAACTTAGGTTTCTCTTTGTGCATGGCTAGGGATGAAATGTTCAAAGGTACTAATCTTTAGAAAAATCAGTCAAGAGAGGGGACACATCTACAATTTTGAGAGTTTTTCTTGTTTGGACCATCTGCATGAACCAAGATCTTAAGACAGAGTGAAGGTTTTTATGTCATGTAGTTAGAACCTTTTTGAAAAGTTTGACATAAAAAAAATCTGAGAATTTATGATAATATATTTGATGAACTATTCTGTTTTGATTTTTTTTCTATTATTATTGTGATGAGTATCATGTTTGTCACACTCCCAAGTTAAAAAAAAATTATTTCCACTCACATGATATAAAAATTGGGATGTTACATATATCTTCTAAAGTCAGTTATATACTTGATAAATATTATTGTGGAATCTGTAGGACATGTTGGTAACTTGATTTTTGCATTGAAAGATAAGAAATTTACTGACATAATCATCATAATCCGCATCATGTAGTACCCTAAGACTGTAGGCTCCCACTATTCCATATCTAGGGAAGAAAAGTGGTTTCCTTGTAGAGTTCTGGTATTGTAAGAAGGAATACAGTTGTGTATTTTTTAGTATATGCAGGGTGAGTGGAGGTATAACCTAATATGATAATGTGAATGAGCATGAATGAGATCATAGATCAGTGATACGTGAGAAATTGGGCAATTGGAATGTGATATATTTAGTTACAGGGGTCGTATAACCTAATATAGGTGTTGATACATAAGTACCCCGCTGGATGTAATGTTGGTGGAACAACATTTGAGAACTCAAGGAGTAGTCCTTCCTTGGAACATAGTACTCCATTTGTACTTGAACTAACTGAGGTGTGGCAGGGTGTTATTGGTTTTTAAAATCCTACAAACCTTATACCAAGGGAATACTAGCATGTGGTTTAACTTGGTAATTTCAAACCACGTAGGGATTAATCTTAAGCTTTTGTCCATGTAGTAAAATTATTTACGGTTTATTTGTAAAATTCACTTTGTCATATTGTATTAACCCCATACACCTCGAAAGTATTTATTTTTCATTTTTTATTCTACACTTGTTTCCACTTCATACTTCCTATAGATCAATTCTAACATTTATTTATTGCTCTTATTTATCCTTTTATCATGTTATCTTGCTATCTAGTAAGCAATAATGTTATTTGTTGTTATAATATGTCTTCGGGACATGGGTCTCAACTTGTGGTTATCCACATCTTTTTGGTCAGCAACATAGCATATGTTTATATGGAAAGGAGTTTTTCTTAGTAGATAGTAGAACTTGGAGATTGGTGGTGATGTCTTTGTAACGTCTGGGGATTTGAGGCCTTAGATAAAGTGATATTAAAAGGAATGATTGGACTACCCATATAACCAAGGTGCACCTCCTTTTCCAGGAGCCCATCACTAAAGAACTCCATAGTTAAGTGTGCTCATCTTGGAGTAGTACTAGGATGGGTAACCAGTCAGGAAGTTGATCCTGGCTTGCGCATGAGTGAGGACAATGTGTGCAGTTAAGGCTAGTGGTGGTTTGTGGGGCTAATCATCATTCCTAAAACTCTATTAGAGCCTTGGGTAGTGGGCCCGGGTGTTACAAATGGTATCAGAGCCAATTCCCCTCCAATAGGTGGGGCCCACATAGGCCTATGGCATGCCAGTCTTTGATCCATGCGGTCAACATATGTTGGAAAGGGCTATCCGAGTTGATGGAGCCGCCCATGCGCTGGTAGTGTCTAGGCATGTTGGAAAGGTCTATTCGAGTGGATGGAGCTGCCCTTGCATTGGTAGTTGTGATCGGGAGTTGGGTGTACATGGGCCATTTGGGTGTACACTAAAATGAGGAAAGATTATGAGGTTGTATAGTTGAGCCTTGATGAGGACGTCAAGAGTCTAAGTGGGGGAGATTGTAACGTCCCAGGATTTGAGGCCTTAGATAATATGATCTTAAAAGGAATGATTGGACTACCCATATTACCAAGGTGCACATCCTTTTCCTGGAACCCATCACTAAAGAACTCCATAGTTAAGTGTGCTCAACTTGGAGTAGTACTAGGATGGGTGACCAATCGGGAAGTTGATCCTGGCTTGTGCATGAGTGAGGACAAAGTGAGCAGTTAAGGCTAGTGGTGGTTTGTGGGGCCATTTATCATTCCTGAAACTCTACTAGAGCTTTGGGAAGTGGGCTCGAGCATTACAATCTTGGTGTTATGTCTAGATCTATCCTAGTACTCTAATGTCTGGGTTGTGTGGATTTGAGTCATATTTAACTATGGATCTTTTTTTATATTTCATGCCTTGGGTAGATGCATATATTGTAACTATGACGATTATAAATTTTTTATGTATAGGTGGTGATAGAGGTCACATAACAATATATTGTAAACTTAACCTATTAATACTGAATGAAACTTGGTTTAATGGAATTTTCACTAAGATGGAATTGCAAATTATCGATTTTTCAAAATATGTAGGGAAATGATTCTGATTTGTGCAATCATGGTTTTGTTTTGAGTAATCCCACTTTTACTTTGGTAGGGTATCACAATTTGGTAGTATCATGGTTTCGGCTCACTAATTCTATAGGGCATAGGGTGTCATGTTTGTTCTTATTTGTTTTCCATCATCTATCCATCTTATATGATTATGTAGATGTGGGTGTTCGCAAGAAGAAAATACTTATGGGAGGTGTGTTTCACCTGAAGGTTTCATGTACAAGAGGGTACTGGAGGAAGATTTACTTGACGGAGACATGGTTTAGGCAATGCTACCTACTTGGGATCATGTGGCCCTTGCTAATGCATATTTTCATAACATTTTCAAATAGATAATGACCTCGACATCATGTCTAGAAGATAGGGTACATGTTCCTCCACCAAGGTTACCCCCACCAGAAGAAGAGTATTTGTAAGGATCCAGGAAGAAGTTTGAGAGGTTGAAGCATTTTGATGCCAAAAAGTATGCATGCATGACTAATTTGGCAAATGTGGATTAGTGATTGACGAATCTTGAGAAGGTGTTCCACTTGTTGGATATTGCCAAGTAAAATAAGATCAAACATGTGATATACATGCTGAAGATTAGTGCTAGCCACTGGAGGGAGATGAAAGTGAAGAAGAATTCTGGTGACATGATCACTTAGATAGTCATTACTTTTCTCAATCTTACCTGGAGGAGAATATGACCCAATTTGAACATCTATACCAGAAGTTGTATGTAAACTACAACAAGGTGTAGTTTGTGGAGTTTCTATGACTTTATCTTCATAGGATATTGCAGAAGAGAGGATCCATAGGTTTGATAAGGGTCTAAACCTTAAAGTTGACCCATTTGGATTCAATGTTGGAGTTGTGTGAGAAGTTTGTACCTTTATAGAGCTTGTAAGGATTATAGGGAGGAAGACAATTAATCATTCTGACATTGATTATAGAAAGAGATCACTTGATCTCAAGGATATCAGTCTAAGGGCTCAAGAAGCATAAGTTTTCAGCACCATATTATCAATAATAGTATCAACAACATAGAAGACTTACCATTGATTTGAAAATGGGTATTTTTTTGAGTTAGGAGAGACATTAGTATCCCCCTCCCTCAAACCCATGATGAAGGTTGGATGCTCGAGAGGTTGGTAAATTCAACATGGATTTTGGGAATCAATCTTGCATCCCTTTGTTAGGGAACACCATGCTTGACCACTTGGACCACTCCTTACCAGTTCAAAATGCATAATTTATTTCAATAAACATCTATAAATATCTACCTTATATGATTATTAAAACACATCTAATGTGAGTAGTATACATTCAATCTATAAGATTAGATTGTGACGTAGATTATTGCAAACAAGATAGATATTATATGGGTACATATAGCTTAAGTTTACTTTAGCACATTCTTGTTTTAATATTATTAATGAATGACTAATGATCATTTGAATTAGTATAATTCTGTGAGCTTATAGTGACATGTATCTTAGAAATGATACATATATATTATATTTAAAATTATATATATATATATATATATGTGGGGGGTGGGGTTAGGAAATGTGTATTGGTTGGTACATATAATCCTCTTAATAAATCCAACCATTTGGATTGAATCAAGATTGTTTAGATTATATGCGTTCAAAAAAACATGACCACATCTCACATGTAGAATGAGATACACCAACATATCATCCAATGGTTTTTGCAATTGATGCAACATATAGTTGATTAGAAAATATACATCTTCTTTACTATATGATCTATAAATGTTGAATTTTAAATGATATTAGATACACATGTTATCTAAAGGGCATACATACATAAGGTGGGATATTGTGTATGGTTGTGCAACCATCATAAATAAAGATGTGTACATATACAAAACATGTAATCAGGTACAAAGTTCTTATATATATATATATATATATATATATATATATATATATATATATATATATATATATAGGGTTATATCTTCGCTACCCGTGCGGGTAACTAAGATTCGCTACTCGTGCATCAGTTTTGTAATGGGAAGGTATGCATTTGTAATGAGACAATCAAAATTTGTAATGAGACGACCGAAATTGTAATACAAAGACTCGTTTTGTATTACAGCACTATTACAATAATAAATATATAATTATTATTGTAATAGCGTTGTAATACAAAACGAGTTTTTGTATTAGAATTTTGGTTGTCTCATTACAAATTCGGTAGTCTCATTACATATATGTGTCATCCCATTACAAAATTGATGCACGGGTAGCGAAGATATACCCTATATATATATATATATATATATATATATATATATATATATATATATATATATATATATATATATATATATATATATATATATATATATATATATGTATGTGTGTATTCATTCTCTACCCGTTCGGGTAGATAAGGTTAGTTACCCGTGGATCAGTTTTGTAATAGAGAGACACATATTTGTAACCAGACAATCACAATTGTAATGAGATGACAAAAATTGTAATACAAAGACTAATTTTGTATTACAATGATTTTTTTGTTACAAATATCATTTTTACTGTAATCAAACGTGTAATAGAAAATGGGTGTTTGTATTACAAATTTAGTCATCTCATTACAAACGATGTTTGTCTCATTACATATAGGTACATTTGTATTACAAAATAGATCCATGGGTAACTATAGTTAGTTACCCACACACACACACGTACTGTGTGTTTGTATATATATATATATATATATATATATATATATATATATATATATATGTATTTATATATATATATATATCCAAATGTGCTTAAATTTTGCGTATGAGTTGTTCACAAGATGTTTAATAAGATCAACAGATTAGATTTTCAAAAAAAAAATATTGCATCATGAAAAACTACTTGAGTGTATTCTAGCCTGACTCTCTCTCTCTCTCTCTATATATATATATAGTCAGGCTAGTGTATAATCGAGTGTACCAGAGGCACCGTACACCTCAGTCATTTTTAAAGATGTGGTAATTTTTTGGAAAATATAAACCATTGATCTTCTTAAACATCTTAAGAACATACTATATACTAAATTTCAATTCATTTGGACACTTATAGGTTGTGCATCTAAAGGATTCAATAATCATGCATTTCAAATTAGTTTTGTGCATCAATTTTGTTGTCCTTGGATGAGTGACTTACACTCAGCCAAATGAGACCAAAATTTTCATGTGTCCTATTATTATTGTAACCATGAAGATCAATGGATTAAATTTTAGAAAAACTTGGTGTAAATAGGCAAACACCATTGGAGTGTACAGTGTGATTTGTACACTCGAGTGTATTCTAGCCTGACTATCTCTCTCTCTCTCTCTCTCTCTCTCTCTCTCTCTCTCTCTCTCTCTATATATATATATATATATATATATATATATATATATATATATATATATATATATATATACATATATATATAAATACATACTACTATAAAAGAGGAATTTATTAAAATAGTTACAAGCATATGCCCTTGAAACCTCCTCAACCAATCATAATCAAGTATCATGAAATGCCACTCTCTCCTTCACTCACTCTTTTCTTACCATTTTCTCATCTTTCTTTTGCAATTATTGCATTTTGTCTCACAAAATCTTCAAATGAAATAACCCACATTTAGGCCTAAACACATCCTCAATAATCATGACTCTCATCAACTACCTCTAATAACTATACCCATTATCACATTGTTTTTGGAAAATATTATTCCACTCCCTCACTTAGAAGACTAAAGAAACTAATGCCCAGTAATACCACTCGGTTGAAATAGATTTCACTCCTCACTATCCATCATTATTGACTCCCATTATAATTTCTGTCACTTTTATCTCACGTCAAATTCCAACTATCCCCCTAACTACATATCTCCCCCTCCTTAATTGCACACATTTTTTTCTCTAAAAAAACTGACCTCAGACCACTGGCTATGATTTTCTCACATTCAACAAATATCAATTTTCTATTTTCACCCAAATCCCCAATTGATTACATTTATACTCCTTCAAATTCTACATTGCCACATACATTAAATATTTACATAAATGCCTACATCAAGTATTGTTTCTACATGGATTTTTTATTGAATTTTTTCATGTAATTACACTCTCTATCTCTCTTTTACTCCTTATTTCATCGTATTTATTTTTGTTAAATCTTTTGAATATTTGATTACAACTGAGCTAGCCCCAATAAGTGATGTAAATCCACTATCCTCCTCCTCACCATAATCAGTACTTCAACAATTAGTTCCAATTTTCAAGATGTCCCTTAAACTATCTTGTCATCCCACAATTATGTTTCCCTCTCAACTATCTTTATTTCATAACTCTACATTCTACATGCATTGTGTCATACAAACATTTTCCATACTCAATGTACTCTATTTTTGTCTGTAATAGTCATGTAATCACCCTATTTAATATATAAGTCAAGCCAACTCAACTCAGGTTGGTGTGTGGGATCATTACCTCTAATTACTCAGGGTTCTAATCCTAATATGGTATCAGATCCTCCCAAAGCCTGTGACTGCTAACCTTCTTCAAACATATTGACCTAGGACTACTTGCCTTTGTTTCTCTTCTTCTCCATCTACAAAATTCTCCTCTTCATCAACTAAAACCCTAGAAAGATCTTTATTTCAAACTAGCATGATGGTTGCATTAGCCCCTCTTGCAATCTCTCCATATGCATATCCAGTTGGTATGAACATATCCAAATTCCTATCAATCAAGCTCAGCCTAAACTACTTCCTCCTTTGGAATCACAAGTCAAGAACCTTGCTTAATTGGAGGGGATCCTTAAGGGAGAGAAGCACCTCCACCACTTCTCCTTCCAGATGAACCAAGGATACCAGATGTAAATCCTAGACACAAAGCTTGGACTCAATCTGATAGACTACTGAAAGAGTGGATCTGAAGGTCATTGATAGATTAAATCGGCAGGATCACCTCTCATGAAGTCTAGTCTACTCTCACTAAGATTTTTTTTAAATCTCCTGAATTTCTTGATTTTAAGCTCAAATCACAACTGCCTACCTTCTCTAAAGGAACAAAATCTTTGATTGACTACATCAAAAAGCTCAAAACTCTCTGTGATCAACTCAACACAAAAGGAGGAATAAATATTTAATCTTCTAAATGGTCCTGATGGAAATGACTATGTGGGTTTTGACATTTCAATGCTAGAACGCACAATTGCATTCTTTGTTGATCTTCTACCTATTCTAGAAGACTTCAAAGAAGAAAATCCAGAGGAACACAAGCTCCCTCTCCCATTGTTTTCTATTCCAACAGGACTATAGATAATCAAGTCACCTTCAACCGCCAACACTTGTATAATAGGTCTAACACAGTTGGAGGAGGACACTCTTCTGTATGAGGAAGAGAAAGACATCAACATAGTGTTTTTGTTCAAGGCATTCTTTGAACTAGTCTTAGCAACAACACCATCCAATTCAATCCACATGGTTGAGGTCTAAACACCTCAACACATGTCAATGACAACCAATACAACTCTTCACTTCCCCTTTGTTAGATATGTGGAAAAAATGGACATACTGCCCTAAAATGTTGGTACAAGTAGGATAATAATTTTCAAATTTCCTTAGTTCCATAGGCCCTTGTTGAGAACACTAGTGTTTCTCTCGCTTCCCTTCTTCTCAATGAGTTGGATCCTTCTGACTGGAACATAGACTCAGGAATAACATATCATATTGCTCAAAACTGAAGTTCACTACAAAATTTTTGTATCTACAAAGGCACTAATTCAATTGTCATTGGAAACAGTGACTTCCTTTCCATCACTAAAATTGGTGATATTTTTGTGGATAAACTCACTCGCTTACTACTTCCTGATATGCTTATTGTTTCTGCAATTAAGTTCAATCTTCTATTAGTTTCTAAGTTGACATCTATGCTCCTGTGTTATATGATTTTCACTAATACATTTTTTATAATCAAGGATACCTAGATGCATCAGGTTCTAGCCCAAGGAAAATGCAGTGATGGCATGTACTATCTCCCAGCTACTATGACAAATGTCCACTTCTCGAATAACTTCATCAAGACTACATGAGAAATCTTGCACAAGAGACTCGGGAATCTGAAAAAGATAGTTCTCAATCATCTTTTGCAGAATAATCTAATCTCGAATACTTCTACCTTTGATAATTTTTATAATAGATGCAAAATAAGTAGAGGTAGGAAACCGGTAACTCTACACAACCATGAACGTGTTGAATCTCCCTTCAAACTTCTATATTGTGATGTGTGGGGTAATGCACCAATTGCCTCTTATCACAATTATAATTATTATGTGATGCTTACTAGAACTTTTTCTCACTTTAGTTGGATATTTCATATGAAACACAAGAGCGGGTTTTTCTCTATATTTATTTCTTTCTACAAAATGATTACAAATCAGTTTAATTAACTGTGAAGAAACTTCAAAGTGATGGTGGAGGAGAAATATTGAGCCATAGTTTACGCCAATTTCTTATTGAATCTAGTATCCTACATCAACTCTCATGTCCACACAATTATCCTCAGAATGGATTTGTAGAAAGGAAACACTGCCATGTTACTGAACACGGCCTCGCAATGATGTTCAAATCGCATGTTCCTAAACCCTATTGGACTGAAGCTACCCTTTGAGGTTCTATATAACAAACACCCCTCCTACTTTCATCTCAAAACTTTTGGAAGTGTATGTTTTTTCTTTGAATTCAGGATCATGCAATTGACAATCTGAATACCCTATCGTTACCTTGTGTCTTCGTAGGTTGCAACTCTCAACACAAATGGTACAAATGTCTACATATTCCTTCCAAACTCCTTTACATATCTAAAGATGTTGTGTTCAACAAAATTGTCTTCCCTTTTCCTATGAAACTCTACTAATAGACCTCCCAATGAAGAACACCTTTCCTACTCCACCTTCATTGGTTCCACCAATGATACCATAAGGCTAGCTGAATTACCTCAACAACTAGCACACATGCCATTGTCTTCATCTTCACCCCTCATTATACCACTAATCCCATCAAACATATCCCCTCATTTTCTTAATATCATCGACCTTCCCATCCCCTCACTCCACTCACCTCATCTGAATCTATTTTCTGAAAGTCCTTCCCCTTCAACCAATCCTCCTATTTCTCTAGAGAATACCTCTCCTATTGAACCTCCTACATCTGAATCTAATCATGAGTTATCCCACAATGAAACAATTCATGAACCTGTCTCTTCTGATTCTAACACTAAATCCATCAATGAGCAGGACATGGTTACTCATGGAAAGATGACATATGTAATCCAAACCCAAAGTATGTTCTCAAGACCTCTCTAAATATTTCCACTCCCAAGACTGTCAAAGAAGCCTTGAATCACTTAGGATGGTGTAAGGCCATGACAGTTGAAATATCCACCCTTCATCAGAATCAGACTAGGACTCTTGTTGAGTGACACTTGAATATGAAGGTAATCGGCTACAAATGGGTCTTTAAAAGTGAAGTGATCTATGATGGCACTCTTGACCATCCCAAAGCAAGATTAGTTTCTAAGGGATTTTTCCAGGAAGATATTATTGAATATACTAAAACTTACATCCTATTTGTTAAGATTCCGACTATAAAAATATATTATATATTATTATTTCAAATAGGTGGGATATTCAACAACTCGACCTATGCAATGCCTTCTTCAATGGCACACATGATCATGATGTTTACATGGAACAACCTCTGGCTTATTAGATGCTTAAAAATCATCTCACATATGTCACTTTAACAAAGCCATCTACGGTCTTAAATAGGCCCCTTGTGTCTGTTACAATAGAATCCACTCTTTCCTCATAAAACTTGGAATTCTCTCCTACACCTCTGACTCTTCCTTATTTGTTCTCTCATATGAGGATCTCACACTGTATCTTCTTTTGTATGTTGATGATATCCTTATTGCTAAAATTCTACAACTATTGTGCAGTACATAATTTTCCTGCTAGAAGTAGAGTTTTCTCTTCACAACTTGGGACACATTCATTACTTCCTTGGCATTAAAGTTGACACCAATCAAGAAAGGCTTCTTCTTCATCAAGCAAAATATTCCCTAGATATTCTAGAAAGGAAAAATATGCTTCAATGCAAACCTATCTCCACTCCAATTTGCACATCCTTTCTATGTGAATTCCTGAAGGAACCTCGAATACCTTTCTTTGATAACAACCCCTACCACCTCATTATTGGGTCACTCCAATACCTCATTATGACGAGGCCTGATCTAACCTATGGAGAGAACATTGTTTGTCAATTCCTCCACATTCCGACCTCAACTCATCTGGAATTAGTGAAATGAATACTCATATATATCAAGAAGACTATCTCCATGGGTGCAAATCTATCAGGATGATCAACTTCCTATCATGGATTTTTGTTGACTGGGCTACCTATCCCCTAACTCAGTGCAACACCAGTTGATATTATGTCTTCCTTGGACACAGTTGCATCTCCTGGTCCTCCAAGAAGCTAGAAAATGTTTCAAATCTCAACACTGGATCTGATAATCACACACTCTCTCCCACAATTACGAAGCTTACCTAGTTCTCCCAACTCCTCAACGAACTTCACCTTCAACACACGTAGTTGGCATCCCTCTATAGTGACAATCACAACACTATATCTCACAACCAATCCTATCCTTCATGCCAGGACTAAACACATTGATCTCATTATCACTTCATCTGTGAAAAAATTGCATTGGGCCATTTTATTACGAAGTATATATCCTCCAAGGAGCAACTCATGGATTTGTTCATCAAAGCTCTGCAAAAATCATGCTTTTGATGCCTTCAGCTCAAGTTAGGTCTTAGATTCTCTCAGACCAAACTTTCCCGGGGCTATCAAGATGTCCGATAAAATATCTTATCATCCCATAATTATAAATTTGAGATGATATTTGACACACATGTTATCTAAAGAGCATACATTCATAAGGTTAGGTTATTGTGTAGCGTTGTACAACAATAATAAATGAAGATGTATACAAATAGCATACATGTACTCAGGTATGAAGCTCTTTCTTGTAACGAAAGTCGCCAAACTGACAAACAAATCGTTAATAATTAAGCGGAATAAACATAAATAGCGGATTAACAAAAATCACTAAAATTGAAAACCATTTTGCAAGGAGATCCTTGTACAGAAAACTTTTACTGAAAGATCCAAAACTCATACATATCATGATTTACATTGTACAACATTGTTTCATCTCATCTCGAGGACAACATATAGCAGGTGCTCAATCAAAACACAAACTAGATCAACATAAAACCTCAAGGCATTCAAGCCAAAACCTCAAATCATTCATGAAACCAAAACGAACCAACTCCAAGGACCTGAGAGTACAGAGATGACACATAGGACTTCTATCTACAAGACATGATAGATAGTACACTCAACCTGAGCTGTCACTGCTGTCCCTGCTACTGTTGTTCTTTCTCTGCAAAAAGGTCTCAAACCCCCCTCGTGCACATCCACCAAAAAAAATGTGGATCCCACGGGGTGAGACAATTGTGATTGTCCCAGCGAGAGATATAACTCTCCGCCAACAATGTTATTATCACAGTTAAATAGTATTAAACTGAGAAGAGGATAAGCAGTTTAGAATATTCTCATATTTTAAAGCATTGCAACTATCTATGATAGAGTAGTAAATCATCCATTCTCTTTATAAGGAATAGGAATAACATGTATTTCATTTACCCATCATACTATATCAACATATCAAGCTTATCATGTGATACTCATTATCATGGTATGTCATCCATGAATCGTTCTCATTTCTATCTGATGGTCTCAGCCAAAATGCTAACCAGATATCGAATTGTACCAGTCATGTGAGTATACATCATCATATTCTTTCCAAGCATTGGACTATGCCAATCCTGTGCAACCATTCCAGGCATTGGACTATGCCAATCCTGTGACATTATTCCAGGCATTGGGTTATTACCAATCATGTGCAATTATTCCAGGTATTGGGTTATGACCAATCCTGTGTAATTATTCCAGGTATTCGGTAATGACCAATCATGTGTTATTATTCCAGGCATTGGGATTTAACCAATCTTGTGTTATTATTCCAGGCATTGGGATTTAACCAATCCTGTGTTATTATTCCAGGCATTGGGATTTAACCATTCCTGTGTTATTATTCCAGGCATTGGGATTTAACCAATCATGTGATTATAGGCTCCATGCCTCTGCCAGGTATTGGGTTATTACCAATCCTGTGATTATAAGATACATGCCTCTACCAGGTATTGGGTTATTCCCAATCCTGTGATTATAGGCTCCATGCCTCTGCCAGGTATTGGGTTATTACCAATCCTGTGATTATAGGCTCCATTCCTCTGTCAGGTATTGGGTTATTACCAATCCTATGATTATAGGCTCCATGCCTCTGCCAGGTATTGGGTTATTACCAATCTTGTGATTATAGGCTCCATGCCTTTGCCAAGTATTGGGTTATTACCAATCATGTGATTATAGGCTCCATGCCTCTTCCAGGTATTGGGTTATTACCAATCTTGTGATTATAGGCTCCATGCCTCTCCCAGGTATTGGGTTATTACCAATCCTGTGATTATAGGCTCCATGCCTCTGCCAGGTATTGGGTTATTACCAATCCTATGATTATAGGCTCCATGCCTCTGCCAGGTATTGGGTTATTACCAATCCTGTGATTATAGGCTCCATGCCTCTACCATGTATTGGGTTATTACCAATCCTGTGATTATAGGCTCCATGCCTATGCCAGGTATTGGGTTATTACCAATCTTGTGATTATAGGCTCCATGCCTCCGCCAGGTATTAGGTTATTACCAATCCTGTGATTATAGGCTCCATGCCTCTGCCAGGTATTGGGTTATTACCAATCATGTGATTATAGGCTCCATGCCTCTTCCAGGTATTGGTCCGTAACCAATCCTGAGTACACATTCGTTATGGGATATCAATCCCTTAAATTCATCGTTGGTTATCACATCCTTTTACTCGACATTATACCCTGGGGCAAGCCATCATATCAATTCACATTCTTTATATAATACAAATATTCCTCATGTCACATTTTAACATATTCAAAGCACCATAGCCCTTATTTTGGCTATGACTATAATGCATGTATGACCAAGATTTCATTATTATCTTTGTAACCATTTATTATTATTATTATGTTACAGGGTTCCCCTTTACCTGGTTTATTTTAAACATTACCAATTTTTACATCAATCTTTAGATCAATATCTTGTCACCTCTCATTAGGCAACAACTAAACACATGACTCACAAGGCCCATTAAACATCTTGTCACCTCTCACCAGGCAGCAACTATTCACATGGCTCACAAGGCCATTAAACATCTTGTCACCTCTCACTAGGCAACAACTATTAGGGTTAGGGTTTCCCCTTATTGCCGGATAGGGTTTCAAGTTCATATTATTAATTCAAACCCTAATTCATTGCTCCACACATCTAGGAGCATACATTGATATCACAAGTATTCAATTATACTTATTTATTTTAATCATTTATCAATAAATGAATCATCAACACAAGGTATGAGTTTGTCTCTCATCCTTACCAGGGTATGATTACATCATACTTTATTAACTTGGCTTAACCCTTTCTCAAGGTATGTTACCCCACACTTATCAAAGTGTATTAAACTTATTACATCTCAATGTAACAATTGACATAACACACTTCATGTGTTACTCATCCAAGTATATTGGATTTAAGGTGCATCAAGGTACATCAAACTTGAAATGTTGGATGTGATATCTATCATGTCTTGATGTATCACTTCCCTCATCACTTTTAACTTACTTAAGTTCATAAACTTATCTTGTATTAGGGTATTTCCCATCTTAATATTGTATGCACTAGCCCATCACATTCATTTTGTAGTGTATTGATCATAAGTCATACATTTGAATTGTCCAACCATCATCAATTGATATGGACTCATCTCAGGTGGAGACATTATTGATATAAGGTTCTCCATTATCAACCACTCTAGGTTTTTTACCTATCAAGGTATTAGCCACACCATTACTTGGTGTTTCACTCATCACTCCTAAGAGTAACTTGCCCTCACTTCTACAAGGTGTCTCGGGTTAAAGGTATGCATATGTTCACCATATCGGCTTATAGGTGTATAGGAACCATCATATCGAGCTAGAAGTATATAGACAACATTCATATCGGGCTAGAGGGGTTTATATGTGTTACCCATGTTGGGCTAGACATCAACTAAGGTTGTGTATCGGGCTACCATATCGTGCAATAGCACTTTCTATTCTTTACTCATATCGGGTTACCCAAGTTAGGGTTTCATGTCAACTTTCAAGTATTCATTTAACCTTGTATCATGCATGGAGTCTATACTTGACTCCCTATCGTGTAAGAGGTGTATACTACACCTCCATATCGTGCAACAATGTATTCATTCATATCCATATCGTTCAAGTGAAGAATGTGCATCATCATATCGGGTTAAAGGTGCTTACTTGTGTGCTTGCACCCGATATCACTTTTATAAGGTGATATCATCATCTTAATGATCTAGACCTTTGATCTAACTATTATAGTTTGTGTCAACAGGTCTAAGAAACTAATAGAATTCATAATTTCATCAACTATTTCAGGAAATTTTGGAATTAAAAGTAGATCATTAAATACAGTAATTTAGGTGATGAATAATAACATGATTGAGTTCATGTTATATAACTCGCCTTAAGAACGACTTCAAAGCTAAAAGCTCCAAAGCTCCACGTTCCTAAGGTTGAAGATGGACTTTAAAACTCCTCTATATGCAAAGAATCACTATGGATAAGCAATTGGTGAAGAAGAAAAGAAAGGAAGATCAAAACCCTAAATTCATGCTTCAATCCAAGGTTGAAGATGATCTTATCCTCACCTTAGGGTTAAGTATGAGCTTCTTCTTGCTCCTTAACACCTTTGCACGATACACTAGTGTCCTTGAACGATATGCCACCCCTATTGCACGATATGGCACTCACTTGCATGATATGACACTCACTTGGAGTCAAAACTTCACTCTATGCCCGATATCACCCTATATGGCCAATATCACCTACTTGGGTGATATGCTCTTGCCATGGGCGATATCCCAAGGCCCATGCATGATACCACAGCATCCCTTCACGATATGGGAGATCTATGCACGATACCTTAGGGTAGGAGGGTGGTAAGGGTTGTAAAATTGCACCAACGGCTAAAACTAGGGGTATATATACTTGTTGTTCATGAAGGAGGGCAAAAATGAGGTGTCAACATTTTGAGCTAGTCGGTGCCACGTGTCATGCATGGGTGACACATGTTCATGCATGCATCAACATTTATATTGACATTGAAAAAGGTTGAGGATCATATAGAGATGAAAATTCGTCCATTGCTTATCCATTTGGATAAGTCATCTAGGTGTAATCACTATTTTAAGTCAAGTCGATACACTTTTTCTAAGGAAACTTGTTGGCCGTCACACCTCACATCCTTGAGGTGCTTTGCATGATATGTACTTTTACAAGAGTTCACAAAATGATATGGTACACCTCCTTGGGCTCCATGGCTGATAGGCACTCATATATAAGCTTTTCAACTTGATACAACTCAAGTTAAGCTTCCAAATTCAACCCTTTTTCTTGGTCATTTCATCACCAAGAGTATCATCATTCATAATTGATACAAACATGGTGTCTCATTCATTATCTCTCCTCTAAATGATACATAGAGGAATTAGGGACATTCTAGAGGTGGTAATTTGCATATCAACCCCATATTTTGGGTAAATTACAATTTGTACCAAAATTGGTGCACAAGGTACTAACATTGTTCAAACAAGTTCAAACTTGGAATTTAGGCTTTCCACAAACCACCACCATGCATCATTCTCTCTATAATGATCTTAACACACATGCGGCATGTTAAAAATGTGACATTTTGCATTATAGCCCCTCAATTTGGGTAAATTGCACTTTGGTCCAAAACAAAGGAAAATTGCTCAAACAGCATTCAATCGGGACCAAAATTGAAACATAAGTGTGTCACATGATAACAAGCACCTTAGAGGATTATATTAAATTTATAAGAAACTTTATTAGCCAAAACAAATAGGTTTAACTCATAACCCATGTTAGGGATGTTACAATTATAAACCCGTAACAAGGAAATCCTAGGAAAAAGAGAGACAGATTTTATTCATTTATTATACCATCAAGTCTACACATAACATCTTAATGTCATGGAGACGCTATAGAACTTTGACTAGCACAAAGTTATTCCACACATGATTATCATATAATCTGTCACACAGGACACATACTCCATTTTCCTTTTCATTATTGACTGTAGAGTCAACTCTGTGTCAGGTAACATTTTTCTTAGTCGGAGAATCATTATACATACCTTATTTAACTCAGGTTACCTTATTGATGTGTTACCTTTTCAACTTACATATTTTCTGATGTCCTGTTTATGCGGGGCATAAACCCCTAACAAATGGTATCCATACTACAGTATGTAACTGGACAAATTTCAGAGTTGGCCCCTCTAGGTAACCAAACATTACTTCTTATCAGGAGTCATGTTCCCATTTTCTCATATCATTGAAAGTTCTTGGATAATAGGATTCTTTACCTTGGTACCCATTATATGTTCCATAAACACATCACATCATCATCATGATTACTAGATCTAGGTATTCAAACCCTCAATCCATCACTGAACATTGTTACCTCTCATCAGTAACTGTTACCTCTAGGTCTGAGAACCAGGGTATACATTATACTAAACATCTTCTTTTGTTTATCAGTTGATCTATGATTAACTCAGATTTCTCCATATATCAATTAGGATGTGGTATAAATATCCATGCCACATCTTTGACTTCATTATACTCTTTAGATTGTCTCAAAATGACTACTTGATCAGAGTAATAAGAAAGATAGCAATCTAAGAGTGTCATACTTACCTTACCTTCAATAGATGAATACCTGGCCAGGGTATTCAAGAACTGAAATTAGGTAGTATGCATTTGTTTTATATTATGTTTCATTTCTTCAAATTTTTACTACTTTGTATCTCAGATTTTCTCTAGGTGTTTCTTTTACGTCTCTTCCTTTTCTATATGAAGAGAGAAATTTCAAAACATATAAGAGAATATTAATCTGAATATAGGTTTTTCTCCTTCTTATCTCTTCCTCATGTCCTCATAGAACTAATTACAAGAAGCTCAACAACAACTACCTTCTTATGATTACCAGATAAAATCAAGAGAAGACATATCAGATGTCACCCCTCACAGTCATTCACCACTTCAGGTTGACTCAAACATAGAGTCTAGCTATTTCATGTTGTTTCTTTTGCCTTTTTACACTATTAAGTTGTAACTTTCGTAAGCCCTACCGATTCTACCTCGGTTTTTGGGTCATTTACTCCCTTCTTTTTGAATAAAATGGTTTAGTATGCTTAACATGCCCATGTCTTATCCTCATACCATAGTCTTATCGGTCTCATTACCGATGTAGAGACTAAGCCATGGGTTCTTACAGGTGGAAAGTTGGGACCTTTGCCTTTACTTAGTGGCTATTGCCTTGGTACACTAGGCATTTATTGCACTAATGGCATCAAAAATTTTGGCTTTTTAGAATAACTATGCCAATGTCTCTAGAATTGTAGAGACCTTTCCTTAATTCTCATCTTATTTCCCCTTCTTGGGCTTTGCCATCACAGATATACTATCTGTCTAAACTTATGGCATAGTCTACTTTCTTTCCATATGTTAATCTTTCCCACATTTTCTACTGTTCCAACATGACTATGTCGTTCAGGAACCCCTTCCAAAACCCAAAGTTTCTGCATTGAGGACTGGTAACCTAGGTTGTAATGTTAGTATCCAGCCTACTATATGTATCACTGTTGTCCTACCCTACCCAACAAGAGCATAAACATAGGATTCTTTATCCTGATCAGGTCATGATAGGAATTCTCAAGCATTCATTCTTCTCTTACATGATCCCCTGCACCCTTTCTTGGTGCAACAACATTGTTCTCAGCAATGTGTTCCCTGTGTTCTCCAGTCATTTTTAAACTTTACCCTTTCTTCTGCATAAGAAGAATTCACTATAGGGTATACTGGAGGACACTAACACAGACTAAACATCTTAGTCCTATGTCTCTGTAGACTCAGCAAACCTTAAGCTCTGATACCAAACTTGTAACGATAGTCGCCAAACTGACAAACAAACCGTTACTAATTAAGCGGAATAAACATAAACAACGGATTAACAAAAATCACTAAAATTTAAAACCATTTTGCAAGGAGATCCTTGTACAGAAAACTTTTACTGAAAGATCCAAAACTCATACATATCATGATTTACATTGTACAACATTGTTTCATCTCATCTCGAGGACAACATATAACAGTTGCTCTATCAAAACACATACTGGAGAAACATAAAACCTCGAGGCATTCAAGCCAAAACCTCAGATCGTTCATGAAACCATAACGAACCAACTCCAAGGACCTGAGAGTACAGAGATGACACATAGGACTTCTATCTACAAGACATGACAGACAGAACACTAACCTGAGATGTCACTGATGTCCCTGTTGTTGTTGTTCTTTCTCTGTAGAAACGTATCAAACCCTCCTCGTGCACGTCCACCTAAAAAAATGTGGATCCCATGGGGTGAGACAATTGTAATTGTCCCAGTGAGAGATATAGCTCTTCGCCAACAATGTTATTATCACAGTTAAATAATATTAAACTGAGCAGAGGATAAGCAGTTTTGAATATTCTCATATTTTAAAGCATTGCAACTATCTATGATAGAGTAGTAAATCATCCATTCTCTTTATAAGGAATAGGAAGAACATGTATATCATTTACCCATCATACTATATATACATCTCAAGCTTATCCTGTGATACTCATTATCATGGTATGTCATCCATGAATCGTTCTCATTTCTATCTGTTGGTCTCAGCCAAAATGCTAACCAGATATCGAATTGTACCAGTCATGTGAGTATACATCATCATATTCTGTCCAGGCATTGGACTATGCCAATCATGTGCAACCATTCCAGGCATTGGACTATGCCAATCCTATGACATTATTCCATACATTGGGTTATTACCAATCATATGCAATTATTCCAGGTATTGGGTTATGACCAACCTTGTGTAATTATTCCAGGTATTGGGTAATGACCAATCCTGTGTTATTGTTCCAGGCATTGGGATTTAACCAATCATGTGTTATTATTCCAAGCATTGGGATTTAACCAATCCTGTGTTATTCTTCCAGGCATTGGGATTTAACCAATCCTGTGTTATTATTCCAGGCATTGGGATTTAACCAATCATGTGATTATAGGCTCCATGCCTCTGCCAGGTATTGGGTTATTACCAATCCTGTGATTATAGGCTCCATGCCTCTGCAAGGTATTGGGTTATTACCAATCATGTGATTATAGGCTCCATGCCTCTGCCAGGTATTGGGTTATTACCAATCCTGTGATTATAGGCTCCATGCCTCTGCCAGGTATTGGGTTATTACCAATCCTATGATTATAGGCTTCATTCCTCTGCCAGGTATTGGGTTATTACCAATCCTGTGATTATAGGCTCCATGCCTCTGCCAGGTATTGGGTTATTACCAATCTTGTGATTATAGGCTCCATGCCTCTGCCAGGTATTGGGTTATTACCAATCCTGTGATTATAGGCTCCATACCTTTGGCAGGTATTGGGTTATTACCAATCCTATTATTATAGGCTCCATGCCTCTGCCAGGTATTGGGCTATTACCAATCCTGTGATTATTGGCTCCATGCCTCTACCAAGTATTGGGTTATTACCAATCTTGTGATTATAGGTGCCATGTCTCTGCCAGGTATTGGGTTATTACCAATCCCATGATTATAGGCTCCATGCCTCTGCCAGGTACTGGGTTATTAACAATCATGTGATTATAGGCTCCATGCCTCTGCCAGGTATTGGGTTATTACCAATCCTGTGATTATAGGCTCCATGCCTCTGCCAGGTATTGGGTTATTACCAATCATGTGATTATAGGCTCCATGCCTCTACAGGTATCAGTCTGTAACCAATCCTAAGTACACATTCGTTATGGGATATCAATCCCTTCAATTCATCGTTGGTTATCACATCCTTTTACTAGGCATTATACCCTAGGGCAAGCCATCATATCAATTCACATTCTTTATATAATACAAGTATTCCTCATGTCTCATTTTAACATATTCAAAGCACCATAGCCCTTATTTTTGCTATGACTATAATGCATGTATGACCTAGATTTTATTATTATCTTTGTAACCATTTATTATTATTATTATTATGTTACAGGGTTCCCATTTACCTGGTTTATTTTAAACATTACCAATTCTTACATCAATCTTTAGATCAATATCTTGTCACCTCTCATTAGGCAACAACTAAACACATTACTCACAAGGCCCATTAAACATCTTGTCACCTCTCACTAGGCAACAACTATTCACATGGATCACAAGTCCATTAAACATCTTGTCACCTCTCACTAGGAAACAACTATTAGGGTTAGGGTTTCCCCTTATTGCCGGATAGGGTTTCAAGTTCATATTATTAATTCAAACCCTAATTCATTGCTCCACACATCTAGGATCATACATTGATATCATAAGTATTCAATTATACTTATTTATTCTCATCATTTATCATTAAATGAATCATCAACACAAGGTAAAAATGAGGGCAAAAATGAGGTGTCAACATTTTGAGCTAGTACGTGCCACGTGTCATGCATGGGTGACACGTGTTCATGCATGCATCAACATTTATCTTGACATTAAAAAAGGTTGAGTATCATCTAGAGATGCAAATTCGTCCATTGCTTATCCATTTGGATAAGTCATCTAGGTGTAATCACTATTTTAAGTCAAGCCGATACACTTTTTCTAAGGAAACTTATTGGCCGTCACACCTCACCTCCTTGAGGTGATTTGCATGATATGGACTTTTACAATAGTTCACAAAACGATATGGGACACCTCCTTGGGCTCCATGGCCGATAGGCACTCATATATCAGCTTTTCAACTTGATACAACTCAAGTTAAGCTTCCAAATTCAACCCTTTTTCTTAGTCATTTCATCACCAAGAGTATCATCATTCATAATTGATCCAAACATGGTGTCTTATTCATTCGATCTCCTCTAAATGATACATAGAGTAAGTAGGGACATTCTAGAGGTGGTAATTTTCATATCAACCCCATATTTTGGGTAAATTACAATTTGTACCAAAATTGGTGCACAAGGTACCAACATTGTTAAAACAAGTTCAAACTTGGAATTTAGGCTTTCCACAAGCCACCACCTTGCATCATTCTCTCTATAATGATGTTAAAACACATGAGTCATGTTAAACATGTGACATTTTGCATTATAGCCCCTCAATTTGGGTAAATTGCACTTTGGTCCAAAACATAGGAAAATTGCTCAAACAACATTCAATCGGGACCAAAATTGAAACATAAGTGTGTCGCATGATAACAAGCACCTTAGAGGATTATATTAAAGTTATAAGAACTTTATTAGCCAAAACAAATAGGGTTACCTCATAACCCAGGTCAGGGATGTTACATTTCTGCCATATATATATATATATATATATATATATATATATATATATATATATATATATATATATATATATATATATATATATATATATATATATATATATATATATATATATATATATATATATATATATATATATATATATATATATATATATAGAGAGAGAGAGAGAGAGAGAGAGAGAGAGAGAGAGAGAGAGTTAGGCTAGAATACACTTGAGTGTACAGATCACGTTGTACACCCCAATGGTGTTTGCCTATCTAGACCATGTTTTTCTAAAATCTAATCCATTGATCTTGATGGTTACAATAATAATAGGTCACATACAAAATTCAAACTCATTTGGATGAGTGTAAGTCACTCATCCAAGGACAAAAAAATCGACGCACAAAACTAATTTGAAATACATGATTTTTGCCTCCTTTAGATGCATGACCTATAAGTGTCCAAATGAAATAAAATTTATTATATAGTATGTTCTTATGATTAATAAGAAGATCAACAGTTTTTATTTTTCAAACATTTATTGCATCTTCAAAAATGACTGAGGTGTACGGTGCTTCCGGTACACTCAAGTGTACACTAGCCTGACTATATATATATATATATATATATATATATATATATATATATATACATATATATATATGTATATATATATATATATATATGGGTATATCTTCGCTACCCGTGCTGGTAACTAAGATTTCGCTACCCGTGCATCAAATTTGTAATGGGATGACACATATATGTAATGAGACAACCAAATTTGTAATGAGATAACCGAAATTGTAATACAACAACTCGTTTTGTATTACAGCGTTGTTACAGTAATAAATATATATTTATTACTGTAACAGTGTTGTAATACAAAACGAGTCTTTGTATTACAATGTCGGTCGTCTCATTACAAATTTGGATTGTCTCATTACAAATGCATACCTTCCCATTACAAAACTGATGCACGGGTAGTGAATCTTAGTTACCCGCACGGGTAGCGAAGATATACCCTATATATATATACTACTCTAAAATAGGGATTTTTTTTAATATTTACAAGCATATGTCCTTGAAACCTCCTCAGAAAATCCTAATCAAGTATTTTGATATAGTTCTCTCTCCTTCGCTCACTCTCTTCTCACAGTTTTCTCATTCTTTTTTTATTTTTATTGCATTTCATGTCACACAATATCCCATGAAATGACCCACATTTTGGCCTAAACACATAGTCAGTAATCATGACTCTGAATAACTACCTCCAATAAATATCCCCATTATCACATTGTTTTTGGAAATATTGTTCCACTCCTTCACTTAGAAGAATGAAGAAAAAACGTCCAGTAAACCCACTCGGTTGAAAAAAAATATCTCTCCTTATTGTCCATCTGTAACATACTGAAATCTTCTATGTACCTCTTTGTACTCTTTTCTATAAGTTTTTTCCTTCATTTTCATTCCATTTGTCCTTGGTTTTGATTTGAAAGAAATTAAGATGGTTATTGGATACATGTTTTCCCATATATTCTTATTTCAAGGTTGCATGCACAAATGCCTCAGTTAGAATTAGATAATGGGTCTAAAATGCAATTTCACATTAAGAAATAAAAAGGGGTAAAATAATTCGTCCTAGAACTTTCTAGTATTCCCTAGAATATGAGAGATAAGAAGGAAATCCGAATTTTTGTATAAGGGAGAAGGTAAATGTGATAATTAAAGGAAATATGAGAATTTATGGGTAAAGTAGATAATTAGAAAGATTTTTGCAACAAATATTATAATCTGAAACCATCGTGATAATTTGATAGTTAAATTTTTTTCCTTGAGCAAAAAGTAACTTAAGGGCCAAGTATCATTTAAAATGGAACATAAATATAAATATTAATAACATTATCAAAAGAATATAGGAAATATGCCAATAAAGAGAAATAAAATACTAAATGTTCTCAAATCAGGAAAATAACTTCAAATTCGTATTCTAAACATAAAAATAAGCCACTGTGCAAAATTGCAACTTATTTGGATAATATATGAATAATGAGTAAAATAGGAGAGAGAGAAGGTGTGTAGAATGTTCTATTAATTTAATAAATATAAAGATAATTTCAACTTGTGAAGATAATTGCAAAATCGTGTTCCAAACCTTTAAGGAGACTTATGGGTGAAGTTACACTAATTTTAGATAATGTTATCACCTCTTTTGAAGGAGGAAAGAGAAAATGATATATTAATTATTTCACATAACAAACTTTCTCAAAATGCAAAACTAACTCCATATTTGGATTCTACGCATCGAAATAAGTCAGGATATAAAATTTCATAATTTTTGGATGACGTTTGAGCCTCCAAATGAAGAAAGAGAAAAACATTTAAAAATCTAATAGATTTATTCGACTATTGCTAAGGGTTATTTCCCTGATCTAATGCGAGATCGGACGGCTCAGAGTCATTGATGGACTCGGGTCCATCGATCGGACGATCCACGATCGTCTTCCACCTCTAGTCGAACAAGGAAACATGTTCCTTGTTTTCGTTTTCTTAAAATTGACATATCTTGAGATTTACTCGATGATTTTCGCTCAAATCAGTTTCGTTGGACTCCTTGCGAGTTTCCGAACTGATTTATCCCAAAAAGTTTGGGATTAGATGCGTTTTCGAGAAACGCCCAACTCGGCCGCCGGCTACTTCTCTTTGCTCCTACCCACATCCTAGTCTAGGGTTCCTTGCCTATAAATAGTGTAACCCCAGCGACCGCCATCACCTTAGCAACCTGATCGTGTCTTCAATTTGGACTTTCGTGGACGAATCGACCCCCAACAAGCCGCCGAAGATCCCTAGCTTGCGGCGCATATTGTGCACGTCTCAGTCGACCTCGTCTCAAATTGAAGGTACCTTTGAATTTGTCGTTCTCTCTTCTTTCTTTCGAGTATTTGAACGTGCGATTTGGTCGCGTTTTGCGGATTTGCCCAAATCGGGCCAAGCACCTGCTCGCGTTGCTCGGGCGAGAGGAGGAAGACGACGCGTGGCTTTTTACCATTTTGCCCCCGCCTATTTCTTTCTTCCTTTTCTTTCGCTCGGGGCAACGCCGTCCTTTCGTCCCTGTTTTGGTCCGCACCGTGCGGCTGGTAGCGAGCGACCGCGGGGCGCAGGTCGCCGCTGCCGAGCGCTCGCCACCGCTCGGCCGTCCAGCCTTGCCTACGTGGCAGACTGTGATTGGTCGAGGTAAATTAATTTTTATAAATTAATCTGTTGGTCAAAAATTAAAAATAAATAGTGTTTTGAAATCAGGAAAACGAGATCTATTTAATAAAAATGTTTTTGAGATCTGGTTTTGAGGTTTGCGAAAATATGTTTTAAAAATCAATTTAATTATCTTAAAAATCACTAAAATTAACCCTAAGAATCTATATTTCCGAAATATACAATATTATATGTTATTTTGATCAGGAAAACCTAATTAATATGGTTATGAGGTTTTTGGAGTCTGAATCAAGAGTTTGTGCAAAAAGTTAGTGAATTAGGGTTTTCAATCTTTTAAATGAATGCATGTAATTCTAATTTATGAATATAATGATGTATTAGGGAAATTGGGTTTATAATTCGTGTGAGGAGTTGAAAAGGGAATTCTAGGACACCTGAGGCTAAGGTATGTGTTTAGTATGTGATTTGATTGTGCATCTACCTATCAGTTGGGAAATCATTAGTCCATTACCTATTTTTCTTTATGAGGTTTGACTTGATCTAAACCCTTGAATCTTGAAACCTAAATTGCTTATTGCCTCAAAAGTAGATGTAGTATTCTCTTGTTTGGGTATTCATACCCCACTTCCATGTTATATATTCTTTTGCTTATTCTTGCCATAAATCTTTTGTTAGCATGAAATTAAATGTTCTATTTAATCTTTAAGTAGTGGTACTTATGTACAACCACCCATAGAGGGCATGTATAACATCGCCCTAGGGGAATGTTTATTATTCTCCCCATTAAAAATTGTAGGTGATTTGGAAATGTTTTTAATTCTTCCCTCACCTAAGGTTAGAGGTCTGGTAGGTGCCTCAACCCTACTTAGTTAGATAGATATATTAAATGACATGCTAAAACCTTTAATTATTTTGTTAATGGCAAGTTCTCTTATAAAAACCTCATACTCTTTGATATCTTCTTACACCAAATATCTAGCCTAATTTACTTGTTACAATTTCCTTAGACTTTGTTAAAATATCCTTGTAACACATACTTTCCTTGTTTTCCCTCTTGTTGGGTGTCTTCCCAACGACCCAGGTATTGGTGCTGAGCAAGGTGAAGGAAGGGCTTGAAGAATGATTCCTCTGCTGCTGATCATTAGCTTGACAAGAAGGATGGCTAGGTTGCTATAGCTAGATCCTCTTATCTATCTTATCTTTTCTTTTAGAAAGCAATCATGTAATAAACAATGAAGCCATTAGAAGGCTTATTATTTCTTTCTTTCCGCTGCTATTGACATTTTATTATGTATCTGGAATCATGCTTATTTACTTGGAATATTATGCAATCATCCTCAAAGTCTAATTTTTTGTTAAAATTGTGGATGTTTGTATTTCCTTCAAATTTTAGTAAAGGGGTGATCTCGCCTCTTTACAGCATGGTATCAGAGCCTTTAGGCGACTATTAGGGCATGCAGTTGAGGCAAGGGTGTCCAGAAAGGATCAGGGCATGGGGGCTGGCAAGATTTTCCTACGACCCACTAGCTTGGCATACGGGGACTCCCGTGCCCATATGATTCGGCCTAGCCTGCGCCGAAACGAACTGCCCGAAATAGTATGCTTTTAGGCAATAGCATTCTAGTTATCCTTTTTCTCATCTCTATTTCTTTTCCCTCTCATCTATGATTCTTTACTCCTGAAAATTTAATACGTTAACCCTAATTTCAGGAGAGGTGACCTATTTAACAAAACAAACCAGGAGTCAACCACTGACAACCCCGACACTCCTGCGACTCCTGCTAACCAACCAACTTCTGGTGTTCTCGCCTTCACACCTGAGCAAGAACTGGCGATGTTGTGACAGTTGTTGTCCTCCACCATGATGGGACAACTCAACACCATTGATGTTGTTGTCACCAAGATGAGGGAGTTCACGCTCACTGAATTCATCAAGATGCAGCCACCCTACTTCAAGGGAGAGAGTGAGCCTAACATGGTGGACAAAGCCGACGACTGGGTGTTAGCCCTGGATCGGACCTTCGAGGGTATGGCATGCTCTCCTCACCAGAAGGTTCAGTTCGTGACGTACGTGCTGGATGGACCGGCGCGCGTTTGGTGGAACGGTGTTGCCCACACTCGAGACACCTCCTCCATGGAGTGGACCCAGTTCCTGAAGTTGTTTAGAGAGAAGTACATCTGCCCTGCTTTCCTGAGGAAGAAGGAGGCTGAGTTTTATAGTCTCAAGCAAGGAAGCATGAGCATGGCCGACTATGTTCATAAATTTCTGCTGTTAGAACGTTACGCCACCGACCTTGGAGCTGACAGAAGAGCGACCTTGTTCTTGGAGGGCCTGAACTATCATGTTGGTCGAAGCCTCGTTCCACAGCTGCCACTCACATTTCAACAGATGGTGGACAAGGCTCTCGCCATCGAGTCTTATCCAGGATTTCAAGCTTCCAGTGGCTTCAACAACAACAAAAGGAAGAATCTGAACCAGCATGAGAACCGTGGACGTGATCGCTGCAACAGATGCAATCACTACCATCCTCCTGGAAGATGTCTCGCCAACAATGCACCTGCTCGTGTTGGCAACCGTCCTCCACCAACCTGCCATGAGTGCGGCCAGGTTGGGCACATCCGACCCAACTGCCCCCGTTTCCAGCAAGGGCAGAATGATGCTCCGCAGCCGCAATAGCCAAGACAGAACCCTCCACTGCGGAACAACAACAACAATAACAACAACAACCAGAACCTGAGGCGTTCGCCAGCTGTGAGGCGGAATGGGAGAGTGTTTGCTCTCAATGTTGAAGAAGATGGTGAAGGCAATGAAGTGATTGAAGGTACACTACACCTCAATATGCATCCCTTAAAAGATCTGTTTGATTCTGGTTCCTCCAATACCTTCATATCTAGACAGTTTGCCTCTATGCTTGAAATTGAATCTGAGTTTATGGATCATGTGTTAGATGTAAAAACTCCTAGTGGAAAAATATGTTCCTCGTACCTCCAAACTCCTACCTTGAACCTCTGTATATCCAGAATAATGTTTCCCACAGTTTTTGTCTTGCTTAATATGACCGTCTTTGACATCATCTTGGGTATGGATTGGTTAAAGAAGTATAAAGCAGTTTTGTTCTGTGAGGAATCCAAGGTTAGTCTGTTTCATCCTGATGAAAGAAGAGTGTGTGTCAAGGGCAAGAAGCGAGGAGAGAGACAGTTCGTCATCTCTGCCATAAAAGCTGAAAAGCTCGTCTCGCAAGGGTGTAGGGCCTTTCTAGCCTCCATAGTTCTCGATGCTACACCTCCTGTTCTAGAACATGTTGATGTGGTGAAGGACTTCCCAGATGTCTTTCCTGAGGAGTTACCCAGGTTGCCACCAACTCGCGAGGTGGAATTCTCCATCGAGCTCATACCTGGAACTTTACCGATATCGAAGCCACCTTACCGCTTGGCTCCTGCTGAGCTGGCGGAGTTGAAGAAGCAGCTTGAAGAGCTTCTCGACATGGGCTTCATTTGCCCCAGTGTTTCCCCTTGGGGAGCCCTTGTCCTGTTCGTGAAGAAGAAAGATGGCTCTTTGCGGATGTGTATGGACTACCGCATGCTCAACCAGGTGATAGTGAAGAATCGTTATCCGTTGCCGCGCATCGACGACCTATTCGATCAGCTGAAGTCAGCCACCATGTTCTCCAAAATGGATCAGCGAAGTGGCTACTACCAGATGCGTGTGAAGTATGATGATGTTCTGAAGACAGCGTTCAGAACTCGTTATGGGAATTATGAATTTATGGTCATGCCTTTTGGTTTGACGAATGCCCCTGCTGCTTTCATGGACTTGATGAACCGAGTATTCCGCCCATACCACGACAAGTTTGTAGTGGTGTTTATTGATGATGTTTTGGTTTATTCCGAGACGTTGGAACAACATCGTGAGCACCTGCGGATTGTACTCAACACATTGCGAGAAAATCAATTGTATGCAAAATACTCAAAATGTGAGTTCTGGATAAAGGAAGTGATGTTTCTTGGTCACGTGATTTCTGTCAGCCATATAGATGTTGATCCTGCAAAGGTAGAAGCTGTGACAAAGTGGAATGCTCTGAAAAACCCATCAGAAATCCGTAGTTTCCTTGGTCTAGCTGGTTACTATCAGAAGTTTATCAAAGGGTTTTCTGAGTTGGCCTTACCTTTGACCAAGCTGACTCGGAAAGAGGTCAGGTTCTCATGGACCCCTGAATGTGAGGATAGTTTTCAGAAGTTGAAGATGAGTCTGGCTTCTGCTCCCGTGCTTGCTTTGCCTGTTGAGGGCATACCCTATGTCATCTACACCGATGCATCCCGACAAGGCTTAGGGTGTGTTCTGATGCAAGACGGAAAGGTGATCGCCTATGCTTCTTGACAGTTGAAACCTAATGAAGCTAATTGGCCTACACATGATTTGGACCTGGCTGCCATAGTTCATGCTTTGAAGATCTGGCGATACTACCTCAATGGAGAAAAGTTTGCAGTCTTTTCTGATCACAAGAGTTTGAGATATATGTTGACTCAGAAGGATCTGAACTTGCGACAACGTAGGTGGATGGAATATCTTAAAGATTACAACTTCACCATCACCTATCATCCTGGTAAAGTGAATGTCATAGCTGATGCTTTAAGTCGCAAGAAGGATGTTGTTTGTGCTGCTCTGAGATGTTCTGTGTGGGAAAACCTTGCACATGTGGCCAGTTGGGGGCCTCATCCTGTTGATTCAGTGGATGAAGATAAGCTGTGTGTTCATATGGCCAGTTTGACCGTTACACCAACCTGGATCTCCGAAGTCGTGTCTGCACAATTGGAGAGTTCCGAGCTTGAAGAGTTGAAAGCTTTATCTGAGAAACCGCAATCTGACTTCTCTCTCAGAGTGGATGGTGCTATCCGCTTCAGACAAAGGTTGTGGATACCCAATGTTGGTTATCTGAGACAGAAGGTTCTGAGTGAAGCTCATGGTTCCAAGTACACTATTCACCCTGGCACACCCAAGATGTACAAGGACTTACAGCGAAGCTTCTGGTGGAAGAACATGAAGAATGATATAGCTTTGTTTGTGGCGAAGTGCTTGACATGTCAGCAAGTCAAGATTGAACATCAACGACCCGGTGGTCTTCTTCATCCTCTTGAGGTTCCAGAATGGAAGTGGGAGAAGATCACAATGGACTTTGTTACCGGTTTCCCTAAGTCCAAGAGAGGTTATGATGTTGTTTGGGTGGTGATTGATCGGCTTACAAAATCTGCTCATTTCTTGCCTTTCAAAACCACGTATAAAGTTGTTGAGATGGCTCAGTTGTATGTGGAGTGGATAGTTCATCTGCATGGTGTCCCTGCTGTGATAGTTTCTGATCGAGACCTAAAATTCACTTCTCGCTTATGGGGTCAGATTTAGGAAGAGATGGGTACTGATCTGCGTTTCAGCACTGCTTACCACCTGCAAACTGATGGTCAGTCTGAGAGAACAGTTCAGATTCTGGAGGACTTGCTACGTGCTTGTGTGATGGATTGGGGTGGTGCTTGGGATCGGTATCTACCTTTAGCAGAGTTCACTTACAACAATAGCTACCAAGCCAGTATTGGTATGCCACCTTTTGAAGCTCTCTATGGTAGACCTTGTCGTTCACCTTTGCACTGGGATGATGTTGGTGAACGTTCCCTAGTGAAGACTGATGACATGCATATGATGATTGAGAAGGTACAGTTGATAAAGAAATGGATGAAAGCTGCTCAAGACAGACAGAAGATGTATGCTGATAAAAAGAGGTCTGATGTAAGCTTCTTAGTGGGAGACTATGCTTTTCTAAAGATCAAGCCTATACGTTCTATTGCAAGATCTAAAGTAAAAGCAAGTTGAGTCCTCGCTATGTTGGACCATTTGAGATCTTAGATAAAGTGGGGGATTGTGCTTATCGTCTAGCTTTGCCTCCTGCTTATGATAAGATTCACAATGTGTTCCATGTTTCTGTGTTGAGGAAGTATGTTAAGGATCCGTCTCATGTGCTCACCATTGAACCTGTGGAGATTAATGAGAATCTGACTTATGAAGAACTACCTGTGAAGATCCTTGACTCCTGAGTAAAGCAGCTGAAGAGTAAGGAGATAGAGTTATTGAAGGTTTTGTGGAGATACCATGGTTTAGAAGAAACCACTTGGGAGTTGAGAGATGAGATGTTACGTACTCACCCTTCCCTCTTTGTATGAGATTTCGGGGACGAAATCCTTTTTAAGTGGTGGAGTGTTGTAACATACTGAAATCTCCTATGTACCTCTTTGTACTCTATTCTATAAGTTTTGTCCTTCATTTTCGTTCCATTTGTCCTCTGTTTTGATTTGAAAGAAATTAAGATGGTTATTGGATACATGTTTTCCCATATATTCTTATTTCAAGGTTGCACGCACAAATGCCTCAGTTAGAATTAGATAATGGGTCTAAAATGCAATTTCACATTAAGAAATAAAAAGGGGTAAAATAATTCGTCCTAGAACTTTCTAGTATTCCCTAGAATATGAGAGATAAGAAGGAAATCCGAATTTTTGTATAAGGGAGAAGGTAAATGTGATAATTAAAGGAAATATGAGAATTTATGGGTAAAGTAGATAATTAGAAAGATTTTTGCAACAAATATTATAATCTGAAACCATCATGATAATTTGATAGTTAAATTCGTTTCCTTGAGAAAAAAGTAACTTAAGGGCCAAGTATCATTTAAAATGGAACATAAATATAAATATTAATAACATTATCAAAAGAATATAAGAAATATGCCAATAAAGAGAAATAAAATACTAAATGTTCTGAAATCAGGAAAATAACTTCAAATTCGTATTCTAAACATAAAAATAAGGCTCTGTGCAAAATTGCAACTAATTTGGATAATATATGAATAATGAGTAAAATAGGAGAGAGAGAAGGTGTGTAGAATGTTCTATTTATTTAATAAATATAAAGATAATTTCAACTTGTGAAGATAATTGCAAAATCGTGTTCCAAACCTTTAAGGAGACTTATGGGTGAAGTTACACTAATTTTAGATAATGTTATCACCTCTTTTGAAGGAGGAAAGAGAAAATGATATATTAATTATTTCACATATCAAACTTTCTCAAAATTCAAAACTAACTCCATATTTGGATTCTACGCGTCGAAATAAGTCAGGTTATAATATTTCATAATTTTTGGACGACGTTTGAGCCTCCAAATGAAGAAAGAGAAAAACATTTAAAAATCTAATATATTTAGTAGACTTTTGCTAAGGGTTATTTCCCTGATCTAATGCGAGATCGGACGGCTCCGAGTCATTGATGGACTCGGGCCCATCGATCGGACGATCCGCGATCGTCTTCCACCTCTAGTCGAATAAGGAAACAGGTTCCTTGTTTTCGTTTTCTTAAAATCGACATATCTTGAGATTTACTCGATGATTTTCGCTCAAATCAGTTTCGTTGGACTCCTTGCGAGTTTCCGAACTAATTTATCCCAAAAAGTTTGGGATTAGATGTGTTTTCCAGAAACGCCCAACTCAGCCGTCGACTACTTCTCTTTGCTCCTACCCACATCCTAGTCTAGGGTTCCTTGCCTATAAATAATGTAACCCCAGCGACCGCCATCACCTTAGCAACCTGATCGTGTCTTCAATTTGGACTTTCATGGACGAATCGACCCCCAACAAGCCGCCGAAGATCCCTAGCTTGCGGCGCATATTGTGCTCGTCTGAGTCGACCTCGTCTCAAATTGAAGGTACCTTTGAATTCGTCGTTATCTCTTCTTTCTTTCGAGTATTTGAACGTGCGATTTGGTCGCGTTTTGCGGATTTGCCCAAATCGGGCCAAGCACCTGCTCGCGTTGCTCGGGCGAGAGGAGGAAGACGACGCGTGGCTTTTTACCGTTTTGCCCCCGCCTATTTCTTTCTTCCTTTTCTTTCGCTCGGGGCAACGCCGTCCTTTCGTCCATGTTTTGGTCCGCACCGCGCGGCTGGTAGCGAGCGACTGCGGGGCGCGGGTCGCCGCTGTCGAGCGCTCGCCACCGCTCGGGCGTCCAGCCTTGCCTACGTGGCAGGCTGTGATTGGTCGAGGTAAATTAATTTTTATAAATTAATCTGTTGGTCAAAAATTAAAAATAAATAGTGTTTTGAAATCAGGAAAATGAGATCAATTTAATAAAAATGTTTTTGAGATCTGGTTTTTAGGTTTGCGAAAATGTGTTTGTAAAATCGATTTAATTATCTTAAAAATCACTAAAATTAACCCTAAGAATCTATATTTTCGAAATATACAATATTATGTGTTATTTTGATCAGGAAAACCTAATTAAGATGGTTATGAGGTTTTTGGAGTCTGAATCGAGAGTTTGTGCAAAAAGTTAGTGAATTAGGGTTTTCAATCTTTTAAATGAATGCATGTAATTCTAATTTATGAATATAATGATGTATTAGGGAAATTGGGTTTATAATTCATGTGAGGAGTTGAAAAGGGAATTCTAGGACACCTGAGGCTAAGGTATGTGTTTAGTATGTGATTTGATTGTGCATCTACCTATCAGTTGGGAAATCATTAGTCCATTACCTATTTTTCTTTATGAGGTTTAACTTGATCTAAACCCTTGAATCTTGAAACCTAAATTGCTTATTGCCTCAAAAGTAGATGTAGTATTCTCTTGTTTGGGTATTCATACCCCACTGCCATGTTATATATTTTTTTGCTTATTCTTGCCATAAATCTTTTGTTAGCATGAAATTAAATGTTCTATTTAATCTTTAAGTAGTGGTACTTATGTACAACCACCCATAGAGGGCATGTATAAGATCGCCCTAAGGGAATGTTTATTATTCTCCCCATTAAAAATTGTAGGTGATTTGGAAATGTTTTTAATTCTTCCCTCACCTAAGGTTAGAGGTATGGTAGGTGCCTCAACCCTACTTAGTTAGATAGACATATTAAATGACATGCTAAAACCTTTAATTATTTTGTTAATGGCAAGTTCTCTTATAAAAACCTCATACTCTTTGATATCTTCTTACACCAAATATCTAGCCTAATTTACTTGTTACAATTTCCTTAGACTTTGTTAGAATATCCTTGTAACACATACTTTCCTTGTTTTCCCTCTTGCTGGGTGTCTTCCCAACCACCCAGGTATTGGTGCTGAGCAAGGTGAAGGAAGGGCTTGAAGAAAGATTCCTCTGTTGTTGATCATTAGCTTGACAAGAAGGATGGCTAGGTTGATATAGCTAGATCCTCTTATCTATCTTATCTTTTCTTTTAGAAAGCAATCATGTAATAAACAATGAAGCCATTAGAAGGCTTATTATTTCTTTCTTTCTGCTGCTATTGACATTTTATTATGTATCTGGAATCATGCTTATTTACTTGGAATATTATGCAATCATCCTCAAAGTCTAAATTTTTGTTAAAATTGTGGATGTTTGTATTTCCTTCAAATTTTAGTAAAGGGGTGATCTCGCCTCTTTACAGCATGGTATCAGAGCCTTTAGGCGACTATTAGGGCATGCAATTGAGGCAAGGGTGTCTAGAAAGGATCAGGGCATGGGGGCTGGCAATATTTTCCTCCGACCCACTAGCTTGGCATACGGGGACTCTCGTGCCCATATGATCTGGCCTGGCCTGCGCTGAAACGAACTGCCTGAAATAGTATGCTTTTAGGCAATAACATTCTAGTTATCCTTTTTCTCATCTCTATTTCTTTTCCCTCTCATCAATGATTCTTTACTCCTGAAAATTTAATATGTTAACCCTAATTTCAGGAGAGGTGACCTGTTTGACAAAACAAACCAGGAGTCAACCAATGACAACCCCGACACTCCTGTGACTCCTGCTAACCAACCAGCTTCTGGTGTTCCCACCTTCACACCTGAGCAAGAACTGGAGATGTTGCGACAGTTGTTGTCCTCCACCATGATGGGACAACTCAACACCATTGCTGCTGTTGTCGCCAAGCCGAGGGAGTTCACGCTCACTGACTTCATCAAGATGCAGCCACCCTACTTCAAGGGAGAGAGTGAGCCTAACATGGAGGACAAAGTCGACGACTGGGTGTTAGCCCTGGATCGGACCTTCGAGGGTATGGCATGCCCTCCTCACCAAAAGGTTCGGTTTGCGACGTACGTGCTGGATGGACCGGCGCGCGTTTGGTGGAACGGTGTTGCCCGCACTCGAGACACCTCCTCCATGGAGTGGACCCAGTTCCTGAAGTTGTTCAGAGAGAAGTACATCTGCCCTGCTTTCCTGAGGAAGGAGGCTGAGTTTTACAGTCTCAAGCAAGGAAGATGAGCGTGGCCGACTACGTTCAGAAATTTCTGCTGTTAGAACATTACGCCACCGACCTTGGAGCTGACAGAAGAGCGACCTTGTTCTTGGAGGGCCTGAACTATCATGTTGGTCGAAGCCTCGTTCCACAGCTGCCACTCACATTTCAACATATGGTGGACAAGGCTCTCACCATCGAGTCTTATCCGGGATTTCAAGCTTCCAGTGGTTTCAACAACAACAAAAAGAAGAATCCGAACCAGCATGAGAACCGTGGACGTGATCGCTGCAACAGATGCAATCGCTACCATCCTCCTGGAAGATGTCCCGCCAACAATGCACCTGCTCGTGCTGGCAACCGTCCTCCACCAACCTGCCATGAGTGCGGCCAGGTTGGGCACATCCGACCCAACTGCCCCCGTTTCCAGCAAGGGCAGAATGATGCTCCACAGCCGCAACAGCCAAGACAAAACCCTCCACCGCGGAACAACAACAACAATAACAACAACAACCAGAACCCGAGGCGTCCGCCAGCTGTGAGGTGGAATGGGAGAGTGTTTGCTCTCAATGCTGAAGAAGATGGTGAAGGCAATGAAGTGATTGAAGGTACACTACACCTCAATATGCATCCCTTAAAAGCTCTGTTTGATTCTGGTTCCTCCAATACCTTCATATCTAGACAGTTTGCCTCTATGCTTGAAATCGAATTTGAGTTTATGGATCATGTGTTAGATGTAAAAACTCCTAGTGGAAAAATCTTCTCCTCGTACCTCCAAACTCCTACCTTGAACCTCTGTATATCCGGAATAATGTTTCCCACAGTTTTTGTCTTGCTTAATATGACCGTCTTTGACATCATCCTGGGTATGGATTGGTTAAAGAAGTATGAAGCAGTTTTGTTCTGTGAGGAATCCAAGGTAAGTCTGTTTCATCCTGATGAACGAAGAGTGTGTGTCAAGGGCAAGAAGCGAGGAGAGCGACAGTTCGTCATCTCTTCCATAAAAGCTGAAAAGATCGTCTTGCAAGGGTGTAGGGCCTTTCTAGCCTCCATAGTTCTCGATGCTACACCTCCTGTTCTAGAACATGTTGATGTGGTGAAGGACTTCCCAGATGTCTTTCCTGAGGAGTTACCCGGGTTGCCACCAACTCGCGAGGTGGAATTCTCCATCGAGCTCATACCTGGAACTTCAACGATATCGAAGTCACCTTACCGCTTGGCTCCTGCTGAGCTGGCGGAGTTGAAGAAGTAGCTTGAAGAGCTTCTCGACATGGACTTCATTTGCCCCAGTGTTTCCCCTTGGGGAGCCCCTGTCCTATTCGTGAAGAAGAAAGATGGCTCTTTGCGGATGTGTATGGACTACCGCATGCTCAACCAGGTGACAGTGAAGAATCGTTATCCGTTGCCACGCATCGATGACCTATTCGATCAGCTGAAGTCAGCCACCGTGTTCTCCAAAATGGATCTGCGAAGTGGCTACTACCAGATGCGTGTGAAGGATGATGATGTTCCGAAGACAGCGTTCAGAACTCGTTATGGGCATTATGAATTTATGGTCATGCCTTTTGGTTTGACGAATGCCCCTGCTGCGTTCATGGACTTGATGAACTGAGTATTCCGCCCATACCACGACAAGTTTGTAGTGGTGTTTATTGATGATGTTTTGGTTTATTCTGAGACGTTGGAACAACATCACGAGCACCTGCAGCATGTACTCAACACATTGCGAGAAAATCAATTGTATGCAAAATACTCAAAATGTGAGTTCTGGATAAAGGAAGTGATGTTTCTTGGTCACGTGATTTCTGTCGGCCATATAGCTGTTGATCCTGCAAAGGTAGAAGCTGTGACAAAGTGGAATGCTCCGAAAAACCCATCAGAAATCCGTAGTTTCCTTTGTCTAACTGGTTACTATTGGAAGTTTATCAAAGGGTTTTCTGAGTTGGCCTTACCTTTGACCAAGCTGACTCGGAAAGAGGTCAGGTTCTCATGGACCAATGAATGTGAGGACAGTTTTCAGAAGTTGAAGATGAGTCTGGCTTCTGCTCCCGTGCTTGCTTTGCCTGTTGAGGGCATACCCTATGTCATCTACACCGATGCATCCCGACAAGGCTTAGGGTGTGTTCTAATGCAAGATGGAAAGGTGATCGCCTATGCTTCTCAACAGTTGAAACCTAATGAAGCTAATTGGCCTACGCATGATTTGGAGCTGGCTGCCATAGTTCATGCTTTGAAGATCTGGCGACACTACCTCTATGGAGAAAAGTTTGAAGTCTTTTCTGATCACAAGAGTTTGAGATATCTGTTGACTCAGAAGGATCTGAACTTGCGACAACGTAGGTGGATGGAATATCTTAAAGATTACAACTTCACCATCACCTATCATCCTGGTAAAGCAAATGTCGTAGCTGATGCTTTAAGTTGCAAGAAGGATGTTGTTTGTGCTACTCTGAGATGTTCTGTGTGGGAAAACCTTGCACATGTGGCCAGTTGGGGGCCTCATCCTATTGATTCAGTGGATGAAGATAAGCTGTGTGTTCATATGGCCAGTTTGACCGTTACACCAACTTGGATCTCTGAAGTCGTGTCTGCACAATTGAAGAGTTCCGAGCTTGAAGAGTTGAAAGCTTTATCTGAGAAACCGCAATCTGACTTCTCTGTCGGAGTGGATGGTGCTATCCGCTTCAGACAAAGGTTGTGGATACCCAATGTTGGTGATCTGAGACAGAAGGTTCTGAGTGAAGCTCATGGTTCCAAGTACACTATTCACCCTGGCACACCCAAGATGTACAAGGACTTACAGCGAAGCTTCTGGTGGAAGAACATGAAGAATGATATAGCTTTGTTTGTGGCGAAGTGCTTGACATGTCAGCAAGTCAAGATTGAACATCAACGACCCGGTGGTCTTCTTCATCCTCTTGAGATTCCAGAATGGAAGTGGGAGAAGATCACAATGGACTTTGTTACTGATTTCCCTAAGTCCAAGAGAGGTTATGATGTTGTTTGGGTGGTGATTGATCGGCTTACAAAATCTGCTCATTTCTTGCCTTTCAAAACCACGTATAAAGTTGCTGAGATGGCTCAGTTGTATGTGGAGTGGATAGTTCGTCTGCATGGTGTCCCTGCTGCGATAGTTTCTGATCGAGATTTGAAATTCACTTCTCGCTTATGGGGTCAGATTCAGGAAGAGATGGGTACTGATCTGCGTTTCAGCACTGCTTACCACCCGCAAACTGATGGTTAGTCCGAGAGAACAATTCAGATTCTGGAGGACTTGCTACGTGCTTGTGTGATGGATTGGGGTGGTGCTTGGGATCGATATCTACCTTTAGCAGAGTTCACTTACAATAATAGCTACCAAGCCAGTATTGGTATGCCACCTTTTGAAGCTCTCTGTGGTAGACCTTGTCGTTCACCTTTGCACTGGGATGATGTTGGTGAACGTTCCCTAGTGAAGACTGATGACATGCATATGATGCTTGAGAAGGTACAGTTGATAAAGAAATGGATGAAAGTTGCTCAAGACAGACAGAAGATGTATGCTGATAAAAAGAGGTCTGATGTAAGCTTCTTAGTGGGAGACTATGCTTTTCTAAAGATCAAGCCTATACGTTCTATTGCAAGATCTAAAGTAAAAGGCAAGTTGAGTCCTCGCTATGTTGGACCATTTGAGATCTTAGATAAAGTGGGGGATTGTGCTTATTGTCTAGCTTTGCCTCCTGCTTATGATAAGATTCACAATGTGTTCCATGTTTCTGTGTTGAGGAAGTATGTTAAGGATCCGTCTCATGTGCTCACCATTGAACCTGTGGAGATTAATGAGAATCTGACTTATGAAGAACTACCTGTGAAGATCCTTGACTCCCGAGTAAAGCAGTTGAAGAGTAAGGAGATAGAGTTAGTGAAGGTTTTGTGGAGATACCATGGTTTAGAAGAAACCACTTGGGAGTTGAGAGATGAGATGTTACGTACTCACCCTTCCCTCTTTGTATGAGATTTCGGGGACGAAATCCTTTTTAAGGGGTGGAGTGTTGTAACATACTGAAATCTCCTATGTACCTCTTTGTACTCTTTTCTATAAGTTTTGTCCTTCATTTTCGTTCCATTTGTCCTCTGTTTTGATTTGAAAGAAATTAAGATGGTTATTGGATACATGTTTTCCCATATATTCTTATTTCAAGGTTGCATGCACAAATGCCTCAGTTAGAATTAGATAATGGGTCTAAAATGCAATTTCACATTACGAAATAAAAAGGGGTAAAATAATTCGTCCTAGAACTTTCTAGTTTTCCCTAGAATATGAGAGATAAGAAGGAAATCCGAATTTTTGTATAAGGGAGAAGGTAAATGTGATAATTAAAGGAAATATGAGAATTTATGGGTAAAGTAGATAATTAGAAAGATTTTTGCAACAAATATTATAATCTGAAACCATCATGATAATTTGATAGTTAAATTTGTTTCCTTGAGCAAAAAGTAACTTAAGGGCCAAGTATCATTTAAAATGGAACATAAATATAAATATTAATAACATTATCAAAAGAATATAGGAAATATGCCAATAAAGAGAAATAAAATACTAAATGTTCTCAAATCAGGAAAATAACTTCAAATTCGTATTCTAAACATAAAAATAAGCCTCTGTGCAAAATTGCAACTAATTTGGATAATATATGAATAATGAGTAAAATAGGAGAGAGAGAAGGTGTGTAGAATGTTCTATTTATTTAATAAATATAAAGATAATTTCAACTTGTGAAGATAATTGCAAAATCGTGTTCCAAACCTTTAAGGAGACTTATGGGTGAAGTTACACTAATTTTAGATAATGTTATCACCTCTTTTGAAGGAGGAAAGAGAAAATTATATATTAATAATTTCATATATCAAACTTTCTCAAAATGCAAAACTAACTCCATATTTGGATTCTACGCGTCGAAATAAGTCAGGATATAAAATTTCATAATTTTTGGACGACGTTTGAGCCTCCAAATGAAGAAAGAGAAAAACATTTAAAAATCTAATAGATTTAGTCGACTTTTGCTAAGGGTTATTTCCCTGATCTAATGCGAGATCGGACGGCTCAGAGTCATTGATGGACTCGGGTCCATCGATGGGACGATCCGCGATCGTCTTCCACCTCTAGTCGAACAAGGAAACAGGTTCCTTATTTTCATTTTCTTAAAATCGACATATCTTGAGATTTACTCGATGATTTTCGCTCAAATCAGTTTCGTTGGACTCCTTGCGAGTTTCCGAACCGATTTATCCCAAAAAGTTTGGGATTAGATGCGTTTTTGAGAAACGCCCAACTTGGCCACTAGCTACTTCTCTTTGCTCCTACCCACATCCTAGTCTAGGGTTCCTTGCCTATAAATAATGTAACCCCAGCGACCGCCATCACCTTAGCAACCTGATCGTGTCTTCAATTTGGACTTTCGTGGACGAATCGACCCCCAACAAGCCGCCGAAGATCCCTAGCTTGCGGCGCATATTGTGCTCGTCTCAGTCGACCTCGTCTCAAATTGAAGGTACCTTTGAATTCGTCGTTCTCTCTTCTTTCTTTCGAGTATTTGAACGTGCGATCTTTCGAGTATTTGAACGTGCGATTTGGTCACGTTTTGTGGATTTGCCCAAATCGGGCCAAGCACCTGCTCGCGTTGCTCGGGCGAAAGGAGGAAGACGACGTGTGGCTTTTTACCGTTTTGCCCCCACCTATTTCTTTCTTCCTTTTCTTTCGCTCGGGGCAACGCCGTCCTTTCGTCCCTGTTTTGGTCCGCACCGCGCGGCTGGTAGCGAGCGACCGCGGGGCGCGGGTCGCCGCTGCCGAGCGCTCGCCACCGCTCGACCGTCCAGCCTTGCCTACGTGGCAGGCTGTGATTGGTCGAGGTAAATTAATTTTTATAAATTAATTTGTTGGTCAAAAATTAAAAATAAATAGTGTTTTGAAATCAGGAAAACGAGATCTATTTAATAAAAATGTTTTTGAGATCTGGTTTTGAGGTTTGCGAAAATGTGTTTTGAATCTATATTTTCGAAATATACAATATTATGTGTTATTTTGATCAGGAAAACCTAATTAAGATGGTTATGAGGTTTTTGGAGTCTGAATCGAGAGTTTGTGCAAAAAGTTAGTGAATTAGGGTTTTCAATCTTTTAAATGAATGCATGTAATTCTAATTTATGAATATAATGATGTATTAGGGAAATTGGGTTTATAATTCGTGTGACGAGTTGAAAAGGGAATTCTAGGACACCTGAGGCTAAGGTATGTGTTTAGTATGTGATTTGATTGTGCATCTACCTATCAGTTGGGAAATCATTAGTCCATTACCTATTTTTCTTTATGAGGTTTAACTTGATCTAAACCCTTGAATCTTGAAACCTAAATTGCTTATTGCCTCAAAAGTAGATGTAGTATTCTCTTGTTTGGGTATTCATACCCCACTGCCATGTTATATATTATTTTGCTTATTCTTGCCATAAATCTTTTGTTAGCATGAAATTAAATGTTCTATTTAATCTTTAAGTAGTGGTACTTATGTACAACCACCCATAGAGGGCATGTATAAAATCGCCCTAGGGGAATGCTTATTATTCTCCCCATTAAAAATTGTAGGTGATTTGGAAATGTTTTTAATTCTTCCCTCACCTAAGGTTAGAGGTTTGGTAGGTGCCTCAACCCTACTTAGTTAGATAGACATATTAGATGACATGCTAAAACCTTTAATTATTTTGTTAATGTCTAGTTCTCTTATAAAAACCTCATACTCTTTGATATCTTCTTACACCAAATATCTAGCCTTATTTACTTGTTACAATTTCCTTAGACTTTGTTAGAATATCCTTGTAACACATACTTTCCTTGTTTTCCCTCTTGCTGGGTGTCTTCCCAACCACCCAGGTATTGGTGCTGAGCAAGGTGAAGGAAGGGCTTGAAGAAAGATTCCTCTGTTGTTGATCATTAGCTTGACAAGAAGGATGGCTAGGTTGCTATAGCTAGATCCTATTATCCATCTTATCTTTTCTTTTAGAAAGCAATCATGTAATAAACAATGAAGCCATTAGAAGGCTTATTATTTCCTTCTTTCCGCTGCTATTGACATTTTATTATGTATCTGGAATCATGCTTATTTACTTGGAATATTATGCAACCATCCTCAAAGTCTAAACTTTTGTTAAAATTGTGGATGTTTGTATTTCCTTCAAATTTTAGTAAAGGGGTGATCTCACCTCTTTACACCATCACTATTGACTCCCATTATAATTTCTCTCACATTTCTCTCATGCCAGATTCCACCTACTTGCCTAACTTCATATCTCCCCATCCTTTATTACACATATTTTTCTCTAAAAAAATTGATCCCAGACCACTGGCTACAATTCTCCCAGGTTCGACAAATATCCATTTTCTATTTTCACCCTAACCCATAATTGATCACATTTATACTCTTTCAAATTCTTCGTCGCCATGTACACTAACTATTTACATAAATCCCCATTTCAAGTATTGTTTCTACATGGCCTTTTCATTGAATTGTTGCATGTGATTACACTCTCTCTCCCTTCTTTAATCCTTGTTTCACCGTATTTATTTTTGTTAAAAAGTTTTCTTATCTAAATACAATCGAACTAGCCATAATATGTGACGTAAATCGGAAAACCTCCTCCTCCCTATAATCTATACTTCATTAATTGATTCCTATTGTCAAGATGTCCTTTAAAATATATTTTCATTCCATAATTATGTTTCCCTCTCCCCTATCTTTTCCTTCATAACTCTACATTCTACATTCATTGTGTCATGCACACATTTTAAATACCCAATGTACTCTGGTCTTGTCTGTAAGAGTCGTTCAATCACCTTGGTTAATATATAAATCAATCCAACACAACTCAGGTTAGTGTGTGGGATCATTACCTCTAATTACTCAGGGTTCTAGCCTAGACATGTTATTAGAGCCTTCTAAAGCCTTTGATGACAGACCTTCTTTAAACTTCCTTATCTAGACCTTCCTCCCTTTGTTTCACTTCTTCACCTTCTACAAACTTATCTTCTCTTCGTCAACTGAAATCATAGAAAGATCTCTATTTCAAACTGAGCTCATGGCTATAGCAACCCCTCCTTCAATCTCTACCTATCCATATCTAGTTGGTCTAAACATATCCAACTTCATGTCAATCAAGCTAAGATGAAATGACTTCCTCCTTTTGGAATCACAAGTCAAGAACCTTGCTGAATCATGTTGCTTGGAGGGATTCCTTGATGGGAGTGAAGCACATGCACCACTTCTCATCACAGATCAATAAGGGATACATGATGTAATCCTAGACGCAAAGCCTGGACTGGCAATGACAGACTACTGAAAGAGTGGATCTTGAGCTCAGTTACAGAAGAAGTAATGGGTGATATAATCAGCTACATCACCTCTCATGAAGTCTGGCCTACTCTCCCTAAGAATTTTTCTGAATCTTCTCAATCACGTGAGTTTGAGCTCAAATCAAAACTCTGTACCTTCTCCAAAGGAACATGCTCCCTAACTGACTACACAAGAAATATCAAAACTCTCTATGATCAACTCAATGGGATAGAATACATTGTTAGTGACCAAGAAGAAGTGTTTACTCTTATGAATGGCCTTGATGGAAATGACTATGAGGGTTTTGTCATTTCAATGCTAAAACCTCCAATTCCATCCTTTGTTGATCTTCTACTTCTTCTACAAGACTTTGAAGAAGAAAATCCAGATAAACTTTAGCTCCCTATCTAGTTGTTTTCTATTCTAACATGACTCTAGATAATCAAGTCACCTTCAACTGCCAACACTTCTAAAGTCAGTCTAACACATCTCAAAGAGGACACTCTTCTGTCTGAGGAAGAGGAAGGCATCAACATAACAGTTTTGTTCAAGGAATTCTTGGAACTATTCTTGGGAATAACACCACCCAATTAAATCCATAGGTTCGAGTTCTAAACACCTCAGCACATGTCAACAACAACCAATGCAACTCTTCTCCTCCCCTTTGTCTGATCTGCGGCAAACGTGGGCATACTTCCCTGAAATGATAGTACATGTATGATAACAATTTTCAAAATTCCTCAGTTCTATAGGCCCTTGCTGAGAACACTAGTGCTTCTCTCGCTTCCCTACATCTCAATAAAGTGGATCCTTCTGAATGACACATATACTCAGGAATAACATATCATATTTCTCAAAAATCAGTTACAATACAAAATCTTCATATCTATAGAGGCACTAATTGGATTTTGATTGCAAACGATGAATTCCTTTCCATCACTCACACTGGTGATACTGTTATAAATAATATCACTCACATGCCTCTTCATGATATGCTTATTGTTCTTGCAATTAAGTGCAATCTTCTATAAGTTTCTAAGTTGACATCTTTTCTCCCTTGTTATATGATTTTCACTGACAATCCTATTACAGTCAAGGATTCCCAAACACATTAGGTTCTTTCACAGGGAAAATGTAGTGATGGCACGTACTATCTTCATGATTCTGTGGCAAAGGTCCTCTTCTCGAATCACTTCATCAATAATATAGGAGAAATCTAGAACAAGAGACTTTGTTTTCCGAATTAGACAGTTCCCAATAATCTTTTGTAGCATAAGACAATCTCTAGTACATATACGTTTGATAACTTTTGTAATAGTTTTGAACTGAGTAAAAGTAGGAAACTGGTAACTTTGCACAACTACAAATGTGTTGAATTTCTCATTGAACTTTTACCTTGTGATGTGTGGGGTAAAGCACTGGTTGCCTCTTATCACAGTTTTAATTATTATGTGATGCTTATAGATGAATTTTTTCACTTTAGTTGGATATTTCCTTTTAAAGCACAAGAGTGAGTTTTGCCCTATTTTTATTTCTTTATGGAAAATGATAATAAATCAATTTAATTAAATTGTGAAGAAACTTGTGATGACCTTGATTTTGGGGTTTAGATACAATAAGGTATTGGAGGACCATGCATGCTCTATAGATGAAAACTATCAAATTGATGAATTGGTAATACAATCATGGATTCCTTCACCCAAATTAGGTGTTTTGAGATACGATAGAGGGCTATGGTGCCTAATTGAATTCAATTGTGAATTAATACCCTGTCTGATTGATTAAGTCCTCATGAGACCAATCAAGCATTTAGGGATATGTTGAGTAGAGAAATAAATTCTTTTGAGGAATCATTTACATATGAACCAATGTTGAAGTTCTAGAGTCAACCTTGACTAAATGTCCTACCAAATTCGCATAATGTAAAACCCTAAGTGTCACAGGAAGGTGAACTTTAGGTATTAATGTGCTTAGTCAATAACCATGTCTAACCTTCGAATTTCATCCCCAAACTTATGCCACATCTACATCATGACATTATAAAGCTACACCTAAAATTTCATTGCATTTGGACCACCCAATTAGGAGATATAAGCATTTGAAATTATGTGTATACGTGCCCTGTTCTCAAACTTTAGGAACTAAGATTTCGATTTAATTGGTCAAATATGTGTCATGCGGCCCTTTGAAGATTGGGCACGGATCTTGGTTTAGGCCAACATTTTATGGTCGTTGATCAGCGATCCAACGGGGGAGACTTTGTCTCCTACCTCCCGCTTTCTTCGGTCATGACCCCAACGATCAGCTGAGACTCCACGCGCCCGACTCCCACATCTCCTGGGTGAGATCGTTGGAGGGTGACCTCGTCTCGCCAAAACAAACTCAGTGGATGTTACCACATTGCCCATCACACTCGGATCAGGGAGATCGACCCCCATCTTCTCTGTGCCTCTCACTGGAGGTGGCACCCAGTTAGGGCTTTCCCTTCCACACATCCTAATGCCTATCTAAGGACACCATTAGCTCTGCCAGACCCCCCTTAGACTCCCACTCAACCCAATTTGAAGCAAATGATCTCCGAGCACCTCCCCCAGGTCGACCTTCCATCCATCGGTGCACCACCTCGGCAGCACCCTCACAGGTCTGGCCCCACTGAATACGACCTGCCATCACCACCACCTCAATCTAGAGATGCTTCTCGGCTAGAACAAACCACCCCAGACCCCCTCTTCGTCCCTGACCTCCACTTCACCGGCGACCTCGCCGTCACTGCGGCGGCATTGAGATCTAGAGGGAGACGTATCTCAGAAACCTCACCCCTCCGATTGAGGCAGCCTCACAAAGGTGAGGGCAGACTCATCCATACTCCAGCACCACCCAAGGGCAAACGGAGCCTCGCCGGAGTAGTCAACTAGCTGCTCGAGCAAGCAGCAGCAGAGACTGAGAAGCGCCAGGTGATCATGAAGAGGAAAAGGATCGGGTCAGGCCAGGAACCGACTGACCCATCACAATAGACCGGGTTCAAAACCCTTGAACCGGTCGTACCCCAGTAAAAAAAAGGAGTCGCGCCACCTAGAAGACACATGGCCGATTTTGATTGGCCCAATCAGGTAAATAATTCAGTAAATATCCAGTTCTCATATAATTTGTAGAAAATAGCACAATGATCAGAAAAATGCAAATAAGGTACCTAAATTCTCAGAAAAATGCGTAGAACAATATGAAATCATAATTTCAGGCTATTGATACACTGATATCAGTGATATCTTGTTATTTGTGAAATTATTAATTGATAGATAACAAATATCAAATAGTGACCTAAAACTGTGAGAAAATACCTGTGAATCATAATTCATGTTTAGAATTCATATGATGTCAATAATTATGATGTTGATGCACGAAATCAATATTTTGATTAATATGGCTAATTAGGGCTAATAACACTAACGATAATGCAATTAATGCATACATGCTCAATAAATGACGAATTTCACAGAACATTCTCATATCTGTAATTGAAAGATAATATGTAAATATGAGACCAATTTTGTACACGAAATTCATGTTGTAAGAAGATGAACCTTGATACATGGGTTGTAACCCTAACTTGAATAATGTATATAAACTAGGGTTAATATGTGCACCAAAAAGGATATGAGACCTAATATTTAGATAATGAATCAGAATCTGGAAAATGACATCAGTAAGATAAATATAAGACAATAATACAAGTAAACGTTGGAATATCCTAATGAGATAATATAAACCCTAATGAACACGACTAGGGTTAAGATGATCAGAATCTTATGCTAGTATATGATTTTGTTATTAATCAGGTGCTGACCAGTTTATATAGATGATCATGGATATGTGAGGAATATCTGAACTTTGGTATGTGGATATAATTATATGACTAGATTTGATGGATGTTAAATATATGTACTTGCTTGTTTGTATTTGAAATACATTGTTGGATGTAGATCTATATGTATTGTCATTTCCGCCTTGAACAATAGGAACACTAAAGAAATAAAATGGAATGTAGTTACCGATGGTTCATTAATCTCCCTATTAGAGAGGGAAAAAATTAATGTTGACTAGCACCTCCCTAATGGTACAAGGTACGCGGGGAGATCCCTAATGGTACAAGGTACGCGGGGATAGGGCCCAATAATATACGTTTGTGCTAAGTCCACCATAGTAATACATGTCCATTGAAATATGATTAATAACTTGGGTTTACCTGATTTTCCTCCTTTAAATAATGTTTCTTTCTCACTTTCTTCTTTTTCAAGTATTTCAATATGCCAGCATAGTATAGCTCTTTAATTCCACATACCAACTTATGTTGATGTTTTTGTTTCTCGTATTTTCTAGGTCCAGAGCTAGAATGGGATAAAAGAATAGGATGTGAGAAAGTTGTATAGGTTGTACCTATTGTCTAAGACCCTAGTTAGCATACATGTTTAGATTTGTGTAAAAATTCCCTTCGAATATACAATTGTAAATCGTGTTGTAATAATGTACATGTTGAATGTTGAGAAATGTTATGGTTGTATGTTCATGTATGCGTATTCCTCTTCCGCATCGCTCTCTGATATGATTGGATGATGTTTTCGAATTCTGACCTCTCATTCCCAATAGGGTATGGAGAAGCCAAAATCCGGGGACGTCATAGTTGGTATCAGAGCATGAAAAATAGCTACACCTAACAGTTGCTCACCATGAAACATAAAACTAAATTTCACCTTTCACCTTAAACCCTAGAAACTTAGTAAGTTGTTATGTAGGAATAAGGTTTGACTTAGCCTCTAAGTTAGAACCTAGATGTTCGAGAACTAGGTTTAGATAAGTGTGTGAAACCCTTTCCATATAGAGCTCATATGTATTGGGTAGCTACACTAGTCTACACCTTGTTCTCACCATTTCACCAGGTGACATGGCACTACACTATCTACTATGTGTGGGACACTCATTTTGCTGGTTTGGTTTTGTTTTCCAATCGGCTCGAGCCTCGATAGTTTTCTCTACCGCGCCTTCTCGGAGAAAAACTATATAATATTTTATTACCTATATGTAAATATAAAATGTTTCCCTCACACTGGAGAGTAGTTAGTGTTCATGCAATCTAAGTGAAAGGGAGTGACATCAGTCTAGAAGAGAGAATAGATCTAGATTAGATGTCTAGAGCCTCATAAGGTTATATGATAGATAGATAGATAGACAAAATAAAGATGAAGGAAATAAGCATATAGAATCTTATCTAAGTTGATCTATGATGGAATAAGTTTCCTTATTAAGATTTGAGTTATATATGAACCTAATCCACTCTTGGAGGATTTATGCAAAATCTTGATGATGAAAGTAGATTCCCTCTTCCTACTTAAGATAAGATAAGTTAAGATAGAGATGAGTGTGCATGAGCCTCAAGCTCATATACACGGAGGATGTCTAGTGGTAGGAAGAGATATGTTGTGAACTCTAGAGAAAGTAAGACCCACAGGGAGAAGGTCATAGGACCTAGCCTCCAATATATGAGATATGTGTTTAAAAAAAAAAATGTGTCCTACACTAGATTACTCTTGAGTGTTGAGTTGAGTCCTTATGCATGATTCAAATCTATATGTGAGAATTGGGTAAAATAAAAGGATGGGTAGATGACCCATATGATAAAGTCAATCCTTTGGCTGAGTTAGGTCCTAGCTGGAGTGACATATTTTGTGAATCTCATCATTAGTTTCAAGTGAGGTAATATATGAAGTCTAGTTATGAGAGTATGATGCTTTGTGCAAAATATACTCAAAATACATGTTCTCCCTTCTTCTTCTCTTTCTTAATATACGATGATAGAAACCTCACTTGAGCAATATAGATGATTTATATATGAGGAGTCACTCATAGAAGCTTGACCTATTTTATCATCCATCCCTATATCATACATGTGATATCCAAGTTTGAAAGCATGATAAATTGGCTTAGTATGTTCTCTTCCCTCTATATCCCACATGAAGGATACAAGTCTCAAATATAATGAGGTAGACATAACAATATATTTGGATCATAGGTTACATGATCACAAAATATAGTTCTTAACCCCAATCTTTCTCAATCTATGCTTCTAAGTTTGAGGATAACTCCCACACCATAGGGTGAATCCCTAATGGTCAAGAATGTTATGTAAGCCCTTCTTAAGTAGAAAAATTCTAATATCAAGGATGAAGATAAATCTCCTCTAATGTTGAAATCATTATAAGATGTTAATGATGTTAGATTTGAACGATCTGAATATCATGGCATATAAACGAATTTCCTCTTGAATATTAAAAGTATGAACAAAACATGTACCCTTAGGGGTGATGTAATCCTAAGATATCATAATGTCATGTTATGGTTAAGTGATGCTTCCATATATATATATAAGGTGGGGTGGACACACCCAAGAATCTCTAGACCCTAAGTTGACAACTTAGAGTGCATGCAATATGGTGGTCTTAGAACCTAAGAAATTGTGATGTATATGAAGTTGAACCCCTAAATAGCCTCTTAAGGATGAGATTGGTTGAATTTCGGGGATGAAATTCCATATAAGATGGGGTGAACGTGACGACCTTGATTTTGGGGTTTAGATACAATAAGGTATTGGAGGACCATGCATGCTCTATATACGAAAACTATCAAATTGAGGAATTGGTAATACAATCATGGATTCCGTCACCCAAATTATGTGTTTTGAGATACGATAGAGGGTTATGGTGCCTAATTGAATTCAATTGTGAATTAATACCCTTTCTGATTGATTAAGTCCTCATGAGACCAATCAAGCATTTAGGGATATGTTGAGTAGAGAAATAAATTCTTTTGAGGAATCATTTACATATGAACCAATGTTGAAGTTCCAGAGTCAACCTTGACTAAATGTCCTACCAAATTCGCATAATGTAAAACCCTAAGTGTCACACGAAGGTGAACTTTAGGTATTAATGTGCTTAGTCAATAACCATGTCTAACCTTCGAATTGCATCCCCAAACTTATTCCACATCTACATCATGACATTATAAAGCTACACCTAAAATTTCATTGCATTTGGACCACCCAATTAGGAGATATAAGCATTTGAAATTATGTGTATACGTGCCATGTTCTCAAACTTTAGGACTTAAGATTTCGATTTAATTGGTCAAATATGTGTCGCGCAACCCTTTGAAGCTTGGGCACAGAACTTGGTTTAGGCCAACATTTTATGGTCGTTGATCAGCGATCCAACGGGGGAGACTTCGTCTCCTACCTCCCGCTTTCTTCGGTCCTGACCCCAACGATCAGTTGAGACTCCACGCGCCTGAATCCCACATCTCCTGGGCGAGATCATTGGAGGGTGACCTCGTCTCTCCAAAACAAACTCAGCGGATGTTACCGCATTGCCCATCGCACTCGGATCAGGGAGAACGACCCCCATCTTCTCCGTGCCTCTCATTGGAGGCGGCACCCAGTTAGGGCTTTCCCTTCAATGCATCATCATGCCTATCTAAGGACACCATTAGCTCCACCAGACCCCTCTTAGACTCCCACTCAACCCAATTTCAAGCAAATGATCTCCAAGCACCTCCCCCAGGTTGACCTTCCATCCATCGGTGCACCACCTCGGCAGCGTCCTCACAGGTCTGGCCCCACTGAATATGACCTGCCATCACCACCACCTCAATCCGGAGATGCTTCTCGGCTAGAACAAACCACCCCAGACCCCCTCTTCGTCCCTGACCTCCACCTCACCGGCGACCTCGCTGTCACTGCGGCAGCGTTGAGATCTAGAGGGAGCCATAGCTCAGAAACCTCACCCCTCCAATCGAGGCAGCCTCGCGAAGGTGACGGCAGACTCATCCATACTCCAACACCACCCAAGGGCGAACGGAGCCTCATAGGATTAGTCAACTAGCTGCTTGAGCAAGCAGCAGCAGAGACTAAGAAGCGCCAGGTGATCGTGAAGAGGAAAAGGATCGGGTCAGGCCAGGAACTGGCCGACCCATCACAATAGACCGGGTTCAAAACCCTTGAACCGGTCGTACCCCAGTAAAGCAAAGGAGTCGCGCCACCTAGAAGACACATGGCCGATTTCGATTGACCCGATCAGGTAAATAATTCAGTAAATATCTAGTTCTCATATAATTTGTAGAAAATAGCACAATGATCAAAAAAATGCAAATAAGGTAGCTAAATTCTCAGAAAAATGCGTAGAACAATATGAAATCATAATTTTAGGCTTTTGATACACTGATATTAGTGATATCTTGTTATTTGTGAAATTCTTAATTGATAGATAACAAATATCAAATAGTGACCAAAAACTGTGAGAAAATACATGTGAATCATAATTCATGTTTAGAATCCATATGATGTCAATAATTATGATGTTGATGCACAAAATCATATAATTTGATTAATTTGGCTAATTAGGGCTAATAACACTAAAGATAATGCAATTAATGCATACATGCTCAATAAATGATGAATTTCACAGAACATTCTCATATCTGTAATTGAAAGATAATATGTAAATATGAGATCAATTTTGTACACGAAATTCATGTTGTAAGAAGATGAACCTTGATACATGCGTTGTAACCCAAACTTGAATAATGTATATAAATAGGGTTAATATGTGCACCAAAAAGGATATGAGACCTAATATTCAGATAATGAATCATAATCTAAAAAATGACATCAGTAAGATAAATATAAGACAATAATATAAGTAAACGTTGGAATATCCTAATGACATAATATAAACCCTAATGAACACGACTAGGGTTAAGATGATCAGAATCTGATGCTAGTATATGAGTTTGTTATTAATCAGGTGCTGAACAGTTTATATAGATGATCATGGATATGTGAGGAATATCTGAACTCAGGTACGTGGATATAATTATATGACTAGATTTGCTGGATGTTAAATATATGTTCTTGCTTATTTGTACTTGAAATACATTGTTGGATGTAGATATATATGTATTGTCATTTCCGTCTTGAACAATAAGAACACTAAAGAAAGAAAATGGAATGTAGTTATTGATGGTTCATTAATCTCCCTATTAGAGAGGGAAAGTATTAATGTTGACTAGCACCTCCCTAATGGTACAAGGTACGTGGGGATAGGGCCCAATAATATACGTTTGTGCTAAGTCCACCATAGTAATATGTGTCCATTGAAATATGATTAATAACTTGGGTTTACCTGATTTTCCGCCTTTAAATAATGTTTCTTTCTTACTTTCTTCTTTTTCAAGTATTTCAATATGCCAGCATAGTATAGCTCTTTAATTCCACGTACCAACTTTTGTTGATGTTTTTGTTTCTCGTATTTTCTAGGTCTAAAGCTAGAATGGTATAAAAGAATAGGATGTGAGAAAGTTGTATAGTGGTATATCTTAGTAATTTTCTCCTAACTCCCTTATTCCAAACTAATTTTCCCTTTTAGGTTTTATATAACAAATACCCCTCCTACTTTCATCTCAGAACTTTTGGAAGTCTATGTTTTCCTTGTCTTTGAGATTAAACAACTAAAAAGTTGGTTCCTCGATCCTTACCTTACGTCTTCTTAGGGTACAACTTTCACCACAAAGGGTACAATTGTTTGCACATGCCTTCCAAATGTCTTTACATCTCTAAACATGTGTGTTCAAAAAAATTGTCTTCCCTTGTCTATCGAACTCTGCTAATACACCTCTCCATGAAGAACACCTTTCCTACTCCACGTTCATGGATTCCACCGATCATACCACAAGGCCAGCCGACCTACCTCAACCACCAGCATATATGCCATTTTCTTCATCTTCACCCCTAATAATACCACCTAACCCATCAGACGCATCCTCTCATTTTCTTAACAACACCAACCTTCTCATCCCCTCACCCTACTCACCTCATTTGAATCCCTCTTCTAGAAGTCTTTCCACTTCAACCATTCCTCCTCTTTCTCCAGTGAACACCTCTCCTATTGAACCTCCTACATCTATGTCTGACTAGGAGTTATCCTACCATGAAAAAACTCATGAATCAGTCTCTTCTGATTCAAACAATGAATCCATCAATGAGAATCACATGGTTACCTGTGGAAAATACGACATATGTAAACAAAACACAAAGTGTGTGCTCCAGATGTTTCTAAATATTGCAACTCCCAAGACTGTCAAACAAGCCCTACATCACTAAAGATGGCATAAGGCAATGATGGATAAAATATTTTCCCTTCATCAGAATCAAACTTGAACTCTTATTGAGTTATTCCCTAATTAAAATGTAATCGGCTATTGATGGGTCTTTAAAACCAATGTGAACTCCGAAGGCACTATCAACCATCTCAAAGAAATATTAGTTTCTAAGGGATTTCACCAAGAAGACGTCATCAAATATACTGAAACTCTCAACCCAGTTGTTAAGACTTAACTATCAAAACTTTACTATCTATTGTTCTTTCAAATAGGTGTGATATTCAACAACTTGACATATGCAATTCCTTCCTCAATCACACACTTGATCATGATGTATGCATGGAAGAACCACTGGGGTTCTCAGATGCTTCAAAACCATCTCACATATGTCGCCTTCATAAAGACCTATATGGACTTAAATAAGGCCCTCACACCTGGTGCAACAAAATCCACTCTTTCCTCACAAAACTTGGATTTCTCTCATGCACCTCTGACTCATCCTTATTTGTTTTCTCATCTAAGGATTTCATGTTGTATCTTCTTCTATATGTTGATGATATACTTATCACTGAAATTCTATAGCTATTGTTCATCACATAATTCACCAGATAGAAGCAGAGTACTCTCTTCGCAACTTGGGACACATTCATTACATCCTTGGCATTCTAGTTGACCCCAACTAAAACGGGCTTCTCCTTCATAAAAAAAAATGCCCTAGATATTCTAGAAATGGATAATATGCTTCACTGCAAACCTATCTCCACTATAGTTTGTACATCCTTTCTATGTGAATCCATGAAGGAACCTGGAATGCCTCCCTCTGATATCATCTCCTACTGTCGCATTGTTGGGTCACTCCAATGCCTCACTATGATGAGGCATGATCTGACCTATGGGGTGAACATTTCCTACCAATTCCTCCACTTTCCTCCCTCATCTCATATGAGATTAGTTAAACAGATTCTCCAGTAGATCAAAGGGGGCATCTCCATGGGTGTGCAAATTTATCAAGATGATCAACTACCCATCACAAGATTTTTCAATGCCGACTGGGCTAGTTATCTCCTAACTCTAGTGGATATTGTGTCTTCCTTGGATGCACTTGCATCTCCTAGTCCTCCAAGAAGCAACCAACTATTTCAAAACACTACACTGAGGTTGAGTATCAATCACTCTCTCTCACAACTAGGGGTGGCAAATTAAGTTTTGGGTCACTTCGGGTCAGTTTCTAGTTGAATGTTCAGAAGTCCTAAAATGAAATGTTATGATGACATCTACCAAAAATTTAATTTTGGTTCATTTTAGGTCGGGTCAAAATTTGTACATTATCGGGTCTTTTGTCTCAAAATTTGCTAGCTCTACTCACAACTACCGAGCTTACACGTTCTCCCAACTCCTCAAGGAACTTCATCTTCAACACACACAACCAACATCCCTCTACAGTGACAATGAAATCACTCTATATCTCATAGCCAATCATATCCTTCATGCTAAGACTAAACAAATTGACCTCAATTATCACTTCATCCGTGAAAAAGTTGCATTGGGCCATATTATTACGAAGTATATATCCTCCAAGGAGTAGTTCGTGGATCTATTCACCAAAGCTCTGCACAAATCATGTTTTTGATGCCTTCTGCACAAGTTAGGTCTTAGATTCTCTTAGACCAAACTTGTTGAGGGGATGTCAAGATGTCCCTTAAACTATATTATCATCTCATAATTATGAATTTGAGATGATATTTGATATAAATGTTATCTAAAGGGCATACATCCATAAGGCTATGTTACTGTGTAGGGTTATGCAACCATCATAAATGAAGATGTGTAACATATAGGTTACATGTATTCAGGAACAATGTTCTATAGTATATATATATATATATATATATATATATATATATAGAAGAGGGATTTTGTAAATATTTTCAAGCATATGCCCTTCAAACATCGTCAACCAATTACAATCAAGTATTTTAAAATGCCACTCTCTCCTTCACCCACTCTCTTCTCACAATTTTCTCATATTTATTTTATTTTTTTGCATTTTGTCTCACACAATATTCCCATGAAATGGCCCATATTTAGGCCTAAACATATCCCCAATAATCATGACTCTCGACAACTACCTCCAACAACTATACCCATTATCACATTATCTTTGGAAAAATTGTTCCACTCTCTTGCTTAGCAGAATGAAGAAACAAGTGTGTAGTAATCCCACTAGGTTGAAACAAATCTCTCTCCTCACTATCCATCACTATTGACTCGTATTATAATTTGTATCATTATTATCTCATGTAAAATTCCAAGTACTCACCTAAATTCATATCTCCCCCTCCTTAACTACACACATTTTTCTCTAAAAAAACTGATCTCACACCACTAGCTATGATTTTACCACGTTCAACAAATATTAATTTTTTTATTTTCGCCCTAACACACAATCGATTACATTTATACTCTTTTGAATTATCCATCACCATGTACACTAACAATTTACATAAAATCCCACTTCAAGTATCATTTCTACATGGACTTTTCATTGAATTGTTGCAGATGATTACACTCTCTCTCCCTCCCTTACTCCTTATTTCACCATATTTATTTTTATGTGATGTAAATTTGCTAATCTCCTCCTCCTTGTAATAGTACCTCAATAATTGGTTCCTATTGTCAATATGTCCATTAAACTACCTTCTCATCTCATAACAATGTTTCCCTCTCAACTATTTTTTCCTTCGTAACTCTACATTCTACATTCATTGTGTGACGCAGATGTTTGGCATACCCAATGTACTCCGGTCTTGTCTGTAATAGTCAAGTAATCACCTTTGTTAACATATAAATCAACCCAACACAAATCAGGTTGGTGTGTGGGATCATTAACTCTAATTACTTAGGGTCTCAACCCTAATACCTATAACATCTCTTATAATAACTTCCTTTTTCCAACTAATCTCTATCTCCAACCATTTTCTCCTTATTTTCTTTTTACGTGAAAAGAAATGACATACACTATGGGCTCTGATCTCCAAACCATGATATAAACACGATTAAAACTTAGCGGAAGTGATTCGATTAACAGCGGAAGATAAAAATCACGGAAAATTAAAACTTTTTGAAACAAGAGCTTGAATCCATAAAAGCTACTTTCATAACAAGAGATAAACTGTTTACATCTCATGATAATTACTTCTTGAGTAATTATATACATCAAGATACAAAATCTCAAGAACTCATAACAAAATACTCCAAGACCTGAGAGTACAGAGGACACATAGGACTGACTCTAACTACACCACATGGCAGGCTAAATCTCCACCAGAGATTTACTGCTGCTCCTGGTGCTGCTGCTGCTACTGCTGGGACTGGTCACCTGTAGACCGGTTCCTCCGTCTCCGACGTCCACTTAAAAAGTTGAAGTCTACGGGGTGAGACAATTTTACATAATTGTCCCAGCGAGAGTTATAACTCTCCGCCAGAAGCTTTATTATAACATCAAAGAATATCTTAAGCAGTAAAGCTTTCAAAGTATTCAATAGCAGTTGCAGCTATAAACAAGAGCTCAACATTTATGAGACATGAAGAATATAAGCACTATTACAGTGTATCATCAATCAACTAACTCGTAGTTATCTTTAACATGTATACTACGCGGTTGATTATGTTTTACAAACAATATTATGCCCTGTGGAGATGAGGCATACCACTCATACTCCAACTGATTGCTAAGAAGTCACATCAGTATCATACATAGGTCATTAAGAGAGCCAGATTCTCATGACCTTCACCTTCCTCAGTCAGTAAGAGGATCACTTGTAGGACATCTTGTGTCTCTACTATTATAGCTCACCAGGGTAAACTGGTCCTTCGCTATTCTAGAGTTACAGTGGTGTTCTGTACTCTCTTCGTCATCAGGAGATTTCATGTTTATCTCCACTGATACGGATATCTATGTTTTCTTCATCATCAGGAGGTTTCATGTTTACCTACTACTGATACGGTATGGGATTGTAGTGAAGGATTGACGGATTACATATCTACATCAATTTCCTACACTAGGATGTAAGGTTCTACACATCCATATACCCCACATACTCACTAGTATGTGATCCATGAGTTCCCTTAGGAAAACCTGTTTCACCATCATTTGATCTCTGACAATGATGGGTCTATGATCAGGGCTCTACATTATACTTGATTAGTTAGGTACATTCAGTATTCATTTAACATCACACATTGTTCTTCAAACAATAACAGTAGCATAACAGCTATAAAAGGAGAATACTAAATGTAACAAGCCTAACTCACATCAATCATCATTTCTCATTATACTCATCACAAGTCATCTCTAAAGCATGACTTTGATGGTATTCATGGCTCTCACAGCCCATTATTATCATAGAATGCCACTGACAAGGCATCAAGATACTTTACTTATTCATAAAGCTATCAATATGCCTTTAATGAATATAGTATCATCATCCATACCTGGATATGATCACCTCCATATCAGAACCTGCATGGTTAATTCAACTAATAAAGGTAATTCAAAACAATGATTATACTTTCCACTCTTGTCATAAGAGCTAAGTTCTTTGATTCTTCTCAAATAGAGTTTAATACTCATATAACATGTCATCACCTTTTAATTAGGGTTTACTATTCACATCACATGTCATTACCATTGAATTAGGGTTTACTATTCACATCACATGTCATTACCCTTGAATTAGGGTTTACTATTCACATCACATGGTGAATTGAACTCATCACATCATCATGTATGAGGAACATCATCATTGATGCTCTCAGATTAGCTTAAGATTCATCATATATCATAATTAGGGTTTCCATTATCTCACATAGGTGGATCATACCCTAATCATGCACATTCATGTGTATTGAAGGTTCTTTACTTTAGTTTCCACCTTAAAAGGGTACTTTCTCTCTCTTAAGGTACTTTCTCTCTCTCTTAAGATACTTTCTCTCTCCTTATACTAGTAGATGGTGATAACACCTCTCTAGATCAGGTTGGGTTAAGTCCTCATGGGCTAACATAAGCCAAAACATCACTATCATGTGATTAGGGTTTGATTTGAACAAGGTTTTACTCAATTGAACCCCTCAAGGGTATTTTGGTAATTCACACCATTGATCACCATCATGGGTTAATTCATTAGTCACTTAGTCCCCTAATGTCCTAGGTTACCATTAGGGTTTAGATTTGAGCATCATTGAACCATTTACATCTTTAAGTAATTAAGTGAAATCAACCTTTGAAAACCTCAAACGGTTTCAACCTTCAACCTCCAAACGGTTTGAAACTGTTTGGATGATTTGACCGTTTGCTAGGGTTGACTCCAAGACCGTGTGACCTTCAAGACCGTTTGCCCAAACCGTGTGAGGGTGTAGACCGTTTAACAAGTTTGACTTCAAGACCGAGAGGGCTTACACGGTTTGAGACCGTTTGGTGTCTCTCGATCTTGAGATCGTTTGAGTCCAAACGGTCTTGAGACCGTTTGGCCCCCAAACGGTCTTGAGACCGTGAGGCCTCACACGGTCTTGAGACCGTGTGACCTCAAAAGGTCTTGAGACTGTGAGGTCTCAAATGGTCTTGAGACCGTGAGGCCTCAAACGGTCTTGAGACCGTGAGGCCTCAAACGGTCTTGAGACCGTTTGGTCCACTTGGTCTCAAACTGTTTGGACCACCAACATGGTTCAATAATTTCAATTGTTTATGATTATCAATGTTGAAGCCTCCAAATGGTCAAAGACATGGTAACCACTTATAGATTGCGTTAATTAGGGTTATGCTTAACCAATTGGTCACTCCATTGACCCTCAATTGTCATGCAATTAGGGTTGAAGTTGGTTCAATTAAGGTCCATCAATGTTCAACCATCAACACTCAACAATGTGAATCAACACAAGGTTGAACCCTTCAATTGAGCTCCAATTGGGCCCAAACTTGACCCAAACGGTCTTTAGATCGTGTGGATGAACTCCACACGGTCTTGAGACCGTTTGCTCAAGGTTTCATCAAAATCTAATGTGATTTGATAGGGGTTGAACCTTGATTGAGTCTCATTTCAGTATTTTGATTAATTCAATAACCTATTGCAATTGGCCCCTCAATTGATCAAATTACCTTCACCCTAGACCTCCAAACGGTCTTGGGTTGTCACCAAACGGTTTTGATATCGTTTTATTGATCCCCAAATGGTCTTGAGACCGTTTGGGTCAATCGACCCAAAAACACTAAGTTATTCATTGAGATTTCAGAACTGATTTCAATTAGGGTTTACCCTAGTAATCATCCTTCAACTCTTAGCTCGTTTGGAATTAGTCCATAAAATTTGGTGAGTTGTTAATCAACATTATTTTTAACAGTAATATCATATGGTCATTGATTGGTCAACGTTCTTACACGGTCTTGAGACCGTTTTCCCAAAAAGGGCGATTTCAACAGATTGGAAATCAGGAGTAAATTCAATTAAAGTTGTTGATTAAAAAGACCATATCTCACGATTCCTTTGGAGTTATCATCTCAAATTTTATGGGTGATTAGCCTAAATAATTATGAACAGAAATCTTACACGGTCCACGCTCGGTCAATGCGGCTAAACGGTCTTGAATACCGTTTTCCCTTACACGGTCCTGAGACTGTTTGCTCACTACACGGTTTTGCAAACCGAGAGAGCAATTTGTGGAGACCGTTTAGTAAAGTGAAAAGTAGTGGATTAACTTTGGAAATAACGTCTTCATCTCCTAGCTCAAGAACAGCAAGGATTTCTCACGGATTTGCTTGCAAGGTAGCAAAGGAAGGTAGAGAAGAAGAAGAGCTATCATCTAAAAGCATAAACGAGATGTATATAACAAAGCATAGGTTTAGAGTTATAAAACCTGCCTAAAGCTTGCTCCTTGAGCTCCAAGATTTCGAGCTCCAAGCTTTTAATGGCTTCCTTGAGCTTCCACAGGTCGGCCAAGGTGAAACCTCCAGGGAAAGTCGAGAAGAGATGGCTAGAAAGGTAGAGCTGTGAGCTAGCCATCAATTTGACCTTGAATTCGAGTTCTAACCATGAACTTAAGCAAAAGGGAGGATTCAAACCTACCTTGCACTCCTTGGTCGTCCTCCTGAGCTCCACAGCTCTTCTTTAGTCGGTTTGGTTGAAAAGAACAATGAAGGAAACGAAGGGAAAGTTCCCTTGCTTAGAGAGGTGGAGAGTATATATACTTGGGGTGAGATTTTCAACATAAGCTCATAAGTTCTCCATATTTTCAACTAAGTCCCTACATCCTTCTATGCTAGTCCCTTCATATTAATTCTAAGGACAAACCTTCGTCTAAGGTCAAGTAATGAGGGCAAAGAAGATCAACCTATTAGTTAAGCATACACATAAAAGGGCTATAGCACATACACCTTGATTATTCAATCATAAGGTGTTTTTTCATAACTTGATTAATCAATTGAAGTGACCTCTTCATCATTTCTTCTCTAAATGATGACAAGAGTCTTAATAAATACCTTTGATGGTGTAAATTACAAGTTACACCCCTCAAATTGGGTAAATTGCACTTTACTCCAATTTAGGGTTTTCAAGCACAGGGATTGCTTCCACAGCTGCACCTTGGTGCCCAAGCTTGGGAAATCCCTCAAACTTCATCATAATGATTCTCATGATGTCTCAACATCAGAGGAACATCTCAACATGTGCAAATTGCAACTTAACCCTTCTAACTGGGTAATTTGCACATAGGTCCCTGTATTACAAAACAATGCTACAACTTTATATAAGAAGGAGCAAAAACTGAAATATATGTTTCTGAGAAACTTAATTACAGGCCCAAAGTTAATCACAAGGATTTAATTACATATTTAGGCAAAACACCTAGGGTTAACTCATAACCCAGGTCAGGGATGTTACAAATTATCCACCCCTTACAAGGATTTCGTCCCTGAAATCGATAAGACATATTAAGAGAAAAGGGCAGGATACTTCCTTCTCATCTCATCCTCTAATTCCCAAGTGGATTCTTCAACACCACGGTGGTTCCAGAGGACTTTCACTAGACTTATATCTTTCTTCTTTAACTTTTTAATTCTGTTATCAAGGATTGACACTGGTCCCTCCTCATAGGATATATCATCATTCAATTCTACCTCCATAGGTTGTAGAACTGACTCGGTGTCTGGGTGACATTTCTTCAGCATAGAAATGTGAAACACAGGATGTAACCTCTGTAACTTTGGTGGCAACTCTAGTCTATATGCTACCTTTCCAATTCGTTCAATGATTGGATAAGGCCCCATATATCTAGAAGCTAACTTCCCTTTCCTTCCAAAACGAAGGACCCCTTTCCAAGGCGAGACTTTGAGATATACTCTGTCTCCAACCTGGAACTCTAAGGGTCTACGACGCTTTTCAGCATAAGATTTCTACCTATCCTGTGCAGTCTTAATCTTTTGTTGTATTACTTTAATCTTCTCTGTGGTCTGCTGCACAAGATCAGGACCTAACAACTGACGCTCACCAGTCTCGAACCAACACAGAGGTGATCTACAACGTCTACCATACAAGGCTTCATAAGGTGCCATATCAATACTATGCTGATAGCTATTGTTATAGGCAAACTCTATCAAGCTTAGGTGTAGATCCCAACTCCCGGTAAACTGGAGAACACATGCTCTCAACAAGTCTTCTAAGGTCGGTATGGTCCTTTCTGACTGTCCATCAGTCTGTGGATGAAAGGCCGTACTAAAACTTAGCTTGGTGCCTAAGGCTCTGTGTAACTGTTCCCAAAAATGACTTGTAAACTGAGGACCTCTGTCAGAAACTATTGTGACAGAAACTCCGTGCAAATGCCCTATCTCTTGAACATATAATTCTGATAACCTTTCAGCAGAATAGGTTGTTTTGACAGGTAAGAAATGTGCTGTCTTAGTCAACCTATCAACAACTACCCAAATGGAATCATGTCCTTTACTTGTCCTGGGTAGGCCAACAACAAAGTCCATGGTCACATGGTCCCACTTCCACTGTGGTATGGGTAAAGGTTGCATTGTTCCTGCAGGTTTTTGGTGTTCAGCTTTAACTTGCTGACACACAGGACACCTCAGAACAAATTCTGCAACATCCTTCTTCATTCCAGGCCACCAATACAGATCTTTCAAATTTCGATACATCTTGGTGCTCCCTGGATGCATAACATACATGGAAGAATGAGCTTCTTCCAGGACTAACTTCCTCAAGTTATCCACATCCGGCACTATCATCCTTCCATTATAACAGACTACTTGGTCATCTGAGTCATGGAAACCAACTCGCTTCTCATTTCCATACTCAGATCTAATCTGCTGAACTACAGCATCACCTAGCTGTGCTTCCTTAATCTGCTCTCTTAGGGTAGGTTTAATATGCATCTCAGCTAACAACCCGGCTAACAATGACACCTTCAACTGTACATTGTCTTGCCTTAAAGAGATAAGTATATCTCTCCTAGAGCATACTAAAGGGTTTAGTTGTTCTCTATTCATGGTTGATGTTGCTGATTTCCTACTTAAGGCATCTGCAACAACATTGGCCTTGCTCGGATGGTAATCAATTATACAATCGTAGTCCTTGATTAACTCCATCCAATGACGTTGCCTCATGTTAAGCTCATGCTGAGAGAAGATATACTTAAGGTTCTTGTGGTCTGTGAAAACCTGAAATGTTTCTCCGTAGAGATAATGTCTCCAGATCTTCAAGGCATGAACCACGACAGCTAACTCCAGATCGTGTGTCGGATAATTCTCCTCGTGTTTCTTAAGCTGTCGGGAAGCAAAAGAAATCACTTGTTTATCCTGCATCAACACACATCCTAGTCCATTCGTGGAAGCATCACAGAAGACTACATATCCTTTTCCTTGTTCAGGTAGCACAAGCACAGGTGCACTTGTCAACCTCTCCTTCAACTATTGACACTTATCACTCCAAGAAAAAGGAACATCTTTCCGGGTCAACTTGGTCAAAGGTAAGGCTATAGAACTAAAGTTCTTAATGAACCTTCGATAATAGCCAGCTAACCCCAAGAAACTTTGAATATCCGTCGGTGTCTTCGGTTGTTCCCATTGTAGAATAGATTCTACCTTTGTAGGGTCAACACGAATTCCCGAGGCAGATATCACATGTCCAAGAAAAGATACCTCCGGCAACCAGAACTCACACTTGCTAAACTTAGCATACAACTTGTGTTCTCTTAGCAAGGTCAAAGCTTGGTGAAGATGCCGCTCATGCTGCTGAGCATCCTTACTATAGATCAGAATGTCATCTATGAAGACGACAACACACTAATCAAGGAAAGGTCGAAAAACTCTATTCATGAGTTCCATAAATGCAGCTGGTGCATTGGTTAGTCCAAACGACATAACCGTGAACTCATAGTGACCATACCTTGTCCTAAAGGCAGACTTGGATATGTCACTATCCTTAATACGAAGCTAATGATATCCAGACCTCAAGTCTATCTTGGAAAAGACAGTTGCACCACGCAACTGGTCAAAGAGATCATCAATCCTCGCCAGAGGGTACTTATTCTTTATTGTTACTTTATTGAGTTGTCTGTAGTCGATGCACAACCACATTGACCCATCTTTCTTTTTAACAAACAAGACCAGAGCACCCCAAGGTGAAGTTCTTGGTTGGATAAAGCCCTTCTCAAGTAACTCTTGAAGCTGTTTCTTGAGTTCTGCCATCTCGGCAGGCGCCATCCTATACGGAGTCTGGGCTATGAGTTTCGTATCTGGGATCATATTGATTTCAAAATCAATCTCCCGAGGTGGTGGTATACCAGGAAGTTCTTCAGGAAACACATCCTCGAATTCCCTGACTATGGGAACTTCAGCAGGATTGGACCTTTCCTTGGTAACATCTACCACATGGGCTAAGAATGCATAACATCCTTGCCTCAACAACTTATCAGCAACCATAGCTGACACAAGACAAGTGGGCAGAATCTTTCTTTCTCCTTGAAAGATCCATGTGTTGCTTTCATCAGCAAACACAGCCAACTTGGACTCACAATCCAAGACAACTCTATACCTTTCTAAGGTATCCATCCCGAGGATTATATCAAATCCTTGCATCTCAAGCGGTATAAGATCCACTTGAATGCGATGGTCAGAAAAGAAGAGGATGCAAGGAGAGCATACCTCCTGCAAAACGGCAGACCCACTCAACGGAGTCTCCAACAACAAACTATCTACCCTATGACTAACAGTCACATTGCAGTTACGAATCACTTTATGAGTGATGAAAGAGTGTGTACCACCCGGGTCAATCAGAACAGATACAACACAGGATGTAGACATATCAGAATATAAAAGTTTCATCTGACCTGCCACTACCCGTGGATTGACCACTGCTTCAGGTGGGTTCATAGCATAGAACCTCGATGTTGCCTGGTGTTGAGGTGGTGCTGATGATCCAGCTTGAGATGCTTGTCCACGTCCTCGAGCTGTTCCTTGAGATTGCATTCTTTGAGATCCTTGTTGATTCTGTCTCGAAGGTTGTGTCACACTGACAAGCCTAGAACGGCAATCCTTCATCAAGTGTCCCACCTTACCACACTTGTAGCATCTCCTCTCTTGTTGTTGTGGTCGGGGTGGTCCAGTAACTGACATCAATGCAGAACTGTGAGTCCCTTGGAGCGGTTGACTCCGTCCTCTACCTCTGCTTGGTGACCATTGAGTTTGAGAACTCGATCTGGGTGGTGGAGGGTTAGGTGTAGAGAATCTAGGTTTCTTGAAATCCCTAGATGAAGAACCCTAGAACTGTGGATATCTTTTCTGGGTTTGCCTCTTCTCAACCACAGATCTCTCTATCCTTCGGACTGACTCAACGAAGGTATAGAATCTCTCTCGGTTTTCTAAGGCAGACACAGGGGTTGATATATCAGCATTCAAACCCTTTTCGAATCTTCTGATTCTTTCCTCATTTGTGGCAGTCATGTGCGGACAGAACCGCAGCAATTCCATGAACTTAGCTTCATATTTGCTAATGTTCATCATGCCCTGCCTCAATCTCTCAAACTGAGAGATCTTCTCATCTAGGAAGGTCTTTGGAAAATATCTATTGATAAATTCCCGACGAAACTCTTCCCATGGGAACTCTACTCCAGGTCTCTTCTGCTCTTCCATGTTCCACCAGTGTCCAGCACTGCCTTTGAGAAGATAGACAGCATGTCTAACCTTCTCAGCTTCTGGGATAATAAGGATCCTGAAAGCCTTCTCCAACTCTGTCATCCATAAATCAGCATATGCGGGGTCGGCAGTCCCAAAGTACTCGGTAGCTCTGACACGACGAAGTCGTTCGAACGTCTTACCGATACCTTGTCCTTCATGTTGGACAGGTGCCCTAGGTGTAGGCATGGGCATCCTGTCGGTTATGTGTGTCATGGCAGTCATGAACTGCCCGAACATTGTCTGTACAGCTGGATTACCCATGTCGACTGGGTCAAACTGGGGTGGCTCTCTTGGTGACTCTGGTGCAGGCTGTTCTATTCTTGGAACCCTTGCACCACCTTGAGGTGCACTAGCACTACTCTCTGCCACATACTCATCATGAGGCTCAGCCATCCTTATGTATCTTCTCCTCCTGAGGAGTAGAAGATTCTATTAGATAAGGAAGGAGTACTAAAGATAGACTCGACATCCTAAGTCCTATGCCTCTGTAGACTCAACTGACCTAGAGCTCTGATACCACTAATTGTAGGCTCTGATCTCCAAACCACGATATAAACATGATTCAAACTTAGCGGAAGTGATTCGATTAACAGCGGAAGACAAAAATAACAGAAAATTAAAACTTTTCGAAACAAGATCTTGAATCCATAAAAGCTTCTTTCATAACAAGAGATAAACTGTTTACATCTCATGATAATTACTTCTTGAGTAATTATATACATCAAGATACAAAATCTCAAGAACTCATAACAAAAGACTCCAAGACCTGAGAGTACAGAGGACACATAGGACTGACTCTAACTACACCACATGGCAGGCTAAATCTCCACCTGAGATTTACTGCTGCTCTTGGTGCTGCTGCTGCTACTGCTGGGACTGGTCACCTATAGACTGGTTCCTCCGTCTCCGACGTCCACCTAAAAAGTTGAAGTCTACGGGGTGAGACAATTTTACATAATTGTCCCAGCGAGAGTTATAACTCTCCGCCAGAAGCTTTATTATAACATCAAAGAATATCTTAAGCAGTAAAGCTTTCAAAGTATTCAATAGCAGTTGCAGCTATAAACAAGAGCTCAACATTTATGAGACATGAAGAATATAAGCACTATTACAGTGTATCATCAATCAACTAACTCGTAGTTATCTCTAACATGTATACTACGCGGTTGATTATGTTTTACAAACAATATTATGCCATGTGGAGATGAGGCATACCACTCATACTCCAACTGATTGCTAAGAAGTCACATCAGTATCATACATAGGTCATTAAGAGAGTCGGATTCTCATGACCTTCACCTTCCTCAGTCAGTATGAGGATCACTTGTAGGACATCTTGTGTCTCTACTATTATAGCTCACCAGGGTAAATTGGTCCTTCGCTATTCTAGAGTTACAGTGGCGTTCTGTACTCTCTTCGTCATCAGGAGATTTCATGTTTATCTCCACTGATACGGATATCTATGTTTTCTTTGTCATCAGGAGGTTTCATGTTTACCTACTACTGATACGGTATGGGATTGTAGTTAAGGATTGATGGATTACATATCTACATCAATTTCCTACACTAGGATGTAAGGTTCTACACATCCATATACCCCACATACTCACTAGTATGTGATCCAGGAGTTCCCTTAGGAAAACCTGTTTCACCATCATTTGATCTCTGACAATGATGGGTCTATGATCAGGGCTCTACATTATACTTGATTAGTTAGGTACATTCAGTATTCATTTAACATCACACGTTGTTCTTCAAACAATAACAGTAGCATAACAGCTATAAAAGGAGAATACTAAATGTAACAAGCCTAACTCACATCAATCATCATTTCTCATTATACTCATCACAAGTCATCTCTAAAGCATGACTTTGATGGTATTCATGGCTCTCACAGCCCATTATTATCATAGAATGCCACTGACAAGGCATCAAGATACTTTACTTATTCATAAAGCTATCAATATGCCTTTAATGAATATAGTATCATCATCCATACGTGGATATGATCACCTCCATATCAGTACCTGCATGGTTAATTCGACTAATAAAGGTAATTCAAAACAATGATTATACTTTCCACTCTTGTCATAAGAGCTAAGTTCTTTGATTCTTATCAAATAGATTTTAATACTCATATAACATGTCATCACCTTTGAATTAGGGTTTATTATTCACATCACATGTCATTACCCTTGAATTAGGGTTTACTATTCACATCACATGTCATTACCCTTGAATTAGGGTTTACTATTCACATCACATGGTGAATTGAACTCATAACATCATCATGTATGAGGAACATCATCATTGATGCTCTCAGATTAGCTTAAGATTCATCATATATCATAATTAGGGTTTCCATGATCTCACATAGGTGGATCATACCCTAATCATGCACATTCATGTGTATTGAAGGTTCTTTACTTGAGTTTCCACCCTAAAAGGATACTTTCTCTCTCTTAAGGTACTTTCTCTCTCTTAAGATACTTTCTCTCTCCTCATACTAGTAGATGGTGATAACACCTCTCTATATCAGGTTGGGTTAAGTCCTCATGGGCTAACATAAGCCAAAACATCACTATCATGTGATTAGGGTTTGATTTGAACAAGGTTTTACTCAATTGAACCCCTCAAGGGTATTTTGGTAATTCACCCCATTGATCACCATCATGGGTTAATTCATTAGTCACTTAGTCCCCTAATGTCCTAGGTTACCATTAGGGTTTAGATTTGAGCATCATTGAACCATTTACATCTTCAAGTGATTATGTGAAATCAACCTTTGAAAACCTCAAACGGTTTCAACCTTCAACCTCCAAATGGTTTGAAACTGTTTGGATGAGTTGACCGTTTGCTAGGGTTGACTCCAAGACCGTGTGACCTTCAAGACCGTTTTCCCAAACCGTGTGAGGGTGTAGACCGTTTAACAAGTTTGACTTCAAGACCGAGAGGGCTTACACGGTTTGAGACCGTTTGGTGTCTCTCGATCTTGAGATTGTTTGAGTCCAAACGGTCTTGAGACCGTGAGGCCTCACACGGTCTTGAGACCGTGTGACCTCAAACGGTCTTGAGACCGTGAGGTCTCAAATGGTCTTGACACCATGAGGCCTCAAACGGTCTTGAGACCGTTTGGTCCACTTGGTCTCAAACCGTTTGGACCTCCAACATGGTTCAATGATTTCAATTGTTTATGATTATCAATGTTGAAGCCTCCAAATGGTCAAAGCCATGGTAACCACTTATAGATTGAGTTAATTAGGGTTATGCTTAACCAATTGGTTACTCCATTGACCCTAAATTGTCATTCAATTAGGGTTGAAGTTGCTTCAATTAAGGTCCATCAACGTTCAACCATCAACACTCAACAATGTGAATCAACACAAGGTTGAACCCCTCAATTGAGCTCCAATTGGGCCCAAACTTGACCCAAACGGTCTTGAGATCGTGTGGATGAACTCCACACGGTCTTGAGACCGTTTTCCCAAGGTTTCATCAAAATCTAATGTGATTTGATAGGGGTTGAACCTTGATTGAGTCTCGATTCAGTATTTTGATTAATTCAATAACCTATTGCAATTGGGCCCTCAATTGATCAAATTACCTTAACCCTAGACCTCCAAACGGTCTTGGGTTGTCACCACACGGTCTTGAGATCGTTTGATTGATCCCCAAACGGTCTTGAGACCGTTTGGGTCAATCGACCCAAAAACACTAAGTTATTCATTGAGATTTCAGAACTGATTTCAATTAGGGTTTATCCTAGTAATCATCCTTCAACTCGTTTGGAATTAGTCCATAAAATTTGGTAAGTTGTTAATCAACATTATTTTGAACAGTAATCGCATACGTTCAACGCTTGGTCAACGTTCTTACACGGTCTTGAGACCATTTTCCCAAAAAGGGCGATTTCAACAGATTGGAAATCAGGAGTAAATTCAATTAAAGTTGTTGATTAAAAAGACCATATATCACGATTCCTTTGGAGTTATCATCTCAAATTTTGTGGGTGATTATCCTACATAATTATGAACAGAAATATTATATGGTCCGTGCTCGGTCAATGCGGCTAAATGGTCTTGAAGACCGTTTTCCCTTACACGGTCCTGAGACCGTTTGCTCACTACACGGTTTTGCAAACCGAGAGAGCAATTTGTCGAGACCGTTTAGTAAAGTGAAAAGTAGTGGATTAACTTTGGAAATAACGTCTTCATCTCCTAGCTCAAGAACAGCAAGGATTTCTCACGGATTTGCTTGCAAGGTAGCAAAGGAAGGTAGAGAAGAAGAAGAACTATCATCTAAAAGCATAAACGAGATGTATATAACAAAGCATAGGTTTAGAGTTATAAAACCCGCCTAAAGCTTTCTCCTTGAGCTCCAAGCTTTCGAGCTCCAAGATTTTAATGTCTTGCTTGAGCTTCCACAGGTCGGACAAGGTGAAACCTCCAGGGAAAGTCGAGAAGAGATGGCTAGAAAGGTAGAGCTATGTGAGCTAGCCATCAATTTGACCTTGAATTCGAGTTCTAACCATGAACTTAAGCAAAAGGGAGGATTCAAACCTACCTTGCACTCCTTGGTCGTCCTCCTGAGCTCCAAAGCTCTTATTTAGTCAGTTTGGTTGAAAAGAACAGTGAAGGAAACGAAGGGAAAGTTCCCTTGCTTAGAGAGGTGGAGAGTATATATACTTGGGGTGAGATTTTCAACATAAGCTCATAAGTTCTCCATATTTTCAACTAAGTCCCTCCATCCTTCTATGCTCGTCCCTTCATATTAATTCTAAGGACAAACCTTCTTCTAAGGTCAAGTAATGAGGGCAAAGAATTTCAACCCATTAGTTAAGCATACACATAAAAGGGCTATAGCACATACACCTTGATTATTCAATCAAAAGGTGTTTTTTCATAATTTGATTAATCAATTGAAGTGGCCTCTTCATCATTTCTTCTCTAAATGATGACAAGAGTCTTAATAAATACCTTTGATGGTGTAAATTACAAGTTACACCCCTCAAATTTGGTAAATTGCACTTTACTCCAATTTAGGGTTTTCAAGCACAGGGATTGCTTCCACAACTGCACCTTGGTGCCCAAGCTTGGGAAATCCCTCAAACTTCATCATAATGATTCTCATGATGTCTCAACATCATAGGAACATCTCAACATGTGCAAATTGCAAGTTAACCCTTCTAACTGGGTAATTTGCACATAGGTCCATGTATTACAAAACAATGCTACAACTTTATATAAAAAGGAGCAAAAACTGAAATATATGTTTCTGAGAAACTTAATTACATGCCCAAAGTTAATCACAAGGATTTAATTACATATTTAGGCAAAACACCTAGGGTTAACTCATAACCCAGGTCAGGGATGTTACATACACTGTTACGAGACATTTACCAAAGTCTATGGTTTTAACCATTTATGTGGTGCAAAGCTTGGCCATCTCTCTCTCTTTTCATCCATGCCCTTTCATCTTTGTTTTGTCTCTATGTCCTCCTCTTTTTTGTATAACCCACATTACATACGCCTATTTCTAGTCAGAATATAAGAATTCAAAATCTTTATCTTCCCTTTGACTCCCTCTCTTCCTATGTTTTCCCCCTACAACTTGTCTATGATTTGTACCTTCTCTCCTCCAAAATCGAATTGCCCCACCCCTCAAAAAACTCTTTTCTAAGCAAACAATCAATTCTCACACTTTCACACTACCTCCTTAAACATATTTCCACAACTCCCTCCTTTCTCACACAAGTTTCTCTGACCCCTTCCATCTTCCCACTATCTCCATCACCGTCATTCCTTCCCCACCACTCTTCTACATAATAAATTTCTATCTTCCCATCTGCATCCACCACCACTACCCCTTTCCATGTATCTCTGTTTTCATTTTCAATCACTATGAATAGGAGAGAAGTCTTTTAGTTCATCAACATGCTAAGCTTTTGATCATTGCTGGCTGGAGGATGCTTCTTTTCTTCACATGCCAGAAGGTAAGTTGTTGGTAGGCTTGTGATCATTGTTGTTAGGAGGATGCTTCTCTTCCTCACATGTCAAAAGGTAAGTTGCATGTGTGATTGATTCAGTTCAAGGGAGGACTTCTTATACATGGCATATGTGTCCTATTGTGTTAGTGTTTTCAATTTTTTGATTTGCAACTTTTTATTTGTGCAACTTATAGCCTAAAACTACACATACATGTTTTAAAAACATTAATGAGCTCCATAAAGGTAAGGTAGTATATAAACATAGACTAACTTTTATCATCAATAATCCTTCTTTACTTGAAATAGTGAAGAATCATGATCTTAATTCTTCTACATGGTAATGATTCCAGACTTTTTGTTTTGCAAAGTGCAGATCAACTATGAGGAGAACAAGATAAAATAATATTTTTGTAGCAACCAGCCGAGCTAAATGAGATTCCTCCAAACCAAAATACCAATCAAAAACTAATTAAATGACAAAAAAGGTAAATAATTGAAATCAAATTAAAATTTCAAACATGTTGAAGGAAGCATTTGCGCATAGGTCCAACTTCATAGATATAAATATACTAGGTAACTTTACATAAGTTCCATGGCCTCAACCATAACCTATATATAGAAGATATTGTCCACATAATTAAATCAATTACACTACTCATGACATACAAGAAAAATCTCGAGCTCATATACATGATATACAAAACTCCCCACCCTAACCTGAGACTGCATGGATGACTCAAGGACTCTATACAACCACACCAACCTTGTACCACTAATAATCTTTGAACTACACCTCCTCGTCAACTACGTCTGTGTGCGTTCCTAATCTCCTGAAAAGATGTGGTGACCCATGAGATGAGACACATATCTCAGCGAGAGATATAACTCCAAAGGCATCTATTTCTTACTAAATATATATACATAAGTAGATTAAGCAGATTGTATTATAGATTTGAAAGATAATATAACTTACACATAAGAACAAGCTAGAGTCATAAGTACAACTAATTTTTCTTACCGCACTATAAACATTTTACAAATTAAAAGAAACAAAGCAATGATCATTATCCAAAGTGAGTCACCAAGTAACCCTTACAAATATGCAACACAACTAGATTACATATTTTATTAATCCATAGGTAGTTTCAGGTATACCCATCAAACAAGTAGCTGACCATTACAAAGTCAAAATTAGCCGTATATAAAATCTAAGATGTCCAGAATCATAAGATCTCTTCCCCTCACTCAGTACGAGTAACAACCATACTAGGGCAACCCAACTACTAAGACAGCCTAGTCCACCCTGGGTACATAGACCGCAATAACAAAAACTAGTGTATAAACCCTCAAATCTGAGTTACGGCTGTAACCACTCTCAATTACTTCCACATCTGAGACACGACCTTGACCACTCTCCAAGCCTTGGTATCAAGATGACATGGATATACCCTCCACGTAAACACATATACTCAACAATATATGACTTCAAGCTCCTTTAAGATTACTTGTTTCACAATCAAGAAAGTTCTGACTCTAGAATAGTTTTATGAACTCAGGGCACTACATGATTGAAGTTACAGTTGATTACTTAGATCAATTGAAACATTTCTGACTGCATTTATCAAGTTAAATGCAAGCTCCTAAATAATCTTTGTAAAATAAAGTGTAGTCTACAACTTCATAATATGTAAAATGTATGTAATGTGTTTCTTGTTACTCCATCATGGTGAAACGATCCATCATTATCTATAAAGAGGACTAAACCTCCAACTACGACATATAATAGCCCAAAAAGGCATTCATACAAAAATGACACTAAATACCAATAGGAACATCATTATCCTCTGTAATTTTGTAAAGAGTCTAATAAGTCATACAAAAGATATTATCCAAAATTTTGGCATAAATGTCCATATGACATAAAAGTTGTGACATTTCCAAAAACTGGGTGTTTATATGTTTGTATCCTAACTTAGATGAGTGAATTTCAGTACTATGTTTTTGGCCAATTGTCATTTGTCATTTTAGCAACCTAACAATATATAAAAGCATTTTAATCATCATAGGTTCACCATTATGCAACAACATTTAAAGTGTGGGTCGGATTGATAAGCATACCAAAAAATCACTTATATGAAATTTATGGGAGTCATTACACCTATATTTTGATTTTTAGACCTTGCATGTTCAAATAAAAGATCATTTTACATATGAAATACACTTGTAAGGACTGAGGAGGGCTTAAGAACTCATACTATCATCATTTACATGTCAAATAATACACAAAAGGCCATATTTTCTCATATTATGAATTCTAAAGTAACACCAATGACATGCATGCATAAGATAGGCTATATGCATTTAGATTATATAACTCACATGGTAGAGAGAGAAAATCTGATATCAAATATTAAGAACCCTAAAATCAGCACCCAAACGTCAAGCTCAACCCAACAAAGCTCCAAGAACATCTCCTTTTCTCACGTAAAGGGTGAAACAAGCACAAGGAATAACAAAAAGAGAGTTCTCAAGCCTTATGTAGGCTTCCAACAAGAACACCAAGATGCGCAGTCATAGGAGGAAGGAAGATGAATAACAACAAGGAAAATGAGTAAAAGTGTAAGAATCTTACAAGAAAGAAGCAAGGAAAAGATCAACAACTCTATATTAGTCCAAGAAGCCTTAGTTCTTGCACATGCATCCACAAAAAGTATGTAATCACCGACCTCAATGGGTTCTCTTTGACCTCTGGAAAGCAACACCAAGAACATCAAAGATGAAAAGAGAGAAAAAAAGAGGCTACTTAAAGGTGGGTGGAGGATTGGTGCTATTTTAAAATCCAAGCAGACACTAAAAATCCAAGTGGTCACTAAGAATCCAAATGGTGAGTAAGAATCTAAGTGGTCATTGGGAATCCAAGCCATCATTGAGAATTCAATTGGTCATTGAAAATCCTAACTTTCCTCGAGAATCCAAGCGGTCACCAAAAACCCAAACTGTCATCTAGAATCCAAACAGTCATCAAAAATCCACGAGGGCATTGAGAATCCAAGCGGTCACTCAAAATTCAAATGGCCACCACAAATCTCATCGGGAACTAAAAATCTCATTGGGCACCGAAAATCTCGTCGGGCACCAAAAATCTCATTGGGCACTGAAAATCTCATTGAGCATCAATGGAAACAATGCACTACCGCCACATAAAGATCATATAAATCCCAAGAAAACAAGGTTAAAAAACATCCAAAGGAAATGTAAAATTATAAGATTATTAAGGACATTATAAATCTATTCAATCAAATATAAAAAAGTACATTTCTCCCCCCAAAATGAATAATTTACGCAAAGGTTCAAAATGTATAAGAATTGTATAATTAGAGAAAACAAAGTCTGAATTGAACCAAATTTTAAACCTAGCATTGTCAAATGGTGTTAAATTATAATCTAATGTTTAATTTCAGAACTAAGCATCCATTTAGGCCAAAAAAATGACGTCTATGAATTAGGCAATAAGGGTCCTGCATTTGTTAAGCAGTTTTGGAATCATCCATGATCATGTATGACCACCCTTAGGTATGTCAGTATCACCCACATTCTATTGATAGCATTCTATTGAATTGTCATCTCCCATCTTGATTGTGTTACATTGTGTTGTCTTTGTGTTTATTCTTGTGTCCATTATTAGGCTGGCAGGTAGACGCATGCCTTTTCCCACAACACGGGTGTCTTTTGCTCACCCCCTCTACCATTAAACAAGAGCATCAATGCTATGTGTCAAATGATTCCTATAAGAAAAATACATCAATTTTTTAAAGTAAAATCATATATATTCTTCATGTATGTGTTAAAATGGAGGTTTTCAAATGCGTCGGTATCTTAAAAAATGGTGGACTCTTAGGTTGTTTCTGACTTGTTTTAAACTTATGAAGAACGATTATAAAGTTTAAAGATAAAATGGTTGTTTGTTTCAACAAATACGTACATTTGTGTTGGGTAGGCAGCGAAAAAACCAATGAGTAAGGAGAAGATAAAGGAAAAGTGGAACATTAGGGAGAACTTTTAAAAAATATAATTTATTTACTTGTGTAAGGGAAATTAATAGAGAGAGGATGTGAGTGAGATTTTTTCATATAAAGCACGCCATTTAACTATAAATATATCTACTTAAATTGTATATTTATTTATATAAGAGATGACAATACCTATTTGGATTTTAACTAATTTGGTATAAATTTCTTTTTGTAGTAAAAAAAGTTTTGAAAAGAAATGATTTATTTCACGCAAACCAATCTTTATGTATCTTATTGATAACGGAAAAAATTGTGACATAGATTTCGTACACGAGTAAAGTTATATAGAAAGATATCACTACTGAGAAAGAACAAATTTGGTGACAAACTTTGTATGAAGGAAAAATTACTTTTTTGGAAAATTAATTATTTTGTATTAGTAACTTTTGTGACCATAATTTATTATTAATAACTTTTGGTGATCTATTAAAATGCACTTTTGTCTTCCAGATTAGCAGCCGCAAAAGTTTTCTTGTGAAAATCATGAAGAATGTATTGCACATCTAAGAAAGGAAAAAGAAAAGTTGCTCCAAAAAAATGATGAAGTGCGTCAGACTATATCATGTGCATCTTATAAAAACAATCGCATTTCTTCAAAGTCAAATATGTAATGTTAAATTAGTGGAAAGCCTTCTCTATTCCCAATGTCAACAAAAAAACTATCGAACTTTCATTGCATGAGACAAATGTATTTTTGAGATTTCTTTACCAAATCAAATATATTTGTCATTTTCTTCTATCGCACTAAAGTATTATTCAATAGTGACATGGTAACCTACATTCCCATATGAGAATAGAGAAAGAAAATTTCTACACTCTAAAGTACAAACTGTTTCCCTTATTTATATTGTCTATTTGGTTATATACCATTACCATGCCAAGCCAAGCTCATCTTAACGGAAATCCGTTGCTACAATAAAATAGATAGGTATATAGAAGGCAAAATAGAGAATGAATAAAGAAAGATCCCTCATTTATATCTTAAACATTAAGTTGTCACATAAGCGAGTGCCATGCTATTTTCTAGAACTATAGGGAAATTATAATAAGCATCAAATTCTTAGCAAACTAACATAACAAGAACAAAGATATCATAAAAAGTTGAGCTTTTTTTTCTTCCAAAAATTTATATTGTTACAATTTATAGTATTGTTGTTTGCGTAGTTACTTTACTTGAGAAATTTATAGTCAACATAATTTGAATTAATTTGATTGTACAGGTGCATGCGCACATGTGAGTTTACTAGTATACAATCTATACTATATAGGAAAGCTCGTGGAGGGGGCTGGATGTAATTTTGTCTATTATTTTTTAAAATTACGTATTGGTCGCTATATGTGTACACCACACTTTTATTTTTAATTTTTGAAATTATAAATTACATTAAGAGAGACATCTATACTATATAGGAAAGTCCTTGGAGGGGATGGATGCAGTTTTCTTCGTATTATTTTTTAAAATTATGTATTGGTCCCTGTGTGTACACCACACTTTTGTCTTTAATATTTTCAATTATATATTATAATAAGAGACACATCTATACTATATAAGAAAGCCCGTGGAGGGGGCTAGATGCAATTTTCTCCATTATTTTTTAAAATTACATATTGGTCCCTATGTGTGTACACCACACTCTTATCTTTAACTTTTTAAATTATATAATATATTAAGAGACACATCTATACTATATATGCAAGCATGTGGAGGGGGCTGGATGCAATTTTCTCCATTATTTTTTAAAATTATGTATTGGTCCTTGTGTGTACACCACACGTTTGTCTTTGATTTTTTAAATTATATATATTGTGTTAAGACACACATCTATACTATATAGAAAAGCTCGTGGAGGGGACATGATGCAATTTTCTCCATTATTTTTTGAAATTATGTATTGGTCCTTGTGTGTGTATATCATACTTTTGTCTTTAATTTTTGAAATCATATAGAGACATATCTATGCTATATAGAAAAGCTCGTGGAAGGGAATTGATGCAATTTTCTCTACTATTTTTTGAAACTACATATTTGTCTTTGTGTGTATGAGAAATCATACAAATAAATGTATTGTACATATATCTTTTTATTTTTGTAAGTTAAATCTATAAATTATTGATTGCAGTCTACCAAGGCTATGCACGGGTTTATGCCTAGTGGAATCTGAGAACTAGGCTTTCAAGCTAGGGTTGACTTCAGAGCCCTATGTCGGCCCATATAAATATCTCAATCAAAAATTTCGGCCCACTCACCCACGTAAGTATATGGACCATGTGCGAATCAGATTATGTAGGTCGTCAAATGGGTTGCATCAGACCTGCCAACTACGATGCTAATCCCTAATACCGCCCCATCTGACTGCATGAACAAGTGTTCTTGCTGTGTTGGTGGATAAAAACCAACTTTATGAAAGTTGCATGTCTTCTGGTCAGATGATTGGCGCGAGTTGTATGTACCATGCTCCAGTGCACCGTGTATATATAGCCCAGAAAAACTGGGAGATGAGTTGAAATTGGGCGCAGTACAAATTCTGCGATTTTGATGGCATCTTGTCAATCATACCGTACTTGTAGCAACAGACGAGTGTGTGTGCAAAGAGAAATGCTACAGGTAACAAACAGAAGCTGGATCAGAAATGAGATTCTATTTGTCATCATGCATACATAACAACAAAAATGGAAGACAATTAGGTTTCATTTCTGATTCGGTTTATGGTATGTATAGCAAACCTCGTGTGCAAATGGTAGGGAAAATTGACGGTCGTGGTGAAATATGACGCCGCCAACTTTGACATTTTGTTGAAACAGTGTTTTCACTTTGAAAGCATAAATCGTATACATAGGAATACACGTTAACCAATGAATATCGATTATGGTAGAGAAGCAACGACATAGCAACACAGTAGCCCAAAGTCAGTACCCTGTAAACTTAATTGCTTTATGTTTCTTTCGAGTTCTCGAATTGTTGTTCGATGTGATGTGCGTCTCATGCCGATTAAGCCTTTTTGTAGTCGTAGGTGAGCCTGTCGAACAGGCTGGGTCATCAGTCAACTTCTAATGTCCCACTCGGCCCAAAACAACCCGCATACAGTTCCTTCCACCTGCAATGACAACAGAAATCGCACTGTGTTCCAGAACCTGAACGAATCTGAAGGAGTTTTTGTGGTACGGTTCTCTACCTTGTGGTTCTGTTACGAGGACAAATATTGCATCGGACTGGGGTAATCTGATTTGGCCCACGACCCTATTTGTATATAGTATTCGTCTTGGAGATGACTTATCTGGGTCAGCTGATCTGATACTTCAGACAGAAATTTTTATGCGAGTTCAGGGCCAAGGGATTACTGGTCCCTTGAACGAGATATCCAATTTTTCTATAAGTATTATACATATTGTCTTATTTCACACATGCGCATAACATCATTCCCACGTAAAATGTATGTCTAAACTTGTCTAAGAAAATAATAAATCATGTTTTGAGAAACCTAAAAAATGGTTTTTCAACCCGTCCTCTTGTTATAAGAAAAACATCAAACCTCTCTGGATTTTAAGTCAGACTACATGGAGTTTCAAATATCACCTTAACAGAATGATCCTTTAAGAAGGGTGTATACTACATTCAGAAGAAGATAGATTGGCTAGTATGTTTTATTCACTTAGCTAATTTTGTCTATCATGTTATTCATGCTTCTGGAGCTATAATGGATTAGTAGGTCTTCCGTTTTCGACTTCTTCTACTTAATGACGTCCACTAGCTATCGGTATCATGGAGAGCATTGTCAGGACCCCTTTATATATTGCACCGGCAGTTTGGAGATTGTAAACACCATGCATCTTCCACTATCATGCATCAATCCTTCATAGATTACCCGTAAGACTTCCATGAGTTCACCTTGTAACTAGTATGCTCCAAACTTCCTAGTTGATCCTCATGACAATCATTGCCCTCTTTAGTCTCTCCCAATGAGAAGTTTATGTGCATCTATCCATTGATATGATAAGATCCATGCAAGGGTTCTTGGAATTTCTCATTGAAGAATCTGTATGCCAAGGTCCCTATCCAAACAATAAATCTGAGGGATTATAATCTTTTTACAATATTGATATGTGGTTTCTTGTAACAACCCCTACTTTTAAGTATCCCATGATTAAGAGAGACCATAAAGTCCCGAGTTGATACCTATGTTTTTAGAATCAGATGTAACAAATGATAATCAATAATTTCCATGTGCATTGACTGTATTGTTAGCACTAATGGTGCTCCATCTTGGTGAAGGCAGTCTCCAATATCTTTGTATTCACTACAATTTAGTTGCTCCTAGAGTGTCTTTCATTGATAAAAGCACAATGAACGTCCTTCACCCAGACTTGGATGTTAATGAGCATTGTTTATTTAGGAATGCTTTTGTTCTAGAAGATAAAGTCGTTGCACACTTTACACAACAACCAACATGATATTGTTAAGTATCTTCTACACTCCTCAAGTTTTTTTCACACTCTAAAGTTACACAGAATTGACTCCATAGGTGTAGCTTCATTGTATTAGAGCTTAGGCTGAGTTGTTAGGGGCCAATAAGATACTAACTCAAAGTCATACATGTGGAAATTAGGAGGTAATGTGGTTGTAGCTCTTGGAAGTTTGAGTATTTGGAAATCGTGGCCCAATATATGAATACTTATGTTGTCCAATATCAAGCTACTTAATCTATTGTTCTCTAGATACCCTGTCCAAGTATGCAAGGGAGGATTAGGTAGAGAGAAACCCTAGAAGTATTAGGGTTAGAAGACCTTGCGAGAAGAAGATATGTGGTTTCTTGTAACAACCCCTACTTTTAAGTATCCCCCGATTAAGAGAGACCATAAACTCCAAAGTCGATACCTATGTTTTTAGAATCACATTTAACAAATAACAAATGATAATAAATAATTTGCATCAATTGAACAAATATTGGATACACGATGCATTATGAGTCTCCTCTAATGAGTTACATGAATTTTCAAGGAAACTAACTTATACATGAGAACATGAGAATGGCATTACTCAAAAAACCTCCTTGGCATTACATTTAATGTCTTAAATTAGTTTGACCTAAATCATCACGCCTTCATATGTTTATCTATGGTAGTTACCTAAAACACCAACAAACAAAAGCACGGATTAGTATATTGCTATACAATGTATGTGGGAGTATACAAAAGTGTGCATGTACACACGTGCCTGCACGCACACACACATATATATATTCATATATATATATATATATATATATATATATATATATATATATATATATATATATATATATATATATATATATATATATATATATATATATATATATATATATATATATATACATATACATATACATAAACATATATATATATTATATATACATATGTATATTTATATTGGTGTATATATATATATGTATATATACATATAAATATATGTATATGTATATATATGTATCTCTCTCTCTCTGTATATATATATATATATATATATATATATATATATATATATATATATATATATATATATATATATATATATATATATATATATATATATATATATATATATATATATATATATATATATATATATATATATATATATATATATATGAATCTCTCTCTCTGTATATATATATATATATATATATATATATATATATATATATATATATATACATATATATGTATATATATATATACACACACACATTTACATATATACATATACATATATACATATATATAGATATGTAGATATACATATATATATATATGTATATATATGTGTATATATATATGTATGTATATGTATATCTACATATCTATATATATGTATATATGTATATGTATATATGTAAATTTGTATGTGTATATATATATATATATATATATATATATATATGTATATATATATGGGCCCATCTTTATTGCCCGCGCGGGTAGCTACCTGCCCACCCTTCCGACCACTTATTTTCAAAAACAAATTCGCAATTGTAGAGGACTATTTTGTCTAGATCTCCAAAAAAATTTAGCCAAAAATAATATCATTTGCCCCTCCAAAATAAAAAACCCGTCCTTATATATATATTCTGTATATTTTGTACAGAGTTACTCTTTTATTCGTGTAGTTACTTTCTGATCACCATAGTTACTTTTTTGACAGCAAAGTTACTTTTTTTGCCAGGAGAGTTACTTTTTTGGCTGCCGGGTAGCGAAAATCTAGGCTACCTGCACGGGCAACGAATGAACGCCCTATATATATATATATATATATATATATATATATATATATATATATATATATATATATATATATATATATATATATATATATATATATATATATATATATATATATATATATATATATACAGAGAGAGAGATACATATATATATACATATACATATATTTATATGTATATATACGTATTTATATACACCAATATAAATATACATATGTATATATATATATGTTTATGTATATGTATATATATATATATGAATATATATATATATATATATATATATATATATATATATATATATATATATATATATATATATATATATATATATATATATATATTACAATCAGATATTAGCATGCATGAACTTGTATTTTCATACAGATAAACTAACCCATGCTTGTCATACCACCTTAGGTGTAATCACCTTTCTCTATCCATCATTGGAGTTAGGTGAACTACCACTGGGTAGGTATAACCCATGGTTATGAACATCTTAAGTTTCATTATGTAATACATATAGTGGAATTATAATGAATTGAATGTAAATAAACATCCAAGCTGTTCATTTCATCAAACCTCAAAAAATCCTCAGAAACCTTTCGAATTTGATATATGTAGGTACTCATAATTAATCACGCACTTCTTTCATGCAGAACACATATAGTAGTCTACCTTAAGTACACATCATCATCATCATCATCATTATGATGATATCTCATCATTATCTATCAATATCATGTATTATCACAAAATAGACTGATATGCAATATTGGGCATTGTGTATGTCAAATCTAGATTTTCATGTATGAAACACTAAATATCCATGCATCACCTACATTTTTTGAATTACGATCAGATTTAGGTTTTCAAACCATTTTATTCATAATATGTACATTTTTCTTACCATTCAATATATTTCAAGGTACCATCTATTTACTACATTTATTTCAATATAACCAAAATTGGGCCAATTAGGGAAAGCCACATCATCAATTACTATAATATCCAAACTCATTGAGGGGCGAAACATGTTGGGTGGCATCCCATCCATGCATGGTTTAGGTGAAACATGTTGGGTGGCATCCCATCCAAAAAAGGGGATTGAAGGACAACATTACAATGCATACTAAATATATCATCACACCTCTTGGGGGTAAGATTGTCCAACCATGACAAAGATTATTTCTTCCCCTTCCCACCATGTCTAGAGAAACTTGGGAGGTAAGCTCCTTAGCTGACTCCCCTCCTGAGACTATGATGGTGTCTGCCTAGGCCTCAATCTCTTGGTAAGGTTACACCGGACTTAGCGAGCCCTTTAGAGTTGGGCCTAGCGATAGCAATTTCTAGGGGGTGATCAGAACGGATCCTGGAACACAAAGAGGAGGTTGCAAAGGGATGAAAGGAAGTACCTCAAGGATTTAACTTTTGAAATCTTGGTGAGGATCATGCTTTGCTCAAGGTGTTCTTTGGTAATTTAGTAGGATTCAAGTCCACTTGTTTCCCAATCCCACGATCTGGCTCATCCAAAACTACCAGTGGAAATCGGTTCTTGCACTATTGGCTTCCCCATGCCCCTCTAGGGATTGGAGCACATTTGTGGATGTCTATAAAATCTTTTAACCAAAGGAATTGTCTGCATGTACTCTATGCCACTATGTCGAGGTTTGAGTTACCAATGTAGGAGGACAGAGTCCGCCAAGGTGGTACAGGGTGTCTAAGGAGAATTGGTTGTGGATGTGAGCTCTTTGGATTACATTTGATCTTCCCAATGCAATATATTGGCATGTAGAGAAGGGGAAAGTCAATATTGCTTCACCCTAATTTTCTCTAGTTTCCAAGTTTTGGGCATTCTCCAAATACTCTATAACAATGTCAAATTTCAGGTTTGTGGAGTTTGTTCCCATCTCCTAAATCTTATGAACCTTGTTAAGTGGCAAAAAGTTTATGGATGAAGAAGAACACGATTAGGGTGGAGTCCCACTGCTAGTGGCCTTCTTCTATGAGGAAGATATAATGCAACCCACCTTGGATTTTGATCCAATGGTTGCAGGTAGTGGTTGCATTATGCGGTCACACTCAAGTTTGGGTTTTTAGGTTTGTTACCTTAATTTCATTTCTAGTTTATCCTAGATAAATCAAGAAGCTAATTCTTTTGGTGACCATGCTATGCACTGTCGCACCCGCTCAAGATTCAAATATTCTCATGATGTTGTTTGGGATTCCCTCTTTGACCTTATTTCTTGTTTTGAGATAAAATGTATCAATGAAGATCCAATTGCTTTTCTTGGCACTCAGAAAGATGGTTCCACTACCAACGTCCTATAGACATTTTATTATTTGATTCGATCGATGGGAAACACATGTTCTTTGATCTTACATAAGGCACTTCTTTGACTACCATTTATTCTGATAACTTTATAGTAGGTTAGCCTTCCACTAATGTGGCCACAAAGAAAAATCATAAGCATAGTTGAGCGTGTGAGGCAAACCATCACCATTTCTTTCCCTTTGATTTGATGATTTTGGGGTGGTGTTGATGATTTATCTCTCTCTTAAGATGCATTTAGCATACCACCAATCAAAACATGATGTTTCCAAAGTCATCTACCTCTAATTTTGTCTTTAGATATGTGAATATTGCCATAAAAATGATTGACAACCAAATTTTTAGCTCGTGTCTTTGCAAATCCATTTACGTAGACGTCGAGATGTAATTTTTCCTTTATATTTATTTATATAAAAACCATTTGGGGTGCTTGCTGACGATGCAGTTTCTCTTCTTCGACGCCTTCAATGTATAATAAATAGGAATCTTATGATGTCTTCATCTACATGTAATGATTTTATTTTTGGGTCCTTGGGTTTTTCCATCCAAAAAGGATTGGCAGCCGAGTTTGTTACTCGCACTTCTATGAGAACATTTATGTAATCTTTTAAACCTCCATTTTAATCAATTTATATTACGGTTGGGGTGGGGTAAATTTATATTGAATCCTCTTTTGTAGAAAATCAATAACTTACTATTATCTTCAAAAATCCACCTAGGCTTCTAGAAGAAACCAAAGGCCACCAAATTTGGAGATTATCTTCTTATTGACATTATTTAAGATAAAGAAAATATTGAGATCAAATACTAATGATAAACATCATTTTATGACCACTCAAGTATTTACTTGATTAAACCACCTAGGTAACAAATAATCATGTAACTATCTCAAAACCTATATTTATCATAAATTACCCAATATATTGTGGTATACCAAGTAGTAGGTCCAGTTAAGTTGATCTAATAGAAAAACACTTGGAATCCAAGTAAAGACTCTATAATTACTTCCTTAAGTATCTAGGTTAGTTATCACTTTAGCGTTTTCAAGTATTTTGCCAATTATCTATAATGAGTTTATTAATACTTTTCAAAAGACTGTTGACTTCATATTGTGCACGAAATTCTAATTCCTTAATCCTCTCTACCAATGGACCTAATTATCATACAAATAAATTAGATCCTAATGCCCATGGCTCATATTGTGCACAAAATTATAATTCCTTAATTCTATCTACCAATGGGCCTATTTATCATACAAATAAATCAAATCCTAACACCCATGGCTCATACCTAGGTCTTCCAATTGATAGGACAACTTTATTATTCTCTTTATTGTGAAATTAAGGCTTAAAATAATCATAACATCTATATTGGGGACTCATATTAATATATATGCTCAAAATTACATTATTTACCATAATTGAAGACTTACTATTTGTCAAGAACTTAAATTCATTATCACAATACAATAAAAGCCATACTATTGATCTCATTATTTTAATATTATTCTAATTTTCCTAAAGTGGATCTTAATATGTTATTATCAAATTCACAATCATAGAATACAAATTTACCAAATTTGAGGATCTTACATTTCTCCTTTGACAATCATGAAATAACGTTAAGCTCTTCATTATCACTTTAGAATACTTTATTGATGCATCCCCAAATAAGACAATTTTACTGGTAGAACATGTGTGAGAATGCTACATTGGACCTTGTAAAGGTTGTTAGTTTCCAATTTGTATACTTCACATCATTTCAATTGACTAGTTGAGTATATCAAAGAAGATCACAAAGCTATAAGACAATGAAGAGTCACCTTTATTTACTCTACGTGAAGCTTTTAAGGCCTCCAGAGCTTCACCATCACATCTGATAGGTGAACTACCTGAAGTAATCATCATCATCATCATCATCATCATCATCATCATCATCATCATCATCATCATCATCATCATCATCATCATCATCATCATCATCATCATCATCATCATCATCATCATCATTTAAGACTCAATCCCAACCATGTTGGGGTTGGCTACATGGATCCTTTGTTTCCATTCAGATCTATCATGGGTCATATTATGATCGAGATGTAAAGATGCAAAATCTCTTTTCGTAATCTCTTCCCATGTTAATTTCATCCTTACTCTTCTTCTATTAATTGTGCTTTACTCAATAGCATTACTTTGTATTGGTGCATTAGTCGGTACGTGTTGCACATGTCCATACCATCTAAATTGGCCCTCACACAACTTGTCGTCAATGCTCACCATGCCAACTTTATGCTTGATATAGTCATTTCTCAAGCATTCCTTTCTTGCCTTCCCACACCATCATCTCAGCATACACATTTTATCCACTTCCATCTTGTTGAGACCTTGTTTCTTCACCACTCAATCCTTCACTCCCATAGAGCATGGCTATCTATATAGCTATTCTCTAACACATGCTTTCTGACATGATAAGAATCCTTCGATCACATAATACTCCTGTTGCACTTCTCCATTTCAATCATATTATAGTGATCCCCTACCAAACATCATTTTGGATATCCCATATATTATAATAATAAATCCCAAGCTACAAAATGTATCACATTTTGGTATATATACTCCGTCCAACTTGGATCCACCATTCACACTACAAAATTGGATGAAATTGCAATGCATATACTTAGTTTTTCTTTTACTAATCATCAATGTATTTTATGTTTAATGCCTTTCTCCAAAGTTAAACTTTGCAATTCAATCCATCTTTCATTTCTTCATTAACAAAAAATCTTTAGCAAATAACATACACCAAGGAATATCATCCTGAACATTCTTGGTCAACTCATCCATGATAATAATTAACAAATATGGGCTAAGGTGTGGACCCTTTGTGTACCCCGAATGTGATAAGAAATGTTGGTGGCTTTTCTCCAAGAGCCATCACACTTACAATTGATCTACCATACATGTATTTAATCAAGTCAATGTATTGTATTGGCACCTCTTCTTTCTTCAAAACCATCCACAATCTTTTTTTCTCTCTCTCTATACTTCTCCAAAAGCCTCCTTATAAAAAAGTAGCATCTTTTGTTGATCTTACACACATGAAACCAAATTGGTTATTTGATATATACATAGCCTCTCCTCAATAAAACTCTCCAAAAGATTCTTAGTGTGACTCGATAAATTGTTACCTATGTAGTTTGTGCAACTCTAAACATCTCATTTATTCTTATAGAAGGGGACTACATATACTATTTTTCCACTTATCTTCCATCTTGTTGGTCTTCGTAATATTATTAAAGAAATTTGTTAAACACATAAATCATTTATCCCCCATACTCTATGATACATCAATTGGGATGTCATCTGGTCCACATGCCTTTCTCATTTCCATCTTTTTGAAAGAATTCTAGACCTCAAATAGTGAAACTCACCGTTGGTAAATGATATCTCTTGTAATCATGTCACACGAGTCTCTTATATCATTTTGAATATCTCCATTGAAATGATTATAGAAGTAATTTCTCCTTTGGATCTTGATATCATCATCCTTCACCAACACTCTACCATTTACATTCTTGATGCATTTTACTGGACTTAAGTATCTTCCTTTTCATTCTCTTATACGAGCCATTTTATATCATATTTTTCTGCATCTCCTGTGCCATGCTTCTTATAAATATCATCTAAGTATCTAGACCTTGCCTCCTAAACAACCTTCTTATCTTATTTCTTTGTTTTCTTATATCTCTAAATAATTACATCATCTCGAGATTTGTGCAAGCTCCTATAGATCTTCCTTTTGAGTTTAGTAGTCTTTGGTACCTCATCAATCCACCACCAAGTCTCTTTCTATGGAGGCTGAAAACTTTTAAACTTCCCAAAAACCTCTGTGTCAATTTTTGTTATGTAGAAGCTCATATTTGCCGCATAGTGTTAACATCGAACTCCAAGTTCTAAGTTCCCTCATTGATGAGCTTATAATGAAAATTCAATTTCTTTTCTCCTTTAAAATTCCACCACTTGATCCTGCTATCTTGTTTTTGTCATGCTTTCCTTTATTGATCTTCATGTTAATATCCAAAACCACCAACCTATGTTGGCTGTGTTGAGTTCATTGGTAGGAGTCACTTTAAATCCTTGCATACATTATGATACACTTGCCTCATAAGGAAGTAATCAATTTGGTTACAATTGTGCCCACTCTTATAACTAATATTATGAGATTCTCTTTTCTTTAAATGTGAGTTTTCCAAAATCATCTCATAAGAAACTACAAAATCTGATATCCTCTCTCCTTCGATTCTACTGCCATATCCAAAACCACCAAGGATTCTCTCACATATCCAACATTACTACTCCTCACATGGCCATTTGAATCATTCTAAATAATAATCTTCTCCTCTATTGGTATTCCCTTCATCAATTCATCCATTTCATCCCAAAAAGCTTTCTTTGCCTCCTCGCTAAGCGCAACCTGGGGGGAATAAGTACTGATTATGTTTAAAACCTCCCCCCCCACAAAAAAAACCTTGATAGTTATGATTTTTCCGCTAATCCTTGTGATCTTGAAAACATCATACTTCAACATCTTATCAACAATAATGCCTACTGCACATATAAGTTTATGAATACTTATATACTAGATTTTTATATCATGTGTCTCCAATCGCTTCACTACCTGAAGTAATAACCTACATAATAAGTGAAATATTGTTGGTAAACATTAGGAGTGTTGTGGTGCATCCATTATGGAGTTTTAGCTCATGTGTTGACATGCCTTCACCAAGTCAAGTTTTAGTGACATTGTGTGCTTCTTGGTCTTAACTTCTCCATTGAATGTATGATCTCCTAGAGATGGCAAATTGTCACTTAATCCCCACTAAAATCAGACCCAACAACATTGGGGGTATCCATTTGTATCAAATATATTTTTTCCACCTACTATAATCTTAGAGAGTCTCTTAACACACATGTAAGCTAGAGGGATTGAAGACACTTGGTCACGTCTATGGTTGTTGCACTTTAAGTATCAACACCAATATCAAAGTTTTGTCTCTCTTAGCGAACCGAATTCACTCTAATAGACATCTAGAAGAATAATACTAGTGATCTTTCTATTGCCTTCCAGTTATGTTGTAAAATTTTACATTAGTCTCATTGAGGCCCTAAGACTTCAATAGTACCAATGCATTCAATGCAACCTGAATTTATACATTATTTTATTATCACTCCTAACAAATCTTACAATCCTAGTTTATCTTAGGGAAGTTTCCTAGGTTGGACCTGATTTATTGGATTCTAAAAGCTAGATTATTATCAATAACAAAATAAATGAACAATTTCATTGTGATTTAATCAAGTTGTGACCCTTCTTCCATTACTGCACATTTATCATTCTTAAACATTGTAATTTTTGTTTCACCATCTTCTCATCTTAACATAGAAATTGTATTATTTCATATTTGCACAACCTAAATGTATCCCAACATGGGAATATTGTTGCCACTCAATATATAATGAGTCAAACCCATGAGGGGAGCCACTCTACTTACTTGAGTGAAATAATAGAAATCCAATGCCAAATTTGATAATAATTTTTCACAAAGGATATTATACTATACTTGTTACACCCACATCCCATGATTTCCACTAATCATGAAGCATAGGGTAATATATTACTAATTAAAATCACAAAAAGCATTAAGGTTATCTTATGTACTTGTTTGGGTAACTCATAATCATGACTTTATCATATCACAAGGTCTGGTGTTTTAGTTGATATAAAATTAGCCCATATATGTATGTGGGAGGAGAATTAATGATAAATGAAAATAAATTAATAAACATAATTTTAGTTGAGATATTATATAATAATATTTTACGATTGTAAATAATTCAATTACAAATCCAACTCAAAAAGCATGAACCAAACCTTAGTTAAAATAAGAGAGTTATGGCTTTTTCAATAACATGTACAACTTTTCGACGACCGCTGAGAATGGGCCTTTTTAGTGAACATCGAGAATGGGATTTTTAGCGACCACCGAGCCAAAGGCCCAACAATTATTGAGCCAAAAGGGCCCAGTGACCGCTGAGCCAAAGGCCCAGAGACCATCGAAGGCCCAGTAAACCCATCGACCACCTAGAATCGCCGCCCTCGATAGCCAATCAGAAAATGACCATAACTTTTACTATACATATCTATTTTAAATGAAATGAAGTGCGTTAGAATTGTGATTCAATACTATACCCTCTCAAATCATTAGGATGGTGAAAATAATACCTTGATGGTGATTTATATGTGATTTGTAGGGAAGAATAGTGGAAATTGAAGGATTTGTTATAGATTTGACTTGGTAAGTTGTTTAAAACGCCAATCTCTTCTATTTTCCCCTATTTTTTCAATATGAAGGTCTTATCAAACCCAAGAACTGATGGTTCTGACCATAAAATCCTTTGTCTTTTACCTCCAACCAATGTTCTTGAGCTTTCTTGCTCATGGATGACCTGTTTGTTATGAGATCTTGAAGCCTAACATGTGATTCTGGATCATGTGAGTAGAGATCCTATTGTAGTTGGAAAATAGACAATATTTGTGATCTTTAATGATAACAATGAGTGGTAAATCACCTTCAAACCCTGATTTACTGTATAGAAATTTAGATAATGGGTTTCCAGTAACTAAATCTTTCTCTATGATAACTGTGATGAATTTGATAAATGTGCAATGGTTTTCAGTAGAAGAAATTCCTTATTAATCATATTTTCGTGATGTAATATCATATAAAAAAGTTACTATGTAAGTTGTTATGAATGAAATATGATGAAATGGACTAAATAGAGGCACCATGGAAGCCAATTTGCCTAATTTAGAACTAAAAAATTGAATTGTGGTTTATGAGAACTGTGAAAGTTTCCATATGATTTCCGAGCTTAATATGAGATGTTAAAATTACAAAAATAGGATAATGATTTGTAATGACGATGAATCTAATTAAATAAACTAAACATCATTAGATATTAGATACTATAGACACTTTCAAATCCTCATAGGAGGCATGCATTGTGAGGAGGAAGTGTACTTCTCGAGTGGAGGTCTCACGTAGGCCGAGGTAAGTCAGAGTGCACTAGTTGGGTGCGGGCATCAGGTCAGTGAGGGAGGACTCCTTAAATGATTGGTATCCTACACCAACCGGTGATGTGGATGGTACCTGAGTTATGAGCTATTGCGATCAGTGGACATCTTTGGTAGGTGTAATGGTGCACAACAAGCCTGAGGGCTTTGACTCACCACTTGAGTACCCAGGTTGAGAGAAGTAGTCAAGATATTTGACTGCTCCCATTAGCCACTAAGAGCCACACATGTCGATGCTAGCTACAGATGTGGCATTGAGACTACAAACTTTGGATCTCATGCATGCTTCTAAGTCTTGTACAATTAGATTGTAGCTTATTGAGATGCTTTCACATGTTGTGGTACACCTCATGGGGCTCTAGTGGCATAATAAATAGATTAAAAATCAAGTGAATGGATTTATTTTATCCTTTTTATGTATTTAACATCAGACCAAGTGTTATGATGATTGGTTTACAACTGCAAATGCTTTCATACTTTTGCATGTAAGTTCTATTGATTGTAAACATTATAAATGTCGTTGTAACGTGTTGATTTTCTACTCACTGAGGTAGTAGATCATCAACCTATTGAACAATTTTAAAGGTAAAGAACTAGCTCTTCCCGAGGAGACAAGAGGTGGTTTTTATCATGAGTAGAATAGAGGTCCTAAAGAAGAAGAAGTTAGAATAGATATATAGTCTCTTATCTTTCCTCTATATCTTGGGAGCGAGAGAGTGAGAAAAGAGGGTAGTTTATAATGAAATGTACATGATGCATATTAAGTGTGAAACTCTTGATTCTATGTAATAGTCTAACTTTGTTGTGTCCTTAATGTTATGGTTGAATGAGATGTTATTGTTTAGTAAGTGATGTTACTATACATCTGAAAAAACAAAAAGTTATGGCTGATTTTCATTAAGTGATTAAAAGTTAATGGATAGGCTAATCACCTTGGCGGGTCCCTAACACTAGATTAGTGGGTCTGGCTCATGTCAATACTTCAAGTATGTAATGTATCAACTACCAAAAGTGTAGAAGAAGAAGATAAAATATGTCTAACATTGTTCTTCACCACACATGGTGCACATAAAAGAAAACTAGAGAAGCATAAGCAATAAAGGGTAAATCAACTACTTCAATCTACATCCCAAGAAAGATCAACTACAACTAGATGAGTCTTGGTCAATTGTGGTCCACATCTCCTTGCTATCTACCTAGGGGTTGAAAGCATACCCCATAAGAGAAGACAAAGTGGATATTGTAAGCATAAAATGCTAGTATGTGCATATAAATAGTGACTGAGAAATTATAGGGGAAAAAGAACAACATGTATAACAAGCCTTCTCATAGAAAGAGGGAAAGGAACCATCCAAGTGGATATCAAAAGAAAACACTCCAATAATATGTAAATAGATAGATGTACTTACCATAAATTGAAATAAAATATGCCTCACGAATATACATAGAGCAATTAGGGCACATGACCCATCATCATTGATGAATAATTAGCATGCAAGTGAGATCAACATAGTACTATTGAACTATAATTAAACAATTGAAGCTAGAGCATAGAACCCTAAACAAATAGATCATGGAACATAACCAAACTCCCAAATATATAAAAGTGGGCTCAAAACCCAGATATGGGGCACATAACCTCCATCCCAAAACATAAAAGGAACAAAACCTCAAAGACCAAAGCATATTATAAAACCATAGTACTACCAAATCAACAAGTATGAAATGTAGAGGCAAGTAAAGTTTAGTTATTATAAGGTTGTCCATCTAAAATGGGAACATCAAATCATAAAAATCCATCTCATGCAAATTAGGGTTTCAGTACACAAATAGTGCAATATAGATCAAACCCACCAATTAGGGTTTAATTAGAGATAGTGTGAACAAGATTACAAATATTAGATTCCAAAGTGAAATATCAACATATAAGTGACAAAATATAATTGATTCCAATATCAAAATCTCAAAAGAATTTAAATAAATCTCAAAGGAGAGATTTCACATATATCCTGCAAATTATGTCAAAAGAGAGAGAAAGTATAACAACTTCTCAATAAAGACTCAGAGGGATGCAACATACCTCAATGATGCATTTAATAGGTCAGGGTCCAAAACCTAGATCCAAACATGGTATTTCTTCACCTATAAACATATTATATGTAAATAAATAAATAATGATTGTATTACAAGCCCTAAATTGACTTGTACTATGGGTTGATTTAGGTTATAAATCCTATACTATCAGATAGATCAAAATTTTCTAATTCAGTATATATGTGTGTATATATTTTTGAACTACAAGTGAACTACTATGACTTTTTCTAAGAAAAATCAAATTACTAATTTACTTAAAATAAAATAAAATGCCAGCAAAGCGGCCCCATGGTGGTGGCGCAATAGTGGCCTGCCAAGTCACAATGACATGGCTGAAGACTAGGTATGGGGAACCCTATCAAGCGTTAGAGAACAAGAAAGTTTGCCCTTAATCAGGAAGCAAACCAAAATAGAAAATTGAGGGATAGAACATAAATCACCCGATCATCATCTTCTTCACATGTTTCATCCGCGAGGTGAAACCAAAAACTATTGCTCGACAAAAAAGGAATAAGAGGGTGATGTCTAATAGCAAAATAACACTTGAAAATGTAGAATTACATTTGTGAGACTCCAGAAGGTTCAAATATCTAAAACAGAGATCCCCAAGTTTCTCAAACCTAAATCAGTGCTCTCCGACACGACTGGCTGGAGGAGGAAATAGGGGACTCACCAATACATGTTGAAAGATGCTCTCAGGCCAACCTATTGCTCATACAACAAAGTCAAGATTTTAACAGAGGTATAGATGATGAGAGAAGAAAAAATGCACCCAAATCACACATCTGAAATCAGAGACAGTCTAGGGAACAAGAAATAAAAAGGGTATTATAACCTTACCTAGAAGTAGAGGGCACATATGTTGCAAAAAGTCTGGTAAAACCTCATGATGGTGATGGAGTATGCCCTATATCTCACAACAGTCAGATTTACTCAGAACAACTCAAGCGATGCTAGTTAGTAAGGCAGGGTCGGGGGAACCAAACTGAGCATGCGTGGGATAACTAATCAATAGTTAGCAACCAATGGGTTATCACCGATGGTGAGATGAACCCATACTTATAGTTGAAGAGGCCAGAGGATACGATGATCCTTCCTAGATTCAGAGACAAGGGAAAGAGGAGACTAGGGTACAAGCAGACTATGTAGTCAAGGCGTGGTGAACAGTAGGAGAAAGAAAGGTCTTGTTATGTGCAATATAGATTGGACAACCTAATAGAAGCCCAAAATAAAACTTCGCATGACAAGTGGACCTAGGAAAAATGATAATACAATTGTGTGACAATAGGACTTTGGGTGAGTGCACAAATCAACTGACATGACAACCACAATCACAGAAAATAATAGAGAAAGCAAAGTCCATTCAAATTGATATATATATTTTAAGGATTATCTTACCTACTCAAATTGGAATAGTTTGGATTATCCAAATAGGTTGAAACTTTGCATATAGACTAATTAGGATATAACATTCTGATTTTTGACTTAGATTTAGTTTTGAGATTAGCTAGTATGAGTTTTACTGCAATTAGGGTTTAATTCAATTATCTCATTAGTTATTATTATATATTTCCATTATCCTCCATATTTAGTATTTAGAGTTCTAATGCCCTCTTATTATCACCATTAAAGTTACATTATATTATCTCACACAAATATGTTATTTTATTCAATTTCTCATTAAGTCCATTAATGTCAAAATAGCTTAAATAATGGAACACTAAACATTTCTATTTACATGAAAAGTCTAGTTCTTATCTCATTATGTATATTAAGTACATTAGATACCATCCCAACCATTGATGTATGTTTATACACATACAATCCTTATTAGTCACATTTATGTTATAATATGAGTAGTAGTGATCAATGTAACACATAGTTTATATACCCATTCACATATTGAGTCATGGTTAGGTTATTGGGTAAATATGAGTGTATCATGCTATGTGACGTGATTACGTAACTAAAGTCATTTAATGTATCATGGGTGTCATCACGACACATATATTAGGGTTAGTCAACAATTATGCTTTAGGGTATGAATAGGCATGCCAAGGCATAACTTTAACCATGTTTGGTAAAATCTAAAGTTCAAGCATACTAATATCTTATTCTAGGAATTAGGGTTTCTAGAACTCAGGATATCCAAAATTTGGTATGTTAGACAATATCTTCTACTTTGTGTTTGTTCTTTTGTTCTACCTAGAGGTTGGTGATAAAAATGAAGTTATATTAGATTATCTCATTTGATAGGCTATTTTATCCAATTTCTCATTAAGTCCATTAATTCCAGATTGACTTAAATATTAGCACAATAAACATTTCTATTTACATGAAAAATCAAAATTTTATCTCATTACATATATGAAGTGCATTAGATATTGTAATGTCTCGATGCGCCACAACAAGATTACTCAAAAGAAAATGAGAAAATAAAATTAAACATGTGGATTACTAGAAAAAATAGGAAATTAAAATTAGATTTCTCAAATAACCAAAGCCAAAAACTTATCACATATAAGTCCAAAAGCCCTCCACATGCATTACATATTGTATTACAAGGTGCTTACATCACTGTGCATCATCATTCTTGCCATCAACATGTTACATGAGGTACCTATTTCACATATATACATATACACATGCCATATCTACACAACCATGGCTGACATGCCAAAACCCTTATATCGATAACATATCCACAAAATACAATGAGAACACCCCCAAAGACGTAAGTATACGTGGATGACATCTAGGGATCTATCACAAAAAAACTAGCAACACATCCAACCTTATCAACTACTTCTCTTATTGTTGTTCTTCCTTAGCTACACAATCTCTACCTGTTCATATACGACCACCTAAAATATGTGGAAACCCACAAGTTGAGACCAAACGTCCCAACATAGAGATATAACTCTCTGCCTATGTCTATTAAAGCATAGATAACTAAGCAAGTAGATAAATTACTGAACATGTTGAGCAAATTAGGAAAATATGTAATTATCACTGTGTAGTAGAACAATTAATATTCTAAAAAGGAATATGAAGAACATGTATAACAGTTAATTTCTCTTAATGCCTTATAATTCAAGAAATCAGTACAACAACAAGGCAAAGGGTATCATCCATTGTTATTCTTATTCGACCGTATGCAAATACACAACACATCTGTGTTATGTCTTTTAATATCTCCTTGAGGATTTAGGTCATACCACCCAAATCCAACCGACCACTGCTAAATCAAAATCAGTGTCATACAAGGTCAATAGAAGAGCTAGAATCCATGACCTCCCCACACCTCTTGGTCAGCAAAGAGAAAACACTTTAGAGACATATCAGTTAACTGTAACAATGACATATAGTCAAGCTCAGGGATGGGCTCATGCATGGCCATACACATATATAATCACACCTAGCCCACCTTGGTTCAGGTAACGACACTAGAAGAACATGCTCACACATGGCCTCTCTAAAAAGAAGGATGGGCTCACTCATGGCCGTCCATATCACAAGGATACCAGCTCACGCATGGCTATCTCACACATCCTAGAATTGTGGACACAAGGAGATACTCGAATTGCACCCCTTCATATTAAAAAATATGTGCTTTGAATTTCCCATAGGAAGGACTCGCTTCACCATCCAGTACTAGGACTGACACTGGAATGGATCTATGGCATGTCACCTACATTATTAGGGTTTCACTTGATTAATTAAGCCAATTGAGTGTCTACTGGCATCAAAAGTTACAACGTAAAATGTCAAAACAAACTCTACAAGAATAAGGGAAAAGTATAACTCCAGAAGATATAAAATGTATAAGGTGTGAGCTAGTCACCTGATCACATGATACATGTAGCACTACCATTCACAAGACCATCACCAATATCTCATCATTGTTAGATATCAATCCCTCAATCACATCATTAAAGGATACCACCTCACAGTAGGCATCAAGCTATCATGAGGTCATAGGACCCATCACATCAGAATGATCTCATCATGTCTCATCAAGACTCATAGACATTACCCTATGTCATATGATCACTACCATAGAATACACAAATTACAATATTCAAGTTCATGGCACCTGCAAGGTTAGGGGCATATAAATAGGAGAGAGAAAACAACATAATATGATAACTAATTCAAGAGAGAGAAGCAAACACATCACATGGCCCAACATTAGGATTAGGGATCCATACAGGGCTGATTAGGGTTTTATAGTTATATTCAATCACCGAACCCTAGGTGCACAACCTCCCATTTTCTTGGAGCATATTAGGGTTAAGGAACATCATTAATTAACCATGTTTATAGCATTATGTTATCAATACTAGGTATCATTATCATAAACATGTGTATGTGTATCATGTCATACATATCCATGTGTTACGACCAACCATCACATGCATGTCTCGACTACACTCACCACACTAGTGTTTCAACCTCCCACCAAGGCAAGAGTCAAGATCGAAACACACTGTGGTCATGACCGTGACACACCACACAAAAGGGTGTCTCCATAAAAACACACCATGATCACAACCTAAACAACAACACATCTCGACCACCGTGAAACAAGTGTTGTGACCACAACCAAATGAAACGTCACGACCGTGCCAAACCAAGGCATCATCCAACATGAAACAGACATCATGACCAAAACCAAACAACATCTTGACCATCAACAAAAATGTGGTGTCACAACCACCAGCAAGGAAACATCTCAATCCAAGCAAAAGGCAATGCCATGACCATAACCAAGGGTACCATATCGAATGTGACACCCACAAGGACGCAACCCAAGGAAACCTAGTGACATGTCTTGACCGAGACCAACCAAACAACAACGTCTAACACATAGAAAAGGTGCTCGATCAGGACTAAAACAAAGCATCACAACCAACCAAGGTCCAACTACCTTTTCAACACATAGTAACCATCAAAACAGGGATGAACCTTGAGAAAAACTAGAGATAATCATGGCCAAAATAGAAGGAAAATCATCAATGAAAACCACCGTCATCTAGGAGGGAAACTCCACATGAACAACCACCAGAAACCCTAAAAACATGTATCTTGAAACCACCATCAATGAGCCTCATGTAAGAGAGACAAACCATGTTTAACACACCCTAAAAAAGAACCTAACTCCATGATATATCAAGGTACGTGAGAATCATCCATGTGACCCAAACCAAGATCAAGAGGTAGGAGAAAACCATCCAACTCACCATGATCACAAAAATGGGTACTATGTAATTAGGGTTTTGGATTCTAAGAAACCAAGCATGATAGACATCATCATTTAAGCTCTAGAACATGGTATCATCTACTAGCATAGTATGATCTTGATTTAGAGAGAGAAATAGAAACATGCAATCAAAGAAAAGTTCAATAATAGAGATGGTGGAGGGTAATATCACTCGCCTTATGGAAGATCACTCCAAGGATCACAAGCTCCAAGCACATGATCACCACGATAGGAAAAAGATCACCAAAGGCTCCACTTTTGGCCACAAGAACACCTCAAACCAAGAAGGTACTAAGGTCAAAATTTTGTCAAGAAAAGAGGGTAAAATAACCCTAGGCCAAACCAAGGAAAGATGGGGGAAATGATAGAAGAAACTCCTTCTAACTTGGGTACCACCTTGTCAAAAACATGGCCTATGACCCCTGTGATGAGGATCTTACTCTTAAGAACGACCACCATGAATGATCCATGGTCTACGGCTGAGAAAAGAGAAGACAATGGGGTAGAAGATCCAATGAAAAAGCCACAAAAGAAAGCATACACTTACCAAGGTTGAAGATGAGCAAGGGTCACCACATTCAAGGGCACCAAAAGCTCTAAGGATCAACTCTACTTGATCCACCAAGTTCCAAGGATGAGAAAAAGAGGGTGACGAAGGAAGAGGGCTAAGAAGTTCACTTGAATGGAGATAAAATGGTTTACATAGCAATGGAGGAGGGGAGTAGGGTGAGGGGTGATGTCTCAACACCTAATGGAACCAAAGAGACACTTGTCTACCCAAATAACTAACATGCAACCACTTAAACCTTGCATGCACAAGATGGTGAGACAACCTATGTTAAGTCTCAAACTCTTGGGTCCCAAACACATTGTTTTAGTACCAACACTCCAAAGGAGGTCAAAACAAGAGTAAAACATCACCCTGGTAGAGACAGATCACCCAGCACACTAGGTCGACACCTTCCATAAAAGGACAAACTGTCTCGGCCCAAACCACCTCAAAACCACCATGGTCAAGACAAGACACACCCATGGAAGGTGTCTCAGTTGAGACATACCCAAAGCACCACCATAGGTTGAGACAAACCTACAAGGCACACATGGTTGAAATGAAGCAAACCCTATAAACCCTAATCACCTCTAGGGGTGTCACCACTCATCCAAGGCCCAACCAAGGTGCTCCAAAACATCTCTGTAATGACCTGCACTTTTGAGTGCCTAAAAGACCTTAAAGTCGTAGATTGTTAATCATAACTTCTAGAATCAGATTCATGAAATAATACAAAATAGTAAATAATTTCCATTAATGATCAAATATTACATGTTTAGATAAAAAGCTCCTCAAAGGAGTTACATAACTTTTAAACAGAATTAACTTTTACAGTTGTGAAGATATACCATTAAGACTAAACCTTCATGATTAAACGGTAGTGCCTTCAACATCTCTATCTGTACCCTCATGTCCACGAATCAAGTATATATGATACCTAAACGCCGACAAACAAATACGTGGTCAGTATATTACTATACTAGTACATGAGTTCAAACAATAATCACATGTAATAATCACAAGTACAAATATAAGCAAACATCTTTATCAAGCATGTAAGAATATAAACTTATTTTCATATTCTAACCCTTATCTGGTCTATTACCTCAGGTGTAATCACTGTCCCTCTGGGGCTCGTGTGCATTACCCTTAATATCAGTCTAACCCAGGGTTCAGAATATTGTTATTTAGTTTACATGATACTCAGAAGAACTTTATGGTTTGCAAGAACTAAATAAACAAGTAAGCAGTTTATTTGTCATTCAATCTCATCGAGAAACATCGGCAAACTCGAAATTTGATACATGTATTCATAAGCGTAACCATGTACCTTATGTCATGCAGAAACCATGCATAATATATCACATGTACTTTAAGAATGCATCCAAACATCCAAACAACCAAACATGTAATCAACAAGTATCTGAAACAAAGCATACTACATATATGTCACCATGTATTCTCATTATACTAATCAGATTTAGATGTACTCCTAAACTAGGGTTTAGGTTATCTCGTGTTTGGACTAGGGATTAGGGCTACAAACCCTAGTTCCATCATATCATGGTTCCTAAGATTACCAATACTGTTATGCATGTTAAGTGAAACCCTAATTATCAACTTAAGCATATTAAACTACTCGTGACACCTAATTCACATTATGATCATAGTAAAATGTCGACATCAGTTCTAAAACCCTAAAACAAAATATATAAGGTTACTAATATGGAATTTTCCACTATTCATCATTAACCAGGATTTCTTCATTATACATGTCTAGATCAGGTATGAACATAACAACCAATTCTAATCAGTTTACAGGAATTTAGGTCTTTACTTTATACTAATCATCTTAACACATGTATATCACATACTTTTAGAACATGAAGCATGAACATGTTCTGATAACATTTTATTTAGATTCCTCTCGTTGTCCTGATCAATTTGATATATAGTTTTGATAAATTCCGAGTTACCTATCATATACTATGATTTTTAAAAGATCATAATTATTGGGCCAATTAAAAGGTGCCACGTCAGCTAACTTACCTTATCCACTGCTAAACCATCTCGGCTCCTTATTAGGGGAAAAGACCTCTCCACCCTTGGGGCTTGAACAGACAGGCTGGGGTAGAAGAGACTTTTGACTCTTTTCTTTTCTTCCTCCTCGTGCAAGGCTTCTCTTGCCCGACGGTGACTCTGGTCGCATGTCTTCACACGACGGGATCTGTCCCGCACGACTTGCAACCCCTGTCGCCGCTGCTGCGGTGGGTCAAGGGTCGTCGACCTCTCCTTTGTGTAGGTTCTCTGTTCGTGTGATATCCACCTCAACGACCCTGATGCCTGTCGCTGAGCGCATGCTGCGCATGCCAGCACTACCGGAGGTGCCTGGCGGTGCCCTTCCTTCCTTGCACATCAGGCTCCGACTACGTGCTCACCACCCACCAGCATAGCAACCGGTCCAAGGCTCATCTCCTGCCCTCATCTCCATGAGCATTGAGATGCCGCGGCGACTTGTCAGGCCCTTGCCAGACCCTACCTTCGCCCTGGCGGTGGTTTTCCATGGATTCAGATAAGTCGGAGGTGCCCAAGTTGGTTGGATGACACCCTACTCTGTCCCAACGCTACACCCCGATGAAGGTGTTCCCAAGGCCATGGTCGTTTCCTCTCCACCCCGCGTGACTGGGTTCGGCTAACGGTGCTGACCATCCCGATCCTTTCCTTGGCACGCCATTCTATCCTCCACGAATGACGCTTCTACAACTGCTAGGTCCACCGTCACGGTAAGACGGATGTAACCCCCTTCAGGCATGAGGTCCTTCTGTTGCGGCCACCACCCCTGGCTGCACTATCTCCAGTCTTCCATCCTCCTCCCGCCCTCGTCGTCCTCCTAACCATGTTGTCGAACCAGTTGGTCATTGCCAGCGTTGTCTGCTGGTTCTCTGTCAAAGGAACGGGGCACAAACAAATTGCTTGTGGAAAGAGGGAAGAACCAAGTGGCGGGGAAGATGGTGTGCCATCTAGGCCATCCATAAAAAGCCCTAGCCTATTGGTTTGTCCATGGAAGCATAGGGTTGTGGCTATGGCGATTGTAGGTCTCCTCGTGGCCAATCGAGGCTGGTGTCCCCTTGGAGAGGGTCCCTATATATACCTACATTTGGAGGAAACCCTAGGGATCGCTGTATGCAAGAAGGGTTGATATGTCCATGTGAGAAAGCCAATTCTCGGCTCATGCACACATACCGTGCTTCTCATATGGAAGGTGTCCTAGTCAAAACCAACCACGGACCAATCTCCTCCTTTCCATAATCTAGTATTCCTATTCTCATGTATATGTAAGTTAGCAACGCATGGTAGGTAAAGTTTCCATACGTGATTGATCCATATCTTAAGGCAAGGCACTTTTTGATATTTATATAAACACTCCATTACCACATTTCCATACACATAAAAGATGTCTCTTTTTATTTAGCATAATTAACACCAATTAATAGCATGAAAAGGTAAGGCAGGGTTCTAGGAAAGGATATATTTCTCTTAATATCCTTTAAACACCACATCTCTTATTCTTCTTTGGAAACTTGCATATCCTCTTGTATTTCATTTACCATATCAAAATCCACTAATACCAATTCATTATGAATTCTTTTTCTTTTATTTAACTTGTGCCACGAGCACTTATACCACAATGGTGTTTAACATTAATACTTCACCAATAATACCATTGGGAAATTATTTATCCAAACGTGAAATTTTATTTATATAATTCAATTTTATCAAAATTGAGGATATAACATTCACCCCTACTTAAGAGGAATTTTGTCCCCAAAATTTAGGCCTACTAAGCCTAGGTGAATGATAACCCATACTATCTTCAAAACATAGGGTGAGCACCCTACTTATATGGCTTAACCACTTTTCATTAGCATAGCAATTGTTTTCTTTAATTACCAGGATTGGCACTTGAATTGAAATTCAAGTATATACACATCTCTAGCATATGCATATTATTAGCACTTGATGATTTCATTATTATTTGGTGATTTCTCTTTTCACCTAGGTTTGCAACCTATTATTCGTTATTTGCACACAAGGGTGAGGTAACACCTCTAACCCTAGGTCACACATTACACATTTATCTTAAGACATTTATTCTCAATTTTAAGCATAACGTGTGTCTATCCAATCTCCCTCCCTTATAATGAAATGAAATAATCATTTGGCTACAGCCCAAACACAAAGTTCATTCGATTCCAAGAGCGGAGATAGTACATCCACACATTACCCTTTCAATTTCACATATTAAGTTGAATCATACTCTATATGACTCTTACTTGTTCTCAATTTCACAACATTCTTATACTCCATGAAGTCAAGTGTCCCTTTTCTTACTCTTAAGTTAGGGCACAACTTCTTTCAAGTTTTCATGACTTCTTTTATTTTTTTTTAATATTTACATCTCATGTATCATTATGAGCCTTAGCCAAATCCTTGAGGTCTCTAGAGGTATAGGTACTTTTGGAGTGATCTCATACTTATGCATCAAGAGAGTGCCTTTCGCATTCACCCATTAGGCTACATGATCATCATGGAGGTAGCTAGTCTCCTAAGATATGGGCCTTGGGCAAACTCAGCTATTACCTCCCGACCACATAGTCGTGTGCATTCAGGGCACAATAAACTCCCAACCCATCTGTCCTATGTACCTCTAATACACCCTACTTGACCCTAGGATTGCATTAGGACTCTACCCTCCCTAAGGGTTTCTTTTGATATGTCACATCTTTTAAGCACATTATTCTCTTATTTAGTTCTTTAACCCGGATTGCCTTCATCTCTCTCTTTTGAGTACACATAATGCAGTGTCGTCCCATCATTGGGCTCGGGCCACCTTCCCTCGAGGGCTTGGTTCCATGTCAGTCTTCCCTCCTGGGCTTGACCTCTGTGATCTTCCCCTCCATGGGCTTGATCCTAAACAACTGCATTGTGGACTTAGGCCACCTTCCCTCCTTGGCTTGGTGCCTTCCTAGTCTTCCCTCCTGGGCTTGACCATTTCATGACCTTCCCTCATGGGCTTGGTCGTCCACTTAGGCCACCTTCCCTCTTGGGCTTGGTGCCTTACTGGTCTTCTCTCTTGGGCTTGACCAGCTGTGTCACTCAGATTCGACATCCTTGGATTCAAAGAATTTATGTACTTTCATTTTTTTATATCTTTAACTCTTCACTCCTCTAAGTGAGGATTAGGTTATCTCAATACTTAATTACATTTATTCACTTACCTTTTAAGGGAAAGTCCTAGCCTAGGGTTCCTTCTTGGCTCATAGGAGGGGGTTAGGCTCTCTAGCCACAACCTAATCCCAAGATCTAGGTTTTTACTTCCTCGTAGGTCATCTTCCCACTCTTTGGGTTGACCCACCCCAGGTTGGCACACTAACCCTAAAGGTTTCATGGATATCTTCTTTTCTTTTATCGTTAGGCATAACTTTAATAATTATAACATATCAATCCATGTTTGCTCAATGTATGGAATACCCCCTCATGGTCTCTGTCCATTCAATGAACTTGGGTCACCTTCCCTCCAGGGCTTGGTGCTACCTCATCCTTCCCCTCCAGGGGCTTGGCCACCATCACTAAACTTTTGGAGACAACATGAGGTGTTTGAGCAAGTATATTCCAACTTTTCAATTTGTTATATATACATCTATTGGGTTTTTATATCTCTTAAGACTTATCACCTAAGTTTTATGCTCCTCATGCCCACATGCATGGGAGATTGGGTTACCTAAACCATCTCTTATTTTTCTTATTCATGATTTCAAGTTTGACATGGGCAGTGTCCCATACCACCACACCATGTTGATCACCCATTTCAAGTTTCACATGGGTAGTGCCCCATACCACCACACCATGTTGATTACCGATTTTAAATTTTCACATGGGTAGTGTCCCATACCACCACACCATGTTGATTAATTAGGATTAAGGTTTTAGGGTTACAGTTAGGGACTACACTCTACCTCTAAGAGTTTCCCTACCCCTAGACTCTCTAGAGTTTTCACAACCTATTCCAAGTCCTTCCTCGAAGAAAGGGCTTACCCAAACATGTATCTTCCTAGTGTCTACCCTCTCTAGAGGAACCTATACGAAAGGTTACATCTTTTCACATTTTACTTCTCTTATTAACATTTTCTTTTCAAAGATTTTAAGCATGAGATGAGAAGTAGAGGAAAATGTGAGATGATAAACCTAATTTTTCTCTTAACATTTCTAAGGATTATTTGAAATTATAAACTATTATGTATTAGTTGATGAATCTGGGCTCTGATACCAAATGTAACGACCCACACTTTTAAGTGTCTAAAAGACCTTAAAGTCACAGATTGTTAATCATAACTTCCAGGATCAGATTCATGAAATAATACAAAATAGTAAATAATTTCCATTAATGATCAAATATTACATGTTTCGATAAAAAGCTGCTCAAAGGAGTTACATAACTTTTAAATAGAATTAACTTTTACAGTTGTGAAGATATACCATTAAGACTAAACCTTCATGATTAAACTGTAGTGTCTTCAACATCTCTATCTGTACCCTCATGTCCACGAATCAAGTATATCTGATACCTAAAATGCCGAAAAACAAAAATGCGGTTAGTATATTACTATACTAGTACGTGGGTTCAAACAATAATCACAAGTAATAATCACAAGTACATATATAAACAAACATCTTTATCACGCATGTAAGAATATAAACTTATTTTCATATTCTAACCCTTATCTGGTCTACTACCTCAGGTATAATCACTGTCCCTCCGGGGCTAGTGTGAATTACCCTTAAGATCAGTCTAACCCAGGGTTCAGAATATTGTTATTTAGTTTACATGATACTCATAAGAACTTTATAGTTTGCAAGAACTAAATAAATAAGCAAGCAGTTTATTTGTCATTCAATCTCATCGAAAAACATCGGCAATCTCGGAATTCGATACATGTATTCATAAGCGTAACCATGTACCTTATGTCATGCAGAAACCATGCAGAATATATCACATGTACTTTAAGAATGCATCCAAACATCCAAGCAACCAAGCATGTAATCAACAAGTATCTGAAACAAAGCATACTACGTATGTGTCACCATGTATTCTCATTATACTAATCAGATTTAGATGTACTCCTAAACTAGGGTTTAGGTTATCTCATGTTTTGACTAGGGATTAAGGGCTACAAACCCTAGTTCCATCATATCATGGTTCCTAAGATTACCAATATTGTTATGCATGTTAAGTGAAACCCTAATTATCAACTTAAGCATATTAAACTACTCGTGACACCTAAATCACATTATGATCATAGTAAGATGTCGACATTAGTTCTAAAACCCTAAAACAGAATATATAAGGTTACTAATATGGAATTGTCCACTATTCATCATTAACCAGGATTTCTTCATTATACATGTTTAGATCAGGTATAACATAACAACCAATTCTAATCAGTTAATAGGAATTTAGGTCTTTCCTTTATACTAATCATCTTAACACATGTATAGCACATACTTTTAGAACAGGAAGCATGACTAGATTCTGATAACATTTTATTTAGATTCCTCTCATTCTCCTGATCAATTTGATATATTCCGAGTTACCTATCATATACTATGATTTTTAAAAGATCATAATTATTGGGCCAATTAAAAGGTGCCATGTCAGCTAACTTACCTTATCCATTGCTACACCATCTCGGCTCCTTATTAGGGGAAAAGACCACTCCGCCCTTGGGGCTTGAACAGAGACGCTGGGGAAGAAGAGTCTTTTGACTCTTTTCTTTCTTCCTCCTCGTGCAAGGCTTCTCTTGCCCGACGGCGGCTCTGGTCGCATGTCTTCACATGACGGGATCTGTCCCGCATGACTTGCAACCCCTGTCATCGCTACTGCAGTGGGTCAAGGGTCGTCGACCTCTCCTTTTTTAGGTTCTCTGTTCGTGTGATGTCCACCTCAACGACCCCGATGCCCGTCGCTGAGCGCACGCTGTGCATGCCAGCACTAACGGAGGTGCCTGGCGGTGCCCTTCCTTCCACGCACATCAGGCTCCGACTACGTTCTCACCGCCCACCAGTATAGCAACCGGTCCAGGGCTCATCTCCTGCCCTCATCTCCATGAGCATTGAGATGCCGTGGCACCTTGTCAGGCCCTTGTCATACCCTACCTTTTCCCTGGTGGTGGTCCTCCATGGCTTCAGATAAGCCTGAGGTGCCCAGGTTGGCAGGACGGCACCCTACTCTGTCCCAACGCTATACCCCGATGGAGGTGTTCCCAAGGCCATGGTCGTTTCCTCTCTGCCCTGCGTGACTGGGTTCGGCTGACGGTGTTGACCATCCCGGTCCTTTACTCCGCACGCTATCCTGTCCTCCACGAACGACGCTTCTACAGCCGTTAGGTCCACTGTCACGGCAAGATGGATGCAACCCCCTTCAGGCATGAGGTCCTTCTGTTGCGGCCACCACCCCTGGCTGCACTATCTCTAGTCTTCCATCCTCCTCCCACCCTCGTCGTCCTCCTGACCATGTTGTCGAACCAGTTGGTCACTGCCAGCGTTGTCTGCTGGTTCTCTGTCAAAGGAATGGGGCGCAAACAGATTGCTTGTGGAAAGAGGGAAGAACCAAGTGGTGGGGAAGATAGTGTTCCATCTAGGCCATCCAGAAAAAGCCCTGGCCTATTGGTTTGTCCATGGCAGAGTAGGGTCACGGCTATGGCGGTCGTAGGTCTCCTCGTGGCCAATCGAGGCTGGTGTCCCCCTTGGAGAGGGTCCCTATATATACATGTGTTTAAAGGAAACCCTAGGGACCGCTGTATGCAAGAAGGGTTGATATGTCCGTGTGAGAAATCCAATTCTCAGCTCATGCACACATACCGTGCTTCTCATATGGAAGGTGTCCTAGTCAAAACCAACCACCGACCAATCTCCTCCTTTCCATAATCTAGTATTCCTATTCTCATGTATATGTAAGTTAGCAACGCATGGTAGGTAAAGTTTCCATACGTGATTGATCCATATCTTAAGGAAAGGCACTTTTTGATATTTATATAAACACTCCATTGCCACATTTCCATACACATAAAAGATGTCTCTTTTTATTTAACATTATTAACACCAATTAATAGCATGAAAAGGCAAGGCAGGGTTCTAGGAAAGGATATATTTCTCTTAATATCCTTTAAACACCACATCTCTTATTCTTCTTTGGAAACTTGCATATCCTCTTGTATTTCATTTACCATATCTAAAGCCACTAATACCAATTCATTATGAATTATTTTTCTTTTATTTAACTTGTGCCACAAGAACTCATACCACAATGGTGTTTAACATTAATACTTCACCAATAATACCATTGGGAAATTATTAATCCAAATGTGACTTTTTATTTATATAATTTAATTTTATCAAAATTGAGGATATAACAATCACACTCTCTCTTATGACCCAAGAAAGAGAAGGAACACTCTAGAGGTGACAAATTGTAAGATAACCCTCACAAATGGGTAAATTGCAATTCGACCCAAAATAAGCACACAAAAAACAAACATCATCCAAACAAGATCTACCTAGAGACTTAAGCTCTCCACAATGCTCTAAGATCATCTCAAAGGATTAAAGAAAATTTCTAAGCACTTAAACAAGCCAAAGCAAGCATGGTTAACTAAAAATACAAGTCAGTGGTCTTACAAGCCATAAATCCCTTACAAGGATTTCGCCCCCAAAATCTTAAGCGATAAGAGATGGGTACTTCCTATGCATCTCATCCTCAAGCTCCCACGTGGCTTCCTCAATTCCATGGTGATGTCGTACAACCTTCACTACCACTGTGTCCTTATTCTTCAGATTCTTCACTCTTCTTCCAAGGATCAACATGGGTCCTTCAACATACAACATATCCTCATCAAGCAAAACCTCCATTGGCTTCAAAACCAACTCGGTATCAGGGTGGAACTTCATCAACATACACACATGGAACACTGGATGGAGCCTGTGCAACTCAAGTGGATACTTCAACCCATAGGCCACCTTTACAACACATGCCACCACAAGGTAAGGTCCCATATAGCTAGGAGCCAACTTACCCTTCTTCGCAAACCTTGAAACACCCTTCCAAGTAGAGACCTTGACATTCACCCTGTCTCCCATGACTACAATGATTATTAGCATATGAATTTTGTATGTCCTAGGCTGCCTTCAACTATTGTTGAATAACTTTGATCTTATATGTTATCTGTTGTACAAGTTCAGGACCAAGAAGATGACATTCACATGTCTCATACGAACAAAATGGAGATCTACAATCTCTCCCATACAATGCCTCATATGGTGTCATGTCGATGCTCCTCTAATAACTATTATTATAAGAAAACTCTATCAAGCTGAGGTGGATGTCCCAAATACCCAAAAACTACAAGACACTTTCTCTCAATAGGTCCTCAATGGTTTGTATGGTCCTCTCAGACTGACCATCTATCTGTGGGCGAAAGACAATGCTAAACCTCAACTGCATACCCAAAGATGTATGCCAAGGCTCCCAAAAGTGGCTCACAAATTTAGGACCTCTATCCGACATAATAGTAGCCAGAACATCATGAAAATGTACTATCTCATAAACATATATTTGAGTGAGCTTCTCTACTATATACATTTTCTTCATAGGAAGGAGATGCGCTGACTTGGTCAACCTATCAACAATCACCTAAATGGAACCATGGCCTTTGGCTATCCTAGGGAGAAAAACCACAAAGTCTATTTTAACATGATCCCATTTCTACAGTATGGGCAACAGTTGCAATGTCGCAATAGGGTTTTGTTGCTCTGCCTTAACTTGTTGACACATTGCACACTTGGCCACAAACTCAGCCACATCACACTTCAACCCAACCACCAATATAGATCTTTAAGGTTATGGTACGTCTTGGTGTTTACTAGGTGCATAACATATATCGAAGAGTGAGCTTCTTCCAGAACCATCTTCCTCAGATTACTAGAATCTGGAACCACAACTCTTCTATAGTAACACACTATCCCATCTTATGCCTCATGAAAACCATCATGCTTCTCACTGCCAAACTCAGTTCGTATCTATTGTATCACATGATCATTTACCTATATGTCTCTAATATACTAACTTAGCATAGGCTTCACCTTCAATTGTGCCAACAAACCTACTAGCATACACACCTCTAGCTTCACATTCATTTTATGCAAGGCGACCAACATGTCTCTCTTATCGCACACCAAAGAACACAATTGTGCCTTATCCAAAGATGTTGATGAAAAAGACTTCCTGCTCAACGCATCTACCATGACATTATCCATTCTTTAATGGTAAACATTTAAGAAATCATACTCCTTGATTAAATCTATCCATCGTTGTTGCCTCATGTTCAAATCCTGTTGCAAAAAGATATACTTCAAGTTCATGTGGTATGTGAAGATCTGACACTTCTCATCATAAAGGTAGTGTGTCCAGGTTTTCAAAGAATGAACCATTGTAGCTATTTCCAGATCATGGGCTGGGTAGTTCTCCTTGTGCTTCTTCAACTGTCGTGACATAAAAGAGATCACAGTCTTATCTTGTATCAGCACACAACCCATTCCATTCGTTGACGCGTCACAGAAGACTATCTATCCTTTTCCCTTCTCAAGCAAAACTAGCACTAGTGCACTTATCAACTTCTCCTTCAACAACTGAAAGGCACACTGATACTTTTCATCCCAGAAAAAAGGCACATCTTTCCTTATCATCTTTGTTAGGGGTAACACCACTGAGCTGAAGTTCTTAATGAGCCTCTTGTAATACCCTGCCAAACCCAGAAAATTGCATACTTCTATCGATGTTTTCAGTTGTTCCCATTCCAAAATGGATTCAAACTTATTGGGGTGCACATGTACTCCTTCATAAGATATCACGTGTCCTAGGAAAGACACCTCCTTCAACCATAACTCACACTGGCTGAACTTAGCATACAACTGATGTTGTCTTAACAAAGTCAATGCTTGGAAAAGATGATGTTCAAGCTACTCATTGTATGTGGAGTATATCAAGATATCATCTATGAACACTACCACAAACTGGTCAAGAAATAGTCGGAACGCTCTGTTCATCATGTCCATGAATGTTATCAGTGCATTGGTTAGCCGAAACAGCATAACCACGAACTCATAATGACCATATCGAGTTCTAAAAGCTGACTTAGGTATGTCATCCACCTTTATCTACAACTAGTAATAGCTTGATCTCATGTCCATCTTTGAGAACACTATGACTCCACACAACTGATCAAACAAGTCATCTATCCTCGGCAAGGGATACTTGCTCTTTATCGTCACCTTGTTCGATTGTCTATAATCTACACACAACCTCATGGATCTGTCTTTCTTCTTCACAAACAACACAAGAGAACCCCAACGATACATGCTCGGTCTGATGAAACCTTTCTCAAGCAGCTCTTGCAACTATTTCTTCAACTTTGCCATCTCAGTTGGATCTATCATGTACGATGTTTGAGCTATCAGCTGCATGCCCGACACTAGATTAATCTCTAAATCAATCTCTGAAACTGGAGGGATGTAACATACCCAACTCTGGGTACCTTACTCATCCCTCCTCTTTTCTTAGAACTATTTTATCAAAATAAAATAAATCCTTGCACCCAAAAATTATATTATGATTTGAGACATAATTTCAACATGCCTTACAAATATACTCCACACAAAATGTTTAAATGTAAAATAATCATAATAAAAATGAAATAATTGGTTTTATGTACTAATATCCCAAATAATGAAGTTTGATCAACTATAATATTAGTAAGAGTGAAGGGTGAAGAAATAAGATAAATATAAGATGTTGTGATAGATTGGCATTTTAAAGGAAATAAGTACATCAAATGGATAATTAAAATGCATGTAATTAAATATAATAGAAGACACTTTCAAAAGGTAAATTTGAGGCCAAAATCGAATTCATCATGCCCTAATTACCATATGTACTTACTTTCAAGACTTTTGGACTTCCTTTACCCTATTCATTAGTGGGTTGGATATATGAACTCTAATATGTATAATTCCTTCAATTAAAATTAAACTATTGCTAACTATCTCCATGTAACACTTCCTTCCCCTAGTCAATGCCCTTCACATGTGTTCCTTGCACTAGGTGTGGCTTTTGTAATGGCTACATGATGACCGTTCTTCATCTTCCTCTCTTCCCACCTCTCCTTCTTCTATCCCCCATCTTTCCTTCTCTCACAGTGGTGCCAAGAACCCTATCCACCATCCATATATTCACCTTATACCAATATTTCCAAGCATCATTCAGAATGGGTCGTCATCACCAGGAAACAGTGCATTCTCCTCTCCTCTTCCTTGCCCAAAATGTAGACCAACACCCTACAATTCTACCACTAAAAGGATTGCCTCAAACCTCCTCTATCTGAGCGTCGCCAACCTCTGTTATCTTGGCCGACACTAGAAACTAACTATCAAGATGCCTCCATCATCATGGCACATGCTACCATCTACAATTAAGGATGAGTGCACATCATCTCCTACAACTGCTAATATCAGGAACCACTTCGATAGTCACCATATGTTATCAGGCCTACTTCCCCACCATGTTGGCAATAATGGTTATCCCTTCTCTATTTCATGGCTTCCAGATCCAGACCTAACACCACTATCCTCACCTCACCATCAACAGATCTACAACACCATCAAGACACATGCAACACAACTAACAAATCTGCAGAACACTCGAAGCCAACACCCCTTGATAGTAAGCATTGTCTCCACACCATCAATGCCATGAGCATCGACCTCACCACAACCACCATCACCATAACAGTGCCCCGATACCCCATCTACTCCCCTAGCATCACCACCACTATGAATCTCACTCCTCGTCATCACCTACTATAGAGACATCTACCACATTGTCATGGTGGCACCCATGGTTCCTTGTTGAGAGGCCACCGATGCCTCTGCACCTTCTCCTCTACACATCCTAGCCATGACATGTCTTCTTTTGTGACTTGAAGCTAGACAACAACCCTTAGGAAATAGTGCCACCACTACAGTGAGGTCGTCCACCCTTCAACCTTGTACACCAAGCAATAATGGAGCATGGAACGCTACTCGTCAGTAACTGCTATGGCTGAATCAAAAATTGGCTACTACCTTTCCTCTACTCGTTTGACTCTCCTCTATTTGTTTCTCCTTCACCAGCACCCAACAATGCCAGGAAATGCCAAGCAGCACCGTGTGCCTCTAGGAAACGTTGTTGACACTATCTCCCTTAATGCCCTCCTGGAGCAGCATGCCGCAACTCCCTCACCTTCTCATACAATTGCCACCCAGCAATGGAACTCCAACTCTTCATGGATTTGACCCAGGAGAGGTATAAAAGACATGTAGACCTCCAAATCTACAATCCACTATTCACGAATCATTCGTAGGTCAATTATCACCTTCCTTTATATGTTATTTGTAGATTTCAAATCAATAGATCATGAGTAACTACATTCATTTGGAGACTAGCTACATGTGAAATCTAATCAAGGGATTCACACTCAATCTAGATCACCTTGTTTTTCAGTTTAGTAAGTAGATTAGGTTTGCAAAAGGTCTAGATACTACGGTAATCCAACAAACTCAATGTGTATATGTAATATAATCAATTGCATGCATGAGTATGTGCTTATGCACATGTATAAGTTGTGTTGCAGATGACCTTAAGTTCTAATAGAAACTAGAGTGGTTGAACATTCTCTAGAGGTCAAGAATGCAAATATATATACTAATACATATACATACATGAATAATTACTATGCAATGTTCCGTGACCTATTTCCTAGTTGCCTAAGAGATTAAGGACTACATATGTACTAGACTGAAGATTAGATAGTGATTAGTATGTTTCAACTTAAACTTGATAAATGTTAAGGGTATTGGTAATTATATATGATGATGTACTCATACATTCATATCCACAACCAAAGAAAAGACATAACTATGAGGATGGTCAAGTTGAGAGGGAGTGTAGACCACCATATCAATGATGAATCATGACAAAGAAATTGAGATATCAATATATGACTTAATATGAGAATGAAATATGTATGTAAAATTTAACCCATAAATATAATGGTCTATAAGTAGATGGTGATATGTATAGGACCATGGATAAATGTGTATGAGAAAATATTGTACAATGTCTTAAAGTGGGTATTTTCATGTAATAACAACAACATGAACATTGATAAATATACAAGGGATAAAATTTGCACTTAATAAGATTATAAACCCTAATATGCAATTATGTGATTTGGAACTAGCGTAACTATAATATGTATAGCTATGTTAAGAATGAATACATATGCTCATTGGGGTTTGACTAACATACCTAATGTGTTTCTAGAATGAAAAGTTGACTTTGTGGACAAAATTATACTACTCAAGTTAACATTTATGTGTGAAAATTAGGTATGTGAAACACCCTATTACTTTGGGCATTTTAAATGTCTAAAAACCCATTATTCCTATAATGAGGCATTCTTTTGTATAAGCTTTCTTTTTTAATCAATTGAACATTTTATCATTCTTATTGATTGGGTTTGTAAACCCCACTGCCATGTTATCTTTTATTATGCTAAATGACTCTTGAAATGTGTTTATGACTAAACAAAGATTATATTGCCACTCTATTATGTATGCATTGTATTAGACCAGTAACCTATTGTAGATTCTTATGCATAACCATTAAGTCGTGTCTATTTCCATCCAAGGTGTGCCTTTTTCCACCCTAATGTTGTATTTTTTGGCGCCTCTATTTCTGCCTGTACTATATATTTTTGGATGTGTTTGTTTCGACCCTGGGTGTGTTTGTTCCACCCACTTTTAAGCAAAAGTCTCAGTGGTTCCTTGGCCCTACATAGGTAGACTTTGTCTATACTAAATTGCATGCAAATTATTTTGTTTTATGAACTATGATATGTTAAATGGCAAGAGTTTTATTCATACTATTTGACACTCTTATATTTATGCCTCATTCTTTTGTTGAACACTTCTCTTGAACTTACCTAAATTCATGTGGCCTCTCTTGAAGGAACATCTCTTTTACACTTAAACTCCTTATAAATGCCAAAAATATTTTATACTACACATATACCAGTTTTTACTGATGCATACCATTTTTATGTCTATTTTTTGGGTGTTCCCAAAACTACCCATGTATAGGTGCTTTGAAGGACTTGAACATATGAATGTAGTACACATGGATTTTATTTGAGGATATCATGGAATGGTTGAGTTTCCCTCTACAGCCAGGGATCTTGTGAAATTAATCATAGTATTTTCTTTTTATGTATCACACTTAGTGTGAGAAAGTTATCTACATGGAAACATTTTATAACTTTGTATATAGCTGTGTTTTTTTCTGCTAAATCATTTTATGGCTCATGTTTGTACCATGGTGTGGGCCCACTATTGGGTTCGACTCTTTACAAGATGGTATTAGATCTTAAACAGTCAGTAACTAGACTATTGCAACTTATCCTAGATTATTCCTTAGTGAGTAGGTGACCCTTTAGAGGGTGTCATACCTAAACCTATATCATTTTTACCAATTAGGGCTTCACCCCCATCCAATTTGGTGGTATATATATGTATCCCAAACAAAGTACATGGATGAATTAGTTTTGGGGAACCTTTTATCATCCTACCATGTCTTTATAGGTATAGCTTTCTAATATGTAAAGGTTGACTCTCCTAGGAAGTAGCCTCTAACTCCAACCTTAGGGGAGGGATAATTCATCTACTATAAAGAGTAGGTTGACTTTAACTTGCGTAATTATGCCTAACCCTAGTACCAGTCATTAAACCTTTTACTTTTGTTGTTTTTTGGCATGCCTATGACGTGTGCACTATGTGGAGTGAGCATGCATGGATATAAAATTAGAATATTGACATGAGTTTTACAGTTTGAGATGTTCAATGATAGTAAGTGATGATATGAACTAAACCCTTTAAGGTTAGGCTTGTCTTGCTTGCAACATGGAATTATCTCCACATAGTCTTGCTTGGGACTTTCCATCTAAAGGTTGGATACTATTCTAGATAAACTTGTAATATCTCAAAAATAAGGGACTGTGAAGGAAGATATAGATTTCAAGTAACTATCCTCAAGATTTTATCCTTGACATACCCATAATGTAGGAATAATGCTTATCTCCCTTGTCCTATAAAGGAATGATCATGTAGTTTAATCACATCATAAAACTTTGTGCCATGTTATTTTCCCAAGGACTTATGGAGTCACATTCATGTTTGGAAGCTATAATGGATACTCTATGATTGTATACAGATATTGAGGTTATGTGGTGTAGGTACCTCTAGGGTAGATCTTTAAAGAGTTGACAACTCTCTCATCAACACAGTGTAATTAGTTTACCTGATGTGTGAGATGAGGAGTAGTTTGACTATCTAGATCACTTGAGCTTGTAATGAAACCATGTATATAAACCAACTAAGGTAGTAGAGACCCTAAACTCTTTTTATTATGTTTTCATTATATTATAAATAAATAATGTTTTGGGATGTGATGACCCAGGTCATGATTAAGGGAATAGTGGGATTATGGAGGTTGTGCCTCATAGGACCTACTAGTGGTTAGTTGTGTGCTAGAAGAAACATATATACCCTCATCTAGAATTTGGATATGCTTGTAGTATTTCTTGGTAATGGGTGTAGAGAAGCCTATTGATAACCTCCCATTTTTTTTGGTAACTGAGAGAACCCACCTCGGGCGAGCCCGACATGGTAAACTCTTGAGGCATGAGAGGGTGTGGTCCAGTCACCCCCTCCCGCGCCTAATCAGTGTGGATTGCCATTCGCAAAGTGTCTTCGGTGTGGTTCGAACCCGGGTCCTTCATTGGGACTTACCGAGCTCTTACCACCTGGGCTACTATGGCCGGACCTAACTTTGTGATGTTATCTTAATAATTTTCCTCAGTTTTCCATACTCTTTCTCAGATAAATTAGATAGAATCCTTAACTTTCCTCCTTTATTGCAAATATACCATTAGATTAACTTTTCTCCTTTTTATTCTTACAGAAAAATACAAAAAAATAAAAAAAGTTCCAAATGGTCCCGAGACCGTTTGGAGACCAAACGGTCCCGAGACCGTTTGGAGACCAAACGGTCCCAAGACCGTTTGGAGACTATCCGGTCCCAAGACCGCATAAAACCCAACCGGTCCCAAGATCTTGCAAAGCCAAACGGTCCCGAGACCGCATGAAGTCACACGTCACCAAGACCGCATGGAGTCACAAGGTCCCAAAACCGCATGGAGTCACATGGTCCCAAGACCGCATGGAGTCACACGGTCCAGAGACCGCATGAAGTCACACGGTCCCAAGTCCGCATGGAGTCACATGGTCCTGAGACCGCATGCAGTTACACGGTCCTGAGACCGCATAAAACCAAACGGTCCCGAGACCGTGCAAAGCCAAACGGTCCCGAGACCACATGGAGTTACACGGTCCCCAGATTGAATAAAGGCAAACAATTTTGAAACCGCGAGAGTCCAAACGGTTTCGAAACCGTGAGAATCCAAATGGTCTCAAAACCCAAACGGTATTCACGACCGTTTGAGCTCAAAACCGCCCAAACCGTTTGGACTTCACTCAAAGCCTATAAATAAGACCCAAAGGGTCCTCACAAGGTATCAAGTTTCAGACGTCCAAAGGAAGCCTCTGCTACTCTAGAGCTGTTCCATCCTTCATCCACCGCTCCGAGGCTTCTGGTCTGAGATCCACACTCCATCCAGAAGTTTCTTTCTCTCTCATCACCAATGAAGGTGGAAAGAGGAGGATTCATCACCTTTTTGCAAAAATAAAGTGATGTCAGAGTGATAATATATGTTGTATGTGGTAGGAAGTGGTCGACTTCATTCTCAAATTGATTTTTGAGCCATTTTGGATTTCCATCGCAAGGTTTTCATTGTCAAACTTATTTTCATTATTAAATTATTAAAAAAAAAATTTGAGATTTCATCGATGGTTTTGGAACCAAGTCACCACCACAAGAACGTTTTAGTAGTAGACATCCTTTAGTGAAGGAATTTTTGACTTGAATGTTCAACCCTCTGACCTTAATCATAAGTGTGATATAGGATTTAATAAGAAGAAGAATAAATATAATAGCTATAATCTAGTCGGCTACCCCTCTCAAATCAATGTATGGTTAAAAAGGTCCTTTTAAGGGGTGGTTGTTATATGGATGACCCTAAAGGTAAATCTATTTATAGATACTAATCATGGGAGGTCTACCGAACATCATCATAGTAGGATGGAGAGACCTCCTTAAACATGTAGGTAACCATAACGAATTAATGTTGTCAATCCTCAATCTTAGCATACTTTTCATAGACCATAAGATAAAATGAGAATACAACAAAGACTTGATAAGATAAGTTCATGTTAGGTTTCATATATAAGTGTGATGTGGTTTAGTTATGGTGGACACACTACATTAACTTTGTCTACTATTAGAAACTTATATTTTCTTAGAAGATTATAGCTTAGTATTTTGGGTTGTAGCTTGGTGGATCTCGGGGATGAAATCCTCTTTAAGGGGTGAAGTGTTGTAACATACCCAACTCTGGGTACCTTACTCGTCCCTCCTCTTTTCTTAGAACCGTTTTATCAAACAAAATCCTTGCTCCCAAAAATTATATTATGAGTTGAGACATAATTTCCCCATGCCTTACAAATATACATCACATAAAAGGTTTAAATGTAAAATAATCATAATAATAAGGAAATAATAGGTTTGATGTACTAAAGTCCCAAATAATAAAGTTTGATGCACTATAATATTAGTAAGAGTGAAGGTTGAAGAAATAAGATAAATATGAGAAATTGTGACACATTGGTGTCATTAAAGGAAATAAGTACATCAAATGAATAATTAAAATGCAAGTAATTAAATACAATAGAATCCTCTTTCAAAAGGTAGATTTGAGGCCAAAATAAAATTCATCATGCTCTAATTACCATAAGTACTTACTTTCAAGTCTTTTGGACTTCCTTTACCCTATTCATTATTGGATTGGATATATGAACTCTAATATGTATAAATTCCTTCAATTAAAATTAAACTACTACTAACTATCTCCTTGTAACACTTCCTTCACCTATTCATGGCCCTTCACCCACATTCCTCGCACTGGCTGTAGCTTTTGTAATGGCTACATGACAACCGTTCTTCCTCTTTCTCACTGCCCACCTCTCCTTCTTCTATCCCCCATCTTTCCTTCTCTCACTGTGGTGACAACAACCCTAGCCATCATCCATATATTCACCTTCACTGATAGATCCAAACACTGTTCAGAACATGTTGTCATCACCATGCAACAATGTATCCTCCTCTCCTCTTCCTTGCCCAAAATGTAGACCATCACCCTACAACTCTGCCACTAAAATGATTGAATCCAACCTTCTCTATCTAAGCTCAGCCAACCTCTAGTATATTAGCCCACTCTAGAAACCGACTGTCAGGCAGCCTCCATCGTCATAGTGCCTTCTACCATCTACAATAGAGGATGAGTGCACATCATCTCCTGTAACTATTAATATCAGCAATGACTTTGACGAACACCATTTGTTATAAGACCTAGTTCCCCACCATGTTGGCAACAATGGTTAACCCTTAGTTGTTCCATGGCTTCCAGATCTAGACCTGGCACCGCCGTCCTCACCACACCAGTAGCAGATCTGTAGCACCATCAAGACACCTACAACACAACTAACACATCTGGAGAACACTCAAAGCCAACAACCCTTGACAGTAAGTGTCGTCTCCACCCCAGTGTCAATGCTAGGATCATCAACATTACCACAACCACCATCACCATAACGGTTCCCCGACACCCCATCTAATCCCCTAGCATCACCACCACTAGGACCCTCACTCCTCATCATCACCTGTCGTAGAGACATCTACCATGATGTCATGGTGGTGCCCACAGTTCCTTGTTGAGAGGTCGTTGATGCCTCTACACCTTCTCCTCTTCTCGTCCAAGCCATGACATGTCTTCTTCTATGACTTGACGCTAGCCATCAACCCTTAGGTAGTATATCCACCACCACAATAAGGTCGACCACCCTTCAGCTGTGTACGCCCAATAATAGTGGTGCATGGAATGCTACTCATCAGTAACTGTTATGGCTGAATCAAAATCTGGTTACTGCCTCTCCTCTACTCCTCTGACTCTCCTCTATTTTTTGCTCCTCCACTAGTGCCCAACAACGCCAAGAAATGTCAAGTAGCGTCGTGTTGCCATATTGGGTCAGGTGCCTCTAGGAAACACTTCCAATGCTACCACCCTCGACGCCTGCCTACATCACCATGCACAACTCCGTAGTCTACTCATACAGTTGCCACCCAACTACAGAGCACCAGTACTTCATGGATTTGACCCTGAAGAGGTGTCAAAGACCTTTAGACCTTTAAATCTATAGTTCAATGTTCACCAATCATTCATAGGTTATTTATCACCTTCCTTTATATGTTATTTGTAGATTTCAAATCAATACATCATGATTAACTACATTCATTGTGAGACTAGCAACATATGAAATCTAATCAAGGGATTCATACTCAATCTTGATCACCTTGGCTTTCAGTATAGTATATAGATAAGGTATGCATAAGGTCTAGATACTATGGTAATCAAACAAAGTCAACATGTATATGTAATGCAATCAATTGCATGGCACGCATGGGTAAGTACTTATGCACATGTATAAGTTGTGTAGCAGATGACCATAAGTTCTAATAGAAACTAGAGTGGTTGAACATTCTCTAGATGTGAACCATGAAAATATACATACTAATACATATACATACATGAATAATTACTATGCAATGTTCCTTGACCTATTTCCCAGTTGCCTAAGAGATTATGGGCTATACATGTACAAGACTAAAGATTAGATAATGATTAGTATGTTTTAGTTTAAAATTGATAAATGTTAAGCGTATTAGTAATTATATATGATGATGTAGTCATACATTCATATCCACAACCAAAGAAAAAACATAACTATGAGGATGATCAAGTTGAGAGGGAGTGTAGACCACCATATCAATGATGAATCATGACAAAGAAATTGAGATATCAATATGTGACTTAATATAAGAATGAAATATGTATGTAAAATCTAACCCATCAATACAATGGTCTCTAAGTAGATGGTGATATGTATATGACCATGGATAAGTGTGTATGAGAAAATAGTGTACAATGTCTTAAAGTGGGTATTTTAATGTAATAACAACAACAAGAACATTGATAAATATACAAGGGATCATATATGCACTTAATAAGATTATAAACACTAATATGCTATCATGTGATTTGGAACTAGGGTAAGAATAATATGTATAACTATGTTAAGATGAATACACACGCTCATTGGGGTTTGAATAACATACCTAATGTGTTTCTAGATTGAAAAGTTGAGTTTGTGGACCAAAGTATACTATTTGAGTTAATCTTTATGAGTGAAAATCAGGTATATGCAACTCCCTATTACTTTGGGCATTTTAAATGACTAAAAGCCCATTATTCCTATAATGAGGTATTCTTTTGTATAAGATTTCTTTTTGACTCAATTGAGCATTTTATCATTCTTATTGATTGGGTTTGTAAACCCCACTACCATGTTATCTTTTATTGTGCTAAATGTTTCTTGAAATGTGTTTATGACTGAACAAAGATTATCTTGCCACTCTATTATGTGTTCATTGTGATAGAATAGTAATCTATTGTAGATGTTTTTGCATAACCATTAGGACACGTTTGTTTCCGTCCGTGGTGTACCTTTTTCCACCCTTATGTTGTATTTTTGGGTGTGTCTATTTCCACCTGTATTATATATTTTTGGGTGCTTCTATTTCCGCCCTGGGTGCGTCTGTTCGACACACTTTTATGCCAAAGGCTCAGTGGTGCCTTGGCCCTACATAGGTAGACTTAGTCTATACTAAATTGCATGAATTTTTTTTTTACAAACTATGAAATGTTAAATGGCAAGAGTTTTATTCATACAATTTGCCACTCTTATATTTATGCCTCATTCTTTTTTTGAATACTTCTCTTGAACTTACCTAAATTCATGTGGCCTCTCTTGAAGGAACACCTATTTTGCACTTAAACTCCTTATAAATGCCCAAAATATTTTATACTACATATATATCGGTTTTTTCCGACGCATACCATTTTTATGTCTATTTTCTGGGTGTTCCCAAAACTACCCAGGTATAGGTGCATTGAAGGACTTGAACATATGAAGGTAGTACACTTGGAGTTGACTTGAGGATAGCTTGGAATGGTTGGGTTTCCCTCTACATCTGGGGCTCTTGTGAAACTAATCATAGTATTTTCTTTTTATGTATCACAGTGTGAGAAAGTTATCTACATGGAAAAATGTTGTAACTTTGTAAATAGTTATGTTTTCCACTACTTAATTATTTTATGGCTCATGTTTGTACCATTGAGTGGGCCCACTATCTAGTTTCACTCTTTACAAGGGACACTTGGAAACTCATCTGGAAACACATCCTCAAACTCACAATCAACTAGAACCTCCTAGATACTCAGACTCCTCACCTTAGTATCTACCACGTGTACTAAAAATGCCTCACAACCTTGTCTCATAAACTTCTCATCCACCATAATTGACACCAGACATGTCGTAAGAATCATCCTATCTCCTTGGAAGATCCACGTCACATCACCATCTACGAACGTCGTCACTTTGGAACTACATTCCAAGACCACCTAATACTTCTCCAAGGTGTTTATTCCAAGGATCACATCAAATCCATTCATGTCAAGTGGTATGAGATCCACTTGTATTCTATGTCATAAAAAAGAAAGGACACAGGAAGGACACACCTCCCACAACTTGGCAGAACCAACCAATGGGGTTTATAAATGAAGACTATCTTGCCTATGAGTAACAGGAAAAGAACTACTATTAATCACTTCTTGAGTGACAAAAGAGTGCATCACACCCAGGTCAACTAAGACAAATATAAAGTAAGAAGAAGACAAATCAAAATAATATAACTCCATCTGACATGTCACTACTCATGAGTTTACCACTCCTTCTGGATGACTCATGGCGTAGAATCTAGTTGTTGCCTATTGTCATACTCTTCCTCTCTTGGCTTGTCCAGAATAACCATCCTACTACACATGCCCACATCTTTGGCATCCACCACTACTATACTATTATTTCTATGGGCCTTGCGAATTTTTCCTCAGTTGTTGGTGTTGGTATGTATGCCTACATGGCCAATCATATGACGATTAGAGTGAGGCATTAGATACTTGATTTGATAATTATAAAGGTAATTCCTTCTATTATGTTTGTCTCAGTCATGAGATGATGACACATACATAAGTAGATGTCTAAAGAATGATGTTACTAGATAAAATATGCCTTCAGGTTGAGGACCTTAATAATGAGATGATATGTATGATATGAATACAAACATTCTTGTTATGTCCATGTTTAAGAAAAATAGAAAATAGTAATACATAAGACTAGAGTGTGTGTTGACTAATGACAGAGTCTCATTAGTCATAATATGTGATATCAAGTCAAGTATACAGATACATGTTAGTGAACAATATATCAGATGGACCCAACATGAGAGTGATACATGGAAACCAAGGAATGGCAGTCAGAACTACCTTTCATAGTGATGGTGGTGATTGTGGCTCTTAGATCTAGAATCATTACACTCATCACATGTTGTTGGGTACACTTTGACATCATCAAATGCAGTCTTGAAACATGGGTTGTTATAACGGTGATTATTGGGTGACTTTGACACATGGGGATTGACTGTGAGTGATAAAGACGAGATTTGTCCCTTCTACTGGAGATTGATATCCAGGGCCTCTTGAGAAGCAAGACTGATAGTGAATGGTCATACCCATGTGAATCAATATATGATATGTGAACTCACATGCATCTCAGACAGTCTTGTCTAGTTCAAGGAACATGAATTGAAAGTTGAGAGGAAGACAATTCCATGATTTGAGTTCAATCTAGAAATTAGAGACAAAGGAACTATATCATTACGGTAACACTATTCACAAATTATAGGTTGAAGTTGTTATCCAACTTTTTGAATTACTTGGGTAGCAATGATGTGTGACTAGGAACCACTCTTTACTTGTGATATCATAAATTGTTTTGGACAGTCACTGCCAATGTAATTCTAGACCTATAGGGTCACACACATAGGATACACTTGGATTAAATGAGTATATTCATGAATGATGTTTAGATTGAATGCTAAAGGTATTTAGGTATTCAATTAAATAATAGATCAACTGACTGGACTCAGAATCATAAAGTTCAAGTATTAGACTGACTGATTGGAGTATCAAGTTGATTATAATTGGTTACTAAAGTGTTTTGATATTCAATTCACACACCAAAAACTAACAACACTGCCAAACGACCATATCAAGTTTTTAAACAAGCGTTTGGGGTGCCAAACAACTGTATCAAGTGTTGAGATGGGCGTCTAGTTAGTCAGGCTGGTTGGAACAAAGTTGGTTGCCCAAACTGAGATGAACCAACCGATTCATACTGACGAACTGACCGACTCAGCTCAGCTCACCAGACGACTATCTGGGTGAGTTAGACTACCATATCGCATGCACGAGATCACTCAATTAGTCTGGGTAAGGTTCTTGATACATCCCAAATTCATTTTGATTGCACAATACTTGTTGTGCAAGAAAAAATCAATGTTTAACATTGATTAGAAGCGAATTGCCAATTCCTGTGTGTAAATAAGAAACTGCATAAGCACAAAATGACCATTTTGTACTACGAAATGACTATCTCACGCATGAGACGACCATTTTGCAGTGCAAGATGACTATTTTGAAGTATGTATATTCCAGAACATTCATGTTTCTGGACCCTTCTACTCCCACATCAACTGGGAACCCTGACCTTGCCCTCTACTATAAATAGAGGGGTACTAGGGGCTTCCCAACACACACAATTGGGATCAGTGGCCCTGACAATTGTTGTTCTCTCTAGTTGTGGTAACCACGAGATCCCAAGCAAGTCCTACCCGACTAGGGAGGGATAAAGAGGGAGGATCAACTAAGATTAGTTGTTGTGGGGGAGCATATCGACGACTAGTATGCTGACAGAAGGGGACAACTCCTTCCCATTGGCTCTAACTATGCAACGTGAAGTTCTTGGTGGTCTACGTGGACTACTCTAGAAGCAGGAATCCTTTGGCTACTTCTAGGAGTATGACATTAGCCCACAGTTTGTGGCGAGTCCACAGGAGGCACTATAGGAGCTATTTGACTCTGCCATCCGTGGTGAAGATCAGGAGCTATACATACGCCTTCCAAGATTGTAATTGCAGGGTGATATCACTAGACTTGCTCCAGGACCAGGTATAACCTTGCAACCCTTCCTTCCTAGATACATTATTATTGACAAGATTCTACTAGTTTCTGGGGAATGGACAAATAATTTTTTTTCCACTACCTATATCTACGCCCGATTTCCTAATAGTGGTATCAGATCCTTGTCAATCTACAGTGTATCTGGAATATATATCGATGTGATCAGATTTATTTTTTCATTTATTATTACATACAATGTGAATACTAAAATGATTAATGTCCATATCCATCTAAATACCGCATATGATCACAAAAAATATAAATATGATATGATATAATATGTAATTCATATGAGTCTCTATAAAAGTATTTTGATGGTGAATGTTAGCATGGTTATAGCCAAAAACCCCAGATCTGTGTGTGCATGGTTGTGGTTTATTCCTATTGTTAATCGTTCTACGTATCGATCCCCTCTCTTCTTTCCAAATGTAAATTAATTCTCTTCTTCCTATTACCCTCGAATGTAACTCGAAGTTTCCTTTTTACAATGTAAAGAAATAGGATATTTTTAATTTATGCATCATTGTGAGAATTCATTTTGCATTGGACGAACCAACCATTTAGAGGACCAACAAGGCCAGACGATAGGAGGCGAACCGATCGACTGGTGTCCCAACCAATCGGCTGGAGGAGACCATACAACCATTTCAAGAGCCCAACTGAGCAACCAAGAGGTGTGATGTCTGATTTAAGTATTGAACCAATCAACCCAGATTGGATCAAGCACGAATATCCATCAACAGTAGGTTGCATATGATGTGGACCATAGGTGGTGGTAATTCCTTGTGGCTCCAAGGAACTACATTAGACTAGCCAAAACCATCTCTCGTATATTTCCGATTTCATGTTCATGTTATGGTTATAGAATGTATATGATACATACTATAGAATGTGGTGATTGGATATGTGTATGTATTTATATACAAACTCCGTCAATTAAAATATCCATGTCTTAGATTCTTTCCAAAAATGGCACACATGAAAATCTTGATCGACCAAGCATATGTGACCCCAAAGCATGGTACACCATCTATCTCGTGGAAGTGTGATGGTAATAATGTAGGTGCCGCCAAAGTGGGGTACATTATTATCGTGTCAGCTTTTGGGTCAGGTTTGACTGGTGATTCTTAGAGTGTCTGGGCCCAGAGTCATGCAAATGATCATGGAAAGGAGTTGTGCATGTCATCTATCCAAGAGTTGCATATGATGCAATTGGCAAGATTTCCTACCTTGATAATTGACTGTGCACACTAGTGTAGGATGGGTGACAGTTGAATTGTTTTAGCTCTTAGCCCACTAGAATATTGTACGTTGAAATATTCCAAATTGGTATTGAGGGGTATTAATTTGACCAAAATAGTGGGAGCAGTAGCTAATTAAAAACCTAATTAATATCATGAAATTTATCAAATCAAACCAAATCAAAAATGTTTTGAAAAGTTTCAATATTTATTTGAAGAATCAAACGTCAAATACAAACACATTTAAATTGTGATTAATCCGCAAATAGGATAAATCAAGTGGGATTAACTTTCAAATTTGGTTTAGGACTTTGAGAAATGTTCTCAATGAGCGAAAGATCTATGTCCTTGAAAGACCAAAGCTAGAGGAACTCACTCCAAATGTGCCTAAGGCTAAATGGATGCTTAATGGAAATATGCCAATGATCCCATAGACTTTTGAATACCTAATGATATGTTGTACATATTTTGATTTGCATGAACAACATGAATACATGGACATTATTGACATGGTAACACATCTTAAGAATCATGTTAAGCAAACAAGGTATAATATGAGTGCAAACTGACAAAGGGAGTTCCAGTAGTACCCCATATGCTCGATATGATTGGACATATGAAATGAGTGGGAATTCTCTTAGATGAAGAGTTGACAATGAATATGATTATGCAACTATTGCATGAATCATATAGTTAGTTTATCTAATGCTTGGCATGTTGATGCCAAAGCAAGGAAGAAAACAAACAAATCCATGATGATGATCAACGGAAGTGAGTCCTAGGAAAAAGGCAAGGCCAAGAAGTGTTCTGAGGCTAAGATAAAGTCCAATTCTTCTGCACTCAATATATGAAGAAGGGTAAGTGTAAAAGGAATATGTCCTTTTCACTTAAAGGATAAAGTTCCACCATTGTCACTTGTCCAAAGATTGGAAAGGAAGTATCCTCTTTATAGAGGATCTCAAGAAGAAGATAGAGATAGAGATCTCTACTTCAGAACCTAAGAAGAAATAAGCTAGAACTGAGCAAAGCAGGGGTTTCTGCCACTACAGTTGAGAGTTGTCATTCAAGGGAACATGATAGAATTAGTGAATTGATATTGTGTACTTGTTGTTAATGAAAAACATCATATGTCTTGTATGACATGGAGATTATATTTCATTTTGAAAGATATGATATTTTATGGCAATGACATGTGTCTCATAAACTATACTTGATAGTTCTAGAGACAAATGTGTATGCCACATATAATGAATGACTTGATGACTCAAATAATGTTATAGCTAAAACATTGTCATCTAATACACATAAATGAGAAATGCACTTCTAGATTCCAAAATGGTGTTGGTCTAGACTCTTTTGGTTATTGAGCCAATAGAGACATGCAAGTCTTATTTATTGATCAATATGAGAAAATCATCTCCACTAGTTGAAGTGGGAAAACAAGTGTTCTAATAGGCCTAGTACATGTTGATGTACAATGGATGTTTTAGAATAAATGCTAAAGGTAATTACTAGTACCTACTACATTTACTGATGTGATCAACATATATGGAAAATTATATTTAATGAGATACAAGTATGCATCTCTTGAAGAGTTCAAGGTTATCATAAATGAAGTATGTAACTAACTTGGTAAAAGTATTTAGATTCTTCGATGTGATCGATGTTGAAATATTTTAAACCAAGAGTTTGAGGACCTTCTGGAGATATGTAATAGTGTATCACAATGAACTCCACCTGAACATGATGATGTGTCAGAAGGAAGGAATCACACCTTGTTAAGGTATGATTTATAATAAAACTAGCTAAAATTCCAATTTCCACTGGGCACATGCTAAACACTAAAAGAATGTACCGTCTAAAATGGTCCAATAGACACCATATGCAATATGGTATGGGAAGTGTTACTATATGTCTTTGATAGTGATTAAAAGAGGCTTTGTCCACAAATCACATAAATGTTATTTTGTCGAATACTACTCTTATCCCAATCCAAAAATAAAGTTGTTTGTTGATCTAGATGGATAGATTCATGATGAGGAACCTAGTTCCAAATAAATCAGTGGGAATAAAAGTAGAACTCAAAATGTTTGAGATGAACAAAAAAATATTGAACCTGAAAGAGGTACAATGGGAACAAAAATCACAAAATGTTGTGAAATCTCAAGTTCCTTATGTAACACAACAACCTTATAGTTCTAGTGGATCATGATGTGAGTTTGAAGGATATATGAAATATTATAACTTAGAAAGGCGATGAGTTGATCATAATGATGATTCAAACAAATCGACTAGAAGCTATTGAGGGACCAAAATCTGAGACATGGCTTTATGCCATAAAATCAAAGATGGACTCCATGTACACCAACAAGGTATGACCTTGATGGATCCACCTATAGGGGTAAAACCCATTGGGTGCATTTTCATCTTTGAGAGAAGACAAACATGGAAGGGTAGATTGTCTATGATAAGCTTCAAACAAGTTCAAGTTGTTGAACATGTTGAAGTCTTTCACCAATTACCATGGTTAAATCCATTAGAATCATGCTTGCAATTGCAGCTCAGTAAGACTGTGAGATATGGCATATGGATGTTAAAACCACATTCCGTAACCCGAATAATTGTATAGGATGTGTACATGACAACCTAATGGTTTATAATCCCATTAATGTAAATAAAGTATGTAGGCTAGAAAGATCAATTTTCTAGCTGAAGCGAGCATCTCAGAGCTGGAATCTTATATTTGACAATAAAGTCAAAGTGTTTGACTTGAGTTAGAATGAAGATGAAATTTGTGATTAAAAAAATTTAGTGGGAGCATATTTATATTCCACATAATGATGTGGAATAACATCCTTATCCTACAAATGTTAACACCTGACAAGGAAATAACCTTCTCTATGAAGGACTTAGGAGAAGCATCCGATGTGATTGGAATTGAGATCTATATAGATAGATCTGGAAAGCTTCTTGACCTTATAATGAGAACATACACTGGCAAGATGCTGAAGGGTTCAACATGCATGATTCATTGAGAAAAAACTTTTCCATGAAACATGGACTTAGTCTCTCGAGAGCCTAGTGTCCCAGTTCTTACGAAGAATAGGAACACATGGATAGATTTCATATGCATTTGCAATTGGATCTATCATGTATGTACTCATCCCCTTATCTACTATGTATTGGACATGACAATAAGATATCTTGTAATCTCGTCTACATTGGATAAGATGAGAGGATATCCAGTCATCTCATATGTATTAGACATGATGAGAGGATATATATATATACATGTCCAATAATCTCGTATGTATTGGACGTGACGAGAAGGTATATGTCATATACCCATGAGAGTTGCTAGACTACCACAAAAGAACATCTTTAGATGCTTATCAAGCAGTAAAAGGATTAGTTCCTTGGTCATGGTAATAAGGAAGAGCTGGGTGTAAAGAGTTACACCGATGTAATATTCCTAACTAACAAATAAACAAATCACAATCTATGTTTGTGTTTGACCTTAAAATAAGAATTGTAAGCTGGAAGGGTTCCGAACTAATGACAGTTGTTTAAATCTACAATAAAAGCCGAGTATCTCTGTGTTATGAGAACAACAGAAGATATTGTATGAAGTTCATATGGGTAAACTTATGGGATGTTTCAACCATCGATGACTCAGTAGATATACTATGATAGAAATGGAGCTATATGATAGAAAAGGAATCTCAGATAGCATACTACGACACTTCCATCTCATATGAGCTTTCGTACAACAAAGAGATGTGAAAATTGTAAAATACCAACTAAAAGCAAATGTGGCTAAACCTGTTAGAGTGCTTGCACAGAAAAAACATGATGGACATGTTAAGATCACGTAGAATATGATTCGTGAGTGATTGGCTCTATGTACAAGTGGGATTGTGTTGGTATGTATGCCTAGAGAGCCAATCATATGATGATTAGAGTGAGTCATTAGATACTTGATTTGATAATTATAAAGGTAATTCCATCTATAATGTTTGTCTCAGTCATGAGATGATGACACATATGTAAGTAGATGTCTAAAGAATGATGTTACTCGATGACATATGCCTTCAGGTTGAGGACCTAAACAATGAGATCATATGTATGATAAGAGTACATACATTCTTGTTATATACCTAGTCAGTTGTTATTGTGGAAGCAAAATAGACAACAGTAATACATAAGACTACAATGTGTTTTGACTAATGACAAAGCCTCATTAGTCATGATATGTGATATCAAGTCAAGCTCACAAATACAAGTTAGTGAACTATGTATCGAACAGACCCACCATGAGAGTGATACATGGAAACCATGGAATGGTAGTCATAATCATATCTCATAGTAATGTTGGTGATTATGGTTCTTATACCTGAAATAACTACACTCAACACATGTCGTTGGGTACACTTTGACATCACCAAATGCAGTCTTGAAACATGGGTTGTTATAATGGTGATTATTAGGTGACTTCGACACATGGGGATTGATTGTAAGTGATAGAGACAGGAATTGTCCATCCTACTGGATATTGATATCTAGGGCCTCTTGATAAGCGAGACTGAGAGTGTATAGTCATACCCATGTGATTCAATATATGATATGTGAACTCACATGCATCTTAGATAGTCTGCTCTAGTTCAAGGAACATGGATTGAATGTTGATAGGATGACAATTCCATGTCTCAAGTTCAATCTAGATATCATAGATAAAGGAAGTATACGATCATGGTAACACTATTCACAGATTATAGGTTGAAGTTGTTCTCTAACTTTTTGAATTACTTGGGTCGCAATGATGTACGACTAGGCACCACTCTTTGCTTGTAATGTCATAAGTTGTTATGGACATTCACTGCCAACGTAATTCTGGACCTATAGGGTCACACACATATGATACACCTGGATTAAAGGAGTACATTCATGAATTATGTTTATATTGAATGTTAAAGGTGTTTGGGTATTGAAGTAAACAATAAATCAACTAAATTGATTCAAAATCATCAAGTTCAAGTGTTGGACTGACTGATTGGAGTGTCAGGTTGATTGGAACTAATTACTAAAGTGTGTAGGTATTCAATTCACACACCAACAACTGACTGGACTGCCAAACGGCCATCTCAAGTGTTGAGATGGATGTATGGTTAGTCAGGCTAGTTGGAATAAAGTGGCTTCCCAAATTGAGGTGAACCAACCGATTCATACTGATGAACCGACTAACTCGACTTCACTCACCAGAAGAACGTCTCGCATGTGCGAGATCGCTCGGTTAGGTCGGGGAAGGTTCTATATAATTTTCCAAATTTGTTTGTATTGCACAATACTTGTTGTGTAAGAAAAAATCAATGTTTAACATTGATTGGAAGTGAATTACCAATTCCGTGTGCAAATAGGAAACTACAGAAGCACGAGACAACCATTTCACACTAAAAAATGACCATCTCACACTACAAAATGACCGTCTCACACACGAGATGGAACAGTGTGAGACAACCATTTTGTTATCCCTAGATTCCAGAACAATCATGTTTCTAGACCCTTCTACTCCCACATCAAATGGGAATCCTAACCTTTCCCTCTACTATAAATAGAGGGGTACTGGGGATTCCCAACACACACAATTGGGATCAGTGACCCTAACAATTGTTGTCCTCTCTGGTTGTGGTAACCACAAGAGCCCAAGAAAGTCCTAACTTACTAGGGTGGGATAGCGAGGGAGGAGACACTAAGATCATTTGTTGTGGGAGAGCATGTGGGCGACTAGTATGCTGACAGAAGGGGATAACTCCTTCCTGTTGGCTCTAGAAGCACAACCTGGAGTTCCCGGTGGTCTGTGTAGACTACTCTAGAGGTAGGAATCCTTTGGCTGCTTCTAGGAGGACGATGTTAGCCTATATTTTGTGGTGAGTCTATAGGAGGAAGTGTAGGAGTTGTTCGAGTCTACCATTCGTGGTGAAGACCAAGAGCTACACAAACACCGTCCAAGACAGTAATTGCAGGGTGATGTCACTGGACTTGCTCTAGGACCAAGTATAAACTTGCAACCCTTCCTTCCTAGATACATTGTTGTTGATGATATTCCATTAGTTTCTGGGAAACTGGCACATAAATTTTTTTTTCTTCCTATATTTGTGTCTAATTTCCCAACAGATGGGTCACCTCATAATCTTTCATGGGGTAGTACAACTTTATATGCCTAACCTGGCCATACTTGTAGCACATCCTGCTCTCATGCCACAACCTAGATGGCCCTATCACTGAGACAAAACTGAACTATGGACTCCTATTGATGGAAGATTGTGGCCTCTGTCTTTACTTGGTGACCTATGCACTTGACCTCTGCGGTGCCGACGGTGTCGAGAACCTAGGCTTCTTAAAGCCTTATGAAGACTATCCCTAATATTGTGCCACTCTCTTCTTGGTACTCTTCTCATGCTTCTCAATTAAAGACCATTTGATCCTACTAATGGAATCCATAAATGTGGCAAATTTCTCAAAATTTTCCAAAGAAGCGACCAGGGTAGACAACTCAACATTCAACCTATTTTCAAAACATCAGATCCTCTCATCATCTGTGGTAGCCCTATGAGTATACAACCTCAAAAGCCTCATAAACCTTACCTCATATACTCATTGATCATAATGGATCCTTGCCTGATCTTCTCAAACTGGGATATCTTCTCATCTAGATAGGTATGCGGAAAGTACATGCTGACAAACTCTCACCCAAACTCCTCCCAAATGATAACAACAATAGGCATATTCTCCTCTTCTATGGCCCACCAATGGACAACACTCCCCTTCAGAAGATCCATTGCATGCTTCACTTTATTTGTTTCGGGGATACTAAGGATCTTGAAGGCCTTCTCCACCTCCTTCAACCAACGATCTACATTTTTGGGATTTGATGTACCAGCATACTCCATAAAATTATACAACTATTGAAAAAGTTTCTTCATAAGAAATACCTAAACTTATCTAAAACCTTTTGCAATCATTCATCATTTATAGGTTTGTACATTACCCTTCATGTTAGACTTCTTATTGAACCCATTTGCACCCTATTGGTTTTACACCTTCAAGTGCATCCAAAAAAGTCCATACTTTCTTGGTGTACATGGAATCCATCTCAGATCTCATGGACTCAAGACATTTAATTACTAGAAAGAGGGTGAGAAAGGAAAAGGGCCAAAAGGTTCACTTGCATGGAGATAAAAGGGTTTATATAGCAAAGGAGGAGGGAGGTAGGGTGAGGGGTGATGTGTCAACACCTCAAGGCACCAAAGGGACACATTTCAACCCAAGAAACTAACACGCAACCACTTAAACCTTACATGCACGATATGGTGATACAACATATGTTGGGTCTTAACATCTTGGGTTCCCAACACATGGTTTCGATCGAGACACTCCAAAGGAGGTTGAAACAATAGAAAAAATAACACCGTGATTGAGACAAAGATCACCCAACACGCTAGGTTAAGACACTCCATGAAATGACTAACTATTTTGACACAAACCACCTCAAAATGACCATGGTCGAGACAACAAACACCCAAGGTAGGTGTCTTGGTTGAGACACACCCAAAGCAACCCCATAGGTCGAGACAAGGGTCGAGACAAACCAACCAGACACACATCGTCAAAACCAAGCAAACCCTAGAAACTCTAGTCACCTCTAGGGGTGTCACCACTCATCCAAGGCCCAACCAAGGCAAACTCTCTCTGATGAGCCAAGAAAGAGAAGGAACACTCTAGAAGTGACAAATTGCAAGATAATCCTCACAAATGGGTAAATTTCAATTTGACCCAAAACAAGCACACAAAGCACAAACATCATCTAAACAAGCTCAAACTGAAGGATTAAGCTCTCCACAAGCTCTAAGATCATCTCAAATTATTAAAGAAAGGTCATAAACACTTAATCAAGCCAAATCAAATAGGATTGATGTTACAACCCCAAATTTTGCATATGTTCTCATAATTGAAATATAATGATTTTGTGAATTTGTACTGAATTGAAAAGGTTGTATGCTTTGCTTCAAAGGATGGATTTCTTTGCAAATATCCCTTTGGATAGGAATTTCGTAATTCCTATTATTAAATTAATCCAATTATGGATATAAAAGAGAAGAAAATAAGAAAAGTACAAATAATGAGTATTGAGCAAAGTATCTATAAAAAATACTTGGAATTATCTAGAAAATGGCATTAATGGCCACAATTGAGTAAAATTTGTTTACATATGATTTCTAATAAAATAAATTGAAAAGAGGAAAAAGGAAATGAAAGATAAAGAGAAATCATTAAAAAGAATAAGGAAATAAGTAAGATAATAAGAAAATGGATAAAAGATAAGTAAAAGGCTAAGGAATATTCCCAATATGGGATTTCGATCCATTAAGGTTCCTTGAAGTTCAAGGAACTCAGAATAATAATTTAATGGCAAGAAAGAGAAAGGATTAATTAAATATTTCTTTATTTAGAAGAAATATGAGATAATGACAATATTACAAGAAATACGTGGAAATATAGATAATGAATTCATCTTGAATGATAGTTTGTGTTCACATAGTTTCTAATGAATCAAAATCAAAGAAAATAAACGATTAGGAGAGAGAAAATATGCTAAACTATACCTTATTAAAAGATAACTTGAATATAATGAAAAGTATCTTATACTTTCGATTTTGGGTCCCAAATTTGATGCACACGTGGATTAAGTCTTTATAGACTTTCCCTTAAATTTTGGTATTAACTGGATAATCGATCTGAGATTCATGATTTACACAAAATCTAATAAAGTGGAAAGGGTAAAGGAAATAAATTAAATGTCACAACACATGGTTTATGAGAGAGTGATATGGATCATTGGATTCTGATCCAACGATAGTTGTATATCGCTCAGTTCCATCAGAATTAGGAAATAGGTTGCCAGATAATGACTTTTCCAACCCATTTTCCTCATGATCTAATGCATGTGCATCTAAGGAAATTACTCCTTCATGCTTGGGAGAAGATTCCGCTCAAAACCGACCTAGGTTTTGTTAGGTTTCCTGTTTTGTTATAGAAAATGCCAAAATCCCTTTGGGTAAGGATTCGACGGCAAGGGAGGGAGCAAACCCTAGCCACCCATGCCCATATATTTAACCACCCTCGACTTCGAGTGTCCGTCATGAACTTGAATGGCTTTCTCCCTTCTTTATCCGTTCCCTATCCTGTCGGGATCACCTTGCTCCGGAGATCTCATCATCGTGGCGCCGCCGCGTTAGATTTACTGGATTAGGGTGAGGACGAAACACAGTAGCCCTCCGATGGGAATCCATGGTGAACCATGAGTAAATCCAACGGCGATGGGCGCTTCACGCGTTGGATGGTGGTGAGTGGGCGTGTGCAAGGTGGGGTGTCAGATCGGGTCTAGTCAGCGACGACCAGAGATCTTTCGGCCAATGTTTTTCCAAAAAAATGAAAAGTAAGTTGCCTCTCTGCCTGAAATTCCAGAAAATATGTTTTCTTGCAAAATGCATAGAAAATGATAGGAAACTCTAATGACAAAACTTTATATATGAAGGTTGATCAGAAAAATATGAGGAAGAATATAAAAATGGTTTGGTAATCTATTTCTGTCTCGTTTTACAAAAGTACATTAATTGGTTAGAAAAAGGTATTAAAAGATAATTAGAAACCCTAATTGTATACAAAGGGTGAATCCTTATGGATTAGTAGGTTGAGATGAAGAATATTAACCTCTTGGATACTAAAATAAAGTTTTCATCCGTTTTGAATACAAAGTTGGCTAATTTAGGGAATTAATCTATAAATAAAGGATAATACATATGGAAACCCTAATTTAGTGTAAAAGAAGAGAAAAACCTTGTTGATTTCGAACTATGGAAAAAGGTTGTTAAATAATGATCCTAAGTATGATTAGGAGTAGCAAGATGAGAAATTTAGGGTTTTTATATAGTTTTTTTGAATAAGGATTCATAATGTTAAAAGTGGAGACAAAACCCTAATTTCAAAGGAAACCCTAAAATTGGAGTAGAAATCCTTAGGAATAAGATGAAAATTGGATAAATATTGATAAAAGGAAGTTGGTATGTTTATTTCAGGATTTCTATGCATTTTTCTTGCTTGATAGGGTTTTACTCTACAAAGTTGATTCTGTCTCCAAATATGCAAGTTACAGGTATGTGGTTACACTTATGAATATTTTGAGTTAGTTTTTCGAGGGTTTGTCGAGGTTTTATCAGTTGCTTAAAATTAACTATTGGATGCTTTTATTTCATGCAACTATAGAGTAAATATGACTATCACTATAAATGTATACATATAACTAGCTTATATCCAGGTCTACCCCTGTGTCTATACAAAGGCTAAAAAGGATAGCCTAGAGCAAGGTCTAGGCTATCATGAGTTAGAAACTGAGCTACACATGTGTAGTGCCATGAGACTCTTAGCATGCCATGAGTTAAGGAGTGGGCTACCTACGGGTGGTGCCATGTGACTCGACGCTAGAAACGGATTCACCTGTTAGGTGGGATCATGAGGGCTATAATGGGGATAGGATATACATGGATCGCACAATTATATTTAAACCGTAAAATTGTTTGTTAAACTAAAATTGATTGCAATACATTGTTATGGATAATTGCACGATTAGTGTTTCCCCCACATACCATCTCTAGCTGACCGACGTTTTGTTTGTCGACATTTTAGGTACAAAGCCAAAAGGACAAATAGTAAATTTTCATATTGAGAAATACATGAATTGAAATACATGGAGGGTTAGTAGAGTAGAAATTCATATATGGATAGAAGTTTAGAGATCCAAATTTTCAAAGGTATGCAAAAGTTTTTTTTCTTACAACTTTCCAGTATAGTCTGTTAAAATTTAATAATTGTTCTTGGTTAAATATCGAACCTTTGATCCGGAAATTATGGGTGCGGCTTTGACCTCTCAGTCTCCCTTAATTGGGGGTTACCAAAAGGTGGGATCATAACAGTTGGTATCATAGCGTAGGTTCCTCACTTAACCATTAATAATTCTTAAATTTTACAAACTCCATAGAACCCAAGGGAGTTATTAGAGGATTATCTGAAATATGGAGGTGTCTAGAAAAGGATCACGACTGGGGTCTGGCAATATTTTCCTCTGCACCACTATTCGGAATATGAGGACTCCCGGATCTGTGTGACTGCCTAGACAAAGTCTTAGGGTATGAATCGAAATAAGATACCTTTAGGACTTTCTCATCTTATTCATCCCTTCTCAACACAAATTCTATTAAGGACATTAAGGATTAGGGTTTTCTCTCTTCTCCTCACCCTCTTGAGGTATGGGAAAGGTTAATAAGGTCTAAGGAATCCTCCACCAAATTAATGAAAAAGTATGTAAATAAGATGTCATGGACATAAGCTTAATAGATTAAGCGCAAACTAAAGGATACATACATACTTAGGTCGTATGACATAAGTTGTCATGCCCTCAGAAGAGACCTGAGGCTAGACCTTCTTGTCAGGAGGATAAATAAAGAGAGTTAGTCTTGGAGATAGAGATCTCTATTTCAGGTAGAGACCTGGCACATCCTCTGAGGATGATGTTAACCCAAACCCTAAGTGAAGGTTAGAGAGAGAGACAACATGAAGAGTTAGATGTCATGGTAAACTAGGTGTTTGGATAGACATGCCTTGGATTCCATATGAGCCATGAGAGGTTGGATGATCAAATGCCTTTAGCGACCTAACCCTGGGAAGGATCATGTTAGAGTGAAGGATAACTCCTTCAATGATGAGGTTAGTAAAGGACCTATGGAAACCTTATGGGCTTATATAGGCATGGCATAGTATGCACCCAGAGTATGTCAGTAGTACTAACTGTAAGCTAAAACCCTAGCTAGGAGAGTATGATGGATAGCTTATGAGATGAGCATAAATGGTTAGGGATAACCTTGAGCAAACATAAGTTTGAACATAGGCTTCACCATGTAGAGGTACGTTTGTGAGCTTGAACCTTCATAGAGAGAGGACCTCTAATAGTAAGGTTGGATGTGGAGTTAGCTCTAGAGAGAAAGAAGGACTCATGCAAGAAGGTTGGAAGCCTAGACTCCAAGATATGAGGAATAGTGGGGAGTTGAGGATGATGCGACGTAAGTGGATGATAGTGGTTGCCTCATGCTTGATCCCTGAAGTCTGAGGATATCTTGGTTGATATGAGAGGAACCAAACTCTAGAGGATGAGTCTGGTGGTACCTCTATACCTAGGGTATAGGTGTTTACCTCTTGAGATAGGGAGAAGAGTTCCTTAGACCTGGGGAGGTTTAGTAGCAGGTTGTGAGGCCTTGTACCTTGTTGGTTGTCTTTAAGGAGGACTCAACTCCGAAGTGTTTCTTGATTCGAAGGATGGAAGGAAGTCTGTGACATACCATGGACATGTTTGGTTCGTGGTTAAGAGGTTGGGCATGCAGTTGGACACCCAAAAGTGAACCTAGGTTCCTAGGCCTAAGAGGGGAAGTGGTGTACCTAATGCTCATGACGAGAATTAAGTTGCTATAGTTTTGAGCATGGTACTCCTCATGTATAGAGGAAAAGGGAAACCCCTTAAGTTTAAATCTATGTTTGATGAACCCCTCATAGCTAAGTTGATGACATGGGGAGGTATTATCTTGATTCAATGTGGAGGATGAATAAAAGTATGACCTAACATGGTTTAGTAGGTGGTCTACCTGTGCCTTGCATAACTTGCTAGGGTTAAGCATGCTAGACCCAAGGACGTTTGTGGCCTTTGTTATCAAGGTGAAGTTTTCCTCCCATCCTGGGAGAGGGACCCTTTGGTAGGGTGTATACCAGTGTTGTTGGTTTTGAGGTAACCTAAAGAGGTCTCATAGGATCTTGAGAAGCTAAGTGAAAGGTACATGGTATGAGAATGAACCTGTAGACCCATAGATAACCATCCGTAAGTGCATGTGGATGTGTTACCATGGAGGTAACTGGTATGGGGCCTGGCCAAGGTAGGTAGGTCTTCATGACCCCTATGAAAGGATGAAAGTCAACCCATGTATACAGAGGGAGATGATAAAAGCTTGGGTAAGGTTCTAAGTTGAACATTTACTATAAGAGAATCCTAAGTCTATCCTAGGGTCAGGTAGGGATAAGACCGATGGAAGTAGGAGTTGCCTAATTCCCTAGTTTCACATGACCATAGGGTTGAGAGGTAACAACTATCATCGTCTGAGGGCCATGGGTTAGGAGATTGATCACCTTCATGAACTCATGGGACCCAAAGGGCAGATGAGTAGGGCACTCTCTGGATGCATAAGGGAAGAGGAATTACCCCTAAAATGCCGACACCCTATAGACCTAGACGAGATGACCAAGGATTGTGTGGTGACCCAAGTAGGTTCCAGATCAGTTTTCCATGGAAGTAACTTTGATATCAAGATGGTTGTGATGTTGAGACATAAGATGCACGTTTCAACTTAAAGGTGTACTGGAAAGGTGGGATGTACCATCTCTACTCTTAGAATATGAAGAACTTTGTATTTGGACTGTAGCCAAATGCTTATTTCCTCTTATTATGGGAGTGAGAGATAGGACAGTACGCATGCCATACACTAAGATAAAGATGATGTGAGTTGGGACGTTGCTACGAGATATGAGGACAAAGATGATAACATAATCTAGTGGAGTAAACGATACATGGATGGTTTACAAACACTAAGAGAAATGAGGTAGTCATCTTATGAGGATGCTTTTCTCATGAGCTATGAGTCATACAAGGAAAAAAAACCAAGAGTATGAGCTCAGAGTTTTCTCGATGAAGATAGACTTAGAGCTGAGATGAGATAATAAGTGGAATACATGAAGGTGTATGTATTCTACTTTACCTAACACCTAAGGATGTGAAGTGGTAATAGATACTCTAGATGAGATACATCTGCCTAGTTTATATGGAGGCTAGAAGAGGTTGTTAGGTTAACCCTCAATTGGAAAAGAGATATGTTTGGGCTAACACTCAGAGGTAACGAGATTTGTTGAACAATTTTGTAGTTGTTTTGTTAGCCAGCCTGATCCTTGATGCAATGAATGGATGGTTGTAGAACCTCGAATGAACTTCTTTGGAAAGGAAGGTGATAAAACCCTAATGAGAGTGGTTTAGGTATTCTAAGGAATCGATCTTGAAGAATCATGACATACAGGAGATCATGGTTTTAAGATCACCATACACCATACTACGAAGATAGTAAATGACGGTAGTACTTTGGATGCTTAAGAAGAATTTGCATGTAGCATGTGGCCATGCAAGCCAGGAGGTGAAGGACGAACATCAGTAACCCAGTGCTTTGATATAAAGGATAAAGAGAGTCCCCGAGAGGGAATGGGAGTTCATCACTATGGATGTTGTGGTAAATATCCCCTGGACCAAGGAAGGTTGTCACGATGCAATATGGGTTATGGTAGGTCGCCTTACCTATATGAAATAAGAAAGAAAGAGTTCTATCAAGGGACAAATCTGGATGAACTACATATGCGAGAGATGGCTCAACTACACCAGAATGTGAGTTCAAAGATTTCTTAAGTATAACCTAAAGATACACTTCCATAAAATGGAAGTAGGTACATGAAGAACTCGATGTTAGTATGGTCTATCACCCCTAACAAATGGTTAGTATAATCCAGACTAAAGGGTCTGATGAGAGCATGTGTGCTCGTTCAGGGTGATATCTTGAGACAATTCTTATTTCCTGTAAAGATGTGATGTTAACCACCATAGCCAGTATCGGGATGTAAAGAATCTCTGTAAGGGAGGTTGTGTCAGTCACCACTTCATTAAGGTGATGTTGGTGAAGGGACCTTGTGATGGTTAGAAAAGGGCCACAATGTTTGTAGATGAAGTCACTTTGATCATGCAATGGCTAAAAGGAGCCCCGAGACGACGTGAGTCATGAGGAGATGCAAAGTAGACTGACATGCAGTTCACTGTGGGAGAATCTGTGACATGAAAATACGACCCTTCTAAGTTATAGCTGTGATACCTCGTTTGATCAAAACATTATTAATGATGTAGAAGCGAATACTTAGCAGCGGAACTACTGAAAATCACTGAAATTTAAAACTTTTTGCACTGAGATCCACAAACTGTAAAACTCTTTCATAAAGAACTAAAGTTATTTACATTCAAATACATCAGTTCATCTCTGTATCATCTCATCTCGAGAGTCATAAACATTGACTGCCCTGTGAAACTGTTCTTAAGCAGTATACAAAAATCTCGAGGCATCAAGACAAAAATCTCAGATCTAACTCAAACCATCTATTGATTCCTAGGACCTGAGAGTACAGAGATGACACATAGGACTCTCTATATACAAGACCAATCAGACAGACAATGTCTCCACCTGTGGATCACTGTTGTCCTTGTTGTTGCTGCTACTGCTGTGACTGTTGTTGCTGCTCACCCACTGAAGGGTTTCTTCTTCCTTGGCGTCTACCTAAAAAGTTGAATCCCACGGGGGTGAGACAATTGAAAATTGTCCCAGCGAGAGATATAACTCTCCGCCAGAAACATTGTTATTGCAAATAATAGAATAATACTGAGCAGTAGAATTATAAATATTTAACATCATGTAAATCATAGAATAAGATATGTAGAGCAGTATTCTCTATGCAATCATTTCAATTATAACTTAAATAAGCAGCAAGTCATTCATTTAATAAATAATATGAAAAACATGTGTACTAATTATCCAATTAGGAAATTTTAGACAATGTATCATCAAACATTGATTCTCGTAGTTAAACCCTAAACAAATATGCTACACGACTGATTACATTTTACAAACATATTTATGCCCTGAGGAGATGAGGTATACCGCTCATAATCCAATCGACCATTGAGAAATCGAAATCGGTACCACACATAGGTCATCAAAAGAGTCAATACCTCATCTTCCTCAGTCAGTGTGAGGAACAACATGCAGGACATCTTGCGTCCCTTCTATATATATAGCTTTCCAGGGTATACCGGCAACTTTGCTATTAGAGTTACAGTGGCATGTTGTACTCTCTTCACAATCGAGGGATTTCTTGTTTATCTCACATCGATTCGGTAGTTACATCATCATCGGGAGATTAGTGATACATCATATCGGCATATACATATAATGAAGGATTGAGAGATTTAATGTTTATCTCACATCAATTCCTCCATTAGGACGTAAGGATATTTGCGTCCATAACCCCCACATACTCAAAAGTATGCTCTCCAGGAGTTCCCATAGGAAAACCTATTTCACCATCACCCAACTACTGACGATGATGGATCTATGGTCAGGGCTCTACATGATATCATTTCACTTGATTACTTAAGTACATTCCATCATTCTTTTAGCAACAAGCATGTTTTCAAACATAAACCTTTATAACAATTATTATAAAGAATGAGTACTATTTCTATCAAGTTCATTTCACAGCTTTAATAGCATTGGGATCTCAATCCCTTATTATCTCATCATCATGATTCAAGAACATGGGTATTCAAACCCTTAGATCATCAAAACACTTGTTACCACTTTAATAGGTAACATAATGCCATCAAGTCATTTGATAGTGTAAACATAATAATTCCAATATAGGTATTTCACATGGCACTTACAGCCTATTAGTTTCTTTTGTTACTATTCCTTAGGCAACAAAGCATATCATTAATTAAAAACTCATGAAGTGCTTTAAATAAACAAGGTATCATAGCTCATACCTGGCTATGTTCAATATCTCATAAAACCTACATGGTTAGTACAGATGATAACAGATACATCAATTTCATATCAACATAATGCAACACAATGATAACTTCATTATTCATGGGTTGCACCACTATGCCCTCACTAGGGTTAGGGTTTTCCCTTTCAATTCAATTAGGGTTAATCAACCCCTTTAGCTCAAATAGAATAAATGACTCATCATGCATTACTCAACCATAGAAATTCATGCTATAAAGTATAACCCAGAATTAGGGTTTCACACTTCCATTTACCTTATTTGGAAATTAGGGTTTACTATTCACATCACATCACCCTAGATTAGGGTTTACTATCAACAACTCATAATTAGGGTTTACTATTCACCCCAAGTAGGAGTGAACATCAAAGTACCTTGAATTAAGGTTTATCATGTCATCACTATAAATTGAAATCATACCATCACCATGTATTAAGATTACTTCCAATAATACCCTCAATTAGGGTTATGATTCATTAACCTTCATAATTAGGATTTCATGATCTCACTATCATGGATCATACCCTAATTAGACATCTATTCATAATAAGAGTGCATTACATAATTAACATTTATGTAGGTAATCCTTTCTCTCTCATCCTTTATAGGATGATGTTTACTTCAACCTTGATTAGGCTAAGTCAACTCAACATGAAAGAGAATTGATATCATGGGTTATGTCATTATCATTATGATCATTAAGGCTTAATTACTTAATGGGTACTAATCACACTATCCCATTAAGATACAATTACTATAATCCTCTTTGATTACATCATGTATTAGACAATTAACTAACTTGACCTTTAACCACTTTAAGTATCCATGCAGTTTTGGTTAATTATTCACCAAACGGTCTTGGCCATATAGACCCCAAATGGTATTGACCAAACCAGACCTCAAACGGTCTTGCAAAAAAACATCCAAACAGTCTAAGACCGTTTAGACCACCAAACGGTCTTTCACAACTACTGAGACTGTTTGCTAAAGCTAGGGTTGAAACTGTTTAGTAAAGTAGGGGATGAAGACCGTTTGCCAAAGTTGACTTTTGAAAATGCATGAACCAAACGGTTTGGGATCGTTTGGTCCCAAATAGTCTTGAGACCATTTGTACTCAAACGGTCTTGAGACCATTTGGTCCAAACCCCCTCAAAACCGCAAGGACCAAAAAGGGTCTCAACCATTTCAATTGAATTAGGGTTTCCAATGTTGGTTCCTTCAACCATTGAATACATGTAACCAATCATCAATTGGACTTATCATCATACTTCAATTAGGTCAACCTTCAACTGATTTGACCCTCAATTGACCCTCAATTAGTCATCAATTAGGGTTTGAGTCAATTGAATTAGGATTTGGAAATGATGACCCTTCAACATTAATCAATGTGAGTCTAATTGATCTGAAACCATTGAACCATCATCCAATTTGGACATGACCTGACCCCAACGGTCTTGAGGTCATTTGGATGACCTCCAAACGGTCTTGAGACCGTTTGCCCAAGTCAACATCAAAAACCAAGTCAACCAATTAGGGTTTGGCTCATTAGATTGATCACTAAGTCAATCAATTGGATATACTTCAACCTAGTACCTTTAGATCTTCAATTGGTCAACCATGCTTAACCCTAGACCTCAAAACGGTCTTGGGTGATCACCAAATGGTCTTGAGACCATTTGGGTAATCCCCAAATAGTTTTGAAACCATTTGGGTCATCCAACCCAAGTTTCAAACTTATCCAATTATCAAAACAACACCTAACCCGATTAGGGTTTTGGTGATTGTTGGACCTTCAACTAGTGAACTAATTGAAGTTAATTAATAATTATTGATGGAGAATTGACCTACATTATTATCAACAGGTCTCCAAATGGTCAACGCTTGGTCAAAGCCACCAAACGGTCTTGGACCATTTACTTCTATGCAGTTTAGTGAAATCGTTTGCAATCAAACAGTTTGAAACTGTTTACTCCCAAACAATTTGGGAAACCATTTGAGCAAAAAAAGAAAACTGTTTGGTAAAGTAACTTGTTGGATATTTATCAAGAATGATGTCATCTTTGTCTTCCTCTGTTCAACCAAGAATTGTTTCTGTTCTTCATAGAAATTATAGCAAGAACTAAAAAGAGTATCTTAAGAAGAAAGGTAGCCAACGATTATTAAAAGTATGGATTCATTAGCAATGCTTAAGGGTTAGAGTTATAAAACCTACCTCTAAAACTGATCCCAAGCTCCAATATCCATGTCTCTAATGGTGGATGGAGCTCCAGTAGTTGTCCAAGGTCCGTCCTTCAACTTTTGGATGAACAAGATGGCTAGAAATGAAAATCGTGTGAAGAAAACCATTAATCAAGCCTTATTTTAGGGTTTCCACCATGAATCTGAGGTAGATGATGGTCCAAACTTACCAATCGGTTTGTTCGTCCTTCCTCTGCTCTAGATCTCTCCTTTGGTCTGCCAAAGCAAGGTGAAAAGAGAAAGAAACTAAGGAAATAATTATCATGTGTATTGTAAAAGATATACATAAGAGATATGTATATGGGTTTTTGAGGAAATAGAAAAAAAAGAGTTATCTTCTTTAATTTCAAATAATTCCCACCAAAGCTTCCTCCATTCCTTGGCCACGTAGCCACCTTCTATTTTCCTTGCAAAACTTTCTCCATTATCCAAGAAATAATGGGAAAGGAACTAAGCACCTAAAAGAGATGTATATTAATATCCATCCTTTTATTGGATATTATTTTATATTATATTAATGTGAATGGCTTCCACTCAACCAAGATCTTTTTGTGCCCAAGAATGGAACAAGATCGTCCAAATTATTGCAAACACATCCCTCAACTTTTGGTTGAAGGCTCCTTAATTAATATATTTCTTTTTGCACTAAATTATATTAACTAGCCATTTGTGCTTAAATCTTGATGACTTTAATGTCAGGATTCACTCTCCTCCAAGATAATTCAAATGAGGAACCCTTTTCATTTTCTTTGCTCTACTTGATGCCAAGAAACATGAGAGACCCTCTATAGGTGATAATTTGCATATTGAACCCTATGTTTTGGGTAATTTGCACATTACACCAAAACTAGGTTTTAATGCACAAGGATTGTTGTACAAGCTTTATCTTGGTGCCCAAGCTTGTAGAAACCATACCATTACATCATATTCCTTCTTATGATGTCTCAGAACCAGAGGAACATCTTATGCAATTTGCAAGTCAACCCCTTTACTTGGGTAATTTGCACTTTAGCCCAAAAGTAACAAAACAAAGTTTTAACATTATTCAAAAAGGACTGAAATTGAAATATAAGTTCCTCAAAAGCCTTAATTACTTTTAAAAGTATAAGAACAAGCATCTAATCAACTTAATTAGGCAAAACACCTAGGGTTAGTACATAACCCAGGTCAGGGATGTTACAATAGCTAAGAGAGTTGAGTCCCTAATGAATGGGTTCTTTTGAGATAGTTTGGTGGAAAAGGTTATGTTTGATCTTACCCCTCAGGATAATGTGATGTGTGATGAGTTCCAAGTGTCCAATTTAGAGCACTATGTGAGGTACCCAGACCATGTGTTGTGCAATGAACCTAGTGAGCCCCAAGGGAGGTTGAAATGACCTGAGTCACCTGTGAGGTTTATAGATGCCAAGGTAAAAGAACTCAGAGAAAAGAATATGTGATGATAAAGGTTCTTTGGAAGCGCCATGGATAGGGAAAAACCACATAGGGGCCAATAATGGATATGTAAAAATCTTATCCTGAATAGTTTGTTTTCTTGATGGAATTTTGAGGACAAAATTCTTATAAGAGGGGAAGGATGTTACAACCCCAAATTTTGCATATGTTCTCATAATTGAAATGTAATGGTTTTGTGAATTTGTACTTAATTGAAAAGGTTGTATGCTTTGCTTCAAAGGATGGATTTCTTTGCAAATGTCCCTTTGGATAGGAATTTCATAATTCCTATTATTAAATTAATCCAATTATGGATATAAAAGATAAGAAAAGAAGAAAAGTACAAATAATGAGTTTTGAGCAAAGTATTTATAAGAAATACTTGAAATTATCTAGAAAATGGGATTAGTGGCCACAATTGAGTAAAATTCGTTTACATATGATTTCTAATAAAAGAAATTGAAAAGAGGAAAAAGGAAGTGAAAGATAAAGAGAAATCATTAAAAAGAATAAGGAAATAAGTAAGATAATAAGAAAATGGATAAAAGATAAGTAAAAGGCTAAGGAATGTTCCCAATATGGGATTTCGATCTTCAGAATAATAATTTAATGGCAAGAAAGAGAAAGGATTAATTAAATATTGCTTTATTTAGAAGAAATATGAGATAATGACAATATTACAAGAAATATGTGGAAATATAGATAATTAATTCATCTTGAATGAGAGTTCGTGTTCACATAATTTCTAATGAATCAAAATCAAAGAAAATAATAGATTAGGAGAGAGAAAAAAATGCTAAACTATACCTTATTAAGAGATAACTTGAATATAAATAAAAGTATCTCATACTTTTGATTTTGGGTCCCAAATTTGATGCACACGTGGATTAAGTCTTTATAGACTTTCCCTTAAAATTTGGTAATAATTGGATAATCAATCTGGGAGTTATGATTTACACAAAATCTAATAAAGTGGAAAGGGTAAAGGAAATAAATTAAATGTCACAACACATGGTTTATGAGCAAGTGACATGGATCATTGGATTATGATCCAATGATAGTTGCGTATCGCTCAATTCCATCCGAATTGGGAAACAGACTGCCAGATGATGACTTTTCCAACCCGTTTTCCTCATGATCTGATGCATGTGCATATAAGGAAATTACTCCATCATGCTTGGGAGAAGATTCCGCTCAAGACCGACCTAGGTTTTTTAGGTTTCCTGTTGTTTCTAGAAAATGCCCAAATCCCTTTGCGCAAGGGTTAGACGGCAAGGTAGGGAGAAAACCCTAGCCACCCATGCCTATATATTTAATCACCCTCGACTTCGGGTGTCCCTCACGAACCTGAACGGCTTTTTGCCTTCTTTCTTTGTGCCCAATCCTGTCAGGATCACCTTGCTCCGGCCATCTCAACGTCGCGGCACTATCGCGCTAGATCTACTGGATCAGGGCGAGGATGAAACACAGTAGCCCTCCGATGGGAATCCATGGTAAACCACAGGTAAATCCAACGGCGCTGGGTACTTCGCATGTTGGATGGTGGTGAGTGGGCGCACACAAGGTGGGGCATCAGATCGGGTCTAGTCAGTGATGACCATAGATCTATCGGCCAATGTTTTTCCAAAAAATGAAAAGTAAGTTGCCTCTCTGCCCGAAATTCCAGAAAATATGTTTTCTTGCAAAATTCATAGAAAATGATAGGAAACTCTAATGACAAAACTTTATATATAAACGTTGATCAGAAAAATACGAGGAACAATATAAAAATGGTTTGGTAATCTAGTTCTATCTCATTTTACAAAAGTACATTAATTTGGTATAAAATTTATTAAAGATAATTAGAAACCCTAATTGTATACAAAGGGTGAATCCTTGTGGATTAATAGGTTGAGATGAAGAATATTAACCTGTTGGATACTAAAATAAAGTTTTCATCCGTTTTGAATACAAAGTTGGCTAATTTAGGGAATTAATCTATAAATAAAGGATAATACATATGGAAACCCTAATTTGGTGTAAAAGAAGAGAAAAACCTTGTTGATTTTGAATTATGGAAAAAGGTTGTTAAATAATGATCCTAAGTATGATTAGGAGTATCAAGATGAGAAATTTAAGGTTTTTATATAGTTTTGTAGAATAAGGATTCATAATGTTAAAAGTGGAGACAAAACCCTAATTTTAAAGGAAACCCTAAAATTGGAGTAGAAATCCTAAGGAATAAGATGAAAAGTGGATAAATATTGATAAAAGGAAGTTGGTATGTTTATTTCAGGATTTCTGTGCATTTTGCTTGCTTGATAGGGTTTTACTCTACAAAGTTGATTCTGTCTCCAAATATGCAAGTTATAGGTATGTGGTTACGCTTATGAATATTCTAAGTTAGTTTTCCGAGGGTTTATCGAGGTTTTATCGGTTGCTTGAAATTAACTGTTGGATGCTTTTATTTCATGCAACTATAGAGTGACTATGACTATCACTATAAATGTATACATATACTGGCTTAGATCCAGGTCCACCCCTATGGCTATACAAAGGCTAAAAAGGATAACCTAGAGCAAGGTCTAGGCTATCATGAGATAGAAACTGGGCTACACATGTGTAGTGCCATGAGACTCTTAGCATGCGATGAGTTAAGGAGTGGGCTACATATGGGTGGTACCATGTGACTCAACCCTAGAAACGGATTCACCTGTTAGGTGGGATCATGAGGGGTATAATGGGGATTGGATATACATGGACCGCGAATTGCAGAGCCACAACTGCGGACAACTGGCAACAACCGCGACCTGCTAGCAAGGTTTGCATAATCGTGACCAACAGAGGGCAGAAGAGAAAGATAGTGACCTGGAGGACGACTAGCTGTGACCGTGACAAAAGCCGTGACCCGCTGCAAAAATGACAAGGTCGCGATTTTAAGGCGGTGCCCAGCCTGCCTATAAATAGGACATGACCCCAGTCAGCCATAGGGGGATTATCTGCAGACGCCGCTAGGCTGCAGGTTTGTTTTGGGTCTAAGGAGACGACCTCCATTGCCGAGAACCTACCCCCGTGGTAGTTCTGCGGCCTGGATTGGAGAGGGTGGAATCATCGTAGTTCAATCATCTCGTTTAGCCCAGTTTTGGTTACATTCATGCTTTTATTGGCTCTATCTTCTAATATGTGCATTTTCTTGGCTTATCTGCTTTATTGAGGTTTTATTGGCCTTATCTCCTTGTATGCAACTCATATTGGTTTAATCGATTTTACTCCTATTTTTATTGATTTTTTGTACCCTAATGCAGGTCATTTTGAGCTTTGGGCCTTATCTCCTAAGCCCATATCATCTTCTTTTGGGCTTTGCTTCAGTTCTAGCCAACTGCGAGCGCCACCCCCTTCTTTTCTTTTCTTCACTCGCCCCTCAATAGACAGTTGGGCCCCACCGTTCCATGATCGATGCTCTTCTCTCTCCCACAATCATAGTCTATGCAAACCTAAGTATCGTGACCTGCAGATCCACATGCCGTGATCGCGACAATACCCGCGACCGCGACGTCCAAGCCCCGCGACCGCGGTGACCGCGCGCAACCTGCTCTCGTCCTCTCTGCAATCTCGACCTTGCTGCATCCACTTCCCGTGACCAGCAGACCCCGCGACCACGACTTCTCCACCTGCCTGCGAACAGCCGCCCACGGTTCTGTCAACCACAACGCCGCGACCAGGTCATGTGCCTGAAGCCGCGACTTGCTACTCTTATGCAATCGTGACCTCCTCCTTCTCTTATCCAATACCGTGAGCACGGTTTCCTTTTCCCGCGACCACTTCTCCGATCGTGATCATCACTTCCACCTAATCGTGGTTCCCACAACCGCGGTTCTCTCTCTCCTACCTCAAACCCTGCATCGCGAATGTGAATTGCAGAGCCAAGACTGCAGGCAACCAACAACAACCGCGACCTGCTGGCAAGGTTTGCATAATCATGACCAAGAGAGGGCAGAAGAGAAAGACCGCGACCTGAAGGACGACTAGCCATGACCCACTGCAAAAATGACAAAGTCACGATTTTAAGGCGGTGCCCAACCTGCCTATAAATAGGACATGACCCCAGTCAACCAGAGGGGGATTATCTCTAGACGCCGCTAGGCTGCAGGTCTGTCCTGGGCCTAAGGAGATGACCTCCATTGTCGAGAACCTACCCCCGTGGTGGTTTCACGGCCTGTTCACCCAGATTTGGAGTGAAGACTCAGATCTGCAAGGCACCTCATTCAGATCCGGATCAAGACTTAGATCTGGGTCTAGATCAACCGCGTCTACACCACTTCTACACCACCATCTCATCCACGAGATGCTCCTCCTGCTGCGAGCGAGGATAACAACAAGAAGAAGGTGGAGATAGAAGATCTGCCCTGTCTATCGTGGTGTACTTCTCTCTTCATCCAGATCTGCTCTGACGTTGTGTAGAAGACCGTTTCTCCACCAAGCAACGATCATCTTCTTCACCATTCTCATGGCGGAAACTTCTCTCTCTCTCTTTTTATTCTTGTTTCTCTCAACATGAACGAGTAGTTTACTTTCACTGGGGTGCGGGGACTAGCCCCGCTGCCCATGCTTTCATATCTCATTGTTAAACATTCCATGACATGTATATAATCTTTTATTTCGTCGTTAATCGTCGATGAGTGCTTGTGGATTGATCACCTGCTTGCATATATCTTGTTCGTTCCCTATGTTACGAGAAAATCAATGTGTAGGTTTTGAATGTCGATTAACGCGGTTGACTCCCAAACTAAAAATAGAATGGGATTCCTTGAGGGCGTAAGTGTATGATCCGTGTGGTGACGAACCATCTAGCCCACGATGATGCTTCTGTGTGCCTGACGCCTGTATAGGGGGACCACAACTTCATTTGGATTTCTATATCTTCGGAGTCGTAAGTTTGTGATCTGGATGGTAACGAGACATCTGATACCTAAGGTGATGCTTACGTGAACCTGACGCCCATATGGGGGGTTCTACAACAGCTCTATTTGAATGGTTATATCTTGCCTGGATGTTTGATGTTTGGATGTGATTGCATTTGTAGTGGTGGCGAAACCCGGGACCATCCCAGCGATTTCCATCATTAATCTTTAATCAACTTTTAATCCTGCTTGTTTACTTTCTTTGCATTTAGTTTAATTAAACTCAATTCAACCAACCTTGTTCTAGATATTTGTCTTGATTCAACTAGATTCGACTAGAAAGAAGATTCTTAAAAACTTTTTCCCTTGGGATTCGGTCCTCAACTATACTTCGATAAGACCCGTCCGCTTGCGGGTGGTATTATTGCACGTTGTTTTGGTTAAAACTTAGGGATTTCAACCCTAAGTGAGTTTGTTAGTGCGATAATATAAGCCACGTTAGTCTTCTCTCTATTGCATTGGTCATCCTGTAGGTTGTGCAATGACATGCATGTTGGTATGTCCACTTAAAATTGAACATGCATGCTAACCACCTCTTGAGTCTTGGTGCACATGGTGTCTCCCTATATCAGTGGATCGCCACTATTTGTAGAATTGGTGAACATTGGTGTTATGAACAATATCGGTCTTCTATGCCGTCAATTGTGAGCACCATCAACCTTCTAGTTTGATCCCTTGAAAAGACTGCCATCAAATGCCATTCATATCACCGCTTCTCTCATCTCGCTCACCTCACTTTACAAATGATATACTTAACATAATATACCTATGATATTCATATATTCCTTTGTAATAATACAATGACATTTAATCTTGTTTGGGTCCGTTCGAGGCTGGTCAGGTTGGGGTAGGATTAGGTCAACCTTTTAATAACTTTTGCCCACGTCAAGTTGAGGTTATGGTAGTCCGAGCCAAGTTGGGTTCACAAAAAATCAAAATAGAATGCCACACTGAATCTGAGTTGAATAGCTAGATCTAGACCTCACTCTCATCCCATGTACTACGTCCCCGTCCAATCTAAAACCGGAGGGGACCAGGCATGGTGCTCATAGCTACCAAAAAATGTATTCGACACATGATTCTGCCATGGACCTCAGCCCAATGGAACCCAACTGGGCTTCTTTCCCAATCCCTACATCTGCAATATTCAACCGGAGAAGTAATCACGGGTAAGACAATGAAAGAATTGAAAAAAGAAGAAAAAGGACTGAAGAAGGTGGTAGTATCATATGTATCATTTGGAATTTCCTTCATCCCAACGGTTTGGCATGGATGTGGGAAAAGGGAGTGCCCGTACAGTGCCTCAGCTTTTCTTGTTCTTATTCGTTCTCCTTTCTCTATACATCTTATTCTTTCTTCTAATGGGAGGACGGTATAAGCAACTGTAGTGCCTCTCCGGCCGACCGCAGTGAAAATGACCAACTCAACTCACAAGTCACAACAACGAATACAAACAGGAGCAGGGCTCGTGAGAGTGTGTGGATGACAGGGACCGGCGCTGGAGAGCGGGAGAGGGATAGAGAGTGTGGTACCCAGTCTAGTATTGTCGCCAGATGACAATTAGTAGCTAGCTTTGTGACTCGCCGGCGTTGGCATCTCTCTCTCTCTCTCTCTCTCTCTCTCTCTCTCTCTCTCTGTGAACCATATGCCAAGCATTCCAACACCGGAAACCCGACGGCGACGTCTGCAACTTGCATTACCCGTATCGTTCTGTTCCTCTCCTTTCTTGACGCGTCGGGGTTATTACATATCCATAACATTGGTGTTATGGACAACGACGATGTTCAGGTGTGTGCGTACATTTGCTACGAGTAGAGCTTGAGATGTCAACAAACCCAACATTTAATGTCCATTGTACGTAGCACGTGACTGACTGCCAGTTGTGTGCGTACATTTGCTTCCAAAATCCATGGTTGAGGAATTTCTTTCATGGGAAGTGAGTGGTGCGGGTTAGGATGTAATAGCACAAAGCAACCCTTCATGCATACTATGCATGTCTCGTTGTTGGTGGATAAGTTTACTGATCGAACACATAGCAGATAGTGCTACATTCTATATCTAAATGTAAAAGAAAAAAAATTAATCAGATATCTAACTGATATCATATGATAATATCTAAATCAGTTCCTAAGAAATAATATTTAAATTTGAATAACCATCTTAACAAAATTGAAAAAGCATACATTTAATGGTATTATATATTTTTGATATAAACTATTATATTACATTAGATATATACGATAAAGTGTTTATGGTTTTATATTCTATATATGAATTACATGTATTTTAAATTATATATGCATGTTTTTGTTTAAAAAGTATGAAAAGGAGACTAGTCAACATGAATGAAAAAAATGGACACCTACTAAATGTAGTATTGTTAAGAGTTGAATAAAAGCATGGAATACATGCAAAACGTGTGATATTTAAAATGTGAATTTTTAGTCCATATGTTGTAGAAATTTTAAAAACTGATGGATAATTTCACTTCTATATCATAAATTAATGGTATTATTGATGTGTTATAAAAAAAATGGTATTATTGATGTTATTTATGTCTAAATTCGACAACATCATTTTCATCCATATGGTGAATCTAGTTAACAAGTTGTAAGTGTATCAATTTTATGGTTAAAACATATATATTGTGTGTATTTGTTAGTATACCTTCCAATACTCTATTAATGTATAATATAATTATATTTTATTATATTAACTAAGTTCGTCCAAACCTGGTCGAAAACCCATATCTATTCATGTGTTGAGTCCGGCTCATGATTTTCAAACACTATACGGGCACAAAGCTGAATCGGAGCCCAACATTATATGCGCATAGTCGCATAGACCTGGATCGGATCCCATTTAACAATATATATATTTAGTTACATGCCAATCAAAATCCGATATTACATAAATGACCTATATGCTCATCTATAGCCACGACTAAGAGGATCCAATGGAGATAAGCCATAACTTTTATCTCTACAACCATTCTGTTAAGTTGAATACGGATTAAGACTTTTATTTCTAATTTTATAAGTAAACACGTAAACTACCATTATATGATTCACATTTTATTTGTAACACTTAAGTGGGGCACATAGCTGATGTTCCCCAAGTATATTTCTGCTATTGTGCTGGTCCATTACCGTGACTATAATTTTGTTTTTCAAATCTATGTCAAATTTATCTATCCCTCTTTCCTCCCGTTTCCTTCCTCCCCCTCCAACAAAACATACCCTTAGGAAGATTTCACAAATTTACATCTCAAGAACAACAATTAGCATTAGGTTTGAACCTAGAGTTTTTAAATTTTACGTGCATTTGCTTTAAACTTGTAAGAACTTATTTTAAAAAAATGTATAATTACTACTAGAATTTTCGTTGTATGTTATGCATGGATTGCTGAATTGTTAGATATAATTCTATGATAGTGTTTAAGATATTAAAAAGTTAATACATGTTTCAAACTGAACCTTAATATAGACACATAACTATCATGATTGGACAACCAGTAATGAGATATCAATTTGAATATTGAAACATGGTAGAGATCATGATTGTCTAGACTTTTGAATATTGGGTCATACTTAGTTACATTCATGGAGAGAGGACATGAACTTGTCAACCCTTGCAACCCATCCATGTATTTTTCCTTCAAAGGGCACAATGTAACTTTTTTTTCTTATTGTTGCATAGTTTGTGGAATGTGTCTCCAACTTTGAGTAAGAAAATTATTTGATTTTCTCTCAAAGAGATCATGTTCTTGGTTGCAAAGCTACAATATATATATAGATGTAGCCAATATTAAATATATTCATTCCATCTATTGTGGGGGTCAAGAATATAATTGTGTGGTTGGGAACACTTGAATATCAAACAGTTTGGGGCCAACAAAAAAATATATCAGGTGGATAGAGTCCCTCTATTGACATTGACAGCATAAAAAGTCTTATTAACATCATTCATGTGTTATCAAACTAAGATTTTAGATTTTTAGCTACAACAGAATTTGATTTACAGATGAGCATGCTCACACAACTTTTTACACTCAACTATACTCCAATTAGCAACAGTAAACTAATATTTACATCAAACTTACCATAGTATTTATCCACATCAATTAACAAAATCCTTATTCTCCACCATATCAAACATATCAGAGGGAATTTCACATCACTTTCCCTTGAAGGGGTTAATGGAAAATGAAAATTCCTATTTATGACATCTAGTAGATAAAAAATTACTAGAATCCCATAAAAAATACCTTTACGATATTGTTCAAGCCAATAGCTGACATTGCATTTCCAAATATGGAGGTTGATCCTGTATCGATAGTTTCTAGACATCAACAATCTCACATGTTCAATCATTATTCTATTCACCTCTTTCTAAATTTTTTATTTATGTTTTCTTGATTTATGTTAATGCATTCATATTCTTTGTTTTATATTTCCAAATATGACAAATGATACTATTTAACAAGGTGTTAGTACCTATTTGTTGGCAATAGAGCACATTATATGACATGTGAGATGATACACATTTGGTTTATGATGTTTAAACTTGTTAAACTGGGTTTAAATATAGATGTTTCCATGGATCTTCTTATTTCATTTGTATTTGAGTGAGGAAAATTGTATCCACTTAATTTCATCCAAATCCTTCAATTAATGGGTGTTGTAGATTACACACAGGTGACCCAACTAGTTAAAGTTTTTTATGGTACATGTTAATTGAATATAATTCATGTATGACTATTAAAAGACATTACATATTTATCACAAATAAATATTTTATATTTAATTGTTGCAAGCATGGTTTCTTTAATTTGTGTTGTAACAACGAAAAGATTTTGTAATATTAGAAATGTCTAATGTTGGATAATATTTTCTAAATTACAAAAATGACTATTTTGTCTAGTTTCATCAAAATGTAACCACTAGTTGTTATTTTTTTCCAATTACATACATAAACAAATTAATAAGTAACCAATTGATTTGGTGTGTAGTTGGATATATTCTTTTACTAGTTTTGATATTAAAATGAAGATGTTAAATGGATTAATTTTTAATTTTTTCACACTAAGAACATTAACTTGCAAATCTTTTACGATGAGCACCTATATGTTGGCAAACATGGGTTTACCCCAACCCATGAGGTCGGGTTTGAGTTTATTTTTGTTCCTTCCATTAAAAAATAAGTACTTATTATCATTCTCTCAATATCAATCCAAATTGAATCCACCCATCTATTTGACAAGTATAATGATGTTTTTTAAGTCCCATAGTTGTCATTCAATAATCAAACTTGAAGCTACAAAAGTTTTAATGAGATTAAGCATCACTACTGGTTATTTACAACAAAAACAATCACTATATAGATATAGTTTAGCAGTAGCATGCACTACTTTATTACAGACTCAACTCGTATTTGACGAAGAAAAGAAATCAAAGAGATCCAATAGAACAAGGATGTCTTCCACTATAAGATACATATCATCTTGTCTGCAACAAGGCTCCTTGATTACTATTACGACCCCACCTCCCGATAACCCCCAATTAAGGGTGACCGAGAGGTCGAAGCCGCACCCATGACTTCCGGATCAATGGTTCGGCAATTAACCAAGAATAATTATCAAATTTTAACATACTATACTGAAAGCTGTAAGAAAATAAATTTTTGCATACCTTTTTAAAAACTTGGACCTATAAACTTCTATCCACACAGATACTAATCTATCTAATCCTCCTTTGCACTTTAATTCTCATTTAGTACCACATGTGCCACTTTACTGTTGGTTCTTTTCATTGTACCTAAAACACCGACAAACAAAACGTCGGTCAGCCGTAGCTGGTATGTGGGGGAAACAAATAAACATGCAACTATGGTAACAATGTAATCACTCAATTAATCATTTAACAATCAAGATTACGTTTTAAGCCAAACTACTCAATCCATAACTATCCACAACTCTGTGTTGTCCCTGTAAGGACTTATATGGTACCTCTATAAAGGTGACTTGATGGACCTACCCTCTAGGCAGCCAAAGTCTTTCACGACCTGATGGACCTACCCTCTAGGTAGCCATGTACTAGGTCAGCCATTATGACACAGAGGGGACCGGGATCTGAGCTAGTAGGCACATATCTTATGTGATAATCGTAGTCACTTTATAGTTGCAAGAAATAAATAAACATTCAACAGTTTAGTTGCATTCAATGCGATTAAACATCTGAGAATCCATCGGGAAACTAAAGCGGTTATTCATAATCGTAACCACATACCTGATTTGATGATTTCAGAAGCATTAAGAAAATCCAACCAAGCATGCAATCCAAGTAATTCAACAATCACATAATTCCTGAAAAGAATATGTACTCTATTTATTACACACTTTATCAAGAAACTACTTTATTGACTTGGGTTCACTTTCTAGTGTTTCTAATCCGCATTATTAGTATTCATTAGGGTTTCTTAAATCAATTTCTCGAACTTTATCCTTTTTAAGTTAACAAACCCTAAAATATCCTTTTCCATTTTTATGAACCTTAATTGCTCAACTATTCATTTTAATAGTATTTTATACCCAAATTGACTTAGGTTCATCACATCCCTATTTATTCATGGATTTGAACCATTAAAACAATTAAAAAACATATTCATCTAAATTAGGGTTTTCAAGTTCATTAGTGCATAATCCTGCACGAAACCCAAATTAAACCAAATATATAAAAAGATGATATTTTTAAATCCTATTTTCTCTTTCATTAACAACAGGTTAATATCAGCTTGAATTATCCATCTATCATCAAATCTAAGGGTTTTTCCTTAACTGAATCATTAAAGATGATAACTTTATGCCCTTTTCAAATTTCATGCATATTTAAGCACATAAACCCTAAATTAGACTAATCACGTGCAAAGTTCTTCCTTTTTGAACTCAATGTTCCTTTTTACATTTAACAGATTAATATCAACTCTAAAGATCCATTAAACCATATTATACACATTAATCATATCAAAATAGGGTTTCTTAATCTTTCATTCATTAAAGATAATGCTTTACACTACTTTTCGAACTATGATCATATTCAGGCTATAAAACTAAATGGATTCCTTGCATTTTTATGATCAAAATTCATATATTACTTGTCCTAATCGGAGTTACGAATATCGAGATATGAATTTTGTATGAATTACCTATTTGAGCCAATGGCAGGATGCCACATCACCTATCCCATGCATGCGCTTGATTTGGAAAACATTTCGAATTTTCTATTATGCCCTTGACTTAACCGACCGGCCCAGCATCGCACAGAGGGTAAATCCGTCCAACGTCCGTCATCTTCCTCCTCCATTCAGCAACAGCCGCGACCGCCTAGGGCAGGCCTCGGCGCGGCTCTCCCACCCAGGTCTGGGCTCGAAAACCACCGGGGATGCTCTCTTTGCCTCCGACTTTCTTGGGCGCACGCATCCGTCCCTCAAACCACGGCCAAGACGACCAGTTTCTCCCTCGTCGGCCCTTCCTATTGCAGCCGCTCCTGCAGCCTTGCAGCTGCCGATAAGCACGCTCCAGGGCCTATCTTCGACGGCCAAGTTGCTCTTTGGCAATGTGGCTCATCAAGCCTTCACGCCGACCTTGCCTAGGCTCCTTCTACCTCCATACTCACACTGCTACCCTGAACTAGGGTTGGCTCGATGAAGATAAAGAAGAGGGAAGAAAGGATACATGCAACCCTCCAGAACTCACCTCTGAGCTCTACCCCTTTTATAGGGGAGGGTTTTCGTACCCTAAGATGTGCATCTATCAAGCTGCAAGGTCTTGTCCCATTAGGAAACCAAATCCTTCTTTAGAAAGCAAGTTTTCTCTCTCTTCTTTATTATTCCTTTTATATCCTTTATCCTTGATATATTAGAATTCGAATTTCTTCTTACTTATTCTCTCTTTCCTTGCTTTTTAATCCATTAACACGAAATTCTATTTCCTTCAATCAAAATTACTTTCTTTTTAACAATACCTCATAATTCATTAATAATGCAACACATTATCCTCTTATTTTACAATTTTGGTATTTTCTCTTTCTTTCGTCTTTATTGGGACTCCTTGGATCCCAAGAAACTCTATTATTTCGAAATCCTTTTTATTGGATACTCATTATCCTTCTAGATGCATCTACATGCATCATTCTTCATTATTATGTATATTTCTTATTAAAATATCTCTTTTTGAGGATTTCTTTTTTTATTTCTCTTTTATTTTCCTCATTGGTATTCCTTTTATCATTAGTAATCCTTGGGATACGAAATTCCACCAAGGATAACTCAATTATTCTTGTTTTCACTTATTTCCCACATTCTCCCATTATTTTCAATTTCTTTCTTAATAAAGTAATACTTAATTAATCTTTTCTTCTCTTATTTCTTTCTTTTTACAAATTTGGACTCCTTGGAACCCAAGGAACCCAAGAGACACGAAATCCTCTTTGGATTTGTCTTCTAGAGGTTTCTACATATTTCTTTTCTAGAAAATTCAATTATTCATTCACTAATTGAATTTTCTTTGTTATTTCCTTGTTATTGGGCCCAATAGCCAATAAAGCCCACAACACAAACATCAAGGCTATTGTAAACGAAATCCATTTATTTGAAGCAAATTATATCATTATTTGTTCAAATATCTTTAATATGAGAAATTGCATTTCTCAACAATTGAACCCAAAAATTGGGGTTATAACATCCTTCCCCTCTTATAGGAATTTTGTCCTCAAAATTCAGGCAAGCAAACAAACAATTCAGGATAAGACTTTTCCATGTCCATCATTGGCCCCTATGTGGCTTTGCCTTACTCATGGCGTTTCCAAAGAACCTTTATCATCACATATTCTTTTCTCTGAGTTCTTTCATCCTGGCGTCTATAAACTAAATAGGTGACTCAGGCCATTTCAGCCTCCCTTGGGGCTCACTAGGTTCATTGCTCAGCACATGGTCGGGTACCTCACATAGTGCTCTGAATTGGACACATGGAAAACATCTCCCATTACTCTATCCTGAGGGGTAGGGTCAAACCTAACCTTCTCCACCCATCCATCTCTAATGGACCCATGTATCGGGGACTCAGCTCTCTTAGTTATAACTTAGAGGGGTCAGATTTTCATGTCACATTTTCTCCCACAGTAACTTGTATGTCAGTCTACTTTGCATCTGCTCACGACTCTCATCGTCTCTAGGCTCCTTTCAGCCCTTTCACGATCAAAGTGACTTCATGTACACGCACTGGGTCCCTTTTTCTAACCATCATGTGGTACTTTTCTAACCATCATGTGGTCCTTTCACCAACATCACCTTACTTAAGTGGTGACCGACACAACCTCCCTTACAGAGCTTCATATAAAACCCGATACTGGCTATGGTGGTCATTGTCACATCTTTCATAGGACAAGAAATGTCTCTAGATATCACCTTGAACGAGCACACATGCCCTCATCAGACCCTTTAGTCTGGATTATACTAACCATAGTTAGGGGTGATAACATTGAGTTCTTCATGTACCTACTTCCACTTTATGGAAGTGAACCTTTAGGTCAAACTCAAGAACCTTTGAACTCTCTTCATGGTGTAGTTGAACCATATCTCTCATGGGTAGTTCAACTAGATTTTTCCCTGACAGAACTCTTTCTTTCTTATGTCATCTAGGTAAGGCGATCTTCCATAACCCATATTGCATCTCGACCTTCCTCGGTCCAGGGAAGACCTATCACAACATCCATAGTGTTGAGCTCTCATTCCCTCTCAGGGATTCTTTTGTCCTCTATATCGATACACTGGGTTACTGGGGTTCGTCCTTTATCTCCTGTCTTGCATGGTCATAAACCACATGCAACTTCATCTTAAGCATCTAAAGTGCTATTTCCATTTACCATGGTGTATGGGGATCTTCAGTCATGATTTCCTGTAAGCCATGATTCCTCAAGATCGATTCCTCTGAAATCCTAAACCACTCTAGTCGGGGTTTCATCACCTTCTTTTCCAAAGAAGTGCACTTGAGGTTCTACCACCATCCTTTCATCGTATCGAGGACTAGACTGGCTAACCAAACAACCATAACTTTTCAATGTATCTTGTTACATCTGAGTGTTATCCAAACACCTCTCCTTTTTTAACTTAAGGTTAGCCAAACAACCCTTTCTAGCTTCTAGTCAAACAAGTCAGATGTATCTCAACCAGAGCATCCATTACCACTTCACATCCTTAGGTAACATTACACTTCCATGCAATTTACTTATCATGTCACCTCAAACTATATGTTTATCTTCATAAGAGCACTCTCTGATTCCATCATCAATGTGATCAAACTCAACCTGGTATAACTTGTAAGTTCCACATAGCTCATGATAAAAACATCCTCATAAGGGGACTACCTCATTCCTCTTAGTGTTTACAAACCATCCATGTATCATTCACTTTACCAGGGTAGATATCTTCTCTATCCCCATTCCTCGTGGAAACGTTCCAACCTACATCATCTCTTATCCTTGGTGTATGACATGCATAATGTACTATCTCTCACCCCCATAATAAGAGGAAATAAGCATTTGGCTACAGTCCAAATACAGAGTTCTTCCTGTTCCAAGAGTAGAGATGGTGCATCCCACCTTGCCAGTACACCTTTAAGTCTAAGTTGCAACGTGCCACATATGTCTCTTCATCACAAACATCATGATATCAAACTAGTCTTGAACCTACTGAAGTTTATATCCTTGGTTATCTCCCCTAGGTCTATAGGGTACCGACTCTTTTGGGGTCATCCCTCTTCCCTCATGCATCAAGAGAGTGCCCTACTCATACAATGATAGTTGTTACCTCCCGACCCTATGGTCATGTGCAACTGGGGAATTAGGCAACTCCTACTTTCATTGGTCTTATCCCTACCTGACCCTAGGATAGACTTAGGATTCTCCATTACAGTACATGTTCACTTAGAACCTTACCCAAGTCTTCATCATCTCTCTTTCTGCATTCATGGGCTGACTCTCATCCGTTCATAGGCATCATGGCAACCTGCCTACCTTGGTCAAGCCCCATACTGGTTACCTCCATGGTAACACATTCACATGCAATAGAGATGGATATCTATGGGTATGTAGATTCAATCTCATACTATGTACCTTTCACTTAGCTTCTCAAGATCCTATCAGACCTCTTTAGGTTACCTTGAACCAAAAAAACTGATATACACCCTTCCAAAGGGGTCCCTTTCCCAGGATGGGAGGAAAACTATCTCTAAGGTCACAAAAGCTCTTAGGTCTAGGGTTTACATCCCTAGCAAGCCATTAAGGCACAAGCAGATCACCTACCGAACCATGCTAGGTCATACTTGTCCTCTTTCCTCAAAGATAGATAAAAAACACACCTCCCTTTATCATTAACCTAGCTGTGAGGGGTCCATCAAACATACCCTAAACTTAAGGGGCTTCCCATTTTTCTTCTATACATGAGGAGTACCATGCTCACTTCTATAGGAGCTCAACTTCTCATCATGAGCATTAGGTACACCACTTCCCCTCTTAGGCCTAGGAACCCTAGGTTCACTTTTAGGTGTCCAACTGCATGCTCTATCTCTTAACTATGAACCAAGCATGCAAAAGGCATGACATGCACTTCTTGTCATCCTTCAACTCGAGCAACACTTAGGGTTGGGTCCTCCTTAAGGACAACCAACAATGTACAAGGCTTCATAACCTGCTACCAAACCTTTCTAGGTCTAAGGAACTCTTCTTCCTACCTCAGAAGGTAAACACCTATACCGTAGGCACATATGTACCAGAAGCTTCATCTTCTCTCTATAGGGATTGGTCCCTCTAACGGCAACCAAGGTATCATCAACTTTCAGGGATTGATCATGAGGCAACCACTATCATCCATTGTTCAGGGTTTTAGGCTTCCCACCTTCTTACTAGGTTTCCCTCTCTCTCTAGATCTAACCCTACATCCAACCTCACCATTAGAGGTCCTCTCTTCAGGAAGGATCATCCTCAAAAGCTTGCTCCACGTGGGTGAAGCCTAGGTTCGAACTTATGGTTGCTCCAGATCATCCATAACCCTTTATGCTTCATCATAATTCCTTATCCAGGGTTTCATCCTACAGTCAGCACCATGACGTGTCCTAGGTGCCAGCTATAACCTACTTGCTCAAGCCCATAGGATTTCTAAGGTCCTTCACTAACATCATCATCTAAGGAGCTATCCTTACCCTAACATGCACGACCCTTCCCAGGGTTGGGTTTCCAAAGGCGCTAGGTCACCCATGGATCATATGGCATCCCAAAGGCATGTCCTTTCAAACACTTGGTCCAACTCATCTCTCTCTAACCTTCACTTAGGGTTAGGGTTAGCATCATCCTCAGAGGATGTTCCAGGTCTCTACTTGCAATGGAGATCTCTATCTCCAAGACTAACTTATCCTCCTGACAAGAAGGTCTAGCCTCAGGTCTATTCTGAGGACATGCCATCTTATGTCATACGTCCTAAGCATGTATCTATTATTTATTTTATGCTTAATCTATTAAGCTTATGTCCATGACATCTTATTTACATGCCTTTCATTAATTTAGTGGAGGATTCCTTAAACCTTATTAACCTTACCCATACCTCAAGAGGGTGAGGAGAAGAAAGAAAATCCTAATCCTTTAGGTCCTTATCAGAATTTTGTGATGAGAATGGATGAATAAGATGAGAAGTCCTAAATATATCTTATTTCGATTCATACCCTAAGACTTTGACCAGACGGTCATACGGGTCTAGGAGTCCTCGTATTCTGACTAGCGATGCGGAGGAAAATCTTGCCAGCCCCCGGTCATGATCCCTTTCTAGACACCTCTGCCTTTCGGATACTCCTCTAATAACTCCCTTGGGTTCTACGGAGTTTGTAAAATTTAATAATTATTAATGGTTAACTGAGGAACCTAAGCTCTGATACCAAATGTTACGACCCCACCTCCCGATAACCCCCAATTAAGGGTGACCGAGAAGTCGAAGCCGCACCCATGACTTCCGCATCAAAGGTTCGGCAATTAATGAAGAATAATTATCAAATTTTAACATACTATACTGAAAGCTGTAAGAAAATAAATTTTTGCATACCTTTTTAATAACTTGGACCTCTAAACTTCTATCCACACAAATACTAATCTATCTAATCCTCCTTTGCACTTTAATTCTCATTTAGTACCACATGTGCCACTTTACTGTTGGTTCTTTTCATTGTATCTAAAACGCCGACAAACAAAACGTCGGTCAGCCGTAGCTGGTATGTGGGGGAAACAAATAAACATGCAACTATGGTAACAATGTAATCACTCAATTAATCATTTAACAATCAGAATTACGTTTTAAGCCAAACTACTCAATCCATAACTATCCACAACTCTGTGTTGTCCCTGTAAGGACTTATATGGTACCTCTATAAAAGTGACTTGATGGACCTACCCTCTAGGCAACCAAAGTCTTTCACGACCTGATGGACCTACCCTCTAGGTAGCCATGTACTAGGTCAGCCATTATGACATAGAGGGGACCGGGATCTGAGCTAGTAGGCACATACCTTATGTGATAATCGTAGTCACTTTATAGTTGCAAGAAATAAATAAACATTCAACAGTTTAGTTGCATTCAATGCGATTAAACATCTGAGAATCCATCGGGAAACTAAAGTGGTTATTCATAATCGTAACCACATACCTGATTTGATGATTTCAGAAGCATTAAGAAAATCCAACCAAGCATGCAATCCAAGCAATTCAACAATCACATAATTCCTGAAAAGAATATGTACACTATTTATTACACACTTTATCAAGAAACTACTTTATTGACTTGGATTCACTTTCTAGTGTTTCTAATCCGCATTATTAATATTCATTAGGGTTTCTTAAATCAATTTCTCGAACTTTATCCTTTTTAAGTTAACAAACCCTAAAATATCCTTTTCCATTTTTATCAACCTTAATTGCTCAACTATTCATTTTAATAGTCTTTTATACCCAAATTGACTTAGGTTCATCACATCCCTATTTATTCATGGATTTGAACTATTAAAACAATTAAAAGACATATTCATCTAAATTAGGGTTTTCAAGTTCATTAGTGCATAATCATGCACGAAACCCTAAATTAAACCAAATATATAAAAAGATTTAAATCCTATTTTCTCTTTCATTAACAACAGGTTAATATCAGCTTGAATTATCCATCTATCATAAAATCTAAGGGTTTCTCCTTAATTGAATCATTAAAGATGATAACTTTATGCCCTTTTCAAATTTCATGCATATTTAAGCACATAAACCCTAAATTAGACTAATCACATGCAAAGTTCTTCCTTTTTGAACTCAATGTTCCTTTTTACATTTAACAAATTAATATCAACTCTAAAGATCCATTAAACCCTATTAAACACATTAATCATATCAAAATAGGGTTTCTTAATCTTTAATTCATTAAAGATAATTATTTACACGAATTTTCGAACTATGATCATATTCAGGCTATAAAACTATTTTTAATGGATTCCTTGCATTTTTCTGATCAAAATTCATATATTACTTGTCCTAATCGGAGTTATGAATATCGAGATATGAATTTTGTATGAATTACCTGTTTGAGCCAATGGCACGATGCCACGTCACCTATCCCATGCATGCGCTTGATTTGGAAAACATTTTGATTTGTCTATTATTCTCTTGACTTAACCGACCGGCCCAGCATCGCATGGAGGGTAAATCCGTCCAACGACCATCATCTTCCTCCTCCGTTCAGCAACAGCCGCGGCCGCCTAGGGCAGGCCTCGGCGCAGCTCTCCCGCCCAGGTTTGGGCTCGAAAACCACTAGGGATGCTCTCTTTGCCTCTGAATTTCTTGGGCGCACACAACCATCCCTCAAACCACGGCCAAGACGACTGGTTTCTCCCTCGTCGGCCCTTCCTATTGCAGCCGCTCCTGCAGCCTTGCAGCTGGCGATAAGCACGCTCCAGGGCCTATCTTCGACGGCCAAGTTGCTCTTTGGCAATGTGGCTCATCAAGCCTTCATGCCGACTTTTCCTAGGCTCCTTCTACCTCCATACTCACGCTGCTACCCCGGACTAGGGTTGGCTCGATGAAGATGAAGAAGAGGGAAGAAAGGATACGTGCAACCCTCCAGAACTCGCCTCTGAGCTCGACCCCTTTTATAGGGGAGGGTTTTTGCACCCTAAGATGTGCATGTATCAAGCTGCTAGGTCTTGTCCCATTAGGAAACCAAATCCTTCTTTAGAAAGCAAGTTTTCTCTCTCTTCTTTATTATTCCTTTGATATCCTTTATCCTTGATATATTAGAATTTGAATTTCTTCTTACTTATTCTCTCTTTCCTTGCTTTTTAATCCATTAACACGAAATTCTATTTCCTTCAATCAAAATTACTTTCTTTTTAACAATACCTCATAATTCATTAATAATGCAACACATTATCCTCTTATTTTACAATTTTGGTATTTTCTCTTTCTTTCCTCTTTATTGGGACTCCTTGGATCCCAAGAAACTCTATTATTTCGAAATCCTTTTTATTGGATACTCATTATCCTTCTAGATGCATCTACATGCATCATTCTTCATTATTATGCATATTTCTTATTAAAATATCTCTTTTTGAGGATTTCTTTTTTTATTTCTCTTTTATTTTCCTCATTGGTATTCCTTTTATCATTAGTAATCCTTGGGATACGAAATTCCACCTAGGATAACTCAATTATTCTTTTTTTCACTTATTTCCCACATTCTCCCATTATTTTCAATTTATTTCTTAATAAAGTAATACTTAATTAATCTTTTCTTCTCTTATTGCTTTCTTTTTACAACTTTGGACTCCTTGGAACCCAAGGAACCCAAGAGACATGAAATCCTCTTTGTATTTGTCTTCTAGAGGTTTCTACATATTTCGTTCTAGAAAATTCAATTATTCATTCACTAATTGAATTTTCTTTGTTATTTCCTTGTTATTGGGCCCAATAGCCAATAAAGCCCACAACACAAACATCAAGGCTATTGTAAACGAAATCCATTTTTTTGAAGCAAATTATATCATTATTTGTTCAAATATTTTTCATATGAGAAATTACATTTCTCACCAATTGAACCCAAAAATTGGGGTTATAACAATTTCTAAAATAAGTGTGGGCTCCGATCTCCAAACCATGACATAAACATGATTCAAACTTAGCGGAAGCGATTCGATAAACAACGGAAGACAAAAATCACGGGAAATTAAAACTTTTCGAGACAAGAACTTGAATGCATAAAAGCTTCTTTCATAACAACAGATAAACTGTTTATATCTTATGATAATTACTTCTTGAGTAATTATATACATCAAGATACAAAATCTCAAGAACTTATACAAAAGACTCCAAGACCTGAGAGTACAGAGGGCACATAGGACTGACTCTAACTACACCATATGGCAGGATAAATCTCCACCTGAGATTCTACTACTGCTCCTGGTGCTGTTGTTGCTGAGACTGGTCACCTGTAGGCTGGTTCCTTCGTCTCCGACGTCCACCTAAAAAGTTGAAGTCTACGGGGTGAGACAATTTTACATAATTGTCCCAGCGAGAGTTATAACTCTCCGCCAGAAGCTTTATTATAACATCAAAGATTATATTAAGAAGTAAAGCCTTCAAAGTATTCAATAACAGTTGCAACTATATAACATAAGTTCAACATTTATGAGACATGAAGAAATATAAGCACTATTACAGTGTATCATCAATCAACTAACTCGTAGTTATCTCTAGCAGGTATACTACGTGGTTGATTATGTTTTACAAACAACATTATGCCCTGTGGAGATGAGGCATACCACTCATACTCCAACTGATCACTGAGAAGTCACATCAGTATCATACATAGGTCATTAAGAGAGATGGATTCTCACGACCTTCACCTTCCTCAGTCAGTAAGAGGATCACTTGTAGGACATCTCGTGTCTCTACTTACTATAGCTCACCAGGGTAAACTGGTCCTTCGCTATTCTAGAGTCACAGTGGCGTTCTGTACTCTCTTCGTCATCAGGAGATTTCATGTTTATCTCCACTGATACGGATATCTGTGTTTTCTTTGTCATCTGGAGGTTTCATGTTTACCTACCACTGATACGGTATGGAATTATAGTGAAGGATGGATGGATTACACATCTACATCACTTTCCTACACTAGGATGTAAGGTTCTACACATCCATGTACCCCACATACTCAAAAGTATGTGCTCCAGGAGTTCCCTAAGGAAAACCTGTTTCACCATCACTTGATCTCTGACAATGATGGATCATTGATCAGGGCTCTACATTATACTTGATTAGTTAGGTACATTCAATATTCTTTAACAACATACATTGTTCTCCAAACAATAACCGTAGCATAACAACTATAAAGGAAGAATACTAAATGTAACATGCCTAACTCATATCAATCATAATTTCTCATCATACTCATCACAAGTCATCTCTAAAGCATGACTTTGATGGTATTCATGGCTCTTACAGCACATTAACTCATGGGATGCCACTGACTGGGCATCAAGTTACTTTTCTTATCCCTCAACGAATATAACATCAATATCCATACATGGATAAGATCACCTTCATATCTGAACCTGCATGGTTAATTCAACTGATAAAGGTAATACAAAAATAATGAATACATTTCCCACTCTTATCATAACAGTTAACTCCTCTGATTCTCATCAGTTGGAGTTTAATACTCATTTGCATGCCATTACCCTTGAATTAGGGTTTACTATTCACATTACATGTCATCACCCTTGAATTAGGGTTTACTATTCACATTACATGTCATCACCCTTGAATTAGGGTTTACTATTCACATTACATTGAATTGAACTCATAACATCATCATGTATGAGTATCATTATCATTGATGCTCTCAGATTAGTTAAAGATTCATCATTCATCATAATTAGGGTTTCTATGACTTCACACAGGTGGATCATACCCTAATTATGCACATTCATGTGTATTGAAGGTTCTTTAATTGAGTTTCCACCTAAAAAGGGGTACTTTCTCTCTATAGAAGTACTTTCTCTCTCTAGAAGTACTTTCTCTCTCCTCATACTAGTAGAGTGGTGATAACACCACTCTAGGTCAGGTTGGATTAAGTCATCATAGGCTAACATAGCCAAAAACATCACCACCATGTGATTAGGGTTTGATCTGATCAAGGTATTACTCAATTGACCCTTCAAGGGTATTTTGGTAATTTACCCCATTGATCATCATCATGGTCAAGTCATTAGTCAATTAATCCCTTGATGTCCTGGGTTATCATTAGGGTTTAGATTAGGGCATAATTGATCCATTTATATCTTCAAATGATTGAGTGAAGTCAACCTGGAATCACCTTGATCGATCTCAACCATCAACCTCCCATTGGTTTGAGATCGTTTGAAAGAGTTGACCGTTTAGCCAATTTTGACTTCCAAGACCGCGAGGGTGTGTTGACCGTTTAACCAATTTGGACTTCCAAGACCGCGAGGGTGTGTTGACCGTTTAGCCAATTTTGACTTCCAAGACCGCGAGGGTGTGTTGACCGTTTAGCCAATTTTGACTTCCAAGACCGCGAGCCCTCATCTTACTCCAAGACTGCGAGCCTTCAACTTGGTTTTAAGACCGTGAAGGTTGTGTAGACCGTTTTATCACCTTTGACCTCAAGACCGCGAGGCCCCTCACGGTCTTGAGACCGCGAGCCCTCTCACGGTCTTGAGACCGCGAGCCCTCTCATGGTCTTGAGACCGCGAGGCTCACATGGTCTCAACCGCTTGGACCATCAACAAAGTTCAATGGGTACAACCGATAATGTCAACCAATGTTGAAGCCCTCAAAGGTCAAAGCCATGGTGACCACTTATTGGATTAGATCAATTAAGATTATGCTTAACCAATTGGTCATTCAATTGACCCTCAATTGTTGACCAATTAGGGTCTATCAATGTTCACCCATCAACACTCAACAATGTGCATCAACACAAGGTTGAACCCTTCAAATGAGCTCCAATTGGCCCCAAACTTTGCCCAAACGGTCTTGAGATCATGTGGGTGGACCCCACATGGTCTTGAGACCGTTTGCCCAAGATTTCATAAAAATCTAATGTAATTTGATAGGGGTTGAACCATGATTGAGTCACAAAATAAGAATTTTGATTAATTGATAACTTATTGCAATTGGGTCCTTAATTGATCAAATTAGCTTAACCCTAGACCTTCAAACGGTCTTGGGTGATTGTCCTCTCGGTCTTGAGACCATTTAGGTCAATCAACCCTAAAAACCCTAATTAAGTCACCATAATTTCAGTACTGATTTCATCTAGGGTTAGCCCTAGTAATCACCCTTCATCTCTTAGCTCGTTTGGAATTAGACCATCAAACTTGGTGAGTTGTTAATTAACATAATTTTGAACAGTAATTTCATATGGTAAAAGCTTGGTCAACAACCTTACACGGTCTTGAGACCGTTTGCCCAAAAAGGCAATTTCAGACCGTTTGAAAATCAGGAATAAATTCAATTAAAATTGTTACTTAAAAAGGTCATATCTCCTAATTCCTTTGGAGTTAACCTCTCAATTTTTGAGGGTGATTATCCTACATAATTAGAAACAGATTTAGTATACGGTCCACGCTCGGTCAATGGGTGCAAACGGTCGTGAGGACCGTTTTCCCTCTCGCGGTCCTGAGACCGTTTGCTCACCTCGTGATCCTGAGACCGTGAGAGCAAGTTAGGGAGTCCGTTTAAGAAAGTGAAAAGCGGTGGGTTTTTCTTGGAAATCACGCCTTCATCTCCTAGCTCAAGAACAGTACGGATATCCCACGGATTTGCTTGCAAGGTAGCAACAAAAAGTAGGGAACATGAAGATCTATCATCTAACCGCATAAAAGAGATGTATATAGTAAAGCATGGGTTTAGAGTTATAAAACCCGCCTAAAGCTTGCTCCTTGAGCTCCAAGCTTTCAACCTCCAAGCTCTAATGGCGTCCTTGAGCTCTCACAGGTTGTCCAAGGTGAAAACCTCTAGGGAAGGTCAAGAAAAGATGGCTAGAAAGATAGAGCCATGAGAGCTAGCCATGAAATTGACCTTGAATTCGAGTTTTAACCATGAATTTAGGCAAAAAGAGGGTCCCAAACCTACCTTGCTTTCCTTGGTCGTCCTCCTTAGCTCCAAGGCAGTCCTTGGTCGTACTTGGTGAAATGAAACAGTAAGGGAACGAAGGGTAAGTTCCCTTGCAACTAAGGGAAGGAGAGCTTATATACATGGGGTAGGATTTTCAACATTAGTCCATATGTTTTCCATAATTCCAACTAGGTCCGTCCTTCTTTACTTGCTCGTCCCTTCCTCTTTATTCTAAGGAAAAACTTTATCTTAAGGTCAAGAAAAAGAGGGCAAGGAAGATCAATCTATTACTAAGGTACATTCATAAAAGGGATATTGCACATATACCCTGATTATTCAATCACAAGGTATATTTCATAACTTGTTTATTCAATTGAGGTGACCTCTTCATCATTTCTTCTCTAAATGATGGAAAGAGTCTTAAAAGATACATTAGATGATATATTTTACACATAGCATCCCTTAATTTGGGTAAATTGCATTTTACCCCAAATTAGGGTTTCAAGCACCGGGATTGCTTCCACAGTTGCACCTTGGTGCCCAAGCTTGGGAAATCCCTCAAACTTTATAAAAATCATTCTCATGATGTTTCTACATCAGAGGAACATTTCAACATGTGCAATTTGCAAGTTAACCCTTCTAAATGAGTAATTTGCACATAGGTCCCTGTATTACAAAACAATGCTACAACTTTATATAAAAAGGAGCAAAAACTGAAATATATGTTTCTGAGAAACTTAATTACATGCGCAAAGTTAATCACAAGGATTTATTTACATATTTATGAAAAACACCTAGGGTTAGCTTATAACCCAAGTCAGGGATGTTACAAATTATCCACCCCTTACAAGGATTTCGTCCCCGAAATCGGTAAGCCATATTAAGAGAAAAGGGCAGGATACTTCCTTCTCATCTCATCCTCTAGTTCCCAAGTGGCTTCTTCAACACCACGGTGGTTCTAGAGGACTTTCACAAGACTTATATCTTTCTTCTTTAACTTTTTAATTATGTTATCAAGGATTGACACTGGTCCCTCCTCATAGGATATATCATCATTCAATTCTACCTCCATAGGTTGTAGAACTGACTCGGTGTCGGGGTGACATTTCTTCAACATAGAAATGTGAAACACCGGGTGTAACCTCTGTAACTCTGGGGGCAGCTCTAGTCTATATGCTACCTTTCCAATTCGTTCAATGATTGGATAAGGTCCCATAAATCTAGGAGCTAACTTCCCTTTCCTTCCAAAACGAAGGACCCCTTTCCAAGGCGAGACCTTGAGATACGCTCTGTCTCAAACCTGGAACTCTAAGGGTCTACGTCGCTTGTCAGCATAAGATTTCTGCCTATTCTGTGCAGTCTTAATCTGTTGTTGTATTACTTTAATCTTCTCTGTAGTCTGCGACACAAGATCAGGACCTAACAACTGATGTTCACCAGTCTCAAACCAACACAAAGGTGATCTACAACGTCTACCATACAAGGCCTCATATGGTGCCATATCAATACTATGCTGATAGCTATTGTTATAGGCAAACTCTATTAAGCTTAGGTGTAGATCCCAACTTCCGGTAAACTGGAGAGCACATGCTCTCAACAGGTCTTCTAAGGTCTGTATGGTCCTTTCCGACTGTCCATCAGTCTGCGGATGAAAGGCCGTACTAAACCTTAGCTTGGTGCCTAAGGCTCTGTGCAAATGTTCCCAAAAACGACTGGTAAACTGGGGACCTCTGTCAGAAACTATAGTGACAGGAACTCCGTGCAAACGCACTATCTCTTGCACATACAACTGTGATAACCTTTCAGCAGAATAGGTTGTTTTGACAGGTAAGAAATGTGCCGTCTTAGTTAACCTGTCAACAACTACCCAAATGGAATCATGTCCTTTGCTCGTCCTGGGTAGGCCAATCACAAAGTCCATGGTCACATAGTCCCACTTCCACTGTGGTATGGGTAAAGGTTGCATTGTCCCTGCAGGCTTCTGGTGTTCAGCTTTAACTTGCTGACACACCGGACACCTCAGAACAAATTCTGCAACATCGTTCTTCATTCCAGGCCACCAATACAGATCTTTCAAATTCCGATACATCTTGGTGCTCCCTGGATGCATAGCATACATGGAAGAATGAGCTTCTTCCAGGATTAACTTCCTCAAGTTGTCCACATCCGGCACTATCATCCTTCCATTATAACAAGCTACTTGATCCTCTGAGTCATGGAAACCATCTCGCTTTTCATCTCCATACTCAGATCTAATCTGTTGAACTGCAGCATCACCTAGCTGTGCTTCCTTAATCTGCTCCCTTAGGGTAGGTTTAATATGCATCTCAGCTAACAGACCGGCTAACAATGACACTTTCAATTGTACATTGTCTTGCCTTAAGGAGATAAGCATATCTCTCCTAGAGCATACTAAAGAGTTTAGTTGTTCTCTATCCATGGTTGATGTTTCTGATTTCCTACTCAAGGCATCTGCAACAACATTGGCCTTGCCCGGATGATAATCCATTGTACAGTCGTAGTCCTTGATTAACTCCATCCAGCGACATTGCCTCATGTTGAGCTCATGCTGAGAGAAGATATACTTAAGGTTTTTGTGGTCTGTGAAAATCTGGAATGTTTCTCCATAGAGATAATGTCTCCAGATCTTCAAGGCATGAACCACAGCAGCTAACTCCAGATCATGTGTTGGGTAATTCTCCTCATGTTTCTTAAGCTGTCGAGAAGCAAAAGAAATCACTTGTTTATCCTGCATCAACACACATCCTAGTCCATTCTTGGAAGCATCACAGAAAACTACATATCCTTTTCCTTGTTCAGGTAGCACTAGCACAGGTGCACTTGTCAACCTCTCCTTCAACAACTGGAAAGATTGTTGACACTTATTATTCCAAGAAAAGGGAATATCTTTCCGGGTCAACTTGGTCAAAGGTAAGGCTATAGAACTAAAGTTCTTAATAAACCTTCGATAATAGCCAGCTAACCCCAAGAAACTTCGAATCTCCGTCGGTGTCTTCGGTTGTTCCCATTGTAGAACAGATTCTACTTTTGTAGGGTCAACACGAATTCCCGAAGCAGATATCACATGTCCAAGAAAAGATACCTCCGGCAGCCAGAACTCACACTTGCTAAACTTAGCATACATCTTGTGTTCTCTTAGCAAGGTCAAAGCTTGGAGAAGATGCTGCTCATGCTGCTGAGCATCCTTACTATAGATACGAATGTCGTCTATGAAGACGACAACACACTGATCAAGGAAAGGTCGAAAAATTCTATTCATGAGTTCCATAAATGCAGCTGGTGCATTGGTTAGTCCAAATGACATAACCGTGAACTCATAGTGACCATACCTTGTCCTAAAGGCAGACTTGGATATGTCACTATCCTTAATACGGAGTTGATGATATCCAGACCTCAAGTCTATTTTAGAAAAGACGGTTGCACCACGCAACTGGTCAAAGAGATCATCAATCCTTGGTAGAGGATACTTATTCTTTATTATTACTTTATTGAGTTGTCTGTAGTCGATGCACAACCGCATTGACCCATCTTTCTTTTTAACAAACAAGACCGGAGCACCCCAAGGTGAAGTACTCGATCAGATAAAGCCTCTCTCAAGTAACTCTTGAAGCTGTTTCTTGAGTTCTACCATCTCGGCAGGCGCCATCCCATACGGAGTCTGGGCTATGGGTTTCATATCTGGGATCAAATTGATTTCAAAATCAATCTCCCAAGGTGGTGGTATACCAGGAAGTTCTTCAGGAAACACATCTTCGAATTCCCTGACTATAGGAACTTTAGCAGGATTGGAACTTTCCTTGGTAACATCTACCACATGGGCTAAGAATGCATAACATCCTTGTCTTAACAACTTATCAGCAACCATAGCTGACACAAGGCAGGTGGGCAGAATCTTTCTCTCACCTTGAAAGATCCATGTGTTGCTTTCGTCAGCAAACACAGCCAACTTGGACTCACAATCCAAGACAACTCTATACCATTCAAAGGTATCCATCCCGAGGATTATATCAAATCCCTGCATATCAAGTGGTATAAGATCCACTTGAATGCGATTGTCAGAAAAGAAGAGGATGCAGGGAGAACATACCTCCTGCAAAACGGCAGACCCACTCAACGGAGTCTCCAACAACAAACTATCTGCCCTATGACTAACAATCACATTGCAGTTACGAATCACTCTATGAGTGATGAAAGAGTGGGTAGCACCCGGGTCAATCAGAACAGATACAACACATGATGTAGACATATCAGAATATAAAAGTTTCATCTGACCTGCCACTACCCGTGGATTGACCACTGCTTCAGGTGGGTTCATAGCATAGAACCTCACAGTCGCCTGGTGTTGAGGTGGTGCTGATGATCCAGCTTGAGACGCTTGTCCACGTCCTCGAGCTGCTCCTTGATGTTGTCTACTCTGAGATCCCTGTTGATTCTGTCTCGGAGGCTGTGTCACACTGACAGGCCTAGAACGACAATCCTTCAGCAAGTGTCCCACCTTACCACAGTTGTAGCAACTCCTCTCCTGTTTTTGTGGTCGGGGCGGTCCAGTAACTGACACTGATGCAGAACTGTGAGTTCCTTGAAGCGGTTGACTCTGTCCTCTACCTCTACTCGATGTCCATTGAGTTTGAAAACTCGATCTGGGTGGTGGAGGGTTAGGTGCAGAGAATCTAGGTTTCTTGGAATCCCTAGATGAAGAACCCTGGAACTGTGGATATCTTTTCTGAGTTTGTCTCTTCTCAACCACAGATCTTTCTATCCTTCGGACTGACTCAACGAAGGTAGAGAATCTCTCTCAGTTTTCTAAGGCAGACATGGGGGTTGACATATCAGCATTCAAACCCTTCTCAAATCTTCTAATTCTTTCCTCCTCTGTGGCAGCCATGTGCGGACAGAACCGCAGCAACTCCATGAACTTAGCTTCATACTCGCTAATGTTCATCATACTCTGCCTTAGTCTCTCAAACTGAGAGATCTTCTCATCTAGGAAGGTCTTTGGAAAATATCTATTGATAAATTCCCGACGAAACTCTTCCCATGAGAACTCTACTCCAGGTCTCTTCTGCTCTTGAGAAGATAGACAGCATGTCTAACCTTCTCAGCTTCCGGGATGATAAGAATCCTGAAAGCCTTCTCCAACTCTGTCAACCAAAGGTCAGCATCGGCGGGGTCGGCAGTCCCGAGGTACTTGGTAGCTCCGACACGACAAAGTCGTTTGAACGTCTTACTGATACCTTGTGCTTCAGGATGGACAGGTGCCCTAGGTGCAGGCATGGGCATCCTGTCGGTTATGTGTGTCATGGCAGTCATAAATTGCCCGAACATCGTCTGTATAGCTGGGTTACCCATGTCGGCTGGGTCAAACTGGGGTGGCTCTCTTGGTGACTCAGGTGCAGGCTGTTCTATTTCTGGAACCCTTACACCGCCTCGAGGTACACTAGCACTACTCTCCACCACGTACTCATCATGTGGCTCAGCCATTCTTATGTACCTTCTTCTCCTGAGGAGCAGAAGATTCTATTAGATAAGAAAGGAGTACTAAAGATAGACTCAACATCCTAAGACCTATGCCTCTGTAGACTCAACTGACCTAGAGCTCTGATACCACTAATTGTGGGCTCCGATCTCCAAACCATGACATAAACATGATTCAAACTTAGCGGAAGCGATTTGATAAACAGCGAAAGACAAAAATCACGGGAAATTAAAACTTTTCGAGACAAGAACTTGAATCCATAAAAGCTTCTTTCATAACAACAGATAAACTGTTTATATCTTATGATAATTACTTCTTGAGTAATTATATACATCAAGATACAAAATCTCAAGAACTTATACAAAAGACTCCAAGACCTGAGAGTACAGAGGGCACATAGGACTGACTCTAACTACACCATATGGCAGGATAAATCTCCACCTGAGATTCTACTACTGCTCCTGGTGTTGTTGTTGCTGAGACTGGTCACCTATAGGCTGGTTCCTTCGTCTCCGACGTCCACCTAAAAAGTTGAAGTCTACGGGGTGAGACAATTTTACATAATTGTCCCAGTGAGAGTTATAACTCTCCGCCAGAAGCTTTATTATAACATCAAAGATTATCTTAAGCAGTAAAGCCTTCAAAGTATTCAATAACAGTTGCAACTATATAACATAAGTTCAACATTTATGAGACATGAAGAAATATAAGCACTATTACAGTGTATCATCAATCAACTAACTCGTAGTTATCTCTAGCAGGTATACTACGTGGTTGATTATGTTTTACAAACAACATTATGCCCTGTGGAGATGAGGCATACCACTCATACTCCAACTGATCGCTGAGAAGTCACATCAGTATCATACATAGGTCATTAAGAGAGTCGGATTCTCATGACCTTCACCTTCCTCAGTCAGTAAGAGGATCACTTGTAGGACATCTCGTGTCTCTACTTACTATAGCTCACCAGGGTAAATTGGTCCTTCGCTATTCTAGAGTCACAGTGACGTTCTGTACTCTCTTCGTCATCAAGAGATTTCATGTTTATCTCCACTGATACGGATATCTGTGTTTTCTTTGTCATCAGGAGGTTTCATGTTTACCTACCACTGATACAGTATGGAATTATAGTGAAGGATGGATGGATTACACATCTTCATCACTTTCCTACACTAGGATGTAAGGTTCTACACATCCATGTACCCCACATACTCAAAAGTATGTGCTCCAGGAGTTCCCTAAGGAAAACCTGTTTCACCATCACTTGATATCTGACAATGATGGATCTATGATCAGGGCTCTACATTATACTTGATTAGTTAGGTACATTCAGTATTCTTTAACAACATACATTGTTCTCCAAACAATAACAGTAGCATAACAACTATAAAGGAAGAATACTAAATGTAACATGCCTAACTCATATCAATCATAATTTCTCATCATACTCATCACAAGTCATCTCTAAAGCATGACTTTGATGGTATTCATGGCTCTTACAGCACATTAACTCATGGGATGCCACTAACTGGGCATCAAGTTACTTTTCTTATCCCTCAACGAATATAACATCAATATCCATACCTGGATAAGATCACCTTCATATCTGAACCTGCATGGTTAATTCAACTGATAAAGGTAATACAAAAATAATGAATACATTTCCCACTCTTATCATAACAGTTAACTCCACTGATTCTCATCAGTTGGAGTTTAATACTCATTTGCATTCCATTACCCTTGAATTAGGGTTTACTATTCACAGTACATGTCATCACCCTTGAATTAGGGTTTACTATTCACATTACATGTCATCACCCTTGAATTAGGGTTTACTATTCACATTACATTGAATTGAACTCATAACATCATCATGTATGAGTATCATTATCATTGATGCTCTCAGATTAGTTAAAGATTCATCATTCATCATAATTAGGGTTTCTATGACTTCACACAGGTGGATCATACCCTAATTATGCACATTCATGTGTATTGAAGGTTCTTTAATTGAGTTTCCACCTAAAAAGGGGTACTTTCTCTCTCTAGAAGTACTTTCTCTCTCTAGAAGTACTTTCTCTCTCCTCATACTAGTAGAGTGGTGATAACACCACTCTAGGTCAGGTTGGATTAAGTCATCATAGGCTAACATAGCCAAAAACATCACCACCATGTGATTAGGGTTTGATCTGATCAAGGTATTACTCAATTGACCCTTCAAGGGTATTTTGGTAATTTACCCCATTGATCATCATCATGGTCAAGTCATTAGTGAATTAATCCCTTGATGTCCTGGGTTATCATTAGGGTTTAGATTAGGGCATAATTGATCCATTTATATCTTCAAATGATTGAGTGAAGTCAACCTTGAATCACCTTGATCGATCTCAACCATCAACCTCCCATTGGTTTGAGATCGTTTGAAAGAGTTGACCGTTTAGCCAATTTTGACTTCCAAGACCGCGAGGGTGTGTTGACCGTTTAACCAATTTTGACTTCCAAGACCGCGAGGGTGTGTTGACCGTTTAGCCAAAGAGTTGACAGTTTAGCCAATTTTGACTTCCAAGACCGCGAGGGTGTGTTGACCGTTTAACCAATTTTGACTTCTAAGACCGCGAGGGTGTGTTGACCGTTTAGCCAATTTTGACTTCCAAGACCGTGAGGGTGTGTTGACCGTTTAGCCAATTTTGACTTCCAAGACTGCGAGCCCTCATCTTACTCCAAGACCACGAGCCTTCAACTTGGTTTTAAGACCGCAAAAGTTGTGTAGACCGTTTTCTCACCTTTGACCTCAAGACCGCAAGGCCCCTCACGGTCTTGAGACCGCGAGCCCTCTCACGGTCTTGAGACCGCGAGCCCTCTCATGGTCTTGAGACCGCGAGGCTCACATGGTCTCAACCGCTTGGACCATCAACAAAGTTCAATGGGTACAACCGATAATGTCAACCAATGTTGAAGCCCTCAAAGGTCAAAGCCATGGTGACCAATTATTGGATTAGATCAATTAAGATTATGCTTAACCAATTGGTCATTCAATTGACCCTCAATTGTTGACCAATTAGGGTCTATCAATGTTCACCCATCAACACTCAACAATGTGCATCAACACAAGGTTGAACCCTTCAAATGAGCTCCAATTGGCCCCAAACGTGGCCCAAACGGTCTTGAGATCATGTGGGTGGACCCCACATGGTCTTGAGACCGTTTGCCCAAGATTTCATAAAAATCTAATGTAATTTGATAGGGGTTGAACCATGATTGAGTCACAAAATAAGAATTTTGATTAATTGATAACTAATTGCAATTGGGTCCTTAATTGATCAAATTAGCTTAACCCTAGACCTTCAAACGGTCTTGGGTGATTGTCCTCTCGGTCTTGAGACCGTTTAGGTCAATCAACCCTAAAAACCCTAATTAAGTCACCATAATTTCAGTACTGATTTCATCTAGGGTTAGCCCTAGTAATCACCCTTCATCTCTTAGCTCGTTTGGAATTAGACCATCAAACTTGGTGAGTTGTTAATTAACATAAGTTTGAACAGTAATTTCATATGGTCAAAGCTTGGTCAACGACCTTACACGGTCTTGAGACTGTTTGCCCAAAAAGGCAATTTTAGACCGTTTGAAAATCAGGAATAAATTCAATTAAAATTGTTACTTAAAAAGGCCATATCTCCTAATTCCTTCGGAGTTAACCTCTCAAGTTTTGAGGGTGATTAGCCTACATAATTAGAAACAGATTTCTTATACGGTCCACGCTCAGTCAACGGGTCCAAACGGTCGTGAGGACCGTTTGCCCTCTCGCGGTCCAGAGACCGTTTGCTCACCTCGCGATCCTGAGACCGTGAGAGCAAGTTAGGGAGACCATTTAAGAAAGTGAAAAGCGGTGAGTTTTTCTTGGAAATCACGCCTTCATCTCCTAGCTCATGAAAAGTATGGATATCCCACAGATTTGCTTGAAAGGTAGCAACAAAAAGTAGGGAACATGAAGATCTATCATCTAACCGCATAAAAGAGATGTATATAGTAAAGCATGGGTTTAGAGTTATAAAACCCGCCTAAAGCTTTCTCCTTGATCTCCAAGCTTTCAATCTCCAAGCTCTAATGGCGTCCTTGAGCTCTCACAGGTTGGCCAAGGTGAAAACCTCCAGGGAAGGTCAAGAAAAGATGGCTAGAAAGATAGAGCCATGAGAGCTAGCCATGAAATTGACCTTGAATTCGAGTTTTAACCATGAATTTAGGCAAAAAGAGGGTCCCAAACCTACCTTTCTTTCCTTGGTCGTCCTCCTTAGCTCCAAGGCAGTCCTTGGTCGTCCTTGGTGAAACGAAACAGTAAGGGAACGAAGGGTAAGTTCCCTTGCAACTAAGGGAAGGAGAGCTTATATACATGGGGTAGGATTTTCAACATTAGTCCATATGTTTTCCATAATTCCAACTAGGTCCTTCCTTCTTCACTTGCTCGTCCCTTCCTCTTTATTCTAAGGACAAACTTTATCTTAAGGTCAAGAAAAAGAGGGCAAGGAAGATCAATCTATTACTAAGTTACATTCATAAAAGGGATATTGCACATATACCCTGATTATTCAATCACAAGGTATATTTCATAACTTGTTTATTCAATTGAGGTGACCTCTTCATCATTTCTTATCTAAATGATGGCAAGAGTCTTAAAAGATACATTAGATGATATATTTTACACATAGCATCCCTTAATTTGGGTAAATTGCATTTTACCCCAAATTAGGGTTGCAAGCACCGGGATTGCTTCCACAGTTGCACCTTGGAGCCCAAGCTTGGGAAATCCCTCAAACTTTATCAAAATCATTCTCATGATGTTTCTACATCAGAGGAACATTTCAAAATGTGCAATTTGCAAGTTAACCCTTCTAAATGCGTAATTTGCACATAGGTCCCTGTATTACAAAACAATGCTACAACTTTATATAAAAAGGAGAAAAAACTAAAATATATGTTTCTGAGAAACTTAATTACATGCCCAAAGTTAATAACAAGGATTTATTTACATATTTATGCAAAACACCTAGGGTTAGCTTATAACCCAGGTCAGGGATGCTACAATAAGTGTCAAAAATTTCAAATTAAATTGAACTTTGTTCCAACCTCATCAAAGCACTTTTTTGACCTCCATCAATAGAGCACATATATCTATGATAACCTAGAACTTCACCCCTTTTATGTAATTTCCAAATTGAACCTCACTCTTGTCCTCACCTCCAGATTCATTTTTGAATGAGTCTTGATAAACAAGTTGTAAGGACCCTAACCTTCATTTTGGGCTTACCCTATTTGTTTTGCCTAAGCCTGGTGCTTGGTTGCTTGCTAATCACCTTTAGTGGTGATTACAGTTTGCTTGTACTTTGTTGAGAGCTGGAGGTGCTAATTGCAAAATAACCTGAGATAGGGTTGAAGAGAAAGTTTGTCACCTTGATAGATGTCTTTCTCTCTCTTTGGTTCCTCTAGGGTTGAGAGGAAGGTTTGGGTTCATGCCTTGGGTTGTCTTGGGCTTGCTTGAGCTCTTTTGGGCCTTGCCTTGCGTGGTTGAACCCTATATCAGGCAAGGGTGCCTTGTGTCGGCCATGGGGTATCGCCCATGGGGTGTATCGGCCATGGAGGAGTAGTGTGTCGGCCTTTGACCTTGGTTGACCTTCTTGCCTTAGTTGTGTCACCCTAGCTTGGACATGTGGCCGACCCTTGGTAGTGGCATGGCCTGTGCTTGAGTTTTGCAAGGTGGTAAAACATGTGGACAAGTGTCCCTTGGTAAGGTGACACCTTGCCTTGGTCTAACCTTGACCCCCACCTATATATGCCTTGCCTTTCTCTTCCTTAGGAACCCTTTAGCTCTTTGTTGCTCCTCTCTTCCTTGGTGCACAATACACCTACCCCTTTGGAGCAAGTTGGTGGCCTATCCTTCTCCCTTGGTGGTGATCCCTTCTTCTTCCTTTAGCTCGGTGGCCGAACCCTAGGTGGGTCTTGTTCTTTGGTAAGCATCTTCCATCTCTCCTTAGCATCTTATTCTCCATCTTGCCAACTCTTCAGCCATGGTGGTTATGCTTCTTGTTCCTTTCCTTGAGGTGGTCGAAGTAGTGTGCTGGGAGCTAGGAGCTAGAAGCTTGGAGCTTTGGAGCTTGAGGAGTTTGCTTATGGCGGGTTACATAACTTCTAACCCTATCTATACTATTTTCTCTATGTTGCATGATTCATATATGTTGACAATCAGCCATGCATGTACGTTTCTTGCTCTAGAACATGTTGTTGATCTTATGGATATATGAGCATGATGTTGTTGTTGTTGTTGATGGTTTATATGCCTTTACACCTAGTTGGTCGAACCATGGTTTAGGGTTTCCTTGTTGAGAAACACTCCTTTCTATCCTAGGTCTAGATAAGTGAGTTTGAGCTCTAGTAATGTGGGCAATACCCCTCTCTTGTTTAAGTTGATAGGTGAGCTTATATTCTAGTTGCTTGGGCAAACCCTCCTCTCACCATGGATTTGAGAGGTGAGCTTTTGATGACCTATGTTGAGGTTGGATCCTTGTGGTTTCCTGATTTGTGAAAGAGGTTGTGCAACACCCCTCTCTCTTGGTTGTTGAGAGGTGAGCCGACCTTCTTGATCAACTAGGGTTTGGTGCCCTTGTGCTTGAGGTTGAAGATGACCTTGTTGGGTTATGTCTTGCACGATATGACTTTGGGGATGATGCTTCCTGATAATCTTCTTGTCTTGGGTTGTTCCTTTGGCCGATACCCATGTGTGCTTGGGCAATATGTTTTGTTGAGTGCCCTGCATGATACACTTTGTTTAGATAGTTTTACCTTGGTGACTGATATCCCTTATCCACCCTAGAGTCGGGGTTTGGGCGACATGGTTGCTAAACCCTTGGATGGGCATTTTGGTCGATATGAAGCCTCAACCCATGCTTGGGCGTTAGTGTTTCTCTAGGCGACATGAGTTGTCTATCCTTAATGCACGATATGTCGTTGAGGTGTAGTCCTTGGTAGATAAGCTTGCTTGGGTGGTTCTTGTATCCCTGGCCGATATGCCTAGTGGAAACTTAGTTGGTGCCCGTCATGGTCCCTTGGACGATACCCTTGGTGGAGTTGTTGGGTGGGCCATACACCCTTGATGAGATGTTGCCTGATGCCCTCCTTAGGGTTAAGTCTTGGACGACACACCATGTAGAGAAGGTGCTCGATGCACTCCCTTGTCTTTAGGTGGCCTTGGCCGTTATCCTTTAAGGCCTCTTGGACGATATGAAGAGGTTGGATGTTGGGGCGCCTTGGGCGATACCCTTGGGTCGATATGGTCTTTGCTGATGGTTAGCTGATAGTGGAACCTAATCCTAACCCTAGTTTGGTGCACGATAGGTCTTGGGCCGATAGCATTTGTCGATGCACGATACACTCTGCTTGACACCATGAGTTGGTGAGTCCTTGTTGCACGATAGTTGGTGTTGAGGTTGGTCGTTTAGTGGTGAGTTGCTTTAGGGTTGGAACCCTAGCCGGTACACCCTTTGGTGAGGGTTGGCGCTGCTCGCCATACCTGTAGTGAGGGTTGCAAGGAGTTTTGGTGAGGGTCCTGATAACCCAGAATGTATATAGTTGATGGTTCTCTTTTAATAATGATAACACAAGTGATATGATGTAATCACCTTGCATCCTGCAAATATGATGCTGAGATATAATGATAAGGTTGTGAACCAGGAAGCTTGGGAGCTTATGATGTTGCTTCACATGTTGATATAACACATGCATATGATCACAAGTATAAGGCATAACATATGCCCATGACTAATAATAATACTATGAATGATAAAGCTTGTGTGATATACTCACAGATGCCTCTTTATACTTGATAGCATGATCATTCTGTTAATCCATGATGGTTTCAGTAATCACTGTGAATGTGTATACTAACCATGCAGGTATTTCATGTGGATTCATAGCCTGGTAAGAGCTATGAGATATATGTGCTTTGACTAGCACAACGTGATGATAATCCTTGTTAATAAAGTAACAAGTTGATAGGTCTGAGGACCTGATATAAGGTTGAGTGCCTAGTTGAGGTGTTATCCTCTGATGATGAGATAAGGGATGTGTTCCCAGGATGCTAATGCATGTTTGTGATGCCTTGAGAGGCAATGGGTGATATCATGAGGGATTGAGGTCCCGAGACAATATGTTGATGGCAATAATGATGTAATTTTATAAGGATATGTTTGTACCTTGTTTTGCCTCAACAATTGGCTTAAAATATACTAATCAATTACATATGAACATATAATGTAGTTTGCCCTGGCCATAGACCCATTATTGTCAGTAATTGGTGATAGTGAAATAGGTTTATCCTATGGGATTACCTGGAGTGCATATTGTTGAATATGCGAGGTTTCCCCTAGACTAAAATAGGAGGGTTGAGTGCAACTATGGTTGCAGACTCAAGATGTATGGAGCATGGTGAACATACCCATGGCTCAGGATATGTGATGATGAGCATGATGTGTTCATGACTTGGATGTATGTACTAGCACCTATGATGAGGTGAGCTAGAGATATGGGTATCTTGTGGAGCTAACCCAGAGGATGAGGCCTATAAGCATAAGTCTATGGTCTTTCTTGATGATTCGTGTACTGACCATGAGAAGGTGAGGTCATGGAGTCCAGATATCCTTAGACCTTGTATGGCACTAGATTGGGCTTCACAACCAATGGTTGGATTTGAGCAAGGAAGGCTCACTTCCTCATGGCATAATACAATGTAATCCAGCCAAATGCGTATATCTTGCTTAGAGAAAAACACGGAACATTGATTGAGGCCTTGCTTATATAGATGATCTAGTTACACCTTGCAGATATGTGTATGATCCATATATCTTGTGATAAGTTCTTATAAAGCTTATCTTGTCAATCATGTTCCATAAAGAAATACTTGGTTATATGCCTCCCAGTTATCTTGGTAAGCTTGATGGTAATAATATCCTTGTTCAGTTTACTACTCTTGTTATATGCTTTATCAGTTATTTGTTGTTATCTTCTTTAACCTTTGAGGTTTTATAGTTGTAGCGGGGAGTTATGTTTCTCACTGGGACTGTGTGTCTCACCCCGCTGGTTTGCACCCTTTTTAGGTGATCGCTCTAGACGTGGCGGTGGTTGTGAGGTTGCGACCGAGCAGCAAGAAGAGCAGTAGAAGGCAAGAGATGGACATGATACTATTTTGGTGGTTTTGTAGTCGAGTCCTAGAGTCATCCCTGTACTATCAGGTCCTCAGAGGTGTTTGACGACGTTTCACGATGTTTAACTGTTGTAATTTTTGTATATCCTGCTGCTGGCCGTACGTGGCCTGTTATGTATGTATAAATAGGTGATGAACTAATATGCACTATTGCGATAGTGGGTGGCTTTAATATGTGAACATATTTGGCAGGTGACCCTGAATATATCTATATATGACCTGATCTTCTTACAAGGCCTGGTTGTAAATGTTCTGTATGTATGTTTCCACAATCAGTTTTAATTAACCTGTGTTTTTGGTAATATATGGTTTCGCACGTTTTCGTGTGTCATCTCATTGTCTATGTGATGGCGGGGTGTCACAATTGGTTTGGTATCATAGCTCTAGGTTCGCTATGTCTACAGGGATCTAGGACTAGGTTTGCGTCTGTTTTTGTGAGTTTTCCATATTTTCTTCCAATAACCTTCTGCTCTCAGCAGAAGATAAAGCTTAAAAATGTCTGGAAACCATGAAGAACATGCTGCTGGGAGCAATAATGCTACAGGGAGCAGCAATGCTACATCAGTTGATGGAGCAGGAGGACAGGCACATGAAGATTGGGTGCCTGAGGTTCCCCAACTTGACCCAGCCATTCTTGAAAACCCTACCTACCAACAGCTTATGGGGCAGATTATGGCTATGATGAATCACATGGTGGAAAGGTTGCCAATGCCTCAGCCAAGAGCACATGCTCCCCATGGTGAAGCATCAGGTATTGGGAAGTCCTTTGAGCAGCTTCACCGAGTCGGAGCTTCAGATTATGCTGGGACGACTGATCCAGCGGATGCAGATCTGTGGTTGACAAGTCTTGAGAAGGCCTTCTGGATCCTCAACATCCCCAAAGCAGACAAGTCAAGCACGGTGTCTACCTTCTGAAGGGCAGTGCAAGCCACTGGTGGGCCATCGAGGAGGAGAAGCGACCCGGTGAGGAGATTGGTTGGGAGATCTTCCGGCAAGAGTTTGTCAGTAGATACTTTCTGAAGACGTATATGGACAAGAAGATCAACCAGTTTGAGCATCTACGCCAAGGAACGATGAGAATCACCTAGTATGAAGCCAAGTTCATGGATTTATAGAGGTTTTGCCCTCATATGGAAGTGACAGATGATGAGCGAATCAGGCGGTTTGAGAAAGGTTTGAGTGCTGAACTGTCGACACTTGTTGCTGCTTCAGAGAATCAGGAGCGGTTTGCCATGTTTGTGGAGTCCGTCCTCAGTATTGAATGATCTGTTAAGGAGAAAAGGGAGTCCATGACCAGGAAAAGGCCTGCTCAGTACCATGGATAGAGATCTGGTGGCTTCAAGAAGTCGAGGTTTTCAACACCTTCCATGATGAGAGGTTCTAGTGCACCGTCACAGTGGTCTCCGAGTAAGGGAAGAGGTCATGTTTCTTCACCATCGAAGGCGCATAGTACAACTTCTGTGACAGTAACAAAGCCATCTAGACCACAGATAGAAGGCAGGTCATGTTACCACTGTGGACAGACTGGGCACTTGAGGTCAAACTGCCCAAAGAGAGATGTTGAAGTAACGCAACAGTTGAGATAGAATCAACAAGGATCAGACAGATAGCAACCCAATGCTAGCAGAGGATGAGGATGCGGTCAAGCGTCGCAAGCGGGATCGTCTTCTCAAGGAAGCAGAGGACGTGGACAACAAGCTATGACTCGATTCTATGCTATGATTCAGTCGGAGGTGATAGTCAACCCGTGAGTGGTGACAGGTCATATGGAGTTATTTCATTCTGATTTGTGTTCTTCTTGCTTTATATCTATTTTGGTTGACCTGGGTGCTACACACTCTTTTATTGCACGTAGTCTACCTGATAGCTTTCCTTTACCTATTAGTTGTAAGAAAGATAGCCTATTGTTAGAAACCCCTCTTGATGGTTCCTCGATACTTCAAGAAGTGTGTCCATCCTGTGTTCTATCTTTTTGGGGACACAATATACAAGTGGATCTTATACCTCTTGATATGCATGGATTCGATGTGATCCTTGGGATGGATACTTTAGAGAAGTATAAGGTTGTGTTGGACTGTGGTTCCAAACAAGCAGTGTTTGATGAAGATGGAGAGAAGTGGATCTTAAAAGGAGATAGGAAGATTCTTCTGACATGTACAGTGTCAGCGATGGTGGCAGAAAAGTTGTTGCGGCAAGGTTGTAAGGCTTTCTTAGCTCACGTTGTGGATACTAAGGAAAAAGGTCCTAGCCTCGAGGAGGTAACAGTTGTCTGAGAGTTCGTGAATGTGTTTCCTGATGAGTTTCCCAGTGTTCCCCCACCTTGAGAGATTGATTTCGAGATCAGTCTGATACCGGGAACATAGCCAGTTGTACAGACACCATATAGGATGGTGCAAGTAGAGATGGCAGAGTTGAAAAAGTAGTTACATGAGTTGTTGAAGAAAGGTTTCATCTGACCAAGCACGTCACCTTGGGGTGCTCCAGTGTTGTTCGTTAAGAAGAAGGACGGGTCAATGCGGCTATGCATAGATTACCGGCAGTTGAACAAAGTTACGATCAAGAATAAGTACCCGTTTCCGATGATAGATGATCTGTTCGATCAATTGCATGGTGCTATAGTGTTCTCAAAGACCGATCTACGGTCTAGATACCATCAATTGAGGATTAAGGTGGACGACATACCAAAGTCAGCGTTTAGGATGAGGTATGGTCACTTTGAGTTTGTGGTTATGCCATTTGGGTTAACCAATGCACCTGCTGCTTTCATGGACCTGATGAACCGAGTGTTTCGTCTGTTCCAAGATTATTTTGTTGTAGTCTTTATAGATGACATTTTTATCTATAGTCAGGACAGGCAAGAGCATGAGTGACATCTTCATCAAGCATTGACTCTTCTTCGCCAACATCAATTGTATGCCAAGTTCAGCAAATGTGAGTTCTGGTTGAAGGAAGTGACTTTCTTAGGTCATGTGATATCTGCATCAGGAGTTAGAGTGACCCTAAAAAGGTGGAGTCAGTGGATGATTGGGAGCAACCAAAGACGCCTACAAAAGTTCATAGTTTTCTGGGTTTGGCCGGATACTACCGGAGGTTTATCAAGGACTTCAGTGTAATCGTGTTGCCGATGACGAAGCTGACCAGGAAGGATGTACCTTTTGTTTGGGATGATTGTTGTCAACAAGCTTTCCAAAGATTGAAGGAGAAGCTGACTAGTGCTCCAGTGTTAGTGCTTCCAAAGCTTGGGAAGGGCTATGTTGTTTTCTGTGATGCTTCCAAGAAAGTTTTAGGTTGTGTGCTGATCCAGGAAGATCATGTAGTTTCTTTTGCTTCATGATAGCTTAAGAAACATGAGGAGAACTATCCGACACATGATTTGGAGTTGGCAGTGGTGGTCCATGCGCTAAAGATTTGGAGACACTATCTTTATGGGGAAGTGTGTTAGATCTTTACAGATCATAAGAACTTGAAGTACATCGTTTCACAGAATGAGCTGAATATGCGACAACGTCATTGGATGGAGCTAATAAATGATTATGATTGCACCATTGAGTATCATCCTGGTAAGGAAAATGTGGTAGCTGATGCGCTTAGCAGAAAGTCTTCTTCTCTCTCCACAAAGAAGGCATAGTTGAGTTCCTTGGTATGTCATAGGCGGGATATGTTTGTCTCCTTGCAGAAGATGAATGTGTAGTTGGAAGTTTCCTTGTTGGCATGACTGTTGGCACAAATGCAAGTCAAGCCTATGCTGAGACAACAAATCAAAGACGCACAACAAATAGATGATACAGTGCAGCTGATCAGGTCAGAGCTTGTTAGCGAAAAGCATGATGGGTTCCATGAGTCTGATGATGGATTAGTTTGCTATCATGGTAGAATGGTGGTCCCCGATATTGATAATCTAAGGAAGCTAGTGCTTGAGGAAGCACACACATCGATGTATGCTATGCATCCATGAGTCACCAAGATGTATCATAATCTAAAGGACCTATATTGGTGGTCTGGCTTGAAGAAGGATGTAGCTGAGTTTGTGGCTAAGTGAGCAGTATGTCAACAAGTTAAAGTTGAGCATCAAAAGCCGACAGGTATGTTGCAACCCATGCCGATACCACAATGGAAATGGGATCATATAACCATGGATTTCATAGTTGGTCTACCAAAGACAACTAGGAATCATGATTCCATTTGGGTAATAGTAGACAGGTTGACAAAATCTTCTCATTTCATACCAGTAAAAACAACATATATAGCAGAGAAGCTTGCTCGGGTGTATGTGGATGAGATAGTGTGTTTGCATGGTATACCAGCAACAATAGTTTCCGACAGAGGTCCTCAGTTCATAAGTCATTTCTGGGAACGATTGCACAAAGCCTTGGGAACACAGTTGAGGTTCAGTACCTCTTTCCACCCCCAGACGGATGGACAGTCTAAAAGGACTATTCAGACTTTGGAGGATCTTCTCCGAGCTTGTGTTTTGCAGTTCCTAAGCAGTTGGGACATGCATTTCAGTTTGATAGAGTTCTCTTATAACAATAGTTACCAACAAAGCATTGACATGGCTCCTTATGAGGCTCTATATGGAAGGAAGTGCAAATCCCCTTTATGCTGGTATGAGACTGGTGAAAATTAGCTTTTGGGTCTTGAGTTAGTACAGCAGGAAACAGAAAAGATCAGAGTGATATAGCATAAGTTGAAAACATCACAGGACAGACAGAAGTCTTATGCAGACAATCGTCGACGACCTCTAGAGTTCCAAGTGGGAGACAGAGTGTACCTCAAGGTCTCACCTTGGAAAGGCGTGCTAAGGTTTTGAACGGAAAGGCAAACTGGCACCCAGGTATATGGGGCCGTACCCAGTAATAGCACATGTTGGCAAGGTAGCTTACAAGTTAGAGCTTCCACCAGAGTTGTGCAGGTTGCATCCAGTGTTCCATGTCAGTATGCTGAAGAAAAGTCATCCAAACATAGGGATAGTGATACGACCAATTGAGGTTGAGCTTGATGAAGACGTGACCTACGAGGAGGGTCTGGTGGCGATCTTTGATAGAAGAGTAAAGAAGCTGAAGAGGGAGGATCTGATTCTTGTGAAAGTTTTGTGGCATCATCGTGGTGTTGAGGAAGCTACGTGGGATCTTGAGGAAGATATGAGGAGGAAGTATCCCTCACTTCTCTCTTCGGATTTCGGGGACGAAATCCCTTTGTAGAGGTTTATGGCTTGTAAGGACCCTGACCTTTGTTTTAGGCTTACCCTGTTTGTTTCACCTAAGCCTGGTGGTTGGTTTCTTACTAATCACCTTTAGTGGTGATTAGGGTTTGCTTTTACTTTGTTGAGAGCTGGAGGTGCTACTTGCAAAATAACCTGAGATAGGGTTGAAGAACAAGTTTGTCACCTTCAGAGATGCCTTTCTCTCTCTTTGCTTCCTCTAGGGTTAAGAGGAAGGTTTGGGTTCGTACCTTGGGTTGTCTTGGGCTTGGTTGAGCTCTTTTGGGCGTTTCCTTGCGTGGTTGAACCCTATATCGGGCAAGGGTTCCTTGTGTCGGCCATGGGGTATCGCCCATGGGGTGTATCGGCCATGGAGGAGTAGTGTGTCGGTCTTTGACCTTGGTTGACCTTCTTGCCTTGGTTGTGTCACCCTAGCTTAGACATGTGGTCGACCCTTGGGAGAGTAGTGGCATGGAATGTGCATGAGTTTTGCAAGGTGGTAAAATGTGTGGACAAGTGTCCCTTGGTAAGGTGACACCTTGCCTTTGTCTAACCTTGACCCCCACCTATATATGCCTTGCCTTTCTCTTCCTTAGGAACCCTTTAGCTCTTTGTTGCTCCTCTCTTCCTTGGTGCACAATACACCTACCCATTTGGAGCAAGTTGGTGGACGATCCTTCTCCCTTGGTGGTGATACCTTCTTCTTCCTTTAGCTTAGTGGCCGAACCCTAGGTGGGTCTTGTTCTTTTCTAAGCATCTTCCCTCTCTCCTTAGCATCTTCTTCTCCATCTTTCCTACTCTTCGACCATGGTGGTTATGCTTCTTGTTCCTTTTCTTGAGGTGGTCGAAGTAGTGTGCTTGGAGCTAGGAACTAGAAGCTTGGAGCTTTGGAGCTTGAGGAGTTAGCTTAAGGTGGGTTACATAACTTCTAACCCTAGCTATACTATTTTCTCTATGTTGCATGTTTCATATATGTTGACAATCAGCCATGCATGTACGTTTCTTGCTCTAGAACATGTTGTTGATCTTATGGATATATGAGCATGATCTTGTTGTTGTTGTTGATGGTTTATATGCCTTTACACCTAGTTGGCCGAACCATGGTTTAGGCTTTCCTTGTTGAGAAACACTCCTTTCTATCCTTGGTCTAGAGAAGTGAGTTTGATCTCTAGTAATGTAGGCAATACCCCTCTCTCATTTAAGTTGAGAGGTGAGCTTATATTCTAGTTCCTTGGGCAATACCCTCCTCTCACCATGGATTTGAGAGGTGATCTTGTGATGACCTATGTTGAGGTTGGATCCCGGTGGTTGCCCGATTTGTGAAAGAGGTTGTGCAACACCCCTCTCTCTTCGTTGTTGAGAGGTGAGCCGACCTTCTTGATCAACTAGGGTTTGGTGCCCTTGTGCTTGAGGTTGAAGACGACTTTGTTGGGTTGTGTCTTGCACGATATGACTTTGGGGATGATGCTTCCCGATAACCATCTTGTCTTGGGTTGTACCTTTGGCTGATACCCATGTGTGCTTGGGCAATATGTTTTGTTGAGTGCCCTGCATGATACACTTTGTTGAGATAGTTTTACCTTGGTGCCCGATATCCCTTATCCACCCTAGAGTTAGGGTTTGGGCTACATGGTTGCTAAACCCTTGGATGGGCATTTTGGTCGATATGAAGCCTCAACCCAATCTTGGGCGTTAGTGTTGTTCTAGGCAACATGTGTTGTCTACCCTTAATGCACGATATGTCCTTGAGGTGTAGTCCTTGGTAGATAAGCTTGCTTGGGTGGTCCTTGTATCCCTGACCGATATGCCTAGTGGAAACTTAGCCGGTGCCCGTCATGGTCCCTTAGATGATACCCTTGGTGGAGTTGTTGGGTGGGCGATACACCCTTGATGAGATGTTGCCTGATACCCTCCTTAGGGTTAAGTCTTGGACGACACACCATGTAGAGAAGGTGCTCGATGCACTCCCTTGTCTTTAGGTGGCCTTGGCCGTTATCCTTGAAGGCCTCTTGGACGATATGAAGAGGTTGGATGTTGGGGCACCTTGGGCAATACCCTTGGGTCGATATGGTCTTTGCTGATGGTTAGCCGATAGTGGAACCTAACCCTAACCCTAGTTTGGTGCATGATAGGTCTTGGGATGATAGCATTTGTTGATGCACGATACACTCTGCTCGACACCATGAGTTGGTGAGTCCTTGTTGCATGATAGTTGGTGTTGAGGTTGGTTGTTTAATGGTGAGTTGCTTTAGGGTTGGAACCCTAGCCGGTACACCCTTTGGTGAGGGTTGGCACTACTCGCCATACCTATAGTGAGGGTTGCAAGGAGTTTTGGTGAGGGTCCTGATAACCCAGAATGTATGTTTTTGATGGTTCTCTTTTAATAATGATAACACAAGTGATATGATGTAATCACCTTGCATCCTGCAAATATGATGATGAGATGTAATGATAAGGTTGTGAAAAAGGAAGCTTGGAAGCTTATGATGTTGCTCCACATGTTGATATAACACATGCATATGATAACAAGTATAAGGCATAACATATGCCCATGACTAATAATAATACTATGAATGATAAAGCTTGTGTGATATACTCACAGATACCTCTTTATACTTGATAGCATGATCATTGTTACTACCTCACCTTCCGATAACCCCCAATTAAGGGAGACCGAGAGGTCGAAGCCGCACCCATAACTTTCGGATCTTAGGTTCGTCACTTAACCAAGAACAATTATTAACTTTCAACAATCTATACTGAAAAGCTGTAATAAAATTTTGCATACCTTTTTGAAAACTTGGATCTCTAAACTTATATCCACTTATGGATTCTACTCTAACTAATCTTCCTTGTATTTTACTTCATGTATTTCACAATATGACGATTTACTGTTTGTCCTTTTGGCTTGTACCTAAAACGCCAACAAACAAAACGTCAGTCAGTCGACGCTGGTATGTGGGGGAAACAATAATCATGTAAATATGTTAACAATGTAATCATTCAATTAATCATTTAACAACCAAGATTACATTTTATATATAACTCCGTGATCCAAGAGCACCCTATCCTCTGTGTTGTCCCCCTTAAACCCCTCATGATCCACCTATCAAGTGAACCAATTTCTAGGGTTGAGTCACATGGAACTACTCATAGGTAGACCACTCCTTAACTCAGGGTATGCTAAAGAGTCTCATGGCACTACACGTAGGTAGCCCAGTTTCTAACTCACGGTAACCTAGACCTTGCTCTAGGATTACCCCTTTTTTAGCCTTTTCAAAGCAATAGAGGTGGACCCGGATCTAGCCAGTTATATATGCCCATTTATAGTGATAATCATAGTTACTTTATAGTTGCATGAAATAAATAGACATCCAATAGTAATTTTCAAACAACCGATAAAACTTCGGGAATCACTGTGAAACAAGAGCAATTATTCATAAGTGTAACCACATACCTTTGATTGCAAATTTGAGACAGAATTAACCAGAATAGAGAAATCCCAATCAAGCAACCAATTATGCACAAAATCCTGAAATAAAAATACCATTTTCCTTTTATTAATATATATCCAATATCATCATATTCATTAGGATTTCTATTCCAATTTTAGGGTTTCCTTGGAAATTAGGGTTTCACTTCATTTACTATTTTAAACCCTATTTCTATTAAATTACTTACAAACCCTACTTTCGGATTAAAGGCACACTTAAACATTAATTAAGCCCATTATGCCTCTTTTACATTAAAGCTACTATTCTTATCCTTTTAATCCATGACAAGATCATTATGCACATTTATCATTAATTCATAGTTCATTATGGTCTAATTCACAAATGGACTCTATATATCATTAAATCCACATTTTATTGATTGGAAAACCCTAATTATTATATTAAGGGTATTTATCCAAAATTAAGGACTTTTGTATTCAAATAACATAAAACCATCATTTAACAACGTATTTCACAATTTTCAAATTATATATGATCTTATCCTCTTTTATCCTAAATTAGGGTTTCTAAATGCTTAATTATTCTCATATGGGGTAAAAACCCTAAATCTTGCAATTTCATATCTAGATTAGGTTCGAATCTAACATTATCATTCAAAAGGTTATTAATACTTAAATTAACCCATTAAGCATACCGGATTCAACCTTTAATCACAAATAGGGGTTTTAACCTAACTTTAATGCACTTTTCATCAACTTATTGTACTTTTTGCAATTGGGAATGGAATAAATCTTTAATATCATTTTTATTGGATTCCTCTTGTCCTCCTGATCAATTTTCATATATAACTTGTTTTCATCTGAGCATTCTAGCAATTTCTATGATTTTTACAACATTAAACTTGATTGAGAAATAAGGAGTCGACACATCAACACTTACTTGTTTTCATTTTTCCTTTATTTAGGCCAGCAAAGATTGGCGGAAGGACACTAGTACCCCCACATCATTGGGCTCAGGGCCACACGCGCCTGGGGTAGAGCTATCTTTTCTCTTTCTATCTTCTTCTACCTCTGATCATCCCGCGTGCATATGCAACGCCCTGCCACGGTCAACCCAGCGGTTGACTTCGGGCATCCGGCCACCTAAGCCGCCAATGAAGGTCTCCATCTATACTCCTAGCCCCCTCGAATCCACTGGTGCCCACAGCCTTTCCCAAACTGGCTGGAGATGTCGGGATGGAGGAGCTTTTCTCCGACGAGAAAGGCAACTGCTCCAGGTCTGGGTTAAGCACCATCTCGCTACTAATTGTGTGCAACCACTCGTCTCATCAGCGCGGATTCAAGGGTAAGATTCAGAGTTATGCACATGATGTGCGCCCCTCCCTATTCATAGGGGATGTGCACCTGTACTTTCCCCTGATTTGGGGAAATCCAGCATTGGCCATGGAAGGCACCCAATCCCACTATGATTGGGACCGCGAGGACTTCTTGGAGCCACTGGTTTCCTTTCCTAGTCCGGTTATTCTAGGAATCTCGAGATATCAGGAGAGGAATGTCACCAGTTTCCTCTGTTCTGGACTCAAGGTGATGCGTGCGCTCTTTATTTTTTAATATTCCCATCTATTTAAATGTTGATTTTAATCAGGAAATAACGTGACATGTATTCCTCCCTCTTACTTTAGGATTTACTTCAAAAGTCTATATCTTGTAAACCGTGCCTACCTTTGTAACCAAATTTTAAGGGAGTCTTTATCTTGCCTTAATATACTCATGCATCCAATGTGAGTCCCAAACTCAAAAAGGAAAACGGTATTATCTTCATGTGCAAGTTATCTTTTAGTAAAGCTTATTTAATCATATTTTCTCTCTCTTAATCTTTTATTTTCTTTATTTTGATTCATTCTATTATTAGAAACTATGCAGAGTCAAAATACCCTTTATAATGATTCCATTATCCATCTTTCCACATATTTCTTATTATTTCAACTTTCCTTCTTATTTTGCTAATTTTGGTATTTTCTCTTTCTTTTCTCTTTATTGGGACTCCTTGGATTCAAGCAACTTCATTATTACGAAATCCTCTTTATTGGATATTCATTATCCTTCTAGATGCATCTATATGCATTATTAGTCATTATCTTGTTTTATTCTTATTAAAATATCTCTTTTGAGGATTTCTCTATATTTATCTTTTTATTTCCTCATTAGTATTCATTTTATTTTTAGGAATCCTTGGACTACGAAATTCCACTAAGGATAACTCAATTACACCTCTTTTCACTTATTTTCCACATTTTATCAATGTTTTCAATTTCTTTCTTAATAAATAAATACTTATTTGATCTTTTCTTTTATTATTGCCTTTTCTTTGCAATCCTGGATTCCTTGGCACCCAAGGAACCTAAAGGCACGAAATCCATCCTTGGATTACATTCTTTTGCCTTCTAGAGATTTCCACATTTTTCTTTACTCAAAAACTCAATTATTCATTTATTAATTGAATTTTCTTGTTATTTGGGCCCAATAGCCACTTAAAGCCCACAACACAATCATCAAGGCTATTGTAAATGAAATCCATTTATTCCAAACAAACTATATCATTATTTGTTCAAATATCTTTAATATGAGAAATTACATTTCTCACCAAATGAACCCAAAAATTGGGGTTGTAACATCCTTCCCCTCTTATAGGAATTTTGTCCTCAAAATTCTATCAAACAAATAAACAAAATAGAATAAGACTATTCCATGTCCACCATTGGCCCCTATGTGGCTTTACTTTACCCATGGCGCTTCCAAAGAACCTTTATCATCACATATTCCTTTCTCTGAGTTCTTTCATCCTTGCGTCTATAAACTGCACAGGTGACTCAGGCCGTTTCAGCCTCCCTTGGGGCTCACTAGGTTCATTGCTCAGCACATGGTCGGGGTACCTCACATAGTGCTCTAAATTGGACACATGGAACTCGTCACACATAACTTTATCCTGAGGGGTAAGGTCAAACTTAACCTTCTCCCCCAAACCATGTCAAAAGAACCCATGCATCGGGGACTCAACTCTCTTAGCTATGACTTAGAGGGGTCGGATTTTCATGTCACATATTCTCCCACAGTGAAGTGCATGTCAGTCTACTTTGCATATGCCCACGACTCTTGTCATCTCCAGGCTCCTTTCAGCCATTGCACGATCAAAGCGACTTCATCGACACACATTGTGGCCCTTTTCTAACCATCATGTGGTCCTTTCACCAACATCATCTTACTGAAGTGGTGACCGACACAACCTCCCTTATAGAGCTTCTTATAAATCCTGATACTGGCTATGGTCGTCATTGTCACATCTTTCATAGGACAAGAGCTGTCTCTAGACATCACCCTGAACGAGCACACATGCTCTCATCAGACCCTTTAGTTTGGATTATACTAACCATTAGTTAGGGGTGATAAATTGTACTAACACCGAGTTCTTCAAGTACCTACTACCCCCTTTTGGAAGGGAACCTTTAGGTCAAACTCAAGAACCTTTGAACTTGCATCATGGTGTAGTTGAACCATCTCTTCTTATGGGTAGTTCAACCAGATCTGTCCCTTGACAGAACTCTTTCTTTCTCATGTCATCTATGTAAGGCGATATACCATAACCCATATTGCACCTTGACCTTCCTTGGTCTAGGGGAGTCTTACAACCTCCATAGTGATGAAATCCCTTTCTCCTTTGGGGACTCTTTGTCCCTTATATCAATGCACTGGGTTACTGGTGTTCGTCCTTCACCCTTGGCTTGCATGGCCATATACCACATGCAACTTTATCTTAGATATCTAAACTACCACTGTCACTTATTATTTTGGTAGTACCATGGTGTATGGTGATCTTCAATCATGATTTCCTGTATGTCATGATTCCTCAAGATCAATACCTCAAAAACCCTCAACCAAACTATCGGGGTTTCATCACCTTCTTTTCCAAAGAAGTGCATATGAGGTTCTACCCCCATCCTTTCATTGCATCAAGGAATAGACCGGCTAACCAAACAACCTTTAATTGATATCGTTACATCAGAGTGTTAGCCAAACATATATTCTTTTCCAAATTTAGGGTAAGTCTAACAACTTCTTCTAGCCAAACTAGGCAGATATATCTGAACCACTTCACATCCTTAGATATTAGGTAACATTGAAGACATATACTTCCATGTATTTCACTTATCGTCTCACCTCAACTCTATGTCTATCTTCATTAAGAACACTCTCTGATATCATCATCATGGTGATCAACTCAACCTTGTATGACTCATATTTCATGATAAAAACATCCTCATAAGGTGACTACCTCATTTCTCTTTAACTTTTGCAAACCATCCATGTATTATTCACTTTACTAGGGCATGTTATCCTGTCTATCCTCATGCCTTGTAGAAACGTTCCAACTCACATCATCTTTTATCCTTGGTGTATGGCATGCATACTGTCCTATCTCTCACTCCCATAACAAGAAGAAATAAGCATTTGGCGGCCGTCCAAATACAGAGTTCTTCCTGTTCCAAGAGCAGAGATGGTACATCCCACCTTGCCAGTACACCATCAAATCTAAGTCAAAATGTGCCATCTACGTCTCTACATCACAATATTCTCGATATCAAGGTTATTTCCATGGAACACTAGTTTCGAACCTACTTGGGTTTACAGACAATCCTTGGTCATCCCCTCTAGGTCTATAGGATGCTGACACTTTTGGGGTCATCCCTCTTCCCTTATGCATTCTAGTCAATTCCCTACTCATCTGCCCTTTGGGTCCCATGAGTTCATGAAGGTGATCAATCTCCTAACCCATGGTCCTCAGACAATGATAGTTGTTACCTCCCGACCCTATGGTCATGTGCAACTAGGGAATTAGGCAACCTGCTTCCATCAATCTTATCCCTACCTGACCCTAGGATAGACTTAGGATTCCATTATAGTACATGTCCAATCTTAGAACCTTACCCAAGCCTTCATCATCTCTCTTTGGCATTCAAGGGCAGACTTTCATCCTTTCATAGGGGTCATGGTGACCTGCCTACCTTGGTCTGGCCCCATACTGGTTACCTCCATGGTAACACATCCACATGCACTTAGAGATGGTTATCTATGGGTCTATAGGTTCATCCTCATACCATGTACTTTTTCACTTAGCTTCTCAAGATCCTATGATACCTCTTTAGGTTAACTTGACCAACAAAACTGGTATACACCCTACCAAAGGGTTCCTCTCCCAGGATGGGAGGAAACTAAAACTCTTGACAACAAGGTCACAAACATCTTTAGGGTTTACATCCATATGAGCGTACTTAACCCTAGCAAGCTACTAAGGCACAAGGAGACCACCTACTAAACCATGCTGGGTCATACTTGTTCTCATCCTCCATATTGGGTCAAGACCATACCTTCCCTTGTCATCAACTTAGTTATGAGGGGTTCATCAAACATACCTTTAATCTTAAGGGGTTTCCCTTTTCCTTTATACATGAGGAGTACCATGCTCGTAACTATAGTAACTTAATTCTCGTCATGAGAATTAGGTACACCACTTCCCCTCTTAGGCCTAGGAACCCTAGGATCACTTCTTGATAACCAACTACATGCTCAACCTTTTAACCACAAACCAAACATATACATGGTATGACATGCACTTCCTGTCATCCTTCTACTTGAGCAACACATCAAGGTCGAGTCCTCCCCAAGGACAACTAACAAGGTACAAGGCCTCACAACATGTTACCAAACCTCATTCGGTCCACAGGCACATAGGTACCAGAAGCATCATCCTCTCTCTAGGGTTTGGTTCCTATGAAGGCAACCAAGATATCAACAGCCTTCAAGGATCATGCATGAGGCAACCTCTATCATCCACTTAGGTCGCATCAGCCTCGACTCCCCACTATTCCTCATATCTCGGGGTCTAGGTTTATGACCTTCTTACTTGGTGTCCTGCTCTCTCTCTAAGCCTACAACCAACCTCACCATTAGAGGTCCTCTCTTCATGAAGGATCAAACTCAAAAGCATGCCCCTACCTGGATGAAGCATATGTTCAACTTATGTTCGCTCAAGGTTATCCATAGCCCCTTAGGTTTATGACATAAGCTATCCATCAAACTCTCCCGGTCAGGGTTTCAATCTATTGTTCGCACTACTGATACATACTCTTGGTGACTACTATGCCATGCTCATGGGGTTTCCATAGGTTCTTCACTAACCTCTTCATTGAAGGAGCCATCCTTCACTCCAACATGTATGAACCTTTCTAGGGTTAGGTCATTCAAGGTTCATAGCTCATATGGCATCCAAAGGCATACCCACACACCTGGTCCATCAAGACATCTAACTCTTCATGTCATCTCTCTCTCTCTCTCTCTAACCTTCACTTAGGGTTAAGGTTAACATCATCCTCAGAGGATGTGCCAGGTATCTACTTATAATGGAGGTTTCTACCTCCAAGACTAACTCTCTTTACCTATCCTCCTGACAAGAAGGTATAGACTCATGTCTCTCTTGAGGGCATGACAACTTATGTCATACGACCTAAGCATGTATCTATTCTTTAGTTTATTCTTATTCTATTAAGCTCAAGTCCATGACATCTTATTTACATGCTTTTCATTAATTTGGTGGAGGATTCCTTAGACCAGATTAACCTTACCCATACCTCAAGAGAGTGAGGAGAAGAGAGAAAACCCTAATCCTTAAGGTCCTTAACAAAATTTTAGTTGAGAAGGGATGAATAAGATGAGAAAGTCCTAAAGGTATCTTATTTTGATTCATACCCTAAGACTTTGGCCAGGCAGTCACATGGATCCGGGAGTCCTCGTATTTCGACTAGCGGTGCGGAGGAAAATATTGCCAGCCCCCGGTCGTGATCCTTTTCTAGACACATTCGTCTTTCGGATAATCCTCTAATAACTCCCTTGGGATCTATGGAGTTTGAAAATTTTAATAATTATTAATGGTTAACTGAGGAACCTAGGCTCTGATACCAAATGTTACGACCTCACCTCCTGATAACCCCCAATTAAGGGAGACTGAGAGGTTGAAGCCGCACCCATAACTTCCGAATCAGAGGTTCGACACTTAACCAAGAACAATTATTAAATTTCAACAATCTATACTGAAAAGCTATAATAAAATTTTGCATACCTTTTTGAAAACATGGATCTCTAAACTTCTATCCACTTATGGATTCTACTCTAACTAATCCTCCTTGTATTTTACTTCATGTATTTCACAATATGATGATTTACTGTTTATCCTTTTGGCTTGTATCTAAAACACCGAAAAACAAAACGTCGGTCAGCTGAAGCTGGTATGTGGGGGAAACAATAATTAGGTAAATATGTTAACAATGTAATCATTTAATTAATCATTTAACAACCAAGATTAAAATTTATATATAACTCCGTGATCCAAGAGCACCCTATCCTCTGTGTTGTTCCCCTTAAACCCCTCATGATCCACCTATCAAGTAAACCAGTTTCTAGGGTTGAGTCACATGGAACTACTCATAGGTAGACCACTCCTTAACTCAGGGTATGCTAAAGAGTCTCATGGAACTACACGTAGGTAGCCCAGTTTCTACCTCACGGTAACCTAGACCTTGCTCTAGGATTACCCCTTTTTTAGCCTTTTCAAAGCAACAGAGGTGGACCCAGATCTAGCCAGTTATATATGCCCATTTATAGTGATAATCATAGTTACTTTATAGTTGCATGAAATAAATAGACATCCAACATTTATTTTCAAGCAACTGATAAAACTTCGGGAATCGCCGTGAAACTAGAGCGATTATTCATAAGTGTAACCACATATCTTTGATTGTCTATTTGAGACAGAATTAACCAGAACAGAAATCCCAATCAAGCAACCAATTATGCATAGAATCCTGAAATAAAAATACCAATTTCCTTTTATTAATATTTATCCAATATCATGATATTCCTTAGGATTTCTATTCCAATTTCAGGGTTTCCTTGGAAATTAGGGTTTCACTTCATTTACTATTTTAAACCCTATTTCTATTCAATTACTTACAAACCCTACTTTCGGATTAAAGGCACACTTAAACATTAATTAAGCCCATTATGCCTCTTTTACATTAAAGCTACTATTCTTATCCTTTTAATCCATGACAAGATCATTATGTGCATTTATCATTAATACATAGTTCATTATGGTCTAATTCACAAATGAACTCTATATATCATTAAATCCACATTTTATTCATTGGAAAACCCTAATTATTATAATCAGGGTATTTATCCAAAATTAAGGACTTTTGTATTCAAATAACTTAAAATCATCATTTAACAACGTATTTCACAATTTTCAAATTATATATGATCTTATCCTCTTTTACCCTAAATTAGGGTTTCTAAATGCTTAATTATTCTCATATGGGGTAAAAACCCTAAATTATGCAATTATACATCTAGATCAAGTTCTAATCTAACATTATCATTCAATAGGTTATTAATACTTAAATTAACCCATTTAGCATACCAGATTCAACCTTTAATCACAAATAGGGTTTTTAACCTAACTTAAATGCACTTTTCATCAACTTATTTTACTTTTTGAAATTGGGAACAAAATAAATCTTTAATATCATTTTTATTAGATTCCTCTCGTCCTCCTAATCAATTTTCATATATAACTTGTTTTCATCCGAGCATTCTAGCAATTTGTATGATTTTTACAACTTAAAACATGATTGACCAATAAGGAGTCGACACGTCAACACTTACTTGTTTTCATTTTTCCTTTATTTAGGCCAACAAAGCTTGGCAGAAGGACACCAGTACCCCCGCGCCATTGGGATCAGGGCCACGCATGCCTAGGGTAGAGATGTCTTTTCTCTTTCTATCTTCTTCTACCTCTGATCGTCCTGCGTGTGTATGCAACTCCTTGCCGCGGTCAACCCAGCGGTTGACTTCAGGCATTTGGCCTCGTCAGCCACCAATGAAGGTCTCCATCTCTCCGCCTAGCCCCCTCGAATCCACTGGTTCCCACAACCTTTCCTGAACTGGCTGGAGATGTCAGGATGGAGGAGTTTTCTCCGGCGAGAAAGGCATCTGCTCCAGGTCTGGGTTAAGCACCATCTCTCTACTAATTGCGTGCAACCACTCATCTCATCAGTGCGGATTCAAGGGTAAGATTCAGAGTTATGCACATGGTGTGCGCCCCTCCCTATTTATAGGGGATGTGCACCTGTGCTTTCCCCAGATTTGGGGAAATCCTGCATTGGACATGGAAGGCACCCAATCCCACTATGATCGGGACCGCGACAACTTCTTGGAGCCACTAGTTTCCTTTCCTAGTCCGGTTATGCTAGGAATCTCGAGATATCAGGAGAGGAATGTGACCAGTTTCCTCCGTTCTAGACTCAAGGTGTTGCGCGCGCTCTTTTTTTAATATTCCCATCTATTTAAATGTTGATTTTAATTAGGAAATAACGTGACATGTATTCCTCCCTCTTACTTTAGGATTTCCTTCAAAAATCTATATCTCGCAAACCGTGCATACCTTTACAACCAAATTTTAAGGGAGTCTTTATCTTGCCTTAATATACTCACACATCCAATCTGAGTCCCAAACTCAAAAAGGAAAAAGGTATTATCTTCATGTGCAAGTTATCTTTTAATAAAGCTTATTTAAGCATATTTTCTCTCTCTTAATCTTTTATTTTTTATTATGATTCATTCTATTATTAGAAACTATGCGGAGTCAAAATACCCTTTATAAGGATTCCATTATCCATCTTTCCACATATTTCTTATTATTTCAACTTTCCTTCTTATTTTGCTAATTTTGGTATTTTCTCTTTCTTTTCTCTTTATTGGGAATCCTTGGATTCAAGCAACTTCATTATTACGAAATCCTCTTTATTGGATATTCATTATCCTTCTAGATGCATCTATATGCATTATTAGTCATTATCTTGTTTTATTCTTATTAAAATATCTCTTTTGAGGATTTATCTATATTTCTCTTTTAATTTCCTCATTAGTATTCATTTTATTTTTAGGAATCCTTGAACTATGAAATTCCACCAAGGATAACTCAATTACACCTCTTTTCACTTATTTTCCACATTTTATCAATGTTCTCAATTTCTTTCTTAATAAAGAAATACTTATTTGATCTTTTCTTTTATTATTGCCTTTTCTTCACAATCTGGGATTCCTTGACACCCAAGGAACATAAAGGCACGAAATCCATCCTTGGATTACATTCTTTTGCCTTCTATTGGTTTCCACAATTTTCTTTCCTCAAAAACTCAATTATTCATTTATTAATTGAATTTTCTTATTATTCGGGCCCAATAGCCACTTAAATCCCACAACACAATCATCAAGGCTATTGTAAATGAAATCCATTTATTCCAAACAAATTATATCATTATTTGTTCAAATATCTTTAATATGAGAAATTACATTTCTCACCAAATGAACCCAAAAATTGGGATTGTAACAATCATTCTGTTCATCCATGATGGTTTCAGTAATCACTATGAATGTGTATACTAACCATGCAGGTATTTCATGTGGATTCATAGCCTGGTAAGAGCTATGAGATATATGTGTGCTTTGACTAGCATAATGTGATGATAATCCTTGTTAATAAAGTAAGAAGTTGATAGGTCTGAGGACCTGATATAAGGTTGAGTGCCTAGTTGAGGTGTTATCCTCTGATTATGAGATAAGGGATGCGTTCCTAGGATGCTAATGCATGTTTGTGATGCCTTAAGAGGCAATGGTTGATATCATGAGGGATTGAGGTCCCAGGACAGTATGTTGATGGCAATAATGATGTAATTCTATAAGGCTATGTTTGTACCTTGTTTTGCCTCAACAATTGGCTTAAAACATACTAATCAATTACAGATGAACATATCATGTAGTTTTCCCTGGCCATAGACCCATTACCGTCAGTAATTGGTGATGGTGAAACAGGTTTATCCTGCAGGATTACCTGGAGCGCATATTGTTAAATATGTGAGGTTTCCCCTAGCCTAAAATAAGAGGGTTGAGTGCAACTGTGGTTGCAGACTCGGGATGTATGGAGCATGGAGAACATACCCATGGCTCAGGATATGTGATGATGAGCATGATGCGTTCATGACTCAGATGTATGTACTAGCACCTATGATGAGGTGAGCTAGAGATATGGGTAGCTTGCGGAGCTAACCCGGAGGCTGAGACCTATAAGCATAAGATTGTGGTCTTGCTTGATGATTCATGTACTAACTATAAGAAGGTGAGGTCATGGAGTCTGGATATCCTTAGACCTTGTATTGCACCAGATTGGGCTTCACAGCCAATGGTTGGATTTGAGCAGGGAAGGCTCACTTCCTCATGGCATAATAAAACGTAATCCAGCCAAATAAGTATGTAACGACCCTGACCTGTGTTATGGGGTAACCCTATTTGTTTTGTCTAATAAAGTTTCTTATAACTTTAATATAATCCTCTAAGGTGATTTGTTATCATGTGGCACACTCATGTTTCAAGTTTGGTCCTGATTGAATGATGTTTGAGCAATTTTCCTTTGTTTTGAACCAAAGTGCAATTTGTTGGTATGTATGCCCTGAGAGCCAATCATGGGATTATTGGTGGGATACATTAAGATTGATTTGATAAACATCAAAGGAAAGCTTCCAATTCTTTCTGGTTCAGTCATATGAGATAGTGATAGAACAGATTGAATGTCTAGAGAATGACAATACTCAATGACGTATGCTTTCAGGTTGAGGACCTGAACGATGAGATCATACGGATGCTAAGAGTTTGTACGTTCTTGTTATGTCCCTAGTCGGATGTCATTGTCGAAGGTAGATAGACAACAATGACACACAAGACTAGATTGTGATGTTGGTTGATGACAAAATCTCATTAGTCATGATATAGAGATATCAAACCAAACACATAGGTACTTGTTAGAGAACAAGTGTACCGGACAGACCCACCGTGAGTTTGACACATTGAACCATGACATGGTAGTCACAGTCAGTACTCACAGTGATGGTGGTGAGTGTGATTCTTTGACCTGAAATCACTACACTCAAACACATGTCGTTGGGCACACTTTGACATCATCAAACGCAGTCCTGAAACATGGGTTGTTATAAAGGTGATGATTGGGTGGCTTTGACACATGGGGCTTTTGAGGGGTGAGTGATAGATAGGGGATTTGTCCCTCCTGAGGGAGTTTGATATCCATGGCCACTTGATGAGTAGGATTGAGATAGGCGTGTGCATGCATATGTGAATCAGTATGTGATATTGATGTCATACATATCTCCTTCAATCTACTCTAAGATCAAGAAAGTGAATGAACGTTGACAGGATGACTGTTCCATGCCTCGAGTTCATTCGGGATATCAGTGACAAAGGAATTATACATTCACTGTAACACCATTCACGGATTGTAGGATTGAAAGTTGTTCTCCAACTTTCTACTTTCACTTGGGTAGCACTGATGTGTGACTAGGCACCGCTCTTTACTTGTGAAGTCATAAGTGTTATGGACTTTCACTGCCAACGTGAAATGGACCTGCAGGGTCACACACATAGGATTTAACCTGGAAGAGGAGTTTTGTCCACAAGCAATGTTTAGATTGATTACTAAAGGAGTTTAGTAGTTCAATGAAACACTCAATCAATTTATAGCTCAGTATCATAATGTTCAAGGTGTTGGACACATTGATTGGAGTATCGGATTGATTGAAATCACAATTGACTGAGTCTGCACAATCTGCACTCCCAACCGATCGGCTTATGTGATGAACCGATCGGCTGAGCTTGGTGAACCGGTCAGCTCAAGTGTTGAGTCGATCGGCTCATGGACAGGGTGAAACGATCGGTTCAAGTGTTGAAACGATCGGTTCAACTGGTGCAACTGAGCAAGTTGGGAAGGTCAGGTTGGTGAGAATTTTCCTTACGTTTCACTTGCCCAATTTGATTGGAACAAGGAATGGTATTCGATACCAATTAGAAACAAAAGATGGAAAGTCAATCGAGAACTGGTCAGGACCATGAACCGACCGGCTCAGAAGTGAACCGACCGGCTCATGGGTCCCAACCGATCGGTTGAGGTGTCAACCGACCGGTTCAGGTCCCCAACCGACCGTTTCAGTTGTAAAACGATCGGTTCAGGTTGCGAGTTGGTTGTTTTGTGGAAAATCTCGAACCCTTCTACTCCTGCTTTTAGTCCCATATTGCCGGGGACAAAGAACCCTGTCCCATGACCCGCCTATATATATAGGGTTATTGGGGGCTTCTCAAAGGAAAACTCAGTGCAACCAGTTGCTCTGCAAAGTTGTCATTCTCTTTGGTTTTGGTAACCGAGAGAGAGCCCGAGCAAGTGCTTCCCGCAAAGGGAGGTGCAGCAAGGGAAGGACAACTGCAGTTGCAACTGGAGGCAGGAGAGTGTGTTGGCGACTAGTACGTCAACAGGAGGGTGCAACTCCTTCCAATTCCTTGTGGGACAAGGAGTGTGGAGTTCCAGGTGGTCCTTGTGGACTACTTTAGAGGCGGGAGGTTTCTGTCGCTCAGGAGGACAACTGTCAATCCCGACAGTTCTGGTGAGAGGAGGAGTCGTCAGTCCTGGTGCGACCAGGAGCTGCATAGACACCGTCTAAGACCAGAGTTGAAGACCGCGCATAGCATGAGGTATTGTCTCTGAGCAAGCCTCGGGACAAGGTATGATTCCACAAACCATCCTTTCCTATTATATAGACGTTGACGCGTTTCCTCGTGCTGGGTTTGGGGGAGAAATTTTTTGTTTCCGCTGCCTTCTCTGCCTCCCCTAAAACTCAACACAATTTACCCAAATTGTGGGGATATAATGAAAAATGTCACATGTTGAACATGCCTCATGTGTTGTAGAATCATTATAGAGAGAATGATGCAAGGTGGTGTCTTGTGCAAAGCCTAAGTTCCAAGTTTGAACTTGTTTGAACAATGCTGGTACCTTGAGCACCAATTTTGCTACAAATTATAATTTACCCAAAATGTGTGGTTAATATGCAAATTACCACCTCTAGAATGTCCCTACTTCCTCTATGTATCATTTAGAGGATATATAATGAATGAGACACCATGTTTGGATCAATTATAAATGATGATACTCTTGGTGATGAAATGACCAAGAAAAAGGGTTGAATTTGGAAGCTTAACTTGAGTTGTATCAAGTTGAAAAGCTTATATATGAGTGCCTATCGGCCATGGATCCCAAGGAGGTGTCCCATATCGTTTTGTGAACTCTTGGAAAAGTCCATATCGTGCAAATCACCTCAAGGAGGTGAGGTGTGACGGCCAACAAGTTTCCATAGAAAAAAGTGTATCGGCTTGACTTAAAATAGTGATTAAACCTAGATGACTTATCCAAATGGATAAGCAATGGGAAAATTTGCATATCTAGATGATCCTCAACCTTTTCGAATTTCAAGATAAATGTTGATGCATGCATGTACACATGTCACCCATGCATGACACGTGGCACCTACTAGCTCAAAATGTTGACACCTCATTTGTGCCTTCCTTCATGAACAGTAAGTATATATACCCCTAGTTTCACCCTTGGTGCAATTTTGCGACCCTTAAAACCCTCCTACCCTAAGGTATCATGCATAGAGATCCCATATTATGAAGGGATGCTTTGTTATCGTGCATGGGCCTTAGGATATCGCTCATGGAAAGAGCATATCAACCAAGTAGGTGAAATTGGCCAATAAGGTGATATCGACCAATAGGCTGAAGAGTTGAGTGGCATATCGTGCAATTGAGTGCCATATATTTCAAGAGGGTTGCCATATCGTGCAAGGACACTAGTGTATCGGGAAAAGGTGTTAAGGAGTAAGAAGGAGCTCATACTTAACCCTAAGGTAAGGATAAGATCATCTTCAACCTTGAATTGAAGCATGATTTTAGGGTTTTGATCTTCCTTTCTTTTCTTCTTCACCAATTGCTTATCCATGGTGATTCCTTACATATGAAGGAGTTTTCAACAAGCCTTGTACTTTTCATAAGTCATATTCAACCTTAGGAACGTGGAGCTTTGGAGCTTGGAGCTTTGAAGTGGTTCTTAAGGCGGGTTATATAACTTGAACTCAACCATGCTATTATTCATCACCTAAATTGCTATACTTAATGAATTACTTTTAATTCTGAAATTTCCTAAAATAGTTGATGAAATTATTAGTTCTAGTAGTTGCTTAAACCTGGTGCCATGAACTATAACAATTATAACTAAGGTCTAGAGCTTGAAGATGATGGTGTCACCTTATAAAAGTAATAGCGGGTGCAAGCATACAAGCAAGCACCTCTAACCCGATATGATGATGTACCTATTTAACTAAAACGATATGGATATGATTGTATACCTTGTTGCACGATATGGGGGTGTAGTATCCACCTCTTGCATGGTATGAAGTCTATTATAGACACCATGCACGATACAAGTTCAATTGTATAATTGTAAGTTGAGAAGAAACCCTAATTTGGGCAACATGATATAAGTGCAGAGTAACAAGTGATATTGTGCGATATGATCATATGATACATCATTGGTACTTAGTATCATGAGGCCTACATGAACTTGCATGACATGGTTGCACGACACATGATCTTGCATGATAGGGTTGCACGATACACAACCCTAGACAATATGGTAGCCGATATGGTGATGAGTTGATAACTCTTAAGCATCATGGGCGACACATATATGTACCATGTACCCGTCACAATCAACCCTAACCTGACATGGGTGTTGCAACCTAATGGTTGATAGTTTATCCCAATATGGTTTGGTTCCCTACTCTCCAATTGACTTGTATATTGGGTTGAGCCCGATATGGCAAACCCTAATCTGTCACAGCCAACCCTAGATGGTGAGCCAGCCGATATGGTGATTGAATGCACCTCTAGCCCGATATGGATGGTGCTCATACACCTCCAACCCGAGACACCTTGTAAATGTGAGAGTAAGACACTCTTAGGAGGAATGAGTGTAACACCAAGTAATGGTGTGGCTAATACCTTGATAGGTGAAACACCTAAAGTGGGTGATAATGGTTAATCCTATATCAACAATGTCTCAACCTGAGATGAGTCCATGTCAATTGATGATGGTTGGACAATTCAAATGTATGACTTATGATCAATACACTACAGAATGAATTTGATGGGCTAGTTAATAAAGTATTAGGATGGGAAATACCCTAATACAAGATAAGTTGATGAACTTAAGTAAGTTAACATTGATGAGGGAAGTGATACATCAAGACATGATAGATATCACATCCAGCATTTCAAGGTTGATGTACCTTGATGCACCTGAAATCCAATATACTTGGATGAGTAACACATGAAGTGTGTTATGTCAATTGTTACATTGAGATGTAATAAGTTTAATGCACTTTAATAAGTGTGGGCTTACATACCATGAGAAAGGGTTAAGCCAAGTTAATAAAGTATGAAGTAATCATACCCTGGTAAGGATGAGAGACGAACTCATACCTTGTATTGATGATTCATTTAATGATAAATGATGAGAATAAATAAGTATGATGGAATACTTATGATATCAATGTTTGCTCCTAGATGTGTGGAGCAATGAATTAGGGTTTGATCATTGATAATATGACCTTGAAAACCTAAATGGTTAATAATGTAAAACCCTAATGAAGGGTAATGATATGTAAGAGAAACCCTAATCGATAAGAAAGGAAAACCCTAACCCTAATGATGGGAAGGTTGTATTTAATTTATTGCATAAGGCTTGTAAGGCATGTTAAATACTTGCATAACAAGTATAATGATTAATGACCTTGTTAGCCATGTGAATAAGTTGTTGCCTAGGGAGAGGTGACAAGATGTGGAATGGCCTTGTGAGCCATGTGAATAAGTTGTTGCCAAGTGAGAGGTGACAAGATGTGTAATGGGCTTGTGAGCCATGTGAATAAGTTGTTGCCTAGTGAGAGGTGACAAGATGTGCAATGGCCTTGTGAGCCATGTGAATAAGTTGTTGCCTAGTGAAAGGTGACAAGATGTGAAATGGCCTTGTGAGCCATGTGAATAAGTTGTTGCCTAGTGAGAGGTGACAAGATGTGTGATGGCCTTGTGAGCCATGTGAATACTTGCACAATAAGTGAAATGAATACCTTGGTCTGAGGACCTAGATGTAATGGTTACCTGTTATAGAGGTAACAATGTTATGTGATGATCTAAGGGTTTGAATACCCAGATCCGGCAATCATGATAATGATTATGTGAAGGGATGATAATTCCTAGTAATGTGATAAGGGACTGAGATCCCAAGTATCATGTGTTTTAAAGATTTGAAAAGTACGTGATAGATGTATTATACCTTTCTTTGTAGTGTTTGTCATAATAATTCATGTTTGAAAACTCGACTAATGCTAAAAGAATATGGTAATGCACTTAATTAATTAAGTGGAATTTTATCATGTAGTGCCCTGGCCATAGATCCATCATCGTCAGTAGCTGGTGATGGATAAATGGGTTCTCCTATGGGTTAATTCGGAGCACATATTGTTGAATATGCAGGGTTGCTCCTAGCCACAAATAAGAGGGTTAGAGTACAACTTCAGTTGTAGACTCCAGAGTATGGTTTCAGGCCTGTGGCTCAGTGTGATAAGAGTATGGTGAATAGGCCCATGACATAGTGTGATAGAGCATGGATGCGTTCATGTCTCAGGGAGCACGGTGAACTGGCCCGCGGCTCGATTCACTATCGCCGACACCTGTACCAAGGTGGGCTAGGCAGAGGGTAGCCTGACCCTGTGTGACTAAGGTCACTTAAGTAAGAGACTGTGGTCCTGCTTGTGGTCTCGCACTAACTGAGACGTGGGAGGTCATGGAGTCTGGCTCTTCCATGAACCTTGTATGGCACCATCTTTGGGTTTCGCAACTGAAGGTTGGATTTGAGCGGTACGACTCACTTCGTCAGGGCATAAGTGTGATTGTAAAATGTAATCAGCCGTGTAGCATATCTGCTTAAGGATCGAATATGGAAAACATTAATTGATGTGAAATTCAGTTATACATCTTAGTTGATAGATTTTATTTATGCTCTTTACATTCCTTGCAAGGAAGATAGATGATTTATAACTCTACCATGGGTAGATGCAATGTTCTCCTTAAGAAAGTAGATTATTTCATTTTGTTCATACAGTGAATTATCCTACCTGTTAATATAAAAAGAACCTCTGCTCAATTTATAAATGCTTAATTTGTGATAATAATATGGTCGACGGAGAGTTATATCTCTCGCTGGGACAATTACAATTGTCTCACCCCATGGGATCCAAAAATTTTTTAAGGTGGACATGCACGAGGTGGTGAAGAATCTTTCTACAGAGGATGAGCAATAGTTGGGGTAGCAGTGACAACTCATGTTGAGTGTACTGTCTGTCGTGTCTTGTAGATAGAAGTCCTATGTGTTGCCTCTGTACTCTTAGGTCCTTGGAGTTGGTTTGTACTGGTTTCATGAATAATTTGAGATTTTGGCTTGAATGCCTCGAGGTTTATGTTGCTCCAGTATGTGTTTTGATAGAGCAACTTTTATATGTTATCCTTGAGAAGAGATGGTGCAATGTATGTACAATGTGAATAATGATGTATATAATGTTTTGGTTTTGCCTTAAAGAGTTTTCCTATAAATGGATCTCTTTGAAAAATGGTTTTAATTTTTAGTGACTTTTGTTAATTCACTGTTTATGTTTTTTCCGCTTAATTAGTAACGTTTTGTTCGACTGTCGTCACAGTTTTGGTATCAGAGATTAAGGTTCCTTGAGTCTACAGAGACATAGGACTAAGGTGTTGAGTCTGTGTTAGTGTCCTCCAGTATACCCTATAGTGACTTCTGTTTATGCATAAGAAAGGGTGAAGTTTAAAAATGACTGGGGAACATGAGGAACACATTGTTGAAATCAATGTTGTTGCACCAAGAAAGGGTGCGAGGGATCAGGCAAGAGAAGAACAAGTGCCTGAGAATTCCCATCATGACCCGATCAAGATAGAAAATCCTATGTTTATACTCTTGATGGGCAGGTTAGGACAACAATGATGCATATAGTAGATTGGATACTAGCATTAGAACCTAGGTTACCAGTCCTCAATGTAGAAACTTGGGGTTCTGAAAGGGTTCATGAATGACAAACTCGTGTTGGAACAGTGGAAAATGCGGGAAGGATTAGCATATGGTGAGAAAGTAGACTTTGTCATAAGTTTATACAGATAGTATATCTGTGATGGTATGCCCAAGAAGGGGCAATAAGCTGAGAATTAAGGGAAGGTCTCTACAATTCTAGAGACATTTGCCTAAGCTGTTCTAAAAATCCAAAGCTTTTGGTGCCACCAGTGCAATAAATGCCTAGTGTACCAGGGCAATAGCCATGAAGTAAAGGCAAAGGATCTAACTTTCCACCTATAAGAACCCATGGCTTAGTCTCTACATCGGTGATAAGATTGATAAGACCATGGTATGAGGATAAGACATGTTATAGATATGGACATGTTGAGCATACTAAACCCTTTTATTCAAAAAGAAGGGAGGAAATGACCCAACAACCGAAGTAGACTCGGCAGGGCTTATGAAAGTTACAACCCAATAACGTAAAAAGGCAAGAACAACAACATCAAATAGCTAGACTCTATGTGTTGAGTCAACCTAAAGCGGTGAAAGACCGCGAGGGGTAACAGTCAGATAGAGCTTTTTCATTTTGATATGCCTTATCTTGATGCTATCTGATAATCCTAAAGAGGATTGCTGTTATGGATTTCCCTATTGATTGTCGTATGGGGACATAGGGAAGATATGATGATAACTAGAATTTATATTATGTTCATTATTCTTTTAAATGCTTTATAATTGCTCTTATCTGTGTGAAAGAGGATGAGGTATCTATGTGGTGCCTGGAGAAAATCCAGGGATGCTAAATTCTATGTTCTTGATAACATGAAACGTAAGGAACATGATAGTAAATAAAGTGCATACTACCTAATCTCAGTACTTGTATACCCTAGCCAGGTATATAATTATTGGAGATAGGGCAAGTATGGGACTCTTAGATTGTTATCTTTCTTATTACTCTGATCAAGTAATCATTCTGAGACAATCTAGTGAGTATAATGAAACTGGACAAAAATGGTATGGACATCTGCATCACATACAAAGTGCATTAAATGGAATTCGAGATGATCTCAGATCAATCTGTATGTATGAGGAAATGAAAAGTATAATCCTCATGATAAGAGAATGAGAACAAGGGAGATGATCCATGTCAGATAAAGCATGTGTGAATAGTAAAAATCTTTTCCCATGATGTGGGAATGCTAAATGCGATAAAATCACAAAATGATCATGAACAGGTTAGACAATAACAAAGAAAGGAATAATGATATGTAATCATCCTTATAATTCCTATGATGATGGCAAGGAACCTAACATGAAATAAGAGTAAATGACTCATGAATAGTTGAAAGTTCATGCAATAATCAATGAAGTTCAGGGACATAGAAATCAAGTGGGTCTTATGACACTTGATATGCATGAGTTAAAAATGTTCAATTAATGGATATTTGGAAAAGTATCAATTTTTCTTGGACTTTGGTTCCAAGATAAAGATACGTGTAAAAAGTAATGTCCCAAGATGAAAGAAAGATGAGGATGTGATGTGTTTTCAACACATGTAACGAATACCAAGGTAAGAAATTCTAGTATCTAAGAAATATCAAGTGGTATGGGAAAGTAAAAACATAACTCCTAATCAGATGATTTATGTTGGTTACCTGGAATGACCAACTGAGAAATCAGTCTAGTTATATAAAATAGTACAGACATCATATGTTAGGGGTTTATGCTCTGCATAAACATAACATTGACAAGGATGAATGTGTTGAAGGAATAATTGTAGAATCATTGTGGGAAAATCTTATCAAGCTAAAAATAATTCCTTAGAATACCCCTATCTAGATCCATTAAGGCAACATATACATAACATTTAAAGATACCTCTAAGATGAGTTCTTAATTGATAAGTAATCTCCCCTTATGAAAAGAGTATGTACAACTAATGGGATAGTTGATACAAGTAGTAAGAAAGATTAATGTTGTGTCAACAGATTAGATGGCACAGTAGATATACGATAAAACTTATAGTCCCAAGTGGGTGACAGAACATAACTTTCGTCTTTCCTTGAAAGTGAATTGCTAAACTGAATGAGGAGTATGGGAGACCCCCCAGAACCAAGAATCTTGTCACAAAAATTTGTAAGTTGTGAAAGGTGACCAATCAGTGAGGTTTGACACCTGAGTTAAATAAGGGATGAATAATGTTTCTCTGATAATAAAAGTGCTACCTGATACAGAGTTGACTCTACATTCAATAATGAAAAGGATAGTAGAGTATGTGTCATGTATGAAAAATTCCATCATAACTCTGTGTGAAATAACTTTGTGTTGATCAAAGTTCTACAACATCTCCATGACAGATGTTATGTTGAGACTTGGTGATATAATGAATGAATAATATGTGTCCCTGTACCTGGGATTTTGGGGACGAAATCCTTGTTAGGGGTTTATAACTTGTAATGACCCTGACCTGGGTTATGAGGTAACCCTATTTGTTTTGGCTAATAAAGTTTCTTATAACTTTAATATAATTCTCTAAGGTGCTTTGTTATCATGTGACACACTCATGTTTCAAGTTTGTCCCGATTGAATGTTGTTTGAGCAATTTTCCTTTGTTTTGGACCAGTGCAATTTACCCAAATTGAGGGGCTATAATGAATAATGTCACATTTTGAACATGCCTCATGTGTTGTAGCATCATTATATAGAGAATTATGCAAGGTGGTGGCTTGTGGAAAGCCTAAATTCCAAGTTTGAACTTGTTTGAACAATGCTGGTACCTTGAGCACCGATTTTGCTACAAATTGTAATTTACCCAAAATGTGGGGTGGATATGCAAATTACCACCTCTAGAATGTACCTACTTCCTCTATGTATCATTTATAGGATATATAATGAATGAGACACCATGTTTGGATCAATTATGAATGATGATACTCTTGGTGATGAAATGACCAAGAAAAAGGGTTGAATTTGGAAGCTTAACTTGAGTTGTATCAAGTTGAAAAGCTTATATATGAGTGCCTATAGACCATGGAGCCCAAGGATGTGTCCTATATAGTTTTTTGAACTCTTGTAAAAGTCCATATCATGCAAAGAACCTCAAGGAGGTGATGTGTGATGGCCAACAAGTTTCCTTAGAAAAAAAGTGTTTCAGCTTGACTTAAAATAGTGATTAAACCTAGATGACTTATCCAAATGGATAAGCAATGGACGAATTTTCATATCAAGATGATCCTCAACCTTTTCAAATGTCAAGATAAATGGTGATGCATGCATGTACACATGTCACCCATGCATGACACGTGGCACCTACTAGCTCAAAATGTTGACACCTCATTTTTGCCTTCCTTCATGAACAACAAGTATATATACCTCTAGTTTCACCCCTTGGTGCAATTTTGCGACCCTTACCACCCTCCTACCCTAAGGTATCGTGCATAGAGCTCCTATGTTGTGGTATCATGCATGGGCCTTAGGATATCGCCCATGGCAAGAGCATATCGGCCAAGTAGGTGAAATTGGCCATATAAGGTGATATTGGCCAATAGGGTGAAGAGTTGAGTGGCATATCGTGCAATTGAGTGCCATATCATTCACGAGGGTTGCCATATCGTGCAAGGACACTAGTGTATCATGCAAAGGTGTTAAGTAGCAAGAAGGAGCTCATACTTAACCCTAAGGTAAGGATAATATCATCTTCAACCTTGAATTGAAGCATGATTTTATGGTTTTGATCTTTCGTTCTTTTCTTCTTCACCAATTGCTTATCCGTGGTGATTCCTTGTGTATGAAGGAGTTGTGAACGAGCCTTGTACTTTTCATAAGTCATCTACAACCTTAGGATAATGGAGCTTTTGAGCTTGGAGCTTTGAAGTGGTTCTTAAGGTGGGTTATATAATTTGAACTCAACCATGTTATTATTCATCACCTAAATTGCTATACTTAATGAATTACTTTTAATTCCAAAATTTCCTAAAATAGTTGATGCAATTATGCGTTCTAGTAGTTCTTAGACCTATTTCCATGAACTATAACAGTTAGAACTAAGGTCTATAGCTTGAAGATGATGGTATCACCTTATAAAAGTGATATCGGGTGCAACCATACAAGCAAGCTCCTCTAACCCGATATGATGATGTAACTACTTAAATAAAACGATATGGATATGATTGTATACCTTGTTGCACGATATGGGGGTGTAGTATTCACCTCTTTCACGATAGGAAGTCTATTATAGACTCCATGCACGATACAAGATCAATTGTATACTTGTAAGTTGACAAGAAACCCTAATTTGAGTAACTGATATAAGTGAAGATTAACAAGTGCTATTGCATGATATGATCATATGATACATCATTGGTACTTAGTATCTTGAGGCCTACATGACCTTTCATGACATGGTTGTACGACACATGATCTTGCATGATAGGGTAGCACAATACACAACCCTAGACAATATGGTAGCTGATATAGTGATGAGTTGATAACTCTTAAGCATCACGGGCGACACATATATGGACCATGTGCCCGTCACAATCAACCCTAACCTGACATGGGTGTTGCAACCTAATCTTTGATAGTGTAGCCCAATATGGTTTGGTTCCCTACACTCCAATTGACTTGTATATTGGGTTGATCCCGATATGGCAAACCCTAATCCCTCACAGCCAACCCTAGATGGTGAGCCACCCGATATGGTGATTGAATGCACCTCTAGCCCGATATGGATGGTGCTCATACCCCTCCAACCCGAGACACCTTGTAAATGTGAGAGTAAGACACTCTTAGGAGTAATGAGTGTAAAACCAAGTAATGGTGTGTCTAATACCTTGATAGGTGAAACACCTAAAGTGGGTGATAATGGTTAATCCTATATCAACAATGTCTCAACTTGAGATGAGTCCATATCTATTGATGATGGTTGGACAATTCAAATGTATGACTTATGATCAGTACACTATAGAATCAATGTGATGGGCTAGTGCATAAAGTATTAGGATGGGAAATACCCTAATACAAGATACGTTGATGAACTTAAGTAAGTTAAAAGTGATGAGGGAAGTGATGCCTCAAGACATGATAGATATCACATCCAGCATTTCAAGGTTTATGTACCTTGATGCACCTTAAATCTAATATACTTGGATGAGTAACACATGAAGTGTTTTATATCAATTGTTACATTGAGATGTAATAAGTTTAATACACTTTGATAAGTGTGGGCTAACATACCTTGAGAAAGGGTTAAGCCAAGTTAATAAAGTATGATGTAATCATACCCTGGTAAGGATGAGAGACAAACTCATACCTTGTGTTGATGATTCATTTAATGATAAATGATGAGAATAAATAAGTATGATGGAATACTTATGATATCAATGTTTGCTCCTAAATGTGTGGAGCAATGAATTAGGGTTTGATCATTAAGAATATGACCTTGAAAACCTAAATGGTTAATAATGGAAAACCCTAATGAAGGGTAATGATTTGTAAGAGAAACCCTAATCGATAAGAAAGGAAAACCGTAACCCTAACGATGGAAAGGTTGTATTTCTTTTATTGCATAAGCCTTGCAAGGCATGTTAAATACTTGTATAACAAGTATAATGATTAATGGCCTTGTTAGCGATGTGAATAAGTTGTTGCCTAGACGTGGCGGTGGTTGTGAGGTTGCGGCTGAGCAAAAAGAAGAGCAGTAGAAGGCAAGAGATAGACATGATGCTGTTTTGTTGGTTTTGTAGTAGAGTCCTAGAGTCATCCCTATACTCTCAGGTCCTCGGAGGTGTTTGACGATGTTTCATGATACTTAGCTATTGTAATTTTTGTATATCCTGCTACTGGCCGTACGTGGCCTGTTAGGTATGTATAAACAAGTGATGAACTAATATGCACTGTTGCGACAGTGGGTGGCTTTAAGATGTGAACATATCTAGCAGGTGACCCTGAATATATCTATATATGACCTGATCTTCTTACAGGGCCTGGTTGTAAATGTTTTGTACATATGTTTCCACAATCGGTTTTAATTAACCCGTGTTTTCGGTAATATATGGTTCCGCACATTTTAGCGTGTCATGTCATTGTCTATGTGATGGTAGGGTGTCACACAAGTAGTCCATCCTGTATACATATATCACTAAGATGATGCTCTATTTGATTAAAATTAAATTGTCCTTCATGTAACACCTCATCATCTTTTCCTTGAATTTTGATCATATCATTGTGTGAATATATACTCTTTTCTTGTATTCATCTTGTAGAGGACACTCTACCATTTCCAACACATCAAATTTTGTCCATTTCTACTGTGAGAGAGATATGTATGTTTGAAAATCCTTGTGTTAAAGACCTAATTTCCAATCTTTAATCACTTGTTTTACCTTTGGGTCGACCTTTTTGGTCCCAATTGTGGGCTCCCCAACATGCGGCCCACATGTGCCTCTCTTATACCCTCTAGCAATCTGGCTCATGTATTTTCATCCAATGGAAAGCTATGTTGTAAGGGGTGGCACGTTTTCCAACAGTTTGATATTAACCCCTCATATTCGAGCCCAACCTGAAAATTAGAATATCACCATCTACCTCTGTACATCAGGATTGGTGGCTATGGTATTGACGGTCCCCTAACCCCCCTTTTCACCCTATTTTATGCCCATTTGAACCAGCGTCTCGCTTCCTTTCTTCCTTTACTTATTTTCTCCTCTTCTTTCTTGGCTCCTCGAGAACCCTATCTCCATGATTCCTCCTTCCCCTTTTTTCTGTGCCATGGAGGGGCTGCCTTGGAGGTCATTTGGGAGTCATATCTCTCCTTGACCCTGTCCACAATTAGGGCCGTCTTTCAACCCATGGTAGTGTTGTGGAGGCAAGAGGCCACTCTACCGGTTTCCTGACCCTCTATACCCCCTTTCTCCTCTTTCTCCGGTGAGGGTGCCACCGCGAGCGCCGCTGTATAGAGGACAAGTCTCATGTATCTGGGCGCAATGAGGAGGGTGAACTATAATCTATCCAAATAATGACCCAACGAACCATATCTCTTAGATCCCTCAGTGCTTCCACCTTCCTGGCCCCTCCCTCCTAGAGTGGACACACACCAGAGGAGCCGCATGATGGGTACAAGTCAAAGGTTGACTGAGTTTCATGGTCCGCTCTCAATCAGTGACGATCAATGGTCACTAGCAATGGAAAACAATCACTACTCTTGTGACATCACTCTTTGAGTGGCTGATAGCAGTGGGTAAACTGCAGGTAGTTGGAAGCTTAACCATTGGGTCACCCCACGCGGGCTACTAGGAAGAGGCCCAATTTCTCAACCCTTTTGAGGTAAAATACCTCTAAAATCCCCAATAATTGTGCAAACTTCAATCACTCATATCTTCTATGTCTCTTGCTCAAACCTAATGATGTAATATACTTGTTTGATCCGAAAAATGTCTCCAATCTAATGGTGCTCATATCTATTTCTAATTTCACATGTCTGGTCTCTGCTTTGGTGAAAATTGTTTCCTTGTGATCTTAAGCTTGTTAATAAACCCTAAACATGCACCCATTGCATATTAAATGATCTTGGACCTCATTTTCATGAAAATCAGTAAACTCTAATTTGCATTTACTACAATTTAAAGTCTTTGACCATCTAAATGCACTATAATGTTCATCTTGACCTATCATGACTATTTCTTCTCTAAAATGGCTCTTTTGCGGGATTATTTGATGCAACTTTTTTCTATATGATGCTTTGACCTAACTTATCATAATACCATGTTTCAATTTTGAGATCAGTAACCTACCTCTTTCCTCTTTTCCTTAAGAATCTCTTGTGACCTAAAAGGACCCACTTTTGTGCACTATTATGCCCTAATTGTGATGTTCAAGTACTTATTTGATAGGATCCTTATTCTTGTTCTAAAGAGGATCCTTATTATTCAAATATTTATGTTCAATTCTAAATCAGTCCTTAAATGACTTGTTTCACAAAATGCCATGTAACACACTCATGTACTTTTTGATTACATATGACATGCTTTTGGCATCTATGATGCTCTAAATGAAAATGTTAATCTATAGAACTCTAAACTTTTAAGAACGAATTTATATGTTACTCATTCTATCTTAATTCTTCAAATCAGTAGACTTGTCATGTTGTAGCACTAAAACCCCCAATTTTCCTAGACAATGCTCTAACATGTTGTAGCACAACCATTTTGCATAAAATGGATCTAATGTGACAAATTATGATCTTTAATGAATAGAACATGATAATAACCCAACCTTTCATGTATCCCTTATATCCAAATCAAAGATTATGTTTATCTAGTATCACTCTTAATGTGGATGGTTCACCTAGACCTAAGGTCTAGTGTTGATGCTTGGATTATCTTGAGTACTTGTGTGCTCATTTGGAACTTTGGAAACTATATTTAAACTAAGTGAAACCTAGATCTATGGAAACACCCACATGACTCGTATTATACTTATCTTATCAAACCCTAGTGATCTAAGACTCTATCTTGCATATTTTGCATCTTAGGTCCACTTGGGTTTGAACATCACTAGAGATCTTATCACAACTTGTACTCTACTCGCAAGGTATGCTTATCTCTTGATCCTATTATGATACTGGTTTGTTTGTATGTATGCTTATATGAAAGATGGGCTATATAATTACTTGTTTGAGATACTTGTTCCCTATGATTAGTACGTTCATTTTTCATGAAATATGTTGAACACACCTCACATAATTGAACTTGTCCATTATACAACCTTCATGTACCTTCTTGTATTCTCGGGGTAAGGTCACAAGGTTTGGTGTCTTACTTGAGATGTCAAGATAAGGCAGACCATGTCGATAAAAAGGGCTAGCTAATCTTGAGCACCCTTATGGATCCTTCCGATGGGAAGCTGGTCAATGGCCATAATATGTTGTTAAGTATAATGGAAATGCACTTAAAACACACTTTGTATAAAACAATGTCGCTAAGTGTTCTTGCCTTATTTCTACTACTTGCTTATATGACTTTTCTAGCCAAGAAACTTGTATATTACTCTTCAACTATGGTTACATGTTTTTAATAGCGTACATAATGATTTAGCATTTATATGTTTTGTTTATCAGATTTGTAGTTGCCAAATGAAGATTCGTTGCACTCAAGACTCTAAGATCTGAAATGAAATAATAATGGGTACTCAAGATATAGAGATGGGTACATGTTTGTCTATCCCCTTTTAATATCTTGTTGTATCTTGTTGTTACTATTTTTACATATGTATTTCCTGTGTGAAATACTTATTCCACTCTTGGAATAGGTGCCAAAGTCCACTCACCTTTGATTGTATAGGCATTAGGAGTGTATACTTAGGGTAATAAACATCTACATGGCAAATGGTATCAAAGAGAAACACATAGGCCTCTCTATATGTTTAAAGAATAATACCTCTTAAGAACCCAGGGGGACTAGAATCCTTCCCTCAAAGTTTAGAGAGTCTTCTAGCATATCATCTCTTCTTTAATGACAACCAAGACCACTCAAGTAGATTATGATTAGTTAGATTTATTTTCTCCTCATGTGATAATTATCTCATGAATATGAATCACATGATTTCTCAATTTGGTAACTTATGCATGGGAAAACTAAAAATTATTCAAAATGATGGAAGTTGATTTAGATGATAATCCCATGATCTGATCTTAAATGAAAAACCCTATTTGATGAATGAAAGTATTCTTGAAAGTGTTGTACTCATGTACAAAGTTATGCGAACTCAAGGACACTGAATCAGATATAACTACTTTTTATGTTTGAGGTAACCCTTGTATTGGTGAAATAAGGTGGAACTCATACCTCGCCATTGAGGAGGTACCTATTAATCATACCTATGTTGTCCCTATTTTGATCAAACCTCAAAGATAAGTAAGCTAATCTCACCATATTAATATATATCATGTGTAACACCTGAGATCACTGCCCAAGGCTCTAGTAGAGTTTCAAGAATGATGACGGGCCCCAAAGACCACCACTAACCTTAACTGTGCACTTTGTCCTCACTAACTTGCAATCTAGGACAAACTTCTTGATTGGTCACCCATCCTAGTACCTTTCTGGGCTGAGCATGCTTAACCACATAGTTCTTTAGTGATGGGCTCCCTAAAATGAAGGTGCTCCTTGGTGATATGGGTAGTCCAATCATTCCTTTTAAGATCATTTTATCTGAGGCCTCAAATATTGGGAAGTTAAAATCTCCCCCACTTAGAATATTGACATCCTAGTTAAGGCTCAGCCATATGGCCTCATAATCTATCCCCATTTATTGCAGACCCAAATGGTCCATGTACATGCACCCAGTTCCCGACCACTGTGACCAATGCAAGAGTGTCTCCATCAACTAGTATAACCCTTTCCAACATGCCTAGACCGCACATCTCAATGACTAGCATGCCACAATCCCCACCTACATGAGGGGAATTATCTCTGATACCATTTCTAACACATAGGACCACTACCCAAGGCTCTAGTAGAGTTTCGTAAATGATTATTGGCCCCATAGACCACCACTAACCTTAACTGCTCACTTTGTCCTCACTCACGTGCAAGCCAAGATAAACTTCCTGACTGGTCATCCATCCTAGTACTACTCTGGGCTGAGCACACTTAACCACAAAGTTCTTTAGTGATGGGCTCCATGGAAAGGAGATGTACCTTAGTGATATGGTTAGTTCAATCATTCCTTTTAAGATCATTTTATTTTAGGCCTCAAATCTTGGGACGATACATCACGCCACATAGTCGGTTATGACCATGTCTTTGGAACCCTAGATCGCGATGTGAAGATTTTTTACAAGAAACAAATTCCCTATTCACCATTATTCCTCCGTGTAGGCTCAATTTGAATAATATGATGGACCTAGAACTCAATCTTGCACTATTATACTCAAACTCTTAAGTTCTCATTTTGAGTTTTCAATTTCCAAAATTTTACCCTTATCTTGATCATGAAAGTAAGGGAATGTTATTAGGACCTTGAACTCACAAAATCTTGAAACGTGGTTGCCCTAGTATAATCTTGATCTTTGAGCTCATGACATTATGAAATACAACTTGACAACTCATACTCTCCCTATTTGGATATGCTTTATGGCTCATGACTAAGGTAGATTATTGTGCTAGATTAGGGTGGTAGTTGACTTATTACTCTCTTAAACTAGGTCACATCCCTATTATGATTGTCTCTAAATTTTTATCTTGTTGATTATTTAGAGTTGCAAAGGTAACCCCTTCCACCCAATTTTGATTTCTCAACCTAAGTCCCTTATAGGTCAGATATATGACGATATCGATACTCAAACTTGAATCTAGATTTGATGATGATATTGAAATATGATGATGTTGATTATAGTTAGTGTATAAGTTCCTAGAAAGACCTACGACTAGATCATTCATCAACCTTGAACACCATGACAATGAACTCGATGTTGATGTCATGAAATGTTGAATAATGCTCGAAATGTTACTCGATTATTGCTCGATTTATGTATATTGATGAATGATCACCCCTAGGGTATAAATAGGAACCAAAACCCTAGCTTTGAAATGTTTGGACCCATGACTTTGATGTCCAAATATGACTCTTAATACTGAATGGAAATTTTTTGACTCATGATTAATGATCTTGATATTGATTTGACTCTTATGATCACCTTATTGGATCTTGAGGTCACCCTCGATATGTGATTTCCCAAATCTCAAAAATGTGAAATGATGACTATGTTATCTGACTCGATTTATGACTTAGGGTTAAGCTCCATTGTGGACTAGGATGTTCCCTTCCATCGAATTTGAGCACAAAATTATGACATTGAAATATGATGTTTGTCTCAAATTGTTTAAATATGAATCTCGATCACGGAGGTATAACCCCACTTAGTCCAATGAGGAAGCAAGAACCCTGAATTTTGGGATTGAAATTCATGTTGTACTCCTGATTCAAGAGATTTATTTGTTTGACTTAAGTGGTGATCTCTCCAAATTTGGTAATATATAGGGTAATCACTCATAAATTGTGACTTATGTGATGCTAATTCCAATTTGGTGATTCATGTGACTATATACTAACTTTGATACTTGATTTTTGGATTTGAATATGGTGACTATACTATGTTTGGAATACAAATATGTTTATGATATGGAAAACAAAATCTTTAAATCTCAATTGTGGGTCAGTGTAAGTTTGGGCACAAAATTTCTTTTAAGGTGGGGAGGATGTGATAACCTGGACCTTCACCCCTTTTAAGAAATTTCCAAATTTAACCTCACTCTTGTCCTCACCTCTAGTTTCATGTTTGAATGAGTTTTGATGCACAAATAGTCCATCTCGTAACATGTATCACTAAGATGATGCTCAATTTGATTAAAATTAAATTTGCCTTCATGTAACACCTCATCATCTTTCCCTTAAATTTTGATCATATCATTGTGTGAATATTGTGATGCCCCGTGCCAATAATTAATGAGATCACACAAAAACTAAACAAAAAAACAAAACTAAACAAGTGGATTACCAAAAAAACATTGAAAATTAAAACTGATTTCATTAAGCACCAAAGCTACAAAAACTTTTACATATAAGTCTTTATAGGATACCTACATCAGATATCATAGATTGCATAGTACTTACATCAACATGTTCATACCACTAATGCCATCAATCTTCTACCAGCAAACATGGCCCATAAATAAATAAATAAATAAATAAATAAATAAATAAATATATATATATATATACATGAACATTTTCCATATTTTTACATCAAAAGGGAACACAAGGCAAAATCACAAATCGATAGCATGTCTACCAAAACACTCCCAAAAACCATCACCAACACATGAGTGTATAGGTACGACTCTAGGCTCTACACCAAAAGACTACAAGCACATCAAACCTTATCAGCTACTGTCCTTCTTGCTACTTCTCTACCTCGGCTACACGACTCTACCTCCTCATGAAAATCCACCTAAAAGATGCGGAGAAAGCCATGGGGTGAGATCCAAATCTCAGTGGGAGATATAACTCTCAACAAATGCTATTATTAAAACAAACAAGGTAATTAAAGGACATAAGTAAATCTATAACTATGATAAATATATTCGGCTAATGATACCAACATGGCAATTATTATCATCTAATAGTTCATTAGGAATATGAAGAACATGTATATCTACAACCAACTATATTGTATAAAAGCAAAGCAAGGTCTCATCCAATATTTTTGTATTTGATACTAAGCAAGTATACTACATGGTTGATTATGTATTTTATTTTTCCGTGAGGATTTGAGTCGTACCACTCAATTCCAATTGATCACTACTAAGTAGAAATCAATTCCTTACAAGGTCAATGGAAGATTTGGAATACACAACCTCAAAAAACCTCATGGTCAGTACATGAGTACATCTCAGAGACATATCAGTCAATTGTAACTAGCGACATATAGTCAAACTATGAAACTCCTAGCCCAACTTGGTACATGTCACAACACTAGTGGAAACTAAGATACGTCCCACAGCCACACTCCTTCCAGGGTATGACCCGCGACCAATTTTGTGAAACCTCATAAGCATCATATCACTGGGATACGGTCCACAACCACACTCCTACTAGGGTATGGCCCGTACCCGATCTTGTGAATGCATTTACTCAATGGTATATGACTCTGAGTGCCCACTAAGGGAAAACTTGTTTCACCATACAGTAAGTGCTGACAATGAAGATGGATCTATGGCACATGGCAAACTACATGATTAAGTTCTACTTGATTACTTAAGTCAATTAAGTATATTTTAGAATCAATCAAGTTATAATTTACAAAGCCATAACAAGATCTACAAAGATAAGGGTATGATACAATTCAAGAATATATAAAACATATAAGGTGTGAACTAGTCACACTGTCACCAAATGAGACCTGCAAGACTGCCATTCACAAGGACATCAAGTCATCACCATGTCATAGAACCCATCCACATCATTCCTATACCACAAGTGTCTCAACATTCCTCATGAAGGCTCATTCAACCTATATCATATCACATTCACCACAACATACACTAGTTTTAACAATCATGTTCATATTACCTGCAGGGTTAGGGGTTCATAAACAAGCGAGAGAAATCATCATACTATAATGACCATTCCAAGATAAAGAAATAAACATGTCTCATTCTCATTTTAGGGTTAGGGTTACTCACTATAGCTCATAAGGGTTTAAAGCTAGATACAAATACCAAACTATAGGTATACTGCCTCCTACTATCTTGGAGCATCTTAGGGTTAAGAATTATGATTAGTGTTGATTAGGCAACCACCCAAACAACACTACACGTGGTTCAATACTTTCCGACTCATGTACATGTGTTATTATGTGATGATGCATTAGTCAACCACTAATCATAAACATGTCATGTCCACATTCATATTCATGTCTCGACCACCCATCAAGCATGGGTCGCAACCATCAACGATATGAATTTTGCAACTGCGAAAAGGACAAGGGTCAGCCTCAACATAAGAACAAGTATTCATCCACACCAAAATCAAGGTTCTACCAATTCAAGGTAGGTAAAATGACACACAAATAGGGCATCTCAACCGAAACATACAATGGGTCGCGACCGTGACACACCTAAGAGAAGACCCATCTCGACCCAAAACCAACCTGCCAAAGATCAAGCCATCACCAATGCAAAGGTCCATCTCCACTTAGGGATTAAGAATGATCTAAATAGAAGATAGAACCAAGGAAGATCAATCTATATCATGGAGAAAACTTCATGTGAAACAGTCACCAAGAACCCTAGATCATGCATTATGAACCCCCCCCCCCCAAAAAAAAAAAGCACCTCATGCAAGAGAGGTAAACCAACATTTGAAACCTCAAAAATAGAACTCCACATCCATATTAACAATCATGTTCATATTACCTGCAGGGTTAGGGGTTCATAAACAAGCGAGAGAAATCATCATACTATAATGACCATTCCAAGATAGAGAAATAAACATGTCTCATTCTCATTTTAGGGTTAGGGTTCCACACTATAGCTGATAAGGGTTTAAAGCTAGATACAAATACCAAAGTATAGGTATAATGCCTCCTACTATCTTGGAGCATCTTAGGGTTAAGAATTATGATTAGTGTTGATTAGGTAACCACCCAAACAACACTACACATGGTTCAATACTTTCTGACTCATGTACATGTGTTATTATGTGATGATGCATGAGTCAATCACTAATCATAAACATGTCATGTCCACCTTCATATTCATGTCTCGGCCACCCATCAAGCATGGGTCGCAACCACCAACCCTATGAATTTTGCAACTGCGAAAAGGATAAGGGTCAGCCTCAACATAAGAACAAGTATTCATCCAAACCAAAATCAAGGTTCTACCAATTCAAGATAGGTAAAATGACACAAAAATAGGGCTTCTCAACCGAAACAGACAATGGGTCGCGACTGTGACACACCTAAGAGAAGACCCATCTCGACCCAAAACCAACCTGCCAAAGATCAAGCCATCACCAATGCAAAGGTCCATCTCTACTTAGGGATTAAGAATGATCTAAATAGAAGATAGAACTAAGGAAGATCAATCTATATCATGGAGAAAAACTTCATGCGAAATAGTCACCAAGAACCCTAGATCATGCATCATGAACCCCCCCCCAAAAAAAAAACACCTCATGTAAGAGAGGTAAAACAACATTTGAAACCTCAAAAATAGAAATCCACATCCATAGAACACCAATACACACAACCAAAATGCATGGGAGAAAAACTAAGGCCAAAAGCTAGAGGAAGATCACCATAACACCACAATCACCAAAATTGGGTACATGTAATTAGGGTTTCAGATTTCTACCCAACCAAGCAAGCTAATCACCACCACTTGAATTCTAGATATTATCATCATCCATTAGCATTATAAGGGAACATTTTAGAGGGATACAATAGTAGCATGCAAGTGTAAAAGGTGCAATAATAAATTAGGTTAATTGTTATATAACCATCCTTAAGAAGCTCAAATCCAAAGATCGAAGCTCCCATATCAAGGGCTCCAAGGAAACGTTCCAAAGGTTAAAAAAGCTCCACCAAAGGTTCCTCTTTTAGCCACTAAAGCACCTCAAGATCAAGAAGGTACCAAGGTAAAAGAAAACCTAAGAAAGGGAGAAAAAGGAAACTATAGTCGAACCAAAGGAAGAATGAGGAAAAAGGGGGAAGAACATCCTCTCACCATGGCCTACGACCCTTGTGATGAGGGATTTCTTATCAATGATGATCACCATGCCAAAACATGGTCCCTGGTCGAGAGAAGGGGAGAAGATGGAACTCGGAGAACCAAGTAAATGTTGAAGGAGAAATGTATACACTTACTATGGTTGAAGATGAGCAAGGATCACCACAAGCACCACATGTAAGAAGAGTGCGGTCACCAAGAGCTCCAAAGTTAGATCTTTTTGCTCCACCAAGATCCAAGACAAGAAAAAATAAAGGGAGGAAGATGGAGGGTTGAAGGGGTCACTTGCATGGAGAGATAAGGGGTTACATACATGATGGATGAGAGAGAAGGGCAAAAGATGAGGTGTCAACAGCCTAAGGCACCAAAGGGACACTTGTCCACCTAAGAAACCAACATGCACCCACTTAAACCATGCATGAACAAGATGGTGATACACTCTAGGTTGGGTCTCGACCTACTTGGGTCAGCCCCAACGTGGTTGCGGTTGTGACCCACAATGGATCACCATCCATGATCGCGATAAAGCACCAAAAACCAGTAGGTTGAGATAAGAGGTCACCACACAACCTAGGTCGAGACATAAGAAGACAAATTGTCTCGACCTCCAAATCACACCATAGGTTTAAAATAACATGATCAAGACAAGTGTCTCAGTCTAGACACACCCAAAAACAACCTAGGTCATGACATCGGTCGCAACATTGGTCATTACACCCATCCATGTACACATGGTCAAGATACAACAAACCTTAGAAACCCTAATCACCACCAAGGATGTCACCCCTCAACTAAGTGACGTGGTTTATTATCACACTAAAAAATTCACTTAGGGTCGAAATCCCTGAGCTTTTACCAAAACCTTGTGCAATAATACCACCCGCAAGTGGTCATGATTTATAGAAGAAATCAACTTTAAACACAAAAATTGACCATAGTTTGATAAGTGCTTAGGACCATACATTATCAAAACAACCTGATCCAAGTAATGTCATACCTTAGAAATAACATATACATGATCTCAGGTTCATATATAACTGAAATCAGAATAGGGAACATTATAAAAATTGAAATCCAAGTCAAGCATAGCTTTTTAGTGCATGGATCATCATTTTCAATCAAGAACATGATCTAGAATGCTTAATGTAAGCAATAAACGTGGAGAAAGTTACAAAACTTGCCTCTAATGAGAATATGGAACCACAAACAGAAGAAATCTCGAGCAGGTAGCATAGAAAGTCCAAGAATAAGCTATGAATTTGTCCATCTAGCACCACTCTTCATCAAATGAGCAAATCCTAAGCATAAGGAGCAAGAAAGGTAGGATTTTAGGGCTTTAAAGCAATTTATACCATGGAACACCAAGGTTCCGACCTGGAGAAAGAGAGGAGGAAGGATAAAAAAGATATAGATGTAGGGAAGAAGGTAAAACTTACACTTTTAGGTCAAGATCACTAGGAAGAAGCTTTATAGACCCAAAAAGGGAATCAATTGCAACCCTAGAATTTTTTCCAAGAAGATCCCCTCTTTCTTCTTCCTTGGGTAGAAAAATTCGTATATGAACAGAGAGAGAACTAATCTGGGAGAAGGAGAGAGGTGGAGGAGAGAAAGTGGCTCGTTTTGGTGCTTGGGGATAAGTATATGACACTTTAATATTAAGAAAAAGAAAAAGTTGAAATTCTAGTATATATCCAAGTGTCCATGGCTTTAAATTATTAAAAATACATAAGCACACACACAAGAAGATCTCCCACCATCACTATAGACCTGCTTAGCTTTCCTTTGTCGAAATTCTCAGCCAATCACATAATTCCTTAGTTGTTAGCTACTAAAGGTAGCTCATCCATGAAGGGAAAAACCCTAAAATACCCTTGATGAAAACACCTTCAAACCATGACTCAACTAGGATCCCCATGGCTCAAAAATCTCAAGAATAATAATATAACAACTAAGGAACATAATGTATGTGACAATTTTCAAAGAAAACCCCTCAATTGGGTAAATTGTAGAAAAGTCTAAAATATACAGAAAATTGCATAACTTGCTCAAACAGTGTCCAAATTGGACCAAATTTGAAACTTAAGCTTGTATTATGATTTAAAAACATATCATAAGGTTATATTAGGGTTCTAAGCATTCAATTATGTTAATTAAGCTCATTCATCTCATTATGTAAGTTCATGGGCCTTATAGTGTGATTCGTGAGGGGATGAGCCATCTAGCCTACGGTAATGCTTTTGTGTGTCTAAACATCCCTCAGGGAGGGCCACAATATTAGTTGTATTTTGCATCTTCAGAACTGTAAGTGTATGATCTGGATGGAAAAGAGACATGTAATGCCTAAGGGGATGCTTACGCAGACCTAAACATCCCTCAGGGAGGGTCCGCAGCAGTTCTATTTGGATAGTTATATCTTGCCTGGATGTTTGATGTTTGGATGTTTTTTCATGTGTAGTGGTGGTGTAACCCAAGACCATTCCAGAGATTTCATATCATTTATCTAGATCAACTTAATTTTGTTCTTTACTTTCCTACAGTTAGTTTAATTTACCTCAAATCAACCAGCCGTTTTAAATATTAGTCTTACTTGAATTAGATTCGACTAGCAATGATTCTTAAAAATGTTTTCCCTTGGGATTCGATCCTCAACTATACTGCGATAAGACCCGTCACCATTGCAATATCCCTATGGTGTTGTCTTCATAACAACTGATGTTCGTGATCAAGGGTGTCAAATTATGGTGAAAACCTATGGTCACCCCCTTAGGACAGGTTTAGGATCAATTAGAAGTTTAATGATCAACCATTAAGTACCCTACTGATGTTATCAATCAATGTTGACCTTAGCTTAATATTTGATGTTGATTAATGAATATAGTGTTGATCTAACAACCTATGGTGACTTAATGGTCACTAATGATGGTGGATCAGGTCTCTACAACCTATGGTGAGTTAAGCATTGCAGTTGTAGCATCAATTAAGCCTTAGACCAATGCTTTCTTAGGTCACTTGATGCAATGGTCAAACCTATACTGTAGTTGATGGTTTTAACATATGAACTTGACTCAATGGTCGATATCTACTATTTATTCCTCCATTAAGGTGGGAATGATGGCTAATGTAATATGTTAGTCATACTAATTTTATTTAGATGGTTTCCTTTATAGGATCAATTTAAGGGATTACTTGTTGATAATGGATGGCTTGTTTTAAATGAACAGTCGATCGTGGGTTTTACCCTACTCTCAATGGAACTTTTTTTGTTGTTAATCAAGGGATGACTAGGGTTATATGGTGACTCTTTCTAGAGAACAAATCAAGGACTTCATAGGTGGTTTATCCAAGGTGTTTACTTGTGAAAACAATCAATAGTCTTACCTTTTAAACATCCAATGGTTCTGGGTGACATTGTGGTATGGTGATACAGGTTGAATGATGATGAAACAAATGGAGGGTTACCCTTAATAAGGTAGTCTTCTCTATTCACTCATATAGTTGGAAGGGATGATAACAATATTGTGTTGATATGTAACCCCAATGAGGTATAGCTTGTTGTACCTAGCTTTAATATAATTAAATGATGGTAATTGGGTATGAATAGTCCTTGAATGACTAATACAATTATGGAGTACTCTATTATTGTTAAAACCCTAGTAAGATATAACCTGATGGTTACACCTTGATTTATGTGTGGGATCATATTTGAGAATTCTATTGAATGTGATGGTGATGCTTCACATTATGCATCCATGATCCAATGGGGATGTCTTGAGATAGGGTTTGGGTATAAGTGTTGATTAGTAACTTATCATGTTGAACCTAACTCTAATGCAAATAGATAAATATGAGTATACATGTTTAACATTCTTATATGATGGAATGATGGTGGAATAACCTCCTTAACATGATCATAACCTTAATGTGTTAATTGGTGGTTATCATAGCTACATGGTTGATACTTTCTTATGCTAAATGTGTCCATTATGAATATTATGAGTGTTAATCATATCTAGATTTGTTGCCTATTGAGGTAATAAAGGAAGGTTCTTAATGTTAATATAACCCTACTATGATTGTTTAGGAATACCACCTAGCTCATAAATGTAATATTGTGTTGATCTGGTGTATTATATATAATTGATGTTGTTGATCCTTGTTATAAGGCATGCAAAGATAATGATGATCTTGTAGGGAATAATATGAAGGTCTTAATGACCTTCGGGCATTGTTGATCCCTAAATGAGGTGTAATCCTCTTATGTTAATAAGGGTTGATATCATGTGATATTGTGAAAAGGATTTTATATACTGTGCTAGTATGATGGTCTTAATGACCTTTGGGCATGGTTGAGCCCTGAATGAAGTGTAATCCTCTTATGTTGATAAGGGTTGATACCCTGTGATATTGTGAAAAGGATTTATATCTTGTGATATTATGATGACTAGTTTGGTCTCATGAATGGCAAGTGAATAGTACCATGTGATGATGAGATGATAAATTATGTTTCACACATTTTATATCTTTTCAAAGTTTTGATATTTATATGCTTGCTAGAAGTGAATTAGGGTTTGTATGTCCACTTGTTTGATGCAGCCTTAATTCACCCAATTGGCATAACTAATCAAGTGCAACTCTAGTCATGTAGTTCCCTGTGCTGTAGATCCATCTGAGTGTCAGAATTTGCCAGATGGTGAAATGAGTATTCCTAAGGGAAACCCGGACTGCATACTATTGAGTATGTGGGGGTGGCAAGTTGAGGATATATTCTTGTCATCCAAAATGCAGATTTTGGAGGTTGGCTATGGTCATGCCTCATACATCTAATGTGATTGAGAATCGATGTGGTCGTGTCTCGGTGGTTATATATGTGACAAGATTGGAGGACAACTGCGGTTGTACCTCAGATGGTAGGGTATGCATACCCACCTCCTCTCACTAGTGTCGTGACCTGTACCAAGGATGGACTAGGCTATTAGCAACTTGACCTTATGTGTCAATGTGGTAGACCCGTACTGACTGGGGGTGGAGAAGATCTTAGGAGTCCGACTCTTCCTAGATCTTGTATGGCACTAATTTTGACTTAGCAGTGGTCAGTTGGATTTTGAGTGGTATCCTCAATTTCTTCAGGGCATAATAAAAGATGTAATACAATCATATAGCATATATGTTTAGGGTTATACATGATGCTTCACATTGGATGATAACCCCTGTTTGTTCTCTTTACATAAAAATAATGCTTAGTGCAATTAAAAGATAGTAATTATACTTATGTTGTGGATATGCATAATACTGTAAATGTGTACATACAGTAGTCATGCTTATGTTGATATCTGTACTGCTACTGTTGATTATAATCATGATGCTAGCCATGCCTTTGTAACTAGAGATGCATATAATGTTGATCATGGTTATCCAGATAGTTGTGCTTATGTTGTTAGATTTTTTATCATGTTGATATATTCAACCTATTAGACATGCTAATGTTGTTATCTATGCTTATGTGGGTAGACTTATTCATAATGATAGAGATTCTATGTTACTAGAATTTCTAATGATGCTAGATATGCATATGTTACTGAATTGCTTATATTGTCAACAAGATAAAGGATGATAGTCTGGCTAATGATTATAGTTATTATCTTCTCCTTTATGTATTTTGTTAATCGTTAGTGCTGCTGATCTTATTTGTTATATCTGATTAAACTGCTTAACTATTTAATTACTTTAAAATGTTGTGATCAATAGACGTTGTTGGAGGTTATATATCTTTCTAGGACATGGGTCTCACTCTTGTGGTTAGCCACATTTTTTAAGGTAATCGGCAATGATGACAATAGAACCATGGAAGTAAAGAGGAACTACATTAATAAATATTTGATAAAGTTGGTTAGATGTCTAGTGTGTCCTAGAGTCATCCCTGTACTCTCAGGTCTGGGCAGGAAAAGTTTGTATATGATGTTTCAAACAAATAAAACTTTTGTTAGCATGTTAATGATTGTGTGTGTGGCATATATGAATATTGTTCTCCTATGTATATATGTTGTGGCTAAGGAGATAGACCAATTTGTATCAAATTCTTGGTATAGTAAGGATATAAGAGATGTTGGTCTCTCATGCAAATGTTTTTGAGTGGGTGTTGACGTTGAAATCGATTTTAATTTATCCATATTTTTGGGTATGTGATTATTTAGTGGTTGATTGTGTTTTATGTTTTGAGTAATCTCATTTAGTGTAACGAGTCCCCACAAGTTGGTATCAGAGCCTTAGGTTCACTGAGTCTACATGGACACTAGGACTTAAGACTAGGATGATGTCTAAGTTAGGAACGTGACACAGAAATATGGTGCATACTGCCTAATCTCAGTACTTGGATGCCCTGGCCAGGTATTCAATTATTGAAGAAAGGTAAGTATGAAACTCTTAGATTTTTATCTCTCTGATTACTCTGATCAAGTAGTCATTTTGAGACAATCTAAAGAGCATAATGAATAAGAAATCATGGTGTGAATATCTCAATCCTACATTAAAGAAGATGATAATTGCATCATTATCTATCAAAACTTGAATGTTTGGTTAATATAAGAGAATGATACAACACCATGAAATCTAAATCTGAATAAAATAAGGAAAAGATGAGTTGTTGAAGATGTGATTCAAGAAGATAATAACGTAAAAGATAGATAAGTCTATGCTTATAAAGTGAATCAAGGTATGAAATCCACATAAGATAGAGAGAACTCCTATAACAAGTAAGATATGAAATCCACATAAGATAGAGAGAACTCCTATAAAAAGTACAAAATAAGAAGACAAATGGGAACAATGACAAAGAAATAAGGTGGAACCTAAGTTAATCTCAGACCAACCTATGTGTGTAAGAAAGTGTTAATGAAAAATCAGCATGGCATGTGAAATAAATTAAGAGATGATCCTTGTTTAATGAAGAAAACATGGAATATGATGATTTAGCTATTGATAAGTTGTTGAAAAATATAATAAAATAATAGAACATACCCAAGTGTGATAAATAGTCATCAAGGAAGGAGTAATGAGATATGTTAATCATGATGATTCCTATTCTAATGGCAAGGAACCCAAAATGAAAAAGGTAAAATGATACATAAGAAGCTGTAACTTGCATAATGAAAATATAATTGGTTACCTTTTTGCTAGTGAACTTGAATAATGTTGCTATGATGTGGGAAGTGGGTTTCCCTTTGTGTCTTTTCTTTATAGGGAACAACTTTCAAGTGGACCATTTCCACTTGGTATGTCTGGATTCATTCTAAACATGACGATGGATATATTATTATAGAATAAGGTTGTTTGGACTGTGGTTCCACGATCATAAAGTTTGTGATGATTTTGCTATTGAGCCTTCCAATAATTACAAAGACTCCTTTTATATGTCTTGATATTTGTTATGTTGGTAAAAGTATATGAGATAAGGATGTGAGTTCCTTATAGCGCATGAGGTGGATACCAAGGTAATGAATCCTAGTATCCAAGATGTATCAATAATATGAGAAATATGTGAAGGTTGGAGATGTTTATTAAATAATCATTCCAAGTATTCCTCTCTTGTAGAGAGAGAGAGTTGATAATGATCCTATAAATGTTGTTTTTAAGGAAAAACAAATGTGATTCTATAATGTTGTGTATGGTTCAGTGATAGCTGGGAAAGACCACTATCTAGGATAGATGGTTCGTTGGTTAATAAATATGTGATACCATGTTCCTTTAATATAAACCTATGATAAAATATCAATGCATAAGAGTTAGATTGGATGACATGATCCACATAAAAATGATGAGTTTAGAGTTATGTCCTTTAGACTAACCAATGTACCAATAGAATTTATGAATAGGAGGAAGAGAGTGTTCAAGTAATGTCTTACAAGTTGCAACAATCTTTGAATGATGACATGTCAAAGTATTTCAAATATGGTCAAAAATATGATCAATATTTATTCAAAAACCTTAGGGTTTCCGAAGCAATAACTGCTATGAGAACAAGTAGAATAAGAGTGAGATGGGGTTGATTAAATTTCTTAATGGGATCATGATACGTCTTCTTATGTGGGCATTTTTTTGCTGACCGAAGATGAGATATGTATGAATGATGTTACATTACCATGATATGACAGTAAGCATGTGAAGGTAATAAGATGAGGTGCAATGGACATACCCATCTTTGTTTACATTGGATTTCGGGGGTGAAATCCCTGTTAGGGGTTTATAGTTGTAAGGCCCTTGAACTTACTTAATGAGATGAATGAGATAAATTAACATAATTTAATGCTTATAACCCTAATATAACCTTATTATATGTTTTGAAATCATAAGAAAAGCTTAAGTTTCAAATTTGGTCCAATTTGGACACTATTTGAGCAAGTTATGCAATTTTCTGTACATTTTGGACTTTTCTAAAATTTACCCAATTGAGGGGTTTTCCTTGCAATTTATCACATAAATTATGTTCCTTAGTTGTTATATTATCATTCTTGAGATTTGTGAGCCATGGGGATCCTAGTTGAGCCATGGTTTGAAGGTGTTTTCATCAAGGGTATTTTAGGGTTTTTCCCTTCATGGATGAGCTACCTTTAGTAGCTATCAACTAAGGAATTATGTGATTGGCTGGGAATTTCGACAAAGGAAAGCTAAGCATGTATATATGGACGGTGGTAGAGCTGCTTCTGTGTGTGCTTATGTATTCTTAATAATTTAAAGCCATGGACAATTGGATATATACTAGAATTTCAACTTTTTCTTTTTCTTAATATTAAAGTGTCATATACTTATCCCCAAGCACCAAAATGAGCAATTTCTCTCCACCACCTCTCTCCTTCTCCCAGATTCGTGCTCCCTCTGTTCATATGCGAATTTTTCTTCCCAAGGAAGAAGAAAGTGGGGATCTTCTTGGAAACAAATTCTAGGGTTGCAATTGATTCCCTTTTTAGGTCTATAAAGCTTCTTCCTAGTGATCTTGACCTAAAAGTGTAAGTTTTACCTTCTTCCCTCCATCTATTTCTTTTTTATCCTTCCTCCTTGCTTTATCCAGGTCGGAACCTTGGTGTTCCATGGTAGAAATTTCTTTAAAGCCCTAAAATCCTAACTTTCTTGCTCCTTATACTTAGGGTTTGCTCATTTGATGAAGAGTGGTGCTAGATGGACGAATTCATAGCTTATTCTTAGACTTTCTACCCTACTTGGTCGAGATCTCTTCTGTGTGTGGTTCCATCTTCTCATTAGAGGCAAGTTTTATAACTTGCTCCACGTTTATTACTTACCATAAGCATTCTAGATCATGTTCTTGCTTGAAAATGACGATCCATGCACTAAAAAGCTATGCTTGACTTGGATTTCGATTTTTATAATGTTCTCTATTCCGATTTCAGTTATATATGAACCTATGATCATGTATATGTTATTCCTAAGGTATTACACGAATTGTATCAGGTTGTTTTGATAACCTATGGTGCTAAGCACCTATCAAACTATGGTCAATTTTAGTGTTTAAAGTTGATTTCTTCTATAAATCATGACCCAATTATGGTACCATTGCAATAAACCTATGGTGTTGTCTTCATAATAACTGATGTTCGTGATAAAGGGTGTCAAATTATGGTGAAAACCTATGTTCACCCCCTTAGTCCAGGTTTGGGATCAATTAGAAGTTTAATGATCAACCATTAAGTACCCTACTGATGTTATCAATCAATGTTGACATTAGCTTAATATTTGATGTTGATTAATGAATATAGTGTTGATCTAACAACCTATGGTGACTTAATGGTCACTAATAATGGTGGATCAGGTCTCTACAATCTATGGTGAGTTAATCATTATAGTTGTAGCATCAATTAAGCCTTAGACCAATGGTTTCTTAGGTCACTTGATGCAATGGTCAGACCTAAACTGTAATTGATGGTTTTAACATACAAACTTGACCCAATGGTCGAGATCTACTATTTATTCCTCCATTAAGGTGGGAATGATGGCTAATGTAATATGCTAGTCATACTAATGTTATTTATATATTCCTTTATAGGATCAACTTAAGGGCTTACTTGTTGACAATGGATGGCTTGTTTTAAATGAACACTCGATTGTAGGTGTTACCCTACTCTCAATGGAACTTTTTGTGTTGTTAATCGAGGGATGTCTAGGGTTATATGGTGACTCTTTCTAGAGAACAAATAAATGACTTCATAGGTGGTTTATCCAAGGTGTTTACTTGTGAAAACAACCAATAGTCTTACCTTTTAAACATCCAATGGTTCTGGGTGACATTGTGGTATGGTGATACGGGTTGAATGATGATGAAACAAATGGAGGGTTACCCTTAATAAGGTAGTCTTACCTATTCACTCATATAGTTGGAAGGGATGATAACCATATTGTGTTGATATGTAACCCCAATGAGGTATAGTTTGTTGTACCTAGCTTTAATATAATTAAATGATGGTAATTCAGTATGAATAGTCCTTAAATGACGAATACAATCATGGAGTACTCTATTATTGTTGAAACCCTAGTAAGCTATAACCTGATGGTTACACCTTGATTTATGTGAGGGATAATATTTGAGAATTCCATGGAATGTGATGGTGATGCTTCACCTTATGCATCCTTGATCGAATGGGGATGTCGTGAGTTAGGGTTTGGGTATAAGTGTTGATTGGTAACATTGATATAATTTATCATGTTGAACCTAATTGTAATGCAAACAGATAAAGATGAGTATTCATGTTTAACATTCTTATATGATGGATTGATGGTGTAATAACCTCCTTAACATGATCATAACCTTAATGTGTTAATTGGTGGTTATGACAGCCACATGGTTGATACTTTCTTACGCTAAATGTGTCCATTATGAATATTATGAGTGTAAATCATATCTAGATTTGTTGAATGTCGAGGTAATAAAGCAAGGTTCTTCATGTTAATATAACCCTACTATGATTGTTTATGAATACCACCTAGCTCATAAATGTAATATTGTGTTGATCTGGTGTATTATATATAATTGATGTTATTTGATCCTTATTATAAGGCATGCAAAGATAATGATGATCTTGTAGGGAATAATATGAAGGTCTTAATGACCTTTGGGCATTGTTGAGCCCTAAATGAGGTGTAATCCTCTTATTTTGATAAGGGTTGATATCCTATGATATTGTGAAATGGATTTTATATACTGTGATAGTATGATGGTCTTAATGACCTTTGGGCATGGTTGAGCCCTGAATGAAGTGTAATCCTCTTATGTTGGTAAGGGTTGATACCCTGTGATATTGTGAAAAGGATTTGTATCTTGTGATATTATGATGACTAGTTTGGTCTCATGAATGGCAAGTGAATTGGACCATGTGATGATGAGTTGAGAAATTATGTTTCACACATTTTTATATCTTTTCAAAGTTTTGATATTTATATGCTTGCTAGAAGTGATTTAGGGTTTGTATGTCCACTTATTTGATGAAGCCTTAATTCACCCAATTGGCATAACTAATCAAGTGAAACTATAATCATGTAGTGCCCTGTGCCATAGATTCATCTGAGTGTCAGAATTTGCCAGATGGTGAAATGAGTATTCCTAAGGGAAACTCGGAGCGCATACTATTGAGTATGTGAGGGTGGCAAGTTGAGGATATATTCTTGTCATCCACAATGCAGATTGTGGAGGTTGGCTATGGTCATACCTCATACATCTGATGTGATTGAGAATAGTTGTGGTCGTGTCTCGGTGATTATATATCTGACAAGATTGGAGGACAACTACGATTGTACCTTGGATGGTAGGGTATGCATACCCACCTCCTTTGACTAGTTTCGTGACCTGTACCAAGGACAGACTAGGCTATTAGCAGCTTGACCTTATGTATCACTGTGGTGGACCCGTACTGACCGGGGGCGGAGAAGATCTTAGGAGTTTGGCTCTTCCTAGATCTTGTATGGCACTGATTTCGACTTAGTAGTGGTCAGTTGGATTTTGAGTGGTATCCTCAATTTCCTTAGGGCATAATAAAAGATGTAATACAACCGTATAGCATATTTGTTTAGGGTTATACATGATGCTTCACATTGGATGATAACCCCTGTTTGTTCTCTTTACATAAAAATGATGCTTAGTGCAATTAAGAGATAGTAATTATACTTGTGTTGTGGATATGCATAAGATTGTAAATGTGTACATATAGTAGTCATGCTTATGTTGATATCTATACTACTACCATTGATTATAATCATGATGCTAGCCATGCCTTTGTAACTAGAGATGCATATACTGCTGATCATGCTTATCCAGATAGTTATGCTTATGTTGTTAGCTCTTTTTATGATGTTGATATGTTCAACCTATTAGACATGATAATGTTGTTCTCTATGCTTATGTGGCTAGACTTGTTCATAATGATAGAGATTCTATGTTACTAGAATTTCTCATGATGCTAGATATGCATATGCTACTGAATTGCTTATATTGTCAGCAGTTAAATGATGATAGTCTAGCTAATGATGATAGTTATTATCTACTCCTTTATGTATTTTGTTAATCATTAGTGTTGCTGATTTTATTTGTTATATATGATTAAACTGCTTAACTATTTAATTACTTAAAAATGTTGTGATCAATAGACGTTGTTGGAGGTTATATCTCTTGTTGGGACATGGGTCTATCTCTTGTGGTTTGCCACATTTTTTTAGGTAATCGACAGTGACGACAACAGAACCATGAAATAAAAAAGGAACTACAGTAATGAATATTTGATAAAATTGGTTAGATGTCTAGTGTGTCTCTCTCTTGTGGTTCACCACATTGTTTTTAGGTAATCGGTAGTGACAACAATAGAACCATCAAATTAAAGAGGAACTACAGTTATGAATATTTGATAAAGTTGGTTAGATTTCTAGTGTGTCCTAGAGTTGTCCCTATACTCTCAGGTCTGGGCAGGAAAAGTTTGTATATGATGTTTCAAACAAATAGAAATTTTGTTAGCATGTTAATGCTTGTGTGTGTGGCATATATGAATATTGTTCTCCTATGTATATATGTTGTGGATAAGGAGATAGACCAATTTGTATCAAATTCTTGGTATAATATGCATATAAGAGATGTTTGTCTATCATGCAAATGTTTTTGAGTGGGTGTTGACATTGAAATTGGTTTTAATTTATCCATATTTTTGGGTATGTGATTATTTAGTGGTTGATTGTGTTTTATGTTTTGAGTAATCTCATTTAGTGTAACAGGTCCCCACACACACACTTACGACCTCAATGAATCCTATCAGAAGTTCTCGTCAAGGAGTCAACCATGCTAATCGACAAGCATGCAGGTGATTAATCTACAAGCAAACATCGACGATTAACAAAGAAGATACAAAATCCAACTAAGGCTGTGGTCCTCCCTGAGGGATGTTTAGGCCACAGAAGCATCACCATAGGCTAGATGTCTCGTCCCCTCATGGATCATACACTTACGACCTCAAGGAATCCCATTCTATTTCTAGTTTGGGAATCAACCTCATTAATCAAAATTCTACCCTACATATAGAAGTTCTCACAACATAGGTAAGAACAAGATGAAAGCAAGTAGGTAATCAATCCACAAACATTAATGATTAACAACGAAATGAAAAGTTATATACATTGCCATGGAATGTTTAACAAGAGGACATGCTTGCATGGGTAGTAGGGATAGTCCCCACACCCCAATGAAAAGTAACTACTCGCTCATGATGTGAGAAACAAGAAGAACAAGAGAGAGGCAAGATTCCGCCATTAGCATGATGCAGAAGGTAGTCACAACTCAATGAAGATGATGTGATCTTCTACATCGTGTCAGAGTACATCTAGACGAAGAATGAGGGATGCCAATATAGACCGGGAAATCTTTCTCACTCCTCCTTCCTTCTCTTCTCCGTCTCCTCGATCGCAGTAGGAGAAGTAGGTGAATATAGATGATGATCTGGATTAGACCTATGTTCAGGCAGCCTGTCGGCATTCCAGACTCGATGCCCCAAATGAGGACCCTACTGGTCATATTTATAGGAACTAGTTTAGGTCTCCATGCTTTGGGTGTGAATCCAATTTAAACAGTTTTGGAGGACCGGTTTTAGTTCTTAACAGTTTGGACTTGATAAATATTCACGTCCAAACGATCTTGGAGACCATTTAATGACCAAACGGTCTTGCAGTCTTTTTCCTCCAAATGGTCTCACTCGATCGGTTTGCTAGGTCACAAAGTTCTCATTCAAATGGTCTTGCAGAATCATTAACATCCTCACAGTCTGCAAGACCACACGTAGGCCTCGCGGTCTCTAGTTTGCAGCCTATTGGTCTTGACATTCACTTGTGTTCATCAGGTCTGTACTCAAATGGTCTCGGCATCTTGCGGTAGCCGTCCAAACGGTTTGCACTGATTGGTCTACTCTGATTGGTCTTGCATCCTAGAAATTGATCACCTCCTTATAGTTTGGGTAGCGGAAGCACTGTTCAGTCTTGGAGGATCATTTGTAAGCAATATGTCTTAAAACCGATCATCCCCATGCGGTCTTTATTTCCAAACGGTTTGCTGATGGCACTACTTTCACAGTCTTGGACTCACGGTCTTGGGAGACCATTTTCTACTCCGTGGTCTTGATATCGCGAGGAGCAAGTATGTCGATGATCTGGAAGACAATGACTGCCTGTTGATCGCAGTGAGCTTAGGTGGTCATGTGAGGTGGCACTGCTCCTTACTGTCTTGGTGGGGGAGCTTCCTCACGGTTTAGTAGTACGTAGGGATGAGAAGGAAGCGGGAGATGAGGGAGCCATGACTGAGGTATGCTAGGGCATGAGAAGGCAGGCAGTAGGAGACCGGGCAGAGGTGAGGAGATGCAATGGTGCTTTAGGGTTGCAGTGTAGGCAAGAGGACGATGGAAGAAGAAGGACAAAGGTGGAGTGCTAAACGGTCTTGGTGTGACGGATGCCCATACGGTCTTGAGACCGTATGGGGGGAAGGCTAGAAACCGTTAGGGAAAGTAAAATTGATAGAACCATTAGGCAAGACCAAGTAAGGTCAAGACCGTTAGGGCAAAAATAGGGATCGCAAAGCACAAGGTCATGTTGCATGGGTGAAAATGAGAGGTTTAAGATGTTGAGGAAGGTGGATTAAGGTTAAAGGGAGGTGGTTTTGATGATGAAGATAGAGGTGTAATAAGCTCATGGTTTTGAGACCAATTGATCAAAACCGGCTGAGTAGAATGAATGGGCAAACTGTTTGGTTAAGATCGATTGATCAAACCGTTTTGATATGGACCGATTGATCAGACCGTTTGGTCAAAATCATTTGGTCAAGGCTAAGTGTTGAGAGGATCTTGAGTGAAGGTGAGTTCTAGTTGATGGTTGAAACTCATCATGACCTAAATAAAGTCAATATAAACTTGGTTAATAATCTTAATAATTGAACCAATTAAGCAATTTTACGTATTGTGAGATTTAGGAGATGAAACATGATGTAATGTGTCAATTGAGCCCAAGATGGCGATTTAATTTCACGATGAATATGCATTCATAAAAAACCCAAACTTAAACGTTGCTTGTCCTCGAGTAACACAAAATATGAAACAGTTGCCAAATGAATACTTTCAAGTCGTGTGATTGCCTCATCTTCACATGACAATTGTTTCCTTTCTACTTAGTATAACTAAGCATCTCATCTTCTTGAAATCATTGAACACATCTTACCATATCTTTGTTTGTGAGTTTGTTTTCCAACATCATTTCCTCCTCACTTTCTCCAACAACAAGCATGTCAAAGAGTTTTGTAAGAGTCCAGAGGTACCCCCAGAACAACAAGTGTGCACTTGATCTGACACTGGTGTTTTTCAGGATAGTGGAGGCATTCATTGTGCCTTTAGGTAGAAAAGGGAGTGAAAGGGTGGTATGGAAGGAAGAAATAAATCTCTCCTCTATTCAACTCGAGATTATTATTATATCATTTGCAATCTCATTTATTGCATTTTTTTGTGTGAATCTATCCTCTATTTGACTCAAGATTGAATTTTCTTTTAGTGTGCACATTGACATGTTTTCTTGGTGGTACGCCCCTATTTATTAGCGAGGGGTATGGAAGAAGCGGATATAAAGGGAGGTGGTATGCCACCCTAAACTTAGGGTTTGACACTATTTTGGCTATTTTTGTTTCTTTTTGATGGATGGAGGGGTACAAAGATGATAGAAGAAGTGTATAAGAGAGTTCAGATCAGAGTACAACTTGATTTACAATTCAGTGCACTAGGTCATTCTCTTTATCATACTTTGCTCAAATAATGACTTGATAAGGATCAGGTGGGGGTTCCATGTTATTGTTCCACTAGTCAGTTAGGAAGCATGTCATATTTGATCACTATCAGTTCGACAAACACTTGTCATCTTTGTAGAAGGATCATGTTGTTAGGATTCATAAATTTCACAAGATGATTTAAATTAAAAGGCTAGTTTGCAGAAAGTGGTCCTTTTGAGGATCTGCTTCAGATAAGGAGGGTATTATGATTCAAAATGCATAGTCAACAAGGTAATGGTTTTTAACAAAATAGAAAGCGTCAAAATTTCATCAAGTATTTGTTCAATATCTTTGAAAATTTGAAAATTTTGCTCAAAAATGTAGCGATGAAATCTTAAGTCTGAAATAGATGGGTGTAGGTGGAAAGTAAAGTACGTACCACCCACCCTCCACCCCAAACTTAGAAATTTGCTCATCCTGAGCAAACCCTAAATCCAAGATGGAGGGGAAAATTCATGTCGTTTGTCCCACCAGATGTGGTTGCATTCCAAGCAGCGTGCGTCCTCCATCTGAAAATATCAAAATAAAGATCAATCAGAACTCAAAATGGCATCTCACGATGCGATTTTTTTTATTTCGTGCAAACTTATTTAAAAGAAAAATTAAGGAAAATTTTAATTAGAAGTAAAAATGAATTTATTGATCGGGTTGCCTCCCGAAAATCTCCTTTATTTTATGTTGATGGATCGACTGAACCCTGCAATTTTATAGTGGATATGTTGGATTGGAAAGATCCAACATCGCTACTGTGCCTGTGTCAGCTGAGGTGAAGTATTTGTTCAATCGTTGACCATTTGCCATGAATTTGCCTGACTTTTCACCCCAGAAAGAGAAAGCACCATGTGGGTAGATGCTCTTGACAATGTAACGTCCAAACTAGTGAGAACGAAGTTTCCCTAGGAATCACCTCAGTCTTGAGTTGAACAGAAGAACTTGGTCTCCGACCTGAATGTCCTTTCTTTTCAGATGACCATCGTGCCAAATCTTTTTGTATTCTTTGTAGATTCATGCATTTCCATAAGCTATCATTCGAAGTTCATCCAATTCTTAAAGTTGCAGAATCCTGGCATCTCTCGCTTTCTTCATGTCAAAATTTAGTTGTTTGATTTCCCACCATGCTTTGTGTTCGAGTTCTATAGACAGGTGGCATGACTTCCCATAGATTAACTGAAATGGTGTGGTACCAAGGGGAGTCTTAAAAGCGGTTCGGTAGGCCCACAATGCATCATTGATTTTCACTGACCAATCTTTTCGATTGCCTCCTATTGTTTTTTCTAAAATAGCCTTCAGTTGGCGGTTAGAAACCTCTACCTGTCAACTTCTTTGTGGATGGTTGGGTGAGGCTACCTTATGTGTTACACCATATTTCCTCATCAAGGCTTCAAATCTTCTTTCTAGAAAATGAGATCCTCCGTCAGATATCACAGTGTGTGGGACTCAGAAACGGGGAAAAATAATATCTTTGAACATCTTGATGACGGGTTTGGAATCGCTAGTGACGGTCGGTATGGCCTCTACCCATTTTGAGATGTAATCCACCGCCACTAGGATGTAGGAAAATCCTTGAGAAGATGGGAATGGACCCATGTAGTCCACACCCCAAACATCAAATATCTTGACTTCTTGCCAAAGCTTGAGTGGCATCTCATCTCTTTTTGTTAAGTTACCCATTCTCTGACACTTGCACATGATAAGACAAAGTTGTAGGAATCTTTGGATATGGTTGGACAAAAGAAACCACATTGCAAAATTTTTATAGAAGTTTTCTTAGAACTCATATGGCCTCCAACTGGGCCTGAGTGACATTGCTCTACAATAAGTTGGGCTTCTTCCTCAGCAATACAACATCTGTAAATACCATTAGCACAAAGCTTGAAGAGGTACGGCTCATCCCAGTGATACTGCTTCACATCATGCATGAATTTCTTCAGTGCATTTTTGGTGCATTCAGGGTGGATGACACTAGTGGCAAGGTAGTTCACATAGTCTTAGTACCAAGGGGTAGCTTCTAAAACTTTCATTAGTTAGTCATCTATAAGAGAATCATTAATTGGGATCTTCTTGGTTTCTAGAGTGTGGATGTGACTAAAGTGGTCTGCCACAACATTCTCTGTACCTTTCTTATCTCTTATCTCCAGATCAAATTCTTGTAGGAGGAGAATCCATCTTATTAACCTGGGTTTAGCATATTTCTTTGCTAGGAGGTAACAGATAGCGACATGATCTATGTAGACAATGACTTTTAAACCAATGAGATAGGACCTAAACTTGTCAAAGGCATACACGACTGCCAAGAGTTCTTTCTCGATAGTTGCATAATTCCTTTGAGCCTCGTCGAGGGTCTTCGATGCATAGTAGATCACATAGTGTTTCTTATCTATGCATTGCCCTAGAACAACACCCACAACATAATCACTGGCATCACACATAATTTCAAATGGGTGATCCCAATCTGGAGCTCGGATGATGGGTGTTGTTGTAAGATCATGCTTCAGGTTGTTGAAACTTTTGATGCATTCTTCATCAAAATGGAAATCAACATCCTTTAGTAACAAGTTGGTCATAGGCTTGGTTATCTTGGAGTAATCTTTGATGAACCTTCGGTAAAAGCCTGTGGACCAAGTAACACGCGAACCTCTCTTACATTGGTCGGGATAGAGAAATCCTATCCGATGGAATCCTATCTGAAGTTCTCATCAAGGAGTAAACCGCGCTAATCGACAAGCAAGCAGGTGATTAATCTACAAGCAAACATCGACGATTGACAAAGAAGATACAAAATCCAACTAAGGATGTGACCCTCCCTAAGGGAAGTTTAGGCCACAGAAGCATCACCGTAGGCTAGATGTCTCGTCCCCTCATGGATCATACACTTACGACCTCAAGGAATCCCATTCTATTTATATTTTGGGAGTCAACCTCGTTAATCGAAATTCTACCCTACATATATATGTTCTCGCAACATAGGTAAGAACAGGATGAAAGCAAGTAGGTAATCAATCCACAAACATTAATGATTAACAACAAAATAAAAAGTTATATACATTGCCATGGAATGTTTAACAAGAGAACATGCTTGCATGGGTAGAGGAGCTAGTCCCCACACCCCAGCAAAAAGGAACTACTCACTCATGATGCGAGAAACAAGAAGAACAAGAGAGAGAGGAAAGGTTCTGCCATTAGCATGACGCAGAAGGTAGTCACAACTCAGTGCACATGATGCGGTCTTCTACGTCATTTTGGAGCAGATCTGGATGAGGAACGAGGGAAACCAAGACAGACCGGGAAATCTTTCTCACTCCTCCTTCCTTCTCTTCTCTGTCTCCTCAATCGTAGTTGGAGCATCAGGTGAATATGCATGATGATCTGGATGAGACCTGTGTTCAGTCATCCTGTCGACGTCCCAGACCCGATGCCCCAAATGAGGACCGTGCTGGTCCTATTTATAGGTACTAGTTGAGGTCTCCATGCTTTGGGTGTGAATCCAGTTTAAATGGTTTTGGAGGACCGGTTTTAGTTCTTAACATTTTGGACTTGATAAATATTCACGTCCAAATGGTCTTGGAGACTGTTTAATGACCAAATGGTCTTGCTATCTTTTTCCTCCAAACGGTCTCGTTTGATTGGTTTGCTAGGTCATGCGGTTATCATTCAAACAGTCTTGTGGAATCATTAACATCCTCACAGTCTACAAGACCTCACACATGCCTTGCAGTCTCTGGTTTGCAACCTATTGGTCTTGGCATTCACTTGCATTCGTCAGGTCTGTGCTCAAACGGTCTTGGCGTCTCATGGTAGCCGTCCAAATGGTCTGCATCGATTGGTCTACTCTGATCAGTCTTCATCCCAGAAACCGATCACCTCATTACTGTTTGGGTAGCGACACCGCTGTTCGGTCTTGGAGGATTGTTTGTGAGAAATCGGTCTTGAAACCGATCATCCCCATGTAGTATTTATTTCCAAATAGTTTGTTGATGGTGCTGCTTTCACAGTCTTAGACTCACGGTCTTGGGGAACCGTTTGCTGCTCTGTGGTCTTGAGATCACGAGGCGCAAGTACATCAGTGATCTGGAGGATGATGGTTGTAGGTTGGATGCATATTGATTGCAGTGAGCTTAGGTGGTCACGCGAGGTAGTGCTGCTCCTCACTATCTTGGTGGGGGTGCTTCCTCGCAGTTTGGTTGCAGGTAGGGATGAGAAGAAAGTAGGAGGTGAGGGAGCCATAGATGAGGTCTGCTAGGGCATGAGAAGGAAGGAACAGGAGATTGGGCAGAGGTGAGGAGGAGCTGCGGTGGCGCTTTAGGGTTCTAGTGCAGGCAAGAGGACGATGGAAGAAGAAGGACAGAGGGGGAGTGCTAAATGGTCTTGGTGCGACGGCTGCTGATATGGTCTTGAGACCGTATCGGGGGGAGGGGGGAGGCTAGAAACCATTAGGGAAAGTAAAAGGGTAGAACCGTTAGTCAAGACCATGTAAGGTCAAGACCGTTAGGGCAAAAATAGGGAGAACAAAAAAAAAATAGGGAGAGCAAACCACAAGGGCAGGTTGTGTGGGTGAAAACGAGAGGTTTAAGATGTTGAGGAAGGTGGATTAAGGTTAAATGGAGATGGTTTTGAAGGTGAACATGTTGAAGATAGAGGTGTAATAAGCTCGTGGTTTTGAGACCAATTGATCAAAATCGATTGAGAAGAATGAATGGGCAAACCGTTTGGTCAAGACCGATTGATCAAACCGTTTTGTTCTTGACCGATTGATCAGACCGTTTGGTCAAGATCGTTTGATCAAGGCTAAGTGCTGAGAGGATCTTGAGTGAAGGTGAGTTCCATTTGATGGTTGAACCTCATCATGACCTACATAAAGTCAACATAAACTTGGTTAATAATCTCGATAATTGAACCAATTAAGCAATTTTACGTATTGTGAGATTTAGGAGATGAAATAGGATGTAATGAGTCAAATTGAGCCCAAGATGGTGATTGAATTTCATGATGAATATGCATTCATCACTAAGGTTCAACCAAGGTACCCTCTTCTTTCTCTATCCTCTAGATGATGTAAAATGTAGAACCAAGGAAGATCCATCTCTATCATGGGGAAAAACTTCATGCAAAACGGTCACCAAGAACCCTAGATCATGCATCATGAACCCTCCATGAAAACACCTCATCCAAGAGAGATAAAACAATGTTTCAAACCTCCAAAAAAGAATTCAATCTACATAGAACACCAAGACACACGACCAACATGCATGGGAGATAAACTATGGTCAAAGGGTAGAGTAAGATCACCATAACACCACAATCACCAAAATCGGGTACATCTAATTATGGTTTATGATTTCTATCCAACCAAGGAAGATAATCACCACCTCATGAGTTCTAGAGATTATCATAATCCACTAGAATTATAAGGGGACATTTTTGAGGGAGAAAATAGTAGAATGAAAGTATAAAAATGTGCAATAATATAGTAGGTTAAGTGTTATATAACTCACCTTAAGAAGCTCAACTCCAAAAATCCAAGCTCCCAGATCAAGGGCTTCAAGCACACGTTCCAAAGGTTGAAGAAGCTCCACAAAAGGATCCTCTTTCATCCACCAAAGCACATCAAGAACAAGAAGGTACCAAGGTCAAAGAAAACCAAAGAAAATGTGAAAAAGGAAACCCTAGTGGAACCAAAGGAAGGAGGAGGAAAAAGGGGCAAGAACATCCTCTCACCATGGCCTATGAACCTTGTAATGAGGGGTTTCTTCTCAAGGATGATCACCATGCCAAAGCATGGTCCATTCTAGAGACAAGGGGAGAAGATGGAGGTAGGAGATCTAAGAAAACATTGTAGGAGAAAAGCATATACTTACTATGGTTGAAGATGTGCACGGATCACCACAAGAACCACTTATAAGAAGAGTGTGGTCACCAAGAGCTCCAAAGTCAGATCTTTTTTCTCCACCGAGCTCCAAGATGAGCAAGAAGAAAGGGAGGAAAATGGAGGGACAAAAGGGTCACTTGAATGGATAGATAAGGGTTTATATACATGAGGGATGAAAGAGAAGAGTAAAAGATGAGGTGTCAACACCCTAAGGAACCAATGGTGCACTTATCCACCCAAGAAACCAAAATTCACCCACTTAAACCATGCATGCACAAGATGGTGATACACTATAGGTTGGGTCTCGACCTACTTGGGTCACCCCCAATGTGGTCATGGTTGCGACCCACCATGGAGAACCATCCATGGTCATGACAAAGCACCAAAAACCACTAGTTTGAGACAAGAGGTCACCACACAACCTAGGTCGAGACACAAGAAGACAAACTATCTCCACCTCCACCTCAAACCCTAGGTCCAAACCAACATCATTAAGAGAAGTTTCTCAATCAAGACACACCCAAAAACCACCTAGGTTATGACATAGGTCGCAACATGGGTCGTTACACCCATCCATGTACACATGGTCAAGATAAAGCAAACAATAGAAACCCTAATCACCACTAAGGATGTCACTCCGTAACTAAGGTTCAAACAAGGCACCCACTTCTTTCTCTCTCCTCTAGATGATGTCAAAGGATGAAAGACACACTCAAAAAGTGACAAATCTCACATCAACCCCCTACTTTCGGTAAATTGCAATGTGCATTAAAACTAGCGCACAAAGCACAAACACCATCCAAACAAGCTCCAACTTGAAAATTAAGCTCTCCACAAGCCCTAATTACATCTCAAAAGATTAGAGAAAGGTTCTAAGAACCACAACAAAGCCAAACAAATTGGGTTACCCCAAAACTCAACTCAGGGGTCTTACAAATGTATACTCTTTTCTTGTATCCAACTTGTAGAGGATACTCTACCGTTTCTAACAGATCAAATTTCGTCCATTTCTAAGATACGATGAGAAAGATATGTATGTTTAAAAATACTTATGTTACAAACCTAATTTTGAATCTTTAATCCCTTGTTTTACCTTTGGGTTGGCCTTTTTTGGCCGAATTGTGGGTGCCCCAGAACACGGCCCACATGCACATCTCTTCTATCCCCTAGCGATCTGGCTCATGCATTTTTTTTCAATGACAACCTTAGTTGTAGGGGCGACACATTTTGCAGCTATTTGATCCTATGCCCTCATATTCAAGCCCAATCTAACAGTCAAAATATCACCCTCTACCTCTGTACGCGAGGACTAGCGGCCATGGAGCTGAAGGTCACCTAACCCATGGAGATACTGTAGAGGTAGGTAGCCACTCTTTTTCACCCTATTTTATTCCCATATGAACCCACGTCTCACTTCCTTTCTTCCTTTCCATGTTTTCCCCTCTACTTTCTTGGCTCTTTAAGAACCCTAGTCGCACAAATTCCTCCTTTTCCTTTTTTTAGCACCATGGCAACACCGCCTTAGAGGTCATTTGGGCATATTCTCTCTCCTTGACCTTGTCCACAATTGGCATCGTCTTTCAACCCATGGTGGTGTTGTGGAGGTAGGTAGCCACTCTACTAGTTTCCCAACCCTCTGTACCCCCCTTTCTACGTTTTCTCCAATGAGGGTGCCACCACAGTCGCCACTGTGTGCAGGACATGCCTTGTGCAGCTGAGCGCGGCGAGGAGGGTAATTGGTGGTCTGTTAGATCTTGACCCAATGACCTGGATCTCCTAGATCCCTCAATGCTTCCACCTTCTCCACCCCTCCCTCGTTGACTAGACGCATGCCAAGGGAGTCGCATAATGGGTACGGGTCAAAGGTTGATCGCACATTGATGGTCCGTTCTTATGCGACAATCAGTGGTCACTAGAAGTGGATAGAGGCCAATACTCATGTGACATCATCCACAAAGTGGCTGACAATGATGGGTAAACCATAGAAAGTTGGAAGTGTAATCGTTGGGCTGGCCCGCTCATGCTACTAGGCGCAGGCCCAAGTCCTTCACACTTTTGAGGTAAAATACCTCTGAAATTCACAATAAATGTGCAAATTTCAATCACTCATATCTTCTATGTGTCTTGCTCAAACCAAATGACGTAATATACCTTTTTTATCATAAAAATGTCACCAATATAATGGTGTTGATATCTACTTCTAAATTTACATGTCTAGTCTCTGATTTGATGAAAATGGTGTCCTTATGGTCATAATCTTGTCAATCAACCATAAACATGCACCCTGTGTATATTAAATGGTTTTGGACCCTATTTTCATGCAAATTAGTAAACTCTAGTTCACTTTTACTATAATTTGATGACCTTGACCATCTAAATGCACAGTATTATTCATCTTGACCTATCATGACTGGTTTTTCTCTAAAATGGCTCTTTTTTGGGATTTGTTGATGCAACTTGTTTATATATGAGGTTTTGACCTAACTTAACTTAATACCATGTTTGGATTTTGAGACAGTAACCTACCGCTTGCCTCTTTGCCTTAAGAATCTCTTTTGACCTAAAAGGACCCACCTTTGTGCACTATTATGCCCTAATTGTGATGTTCAAGTACTTATGTGATTGGATCCTTATTATTGTGCTAGGATCCTTATTATTCAAATCTTTATGTTCACTTCCAAATTAGTCCTTAAATTACTTGTTTCATAAAATGCCATGTAACAAACTCATGTACTCCTTGATTACATATGACATTCCTTTGGCACCTATGATACTCTAAATGTACATGTTAATATATAGAACTCTAAGCTTGTAAGAATGATGTTATATGGTACTATTATGGAACCATTATTACCCCAATCCCAATCCCACTACCTAGATAGTAGTAACAGGATTGAAGAGATCGTCCCTGAGTGGTCCAATAGGATCTCACACACTGGCATATACAATAAGAAATAATAACTCAAGAACAAAATATTTAAATAACAAACTAACCCAATTATGAGATTTTGTAGTTTTATCCTTGACATCACAGTACATCGAGTGCAGAAGCAATCTAGTCAGTGTTCCATTTGTTTTGCCTAAAATCAAGAAAATCATGACACAATCATGCAATTGCACGGTATGATATCAAAAACAAGTAAAACAGTTTATATGGAAAGAGTATACTTGGCAGGACTTACATTCAAAAAGTAAAACAAGCGATTTTTCCAAATCCAATATTTATTTGAAAAGATGTTTATTTTAAACAATTCATTTTTTATTATGAGTTCCCATTATGTTGTAATTGAGAAGCATGCTTATATATTTTGTGTGACTCCATTGTCCCAATGCGATGGGGGGTCACCATGATCCTTCTCTCCATATGAGGTAGGAGGCCAATGTACAAGTTCCACCTCCAAATGAGGAGGTCCATTGCACTCAATATCGACATTATCAATATAATCATCATCATTAATATACAATCAATCATAATGGGAAATATGATTTATGTTCTCATGTTTTTCTCAAAATAAAATTTTGGAAAAATGGAATACTAATCAATAGGGAACAATAGCTCAAACAAGTATATTACCAAGTATACAATCAAAAGATACATAAAAGGTATCTTCAATACAACCAAGGAGAATATATAATAGCATTCCTTTCACCGAAGATTTAGAGTACAAATCTCAATAGGTCAAACCTTCGAGTTAGATCTTAAATCTACAATGTTGGATCAAGGGTTAAGATCATGATGTTTAGAACATCATGTTTCAATATTTGAGATTGGGGTTACATTTTCTTATTTCAAACTTGGGATTAGGTCATCCATTTATGATCAACAATAATTCCAAATGGCTAACTTTATTCAAGTGTCAAGCATATTTTCGAGTGTCAATGACCTACCTAGGTTTTCTAGGTTCATATGTGTTAACCCTAATTTTATGATCATTGTCTAAGTCATCATCACATTTCTAGATCATCATCATGATACTTAGCATACTTGAAATTCAAGATTAGTTTGATTAAACTAGAGTCATGGTTCATATATTAGATCAAAATATCAAGTATTCCATAAGGTTTAGACCACAATTAATCTTTATTCATAGAAATCATTTTAAGGCAGATGAATCATTTTCAAGAAAGGATAAGTCAATTAGATTAGATATATATTAGTATTTCAAAATAATCATCAGAGTTTAAATATAGGGTTGTTAAAGATTAAACAACATTGTTGAATCATTAGACAAATTCAATAAGCAAGAGATCAATATTTAGGTATATTAGTGAGAACCATTTGGAATTTGGTCTCAAAAGTATTTTTAAATGATTCATTGGATTGTTTTGTTTAAAGTTGACTATTCATTCATGGTTTTTGGATCTAGGAACAAGAGATATGATTTTTGCAAGTTGAAGTAATTAATATGAATATTGAGTAGAGGAGGAAAAGTTACCAACGAGGAAAAAGAGAAGTTGTTGATCTTGTTGGTCCAATTTTGACAACCTTAGAGGATCGACGATTGAGAGAAGGGAAACCCCTCACACACGTATGCTGGTAAGGAAAGAAGGATTAGTGGGCAAAGGCTTCGCACATCGTTGATCTGGGACATGGTCAAACTCTAACAGTGATCTAACGATAACAAATGCTCACGATGCCCGCTCAGGCCTGCACATAGGGTAGAGGCACCATGGCAGAGTGATGGTCAGATAAAAGAGGTGAAAGAAATAGAGGATATGAGGGAGAGATCAATGTTTCCATTGGCGTTCGTGGGTTCATCATGAATTTGGAGATGAGGTTTTTATAGATGGAGGAGGCTTGGTTTAGGGTTTGCAAGTAGGTGACCATGATGGCGACTGAGAAGTAAAAATGGAGGCTCAATTGTTCTTGAAACAAACTGATTTGAGGGAAAAAAAAGGGGTTAATGCCTTCAGTTTGGTGGGGCGAACATCCCCAGTCACTTTGATTTTCAAAAGGCGGTCACAATCAATGGATTTCAATTTTGGTCGCAACTCCCCTCTCTGCTGATTACGGGAGGTAGGGGATGACCCCATGACCGCTCGAGCAGAGCCCTGATCTGCAGGTGCCTGATATGAGGGTTAGGGATTACTCCCAACCTCACAGTGGATCGCTGACCTAGTTTAGGTCAAATAAAAAGCAAAATAAAAAGGGCTATTAACATTAAACTTGAAAAAATCATAGAAAATAATAGGAACATTTAAATGAGATGAAAGTTTGACCATATCTTCACAAAAATGTGAAAATATTTAGAAAAAGTTTGAGGAATAGATGGTGAAGTGTGATGGACCAATTTGCTTCTTTGGACAAAGTGATGAATGAATCCAATTTGTGGTGTTGTAATGTGTATAAAGTTCACATTGATCACCATATTTTGTATCTCAACATTGATTATGTAGCGAAGAAAAATGAATTGGGACCATGAGTGAGTATAATGAGGGAAAAAGAGTAATTAATTCATTATTATGCTAAATTTCACTTTGTCACAGTTACCCATGAAATCTTAATGCTTCTAATTAGTATAATTATCATGTTGTAGCACTAAAACCCCCAATTTACCTACACAATGCTCTAATGACTTGGAAACATGACCATATTGCATTAAATAGATGTAATGTGACAAATTATGATCATGCATGAATAGAACATGATGATAATACAACCTTTCATATATTCCTTATATGCACATCTAAGATTATGTTTATCTAGTATCACTCTTAATTTGGATGGTTCACCTAGACCTAAGGTCCACATTGATGCTTGGATTATATTGAGTACTTGCATGCATGTTTAGAACTTTGGAAACTATATTTGAAATAAGTGAAACCAAGATCTAGGGAAACATCCACATGACTCATGTGCTGCTTATATTATTAAAACCTAGTGATCTTACACTCTATCTTGTATCTATTGCATCTTAGGTCCATTCGTGTTGGACCATCTCTAGAGATCTTATCACAAGATGTACTCTACTCACAAGGTACACTTATCTCTTGACCCTATTATAATATTGTCTTGTTTGTATGTATGCTCGTATGAAAGCTTATCTAGAAAATTACTTATTTGTGATACTTGTGCCCTATGATTACTACATTCATTTTACTTGAAATATGTTGAACAAACCTCGAACATAATTGAACTTGTCCATTATATGAACTTTGTGTAACTTCCTATATTCTCAGGGTAAGGGCGCAACATTGGGTGCCTTACTAGACATGTCAAGATAAGGCAGACCATGTCGATAAAATGGCTAGCTAATCTTGAGCACCCTTACCGACCCTTCCAATGGGATAGCTGGTCAATGGCTATAATATGTTGTTAAGTCTAATGGAAATACACTTAAAACACATTTTGTATAAAACAATGTCGTTAAGTGTTCTCGCCTTATTTCTACTTCTTTCTTATATGATGTTTCTAGCCAAGAAACTTTTATATTACTCTTAAACTGTGGTTACATGTTATTCATAGTGTACTTAATGCTTTAGAATTAATATGTTATGTTTATCAGATTTGTAGTTGCAAATGAAGATCTGATGCACTCAAGACTCTAAGATCTGGAATGAAACACCAATGCATACTCTTCATATAAAGACAGGTACATGTTTTTATAACCCCTTATAGTATCTTGTTGCATCTTTTTGTTACTACATTTACATAGATATTATTTATGTAAAATACTTACGCCATTGTAGGGATGATTTCCCATGTCCACTCACCTTTGGCTTTGTTCCTGTTAGGAGTGTGGACTTAGGGTAACAAACGGCTCATTGACACCTTCCCCCAACTTTACCTCTGAGTTTGTCTCTATCTTGGAGCTAACCACTTCTAAAAGAATTACTTTTGAGAACCTAAAAGTCATGCCAATGCCCACACTCTACCTACTGTTGAAAGTTGCGTCGTAGTTGGCCTTGATCATGTTATCAACTGGATCCTACCATCATCAATCCCTTTCTCCACCTACTGAGATCAAATCTTAAAATGTTGCAAGTCGGGCCCTTGAGAAGTCAACACAAAAGCCAATGCTAACTGAACAAAGAAACATAATGTTTTCCCATGTCCATCAAAGACCATGTGAGTCATGTATCCCCATAACCCCCACATTGTGAACAATGCCTCTTCAAAATTTTGTTGTTTTATCTCATACTTCCAGGTGAAAATTAAATTCCCATGAAAAAAGCTAAATAATAGAATCATAAGTTAATTGTGTAATACTCTATTCCCAATATTTTCTTGCCTCCTAGTAGTATGATAGCATATGTGATATTGTTTCCATCTCCACATGAAAGAGTGGGAAGATACCATCCACATCACAATGCATATATGTCAACCTACCCATTGTAGCCAATCCCTCATGAAAACACGCCAGAGAAAATGAGAAAGTTTGGATGGCCATTTTGAGTCCCATATGAGATCCATACTTTCTCATGGCTTTTAAGAAAAATAACACACCCTAGGTGCCCCAACAAAAAGATAGACTTACTAGTAAACTCCCTTTCGGTTTAGACCTTAGAAAGCTTTGTCTTTCGGAAATCTAGGACTAACAGGAGTTTGGAGGATTCTTTTGTATGTGACCATATGAAAGAGGCTGCCAACCTTCTCCACGTCCCATGATATTGTCTCCTTATTGATCAACTCACTAACCCATGTAGGAGGAACATGAATAATATCCCTAGCCCCAAAAGGTAGAAAATCATGCTTATAAATCTACCTATCATTACAAATATTGATGTTCTCTACTATACCAACCCTCTAATTCACAGCTTCCACAACTAGAACCTTAGCACCCCAAATGCTTCTACAAGTATATCATTGGTTGTACCCACACACCACCTCTACAATAGAAGTATGGGGAAAATTCCTTTCCTTAAGAACCTTATAAGTCAGGGAATCAATCTTAGTTATCATCCTTCAAAATTGTTTAGTTCAAAGTGCTTGGTTAAAAACATGCATGTCCTTGAAACCCAGACCACATCCTCTCTTGGGTTTGCACATATTAGTACAACTCTACCATGGAATTTACTTTTTAGCAACTTTTCCCCCACCAAAATTAGTCAATATAGCTTTGTATATCATCAAATAAACCAGAGAGAAGTTGTAAGATACTCATAATATACAAAGGGATCACCTAAGCAATAGATTTAGTCGGTACCTCTTTCACAAGATTGGAAAATTTCTTCTCCTTCTATCCTTGAAATTGTTTCCAAGTGCTATCTTGTATAAAACCAAAAACCTACTTCCTAGATATCCTTGTAGTTGTAGGAAGTCTCAAATATTTTTCATGCTTGTCCACCTTGCAAAACTTGAGAAATAGATAAAGTTCTGACTTCACATCAAATGGTACACCTCTGTTGAAAGCCACCTCGGTCTTGTCAAGATTAATCTTCTAGCTTGATCCCTATTCATATTGACTAATAACTTTAGTTAAAGTCAGGCATTCATGTTGAGATGCTCTAAGAAGGAATATACTATCATCTTAGAAGAAAAGATGATAAGTACAAGGTGCATGTCTACTAGATTTTATGCCATGTACTAAACATTTTCTTACAACGTGAATAAGGGAGGTGGAAAACACTTTAGCACAAAGAATAAAGAGGTACGGGAAAGATGAGTGAATAAGGGAGGTAGAAAAATATTTAGCACAAAGAATAAAGAGGTAGGGAATTTCTGTATCTCAGTTCATAGGAAGGCTTTCATCATTTGGGTCGGTCCTCATTGTGGAAAAAGAGTGATTGATAGTGGAAACACATTCATGAATATTAGACCTCTGTAACTCTCTAAAACCCATCTCCACTTTCACATAGTTAAGAAACCTCTGGTCCACTCTGTCATTGGAATTTGACATGTCTAGTTCAAGATCTAGTAACCCCTTCTTATTCTTTCCTTCATGCTTCATTTTATGAAATGTTGATTAGTGATGAGGGCATTATCAACAATCATTCAACCTAGAATGAAAGCACTCTGATTCACAAAGACAATCCTATACATGAGGCGCTCTAGATGATTTTCCAAAACTTTAGAAGAAATCTTACAAACCACATTGTTCATCAAAAAACTCTTATAAACCACATTATAGAAACTACTGAGACTAAAATAAACAAGCTCTTCAGGTACTTCCACCTTCATGATATTACAAACAAAGTTGAATTAATAGAATCAATCTTCTTCCTTCCCTTCCACTATCTTTAATATAGTTTGCAGCACAAGTCCCAAAAATATGCATAATTTTTGAAATATAAAAACTTTGTACCATCCAGACTTTATTGGGATGCATTTGTTTCAAAGGCACTCAAATTTCCTCTTTAGTAATATCCCCTTCTAGTACCACATTCATCCTCTTGATCCAGCACCTAGATAATCCACGTAGTTGCCTCCTCAAAGCCCACTGGATTGTTGGTCTTAAATAGATTCCTGAAGAAGTCAGACACCACCTTCTGAATATCCTCCTCCTCACTCCTTCAAACACCATTCTCATCCTTCAGGCCTTCTATATGATTTCTCTTATTTATCTAAGATTCTTTATGCTAAACTGTGAATTATTCTTATCAAATTCCCTCATTTCTTTCACCCTGGTAGGAGCACACCAGTAGGCATTCTCCTATTTGTACCAACATTCAAGTTCCTTTGATAGACCATCACACCTTTTCAAAATTACTACATCAAGCATTTTCTGCTGCTCTTCTACCAGTTCCCTCTCAACATCTTTAATTTTCTCCTTCATGTTACCAAAATTCTCTATTACCCAAGCAATAAATTTTGACTGCACCCTTGTATTATATCTAGTTAATCACTTTTCAAAGTTCTTGTACAACCTTGCCACACTCATCCTCTAACACCCACATTGGCTAAAAAAAAGACTTTTCTTTTCCTCTTCCACACATCTCTTACATATGTAGTAATAATAATGGGAGTGTCATCAAACTACTATAAAGGAAGATGAAAAACCCTATAGAAGGTGAATAAATGTCTCCATTCAATCGAGGATAAAGCTCTGTCAAGTATTTCCCTCACTAATGTCTCGATCATGAAACCACGTTGCGAAGTAAATGGGCTGCCTGAGAACCCCAGATTTTGGAGATAATAATAATCAACAATATCACAAAAATCTTGTAGCCATCCATCCTATTTTGGTGGCCCTCAACCTTTAATCATTACATTAAATTCCATTAATGTCTACAAAGAAGATAATAGAAAGTTTTGAGATATCCTTTATACTTCTCTTGCGATCCCACGTGATGCACTTATGCTATTTCTCATACTACCCATAAATAAAGATAAACCTCTACTAAGCCCCATCTGAGCTTTCTTTCACTAGGTGGTCCACATGATGCTGAGAAAAAACCCTAACATTCACTTTGATGTCCTTCCACCACAAATCAAACCTCCCAACCTCCCAACACTAGATAAAGATAGTCCCTAAAGAAAACCACAGTCACATTTCACCATATCTAACTTTCTATCAACAACATTAGTTTTTGAAATGAAAACCAAACTCGGGTGCTCCCTCCCACACCAAGACCAGAGTGCCTTTTTTCTACCAAGCCTGACCAGTCCTCGATAGTTGTACCAAAATATTTTCATTAATATTCATGGGTGTGATTTATACCAACACCCATTACATGAAGCTCCTCATTCCTATAAAAGGATCCACGACCCTCTTCCTGACCTTGATGTTTCTTCACTAGAAAAATAAGCTGCAAATCAACATCAATTTCATCTTTTTTTACTCCAGCCCACTACTCCTCTTTTTTGCCACTATCTCATTTTCATCTTCAATCTGGCATGTATGTTCCTACTCGTTAATCACCAACTGCGTTTGAACAATGGTTAGCCTATGGATTTTTTTCCTCACCTACTTTCCACATGAACTACTATTAGTCAATCCCTTTTCTGTTGTCTTTTTTAGTTGTCTACATGTTTGGATATTGATCGTTTCCCACCCATAATAAAGCATAATGATGACTCCATTCTTACGAATTTTGACCCCAACTCCATCTAAAATCCCTCCAAATTTGACTGCAACTTGGCGAATATCATGCTCATCGACAGTTCCTCTTCACCCCTTCTCTTCCCTAGTCTTTCATGGTGGAGACCTGCCCATGCAATACCACCGCTGCACATTAGGACAGTAAAGCTTCCACCGCTGCCATGGTCTGAACAACAGTCTTAAAGATCCAACGTTATAGGGCCTTAGGATAAGGCCTTTGTCTCTTCTGGCTTCCCTCCACCCCATTCAGTTGAGATATGTGTATAAAATCTGAGTTTCGCCTTCCCTTTTCATGGTCTTTCAAAAGACATCTTGCCTCTCTAGTTGGTATTTTTGGAAACCCCCTCACCTTCCTCTCAAATTAGGTGATTTGCGCCATGTTCTTATTCCTATATATGCCCATAGAGATAATCATTGATGATTGTATTGGGGCATCATATAATTGATTTGACAATAATAAAGGTAATTTAGTCTCTAATGTTTGTCTCAGTCATGAGATGATGACACAAACATGACACATGTCTAAAGAATGATGGTACTTAATTAAATATGTCTTTAGTTTAAGGACTTGAACAATGAGAACATATCTATGATAAGTGTACATACATTCTTGTTATGTCCTAGTCAAATATTATTGTGGAAGAAAAATGGATGATAGTAATACATAAGACTAGAATGTGTATTGACTAATGACATAGTCTCATTAGTCATGATATTATATATCAAGTCAAACTCATAGGCACTTGTTAGAGAACAATGTACCCGAAAGACCCATCTTAAGAGTGATACATAAAAACCATAATGGTGGTGAGAATCAAATCCCAAAGTGATAGTGGTGATTGTGGTTCTTAGACTGACGTAAAGTGGCTACACTCATCACATGTCGTTTGATGAACTTTGACACCATTCAATGAAATCTTGAAAAAGGGTTGGTATAAATGTGGTGCTCGGGTATGTTGTAACACATGGGATTGATTGTGAGTGATGTATATGAGATTTGTCACTCCTACTGTAAGGACCCTAACCTTCGTTTAGGGTTTACCCTATTTGCTTTGATTAACCCTGGTGCTTTGGTGCTTGCTAATCACCTTTAGTGGTGATTAGGGTCTGGTTGTGCTTTGTTGAGAGTTGGAGGTGCTACTTGCAAATAAACCAAGTCTAGGGTTTTGCTGGCAAGTTTGCCACCTTGTGAGGTGTTCCTCCCTCTCTTTGCTTCCTCTTGTGTTGAGAGGAAGGCTTGGGCTCGTTGCTTGAGTTCTTTTGGGCCTGGTTGAGCTTGTTTGGGCCTTGAGGTGCCTTGTTTTGCCTTGGTTGAGCTTTGTGTCGCCCAAGAGATGGTTGTGTCACCCAAGATGGAGAGTGTATCGGCCTAGGAGTGTTTGTGTCGGCCAACATGGATGTGTTTCACCCATGGTGCCTTGTTGTGTCACCCATGGTGCAAGTGTTTGTGTCGACCATGATGCTTGACCTAGCCTTGACCTTGTTTAGTGGACACTTGGAACATATCTTGGACATGTGTATGGAGCTTGCTAGAGTGGTGGCTCGTGCACTAGGACAAGTGTCCCTAGGCAAGTAACACCTTACTTGGACCAACCTTGTTTTCTCCTCCCTTTCCTTTTATATAGGAGGATCCTTTCCTTAGCTAGGAGTTCCTTTGCTTCTCCTCCACCTTGGTGCACGACACACCCCTCTCCTTGGCAAGTGGTGGTCGATACCCCCTTGGAGGAGCAGCTTGGTGGCCGATAGCTTTGGAGTTCTTCTTCCTTGCTTGTGTCGGCCGATATACCCCCCCCTGAAGGAGCAAGTGGTGTTCGACATCCCTTGAAGCTTGGAGCTCTTCTTTTTCTTTGGAGCTTGAAGCTTAAGGCGGGTTGCATAACTTGTAACCCTAGCTACATTACCTCCTTTCTTGCTTATATGTTGTTGTTAGTTTTTACATCTTGCTTAACACCCTTGTTTGGCCGATCCTCTTGGTAGTTTTTGGTGAGCAATACTCCTTTCTCTCTTTGGTCTAGAGGACTGAGTTCAAGCTTCTAGTCTCATGAGCAACACCCCTCTCTCATAGTTGATTGAGGTGAGCTTGTGTTCTATTTGCTTGAGCAACACTCTCCTCTCACCATGGACTAGAAGGGTGAGCTTGGGTTTGTGTTTGTGCTACCCGATGGGTGATAGGTAGTGTGCAAGACCCCTCCTTCTTTATTGATTGAGGTGAGCCATCTCCTTGAACCTCTAGGGTTTTGAGTACCTTGTGTTTGAGGAGGAAGATGACCTTGTTAGACGATACCTCTTGTTTAGCATGTTGGGCGACACATTTGCTCTTGTGTTGGGTGATGTGTGGCGTGTCGTGCGACACCCCTTTTTCTTGTGTCGGGCGCCACACCCTTTCCTTTGCTTTGTGTCAGCCGTTAGGCCTGGACCAAGTTGTTGCACGTTTTGTGGATGTGTTCTCTCTCTCTCTTGGTTGTTATTTTCTTGTGATGACCTAGACGACAGCCCTGTGTGAGGCGTTGTTGAGCTCCTTGTGACGGGCGTCAGATGTCCCTGGTATCAGCCGATAATGCTAAATCGTGACGGGCGTTGCCCGATAGGAGAGTGCCCGACACTCCCCCTTTGATGCGCGACTCATCCCTCTGTAACACCGTGTCGCACGCGATTGGTTGCCTTAGTGGCAACGCAGCGTTGCGGGCTGCGGTGGGTTGTTCTTTGGTGAGGGTAGGTGGCCCAATACAACTATATAGTGAGGATCCTTGGTACTTCTAGTGAGGGATGTAGCACATATAGTGAGGGTTTCACGATGCTTAGAAGCCGACTGTTATATATATTTTTTGTCCTTGCTTCCAAACGATGGTTACTCCTTGCCCATATAATGGTGATGATAATGGTAAAGCTTGTCCTTCATATCTGACATGACTACATGCATTAAGTAAACATCTTGATTATCTATATAATGATGAGATAAGGATAAGTACATAAATAGTTGCTTAATAATGTGTCTTGTGCACATGATCACCAGTTGATGTATAATTGATAAGTATAGCATCTTGAATATCATCTCATGATGGTAAGCATAGTCCTTATGTTGAAACTATGATTATTGAGTACACTAACCATGCAGGTGATGCTTAGCCATAAAAAGGCTATGAGAAATATGTGATGAGTAACATCACTCTGATAATTACTCTGGTTGATGAGAATGAATGTATGATGTGTTTGTCCCATGAAGATGATGCGAGCCTTGAGAGGCAGTGGTAATACATGATGAGGGATTGAGATACCATGGTATGTGATGATCCTTGAGATGGATCTGGATGGTTGGCAAGAGGCCAAGTGATAACATATGATGTTGGATCCTTGAGATGGATCAGGTTGATGTGATTTCAATAACAGCATAATGTTGAGTTTATGTTGTTTACTTTCTGTTATATCTTGCATGTTATATAACTTGGTTGAATCTTGCAATCCATCTAAAAGATACTAAATAATCATAGTGGAATATATCATGTAGTTGCCCTAGCCATAGATCCATCACCGTCAGGTATTTGGTGATGGTGAAACGGGTTCTCCTACGGGATTACTCGGAGCGCATATTGTTGAATAGGCGAGGTTGCTCCTAGCCTAAACTGAGGAGGTAAGAGTGCAACTTCGGTTGTAGACTCCAGGGTGCGGATTCAGGCCCGTAGCCCAATTGAATGAAGAGCATGGTGAACAAGCCCATGGCTCAGGATATGTGATATGAGGAGCATGAATGCGTTCATGGCTCAGAGCATGGTGAACATGCACGTGGCTCAGTTTCACTAGTGGCGAGACCTGTACCGAGGTGAGCTAGTCTGAGGGTAGCCTAACCCTGTTGCTAAGACCACTTCAGCATGAGACTGCAGTCCTGCTTGTGTTGTACTCGTGCACTAACCACGAGGGGTGAGGTCGTGGAGTCTAGCTCTTCCATTGACCTTGTATGGCACCGGCTTGGGTTTCGCAACTGAAGGTTGGATTTGAGCAGTACGACACACTTACTCAGGGCATAATAATACGTAATTCAGCCGAATAGTATTACTGCTTAAGACAAACATGAAACATTGGTTGATGCCTTGTTTGTGTAGTCAACTCTATTATATCTTGCAGTTGCTTATATGTTCTTCATATGTAGTAGAACTTATATATCTCGTCTTGTTAATCATTTTTCACAAGTAATATTTGATTACATCTGATAAGCTGCTAGGCATAGATAACTCTATTTCATAACTGCTCTTTTACACCTTTTATCAGTTAGCTGCTTATTACATATCTCAGGTTTTGTAGTTTCGGCGGGGAGTTTTGTTTCTCGCTGGGACAATGTTCGATTGTCTCACCCCGTTGGTTTACACCCTTTTTAGGTGGTCGAGCTGGACGTGGTGGTGGTCGTGGAGTTGCGGCCAAGCAGTAAGAAGAGCAGTAGAAGGCAAGCGATGGAAATGTTGTGGTTTTGGATGTTTTGTAGTAGAGTCTAAAGTCATCCCTGTACTCTCAGGTCCTTGGAGGTGTTTTGTCGTTGTTTCACGATGTATGATCGATGATGCTTTGTATAACCTACTATCGGCCAGATGTGGGCCTTTATGTATGTTTAAGCAGGTGGTAAACTCCTGTGGTGATAAGACAGCTGTTTCTCTAAGTAGTGGACATGTATCAGATCTTGTATATGTTCATATAACGTGTTTCTTTGTAGTATGTGGACTAGAATGTAATAGTTTCTCAGTTTACCAATTTTTCGCAAATGGTTTTAATTAACCCGTGTTTTTGGTAATCTGTGGTTATGGTTGTTTCCGCACATTTTCGCGTAACACCTCGCTGTCTGTGTGATAGTGGGATGTGTTGCCACAAGTTTTGGTATCAGAGCTCTAGGTTCGCTGAGTCTACAAGGATTTAGGACTGGGTTGAGTCTGTTCTTGTGAGTTTTCCAGGTTTTCTTACAACTTCTTCTACCCTGAGTAGAAGAAAAGCCAAGATGTCTGGTAACCATGAAGAACATGCTGATGAGCACAGTGATGCTGCATCAGTTGATGGAGCTTTTGGGCAGACACATGAAGATCGGGTGCCTGAGGTCCCCCAACCTGACCCAACCATTCTTGAACATCCTGCCTATCAACAATTTATGGCACAGATGATGGCTGTGATGAATCTCATGGTTGAGCGATTTCCAGTGCCTCCTCTACGAGCACAGGCTCCCCATGGTGAAACATCGGGTATTCGGAAGACCTTTGAGCGGCTTTGCCGAGTCGGAGCTTCAGATTATGCTAGAACAGATGATCTAGTGGATGCGGATCTGCGGCTGACAAGTCTTAATAAGGCTTTCCGGATCCTCGACATCCCCGAAGCAGACAAAGTAAAGCACGCGTCCTACCTTCTGAAAGGTAGTGCTGGTCACTGGTGGATCATCGAGGAAGAGAAGCGGCCTGGTGAGGTGATCTGTTGGGAAGTGTTCCGGCGTGAGTACATCACCAGATACTTCCCGAAGATGTATCTGGATGAGAAGATCAGTCAGTTTGAGAGCCTACGTCAAGGAACGATGAACATCACCGAGTACGAGGCCATGTTCATGGATCTATTAAGGTTTTGTCCTCACATGGCGACAACAGATGAGGAGCGGATCAGACATTTCGAGAAGGGTTTGAGTGCTGAGTTGATAACCCATGTGTCTGCGTTGGAAAACCGAGAGCGGTTTGCTACGTTTGTGGAATCTGTTTGAAGGATTGAGAGGTCAGTAAGGGAGAAAAGAGAATCCATGTCTCACAAAAGACCTGCTCAGTTTTAGGGACGGAGGTTTGGTGGCTTTAAGAAGCCCATGCTTTCATCATCGTCATCAATAAGAAGTTCTGGTGTACCGTCTCAGTGGTCTCCAAGTAAGGGGAGAGGTTATGTTTCTTCACCACCTAAGGCACAAAGTACAGGTGCCGTGGCAGTGACAGGGCCCTCTAGGCCATAGGTTGACGATAGAGCATGCCATATGTGTGGTCAGATCGGGCATTGGAGGTTCAACTGCCCGAATAGAGATGTTGAAGTGACGCAGCAGCCAAGATAGAATCTTCAGGGGTCAGAGAGACCACATCCCAGTGGTAGCAGAGGACGAGGACGCGGTCAAGCATCTCAAGCAGGATCATTTTCTCAAGGAAGCAGAGGACGTGGACAACAAGCAACGACTCGATTCTATGCTATGAATAAGCCAGAGGCGATAGTCAACCCGCGAATGGTGACAGGTCAGATGGAGTTACTTCATTCTGATATGTCCTCTTCTAGCTTTATATTTGTTCTGGTTGACCCAGGTGCTACGCACTCTTTTATCACCTATAGTATGCTTGAGAACTGTCGTTTACCTGTTAGCTGTAAGAAGGATAGTTTGTTGTTAGAAACCCCATCTTGATGGTTCCTCGTTGCTTCGAGAAGAGTGTCCATCTTGTGTCTTATATTTCTCGGGACATCGCATTCAAGTGGATCTCATACCACTTGATATGCACGGGTTTGACATTATCCTTGGGATGGACACCTTAGAGAGGTATAAGGTTGTTTTGGACTGTGGATCCAAGCAGGCGGAGTTTGATGATGCTGGAGAGAAGTGGATCTTCCAGGGAGATAGGAAGATTCTTCCGACGTGTCTGATATCAGCTATGGTGGCAGATAAGCTGTTATGACAAGGATGTGAGGCATTCTTAGCTCATGTGGTGGATACCGTCATGGCCATAAAGGCGAAAGGTCCTAGCCTTGAAGAGGTGCCAGTTGTCCGGGAGTTTGCAGATGTGTTTCTTGAGGAGTTTCCTGGTGTTCCCCCACCCTGAGAGATTGATTTTGAGATCAATCTGGTCCCAGGGACGCAGCCAGTTGCACAGACATCGTACAGGATGGCTCTAGTTGATATGGTAGAGTTGAAGAAGCAGTTACAAGAGTTGCTGGACAAAGGTTTCATCCGACTGAGGACATCGCCATGGGGTGCTCCCGTGTTGTTTGTCAAGAAGAAGGATGGATCGATGCGGTTGTGTATAGATTACCGACAGTTGAACAAGGTCACGATCAAGAACAAATACCCGTTGCCGAGGATAGATGATCTGTTTGATCAGTTGCGTGGTGCTACAGTGTTTTCAAAGATCGATCTACGGTCTGGATATCATTAGTTGAGGATTAAGGCAGATGACATACCAAAGTCTGCTTTCAGGATGAGATATGGTCACTTCGAGTTTGTGGTTATGCCGTTTGGGCTAACCAATGCACCTGCTGCTTTCATGGACCTGATGAACAGAGTGTTCCGTCCATTCCTAGATCAGTTTTTTGTAGTCTTTATAGATGACATCTTGATCTACAGTCGGGATAGGCTAGAGCATGAGCAACATCTTCGTCGAGCGTTGACTCTTCTTCACCAACATCAGTTGTATGCCAAGTTCAGTAAGGGTGAGTTCTGGTTGGATGAAGTAACTTTCTTGGGTCATGGGATATCTGCAGAAGGAGTCAAAGTAGATCTGAAGAAGGTGGAATCCATTACAGAATGGGAGCAGCCGAAGACGCCGACTGAAGTTCATAGTTTTCTAGGTTTAGCAGGATACTACCGGAGGTTTATCAAGGACTTCAGTGTGATTGCCTTGCCGATGACAAAGTTGACGAGAAAGGATGTGACTTTTATCTGGGATGATCGATGCTAGTAAGCTTTCTAGAGTTTGAAGGAGAAGCTGACTAGTGCTCTAGTGTTAATCCTGCCAGAGCCTGGGAAGGGCTATATGGTTTTCTATGATGCTTCCAAGAAAGGCTTAGGTTGTGTGCTGATGCAAGAGGATCATGTGGTTTCTTTTGCTTCGTGATAGCTTAAGAAACACGAGGAGAACTATCTAACTCATGAATTGGAGCTGGCGGCAGTGGTTCATGCGTTAAAGATTTGGAAACACTATCTTTATGGGGAAGTGTGTCAGATCTTTACGGACCATAAGAACCTGAAGTACATCTTTACGTAGCAAGAGTTGAACATGCGACAACGGCAATGGATGGAGTTGATCAACGACTATGACTGCACTATCGAGTATCATCCTGGTAAGATGAATGTGGTAGCTGATGCGCTTAGTCAAAAGTCTTCTTTTTCTTCCAAGAAGGCGTAGTTGAGTTCCCTAGTATGCCATAGGCGGGATATGTGTGTCTCCTTGCGGCAGATGAACGTGCAGATGGAGGTTTCCTCATTAGCTGGACTCTCAACGCAAATGCAAGTCAAGCCTACGTTGAGACAGCAGATCAAAGATGCACAATAGACAGATGATGTGGTAAAGTTGATCAGATCAGAGTTCGGCAGCAAAAATCATGATGGATTTCATGAGTCCAAGGATGGGCTAGTCTGCTATCAAAATAGTATGGTGGTTCCTGATGTTGATGGGTTGAGGAAGTTAGTGATCGAGGAAGCACACACGTCGATGTATGCTATGCATCCAGGTGTCACCAAGATGTATCATAGTCTAAAAGACTTGTATTGGTGGCCCGGTTTGAAGAAAGATGTAGCGGAGATCATGGCATTGAGGAAGCCATGTGGGAACTTGAGGAAGATATGAGGAGGAAGTATCCCTCGCTTTTCTCTTCGGATTTCGGGGATGAAATCCCTTGAAGGGGGTTAGCTTGTAAGGACCCTGACCTTCGTTTAGGGTTTAACCTGTTTGCTTTGCTTAACCCTGGTGCTTTGGTGCTTGCTAATCACCTTTAGTGGTGATTAGGGTCTAGTTGTGCTTTGTTGAGAGTTGGAGGTGCTACTTGCAAATAAACCAAGTATAGGGTTTTGTTGGCAAGTTTTCCAACTTGTGAGGTGTTCCTCCCTCTCTTTGATGCCTATTGTGTTGAGAGAAAGGCTTGGGCTCATTGCTTGAGTTCTTTTGGGCCCGGTTGAGCTTGTTTGGGCCTTGAGGTGCCTTGTTTTGGCTTGGTTGAGCTTTGTGTCGCCCAAGAGATGGTTGTGTCGCCCAAGATGGAGAGTGTATCGGCCTAGGAGTGTTTGTGTCGGCCAACATGGATGTGTGTCACCCATGGTGCCTCGTTGTGTCGCCCATGGTGCAAGTGTTTGTGTCCACCATGATGCTTGACCTAGCCTTGACCTTGTTTAGTGGACACTTGGAACATATCTTGGACATGTGTATGGAGCTTGCTAGAGTGGTGGCTCGTGCACTAGGACAAGTGTCCCTAGGCAAGTGACACCTTGCTTGGACCAACCTTGTTTTCTCCTCTCTTTCCTTCTATATAGGTGGTTCCTTTCCTTAGATAGTAGTTCCTTTGCTTCTCCTCCACCTTGGTGCACGACACACCCCTCTCCTTGGCAAGCGGTGGCTGATACCCCCTTGGAGGAGCAGCTTGGTGGCCGATACCTTTGGAGTTCTTCTTCCTTTCTTGTGTCGGCCGATATACCCCCCCCTGAAGGAGCAAGTGGTGGTCGACATCCCTTGAAGCTTGGAGCTCTTCTTCTTCTTTGGAGCTTGGAGCTTAAGGTGGGTTGCATAACTTCTAACCCTAGCTACATTACCTCCTTTCTTGCTTATATGTTGTTGATAGTTTTCACATCTTGCTTAGTACCCTTGTTTGGCCGATCCTCTTGGTAGTTTTTGGTGAGCAATACTCCTTTCTCTCTTTGGTCTAGAGGAGTGAGTTCAAGCTTCTAGTCTCATGAGCAACACCCCTCTCTCATAGTCGATTGAGGTGAGCTTGTGTTCTATTTGCTTGAGCAACACTCTCCTCTCACCATGGACTAGAAGGGTGAGCTTGGGTTTGTGTTTGTGCTGCCCGATGGGTGATAGGTAGTGTGCAAGACCCCTCCTTCTTGATTGATTGAGGTGAGCCATCTCCTTGAACCTCTAGGGTTTTGAGTACCTTGTGTTTGAGGAGGAAGATGACCTTCTTGGACGATACCTCTTGTTTAGCATGTTGGGCGACACGTTTGCTCTTGTGTTGGGTGATGTGTGGTGTGTCGGGCAACACCCCTTGTTCTTGTGATGGGTGCCACACCCTTTCCTTTTCTTTGTGTCGACCGTTAGGCCTATACCAAGTTGTTGCACATTTTGTGGATGTGTTCTCTCTCTCTCTTGGTTGTTATTTTCTTGTGATGACCTGGACGACAGCCCTGTGTCGGGCGTTGCTGAGCTCCTTATGACAGGCATCACATGTCCCTAGTATCAGCCGATAACATTGAATCGTGACGGGCGTTTCCCGATAGGAGAGTGCCCGACACTCCCCCTTTGATGTGCGACACATCCCCCTGTAACGCCATGTCGCGAGCGCTTGGTTGCCTTTGTGGCAACGCAGCGTTGCGGGCTATGGTGGGTTGTTCTTTGGTGAGGGCAGGTGTCCCAATACAACTATATAGTGAGGATCCTTGGTACTTCTAGTGAGGGCTGTAGCACATATAGTGAGGGTTTCACGATGCTTAGAAGCTGACTGTTATATATATTTTTTGTCCTTGCTTCCAAACGATGGTTACTCCTTCCCATATAATGGTGATGATAATGGTAAAGCTTGTCTTTCATATCTGACATGACTACATGCATTAAGTAATCATCTTGATTATCTATATAATGATGAGATAAGGATAAGTACATAAATAGTTGCTTAATAATGTTTCTTGTGCACATGATCACCAGTTGATGTATAATTGATAAGTATAGCATCTTGAATATCATCTCATGATGGTAAGCATAGTCCTTATTTTGAAACTATAATTATTGAGTACACTAACCATGCAGGTGATGCTTAGCCATAAAAAGGCTATGAGAAATATGTGATGAGTAACATCACTCTGATAATTACTCTGGTTGATGAGATTGCATGTATGATGTGTTTGTCCCATGACGATGATGTGAGCCTTGAGAGGCAGTGGTAATACATGATGAGGGATTGAGATCCCATGGTATGTGATGATCCTTGAGATGGATCTGGATGGTTAGCAAGAGGCCAAGTGATAACATGTGATGTTGGATCCTTGAGATGGACCAGGTTGATGTGATTACAATATTACCATAATGTTGAGATTATGTTGTTTACTTTCTGTTATATCTTGCATGTTATATAACTTGGTTAAATCTTGCAATCCATCTAAAAGATGCTAAATAATCACAGTGGAATATATCATGTAGTTGCCCTGGCCATAGATCCATCACCGAAAGGAATTTGGTGATGGTGAAACGAGTTCTCCTACGGGATTACCCGGAGCACATATTGTTGAATATGCGAGGTTGCTCCTAGCCTAAACTGAGGAGGTAAGAGTGCAACTTCGATTGTAGACTCTAGGGTGCGGATTCAGGCCCATAGCCCAATTGTGGTGAAGAGCATGGTGAACAGGCCCATGGCTCAGGATATGTGATATGAGGAGCATGAATGCGTTCATGGCTCAGAGCATGGTGAACATGCATGTGGTTCAGTTTCACTAGCGTCGAGACCTGTACCGAGGTGGGCTAGGCAGAGGGTAGCCTAACCCTGTGGCTAAGACCACTTCAGCATGAGACTGTGGTCATGCTTGTGTTGTACTCGTTCACGGACCACGAGGGGCGAGGTCGTGGAGTCTGGCTCTTCCATTGACCTTGTATGGAACCGACTTGGGTTTCGCAATCGAAGGTTGGATTTGAGCGGTACGGCTCACTTCCTCAGGGCATAATAATACATAATTCAGTCGAATAGTATTACTGCTTAAGACAAACACGAAACATTGGTTGAGGCCTTGTTGGTGTAGTCAACTCTGTTATATCTTGCAGTTGCTTATATGTTCTTCATATGTAGTAGAACATATATATCTCGTCTTGTTAATCATGTTTCACAAGTAATATTTGATTACATTTGATAAGCTGCTAGGCATAGACAGCTTTATTTCATAACTGCGCTTTTACACCTTTTATCAGTTAGCTGCTTATTACATATCTGAGGTTTTATAGTTTCGGTGGGGAGTATGTCGTCAACCAACATCCATGGTAGTTACATAGAGGAAAAAAAGCTATTGTTTCCATGCTAGGAGTATGTCGTCAACCAACATCCATGGTAGTTACACTAGTAGGAAGCCATCGACTACCATCTGTGTGGTACATGTGAAGGAAGCACATCACCATGCAAGGATAGTGGCTGAACTTGCTCTAAGATAAGGTATATCTTGCACTCTCTTTCCTACATAGTTTGTTGTTGATGCAATCTTGTATTTAGGAAATATGGAGATAAAAAATTTATTTCCACTGCCTACTTTGCATTCATATTTTCTAATAGTGGTATCAAAGCCACATCAATTTGTGGTGTCATAGGATTTAAATTGATGCAATCAAATTTGGTTTTATTGTTTATTTTGTTGCATAAAATGCAAACATTTAAATAGTTAATGTGAATATACAATTCAATATCACATACTCTAAGGTATGTACCACATATTCTTTATCTCTCTTATTCTCTCTAAATATACATACATACATAGGGCGTTTGGCCTCTGCCACAGGCGTGGGAGAGGGGGGAGAAATCTTTCTCTCTTAATCCCATATATATATATATATATATATATATATATATATATATATATATATATATATATATATATATATATATATATCTGTGTGTGTGTGTGTGAAATGAGAAATGCAGCACATGTGTGTCACTCAAAAATAGTTTTGGTAGTAGATGTATACGCGGTTATTACCAACACCCCTTGGATGCTTGTATGGTTGGATGGTTTATTTCTTGCCTTTTAAATTTGATTTACGTATTGAGACTTCCTTTTTATTTTCCGGATTTAATTAATTCTTAACCCCCTATGCTCCCATAGAATTTAACTTGAGATATTCTCATTACACAATGTTACATATAGATATGATTAGCATTAGTTTGCATTTTTGATAAGAAGAATGCAATTTGACTAGGTGAGTCAATTGATTGGAAGTTGAGTGGATCAACTAGAGGACAACATGAACCAACAGATTGATTGGTGGCCCGAATGACCTTCCAGAAGATTCCATCCAACCACTTGAGCTAAGAGCCAGTCAATCAACCGATAAAAACTAATAGATTAATAGGAGGTCCAATCGACAACTGGAAGGTCCAATGAACTAACTAGCCTATTCCCAACATAAGATTCTTTCCAGTATTGGTTGCATACATATGATGTATGACCTTAGGTGGACAAAAATTATTTTTTGATCTAAATAATTGCATTAGTGTGGCCATAAGAATCACTCATATATTTGTGATTGCATATTTTGTTTGTGGATATAGTATGTGTATGATACATATTATAAGTATGTGGTGATTGGATATGTATATGTATTTCCATAAGCATCACACATGAAAAGCTTCATCAACCAAGCATGGTACGACATCTATCTCTTAGAACGTGATGGTACGTATGTGGGTCTGCCAAAGTAGGGTGCATTTCTATTGTGTTGGGTTTCAGGTCAAGCTTAACTAGGTCACCTTAATAGGATTAAAAGCCTAGAAGAATAAAAATTGAATATGATAAGGAGGTGTGCATACCATCTACCCTAGAATTGCATTCGATGTAATTGGAAAATGTTGCTTACCTTGATAATTAGTTATGGAGACTGACACTGCTTGGGTAATAACTCGATGTATTTTGGTTCTTAGCTCACTAGATGATTGTACGCTGCAATATTATGAATTGATAGTGAGGGTCTTTAATCTGAATAAAATAGTGGGGGTGATAATTAATTAAAGACCTAATTAATATGATTTTATGCTTTCTTGCACAATATGGAGGTTTATTATACACCTCTTGAATGATATGAGGTCAAGCATACACCTCAAAAATGATATTGGGTTAAGCACACACCTCTTTGCCCGATATGGTGTGAAGCGCACACACACCTCTTTGCCCGATATGGTGTGAAGCACACACACCTCTTTGACTGATATGGTGTGAAGCACACACACACCTCTTTGCCCGATATGGTGTGAAGCACACACACACCTTTTTTCCCGATATGGTGTGAAGTACACACACACCTCTTTGTCTGATATGGAATCACACACACATCTCAAGAGTGATATAGAAGTACACATACACCTCAAACCTGATATCGAAGCATACATACACCTCAAGGTCGATATGGTAAGCACACATACACCTCTAGGTGATATGGGTAGCAAGTATACACCTTTAAATTGATATTGGGTTCAACATACACCTTTTTGGATGATATGGTGTTGAGCACCTATCTCTAACATGAGATGGAGGGTAACCCAATACACTAGATGACAAGAGTGGCAAGGTGGTTAGTACCCTAGTACATGTGATGGCCAATACACTAAAAGTATGGTGTGGCCAATATCTTCAAGTGAGGTGAGAATGTTGCAACCATGAAGGGTGAAGTTGATACACATTAAGAATGGTAAGGTTGATACCTCAATGGGTAAGGGTCTGAGGGATATGATGATGCCCAGATTGATATACATCTAACCCAATACATGTGTTCAACTTGACATACATGATTCAACCCTATACACCTTGTAAAGGTGAGGGAAAGACACTCTTAGGAGTGATGAGTGTAACACCAAGTAATGGTGTGGCTAATACCTTGATAGGTGAAACACCTAGAGTGGTTGATAATGGACAACCATATATCAACAATGCCTTAACCCGAGATGAGCCCATATCATTGATGATGGTTGGATAATTCAAATGTGTGACTTATGACCAAAACACTACATGATAAATGTGATGAGTTAGTGCATAAAGTATTAGGATGGGAAATACCCTAATACAAGATAAATTGATGAACTTAAGTAAGTTAAAAGTGATGAGGGAAGTGATATATCAAGACATGATAAATATCACATCCAACACCTCAAGGTTGATATACCTTGATGCACCTTAAATCCAATATACATGAATGAGTAACACATGAAGTGTGTCATGTCAATTGTTACATTGAGACGTAATGTCCTTTGATAAATGTTGGCTACCATGCCTTGAGAAAGGGTTAAGCCAAGTTAATAAAGTATGATGTAATCAATATCCTAGTAAGGATGAGAGAGAAACTCATACCTTGTGTTGATTATCATTTAATGATAAAAGATGAGAATAAATAAGTATGATTGAATACTTATGATATCAATGTATGCTCCAAGTTGTGTGGAGCAATGAATTAGGGTTTGAATTAATAATATGAACTTGAAACCCTATTCGGCTATAAAGGGAAACCCTAACCCTAATAATGGGAAGGTTGTATTTCTAAGCCTTGTGAGGCATGTTAAATACTTTTATAACAAGTATAATGATTAATGGCCTTGTGAGCCATATGAATAAGTTGTTCCCTATTGAGAGGTGATAAGATGGGTAATGGCCTTGTGAGGCATATGAATAAGTTGTTGCCTAGTGAGAGGTGACAAGATGTGTAATGGACTTGTGAGCCATATGAATAAGTTATTGCCTAGTGAGAGGTGACAAGATGTGTAATGGCCATGTGAGCCATATGGAATACATGTACAAGTAAAATGAATACATGGGTCTGAGGACCTAGAGGTAATGTTTATCAATTATAGAGATAACAATTTTGTGTGATGATCCAAGGGTTTGAATACCCAGAACCAGTAATCATGATAATGATGTGAAGGGATGTGAATTCCTAGTAATGTGATGAGGGACTGAGATCCCAAGTATCATGCGTTTTAAAGATCTAAAAAGTACATGATAGATGTATTACACTTTTCTTTGTAGAATTTGTTGTGATTTATAATGATAACTTATTTTATGCTATAAGAATGATGTAATACATGTAATACATCATTAGGAACTATAAAACATTGCCCGAACCATAGATCCATCAGCATCAAGATTTGTTGAATGGTGAAACGGGTTCCCCGTGGCATAACCCGGAGTGCATACTTTTGAGTATGTTGGGGCATAAGTACGGATGGCCATGTGTGATCCGATCCCCTTACGAGCTCGAAATGAATGGGGATTTGGCTATATGTCATATCCTGTCTCGAGTGCGACTTCAGTCATAGACTCCATCTTGAGCATGGTGAACTGGCTCGTGGCTCAGAGTATGGTGCTTGTGTTGCCATGACTCAGTAATTTCATAACTGGGGATGGTTGTTAGTAGATGTTTCCCCTAAGAGAGTGTGGTTGATGTTGTAGCTCTAAGCAAGGATGCCTACATTCCCTGGCACAGCTATTTGTAGCCGACACAAGATGTCCAGCTAAGCTTAAGTTGTCTCGTACTGACTGAGACAAGTGAGGTCATGGAAACCGACTCTCCCATTGACCTTGTATGGTACTGACTTGTGAGAAGTTTGTGGTCGGTTGGAGATGAATGGGGTATGCTTCATCTCCTCAGGGTATAAGTGTGATTGTTTAAATATGTTCAACCATGTAGCATATCTACTTAATGATCGAATATGGAAAACATTGATTGATGTGCACTTCAGTTATACATCTTAGTTGATAGATGATATTTATGTTTCTTTACATTCCTTGCAAAGTAGATAGATGATTGATAACTCTACTATGGGTAGATGCAATGTTCTCCTTAAGAAAAGAGATTACTTCATTCTATTCATACGGTGAATTATCATGCCTATTAATATAAAAAGAACATCTGCTCAATTTATAAATGCTTAATCTATGATAATAATATGGTCGGTGGAGAGTTATATCTCTCACTGGTACAATTGTCTCATCCCGTGGGATCCACATTTTTTTTAGGTGGATGTGGACAAGGTGGCGAAGATCTTTCTACAGAGGAGGAACAAGAATTGAGGCAGCAATGACAACTCAGGTTGAGTGTAGTGTTTGTCATGTCTTGCAGATAGAAGTCCTATGTGTTGTCTCTATACTCTCAGGTCCTTGCAGTTGGTTTGTACTGGTTTCATGAATGATTTTAGATTTTGGCTTGAATGCCTCAAGGTTTTATGTTACTCCAGTATGTGTTTTGATAGAGAAATTGTTATATGTTGTCCTCAAGATGAGATGTTGTACAATGTAATCATGATATGTATGAGTTTTGGATCTTTCAGTTAAAGTTTTCTGGACAAGGATCTCCTTGCAAAAATGGTTTTAAATTTTAGTGATTTTTTTAATCCACTATTTATGTTTATTCCGCTTAATTAGTAACGATTTGTTTGTTGGTTTGATGGAAGTCGTTACATATCCTACTTTTACAATTTTCTTTGGGAAACCCCGAGTTACATTTGGGGGGAGCAAAAGTAGAAGAGAAGGCTCAAGTTATCCTGAGTTACATCTAGAATAGAAGAAAGGACTCAATACGGAAATAGAGATGCAAACAATCACAACCAACAAAGAACATACATAGGGGTTTATAGGCCACAACCAGACTACACATCCACCATAAAAATAGGTTTAGGGCAATGCTTATCAATTGCATATATATACCATATCATATATGTATATAGGGATCGTGGTGTTTAATCAGATATGCACATTAGTTAGTTAAGTATTCTCATCGCATGCTATAAATAAATGGCAAAAAACCAAAAACGGATCATATCAATTAATCCTAAAACATAGTATGTTGACGTGGCTCTGATACCACTATTGGGTTTTGTGGGATAGAACAGGAAGCAGAAACAAAAAAAATTATCTAACCACAAACCTATAGCCAACAGATCGCATTAACAACTATGTAATAGGGGTTTAGCGAGATATACCTAGACCTGAGGCTTGCTCAGTGACAATACCTCGCTGCTAGTGTGGTCTTCAACCACCTAGTCTTCGAAGATGTATGTGTAGCTCCTGGTCTTGACCTTAACTACGGTTGATAGTCGTCCTCCTGAGTGGCAGAAATCTCCCGCCTCTATAGATAGTCCACACAAACCACCAGGAACTCTATTTATCATGAGATTGACAGACTAGAAGGAGTCACCCCTTTTGTCAGTGTACCAGTCACCGACACACTCTCCCAAAATCAGTCACTTTTTTATAGTTGTCTTTCCCTCGTTGTTCCTCCCTGGATGGGTAGAGCTTGCTTGGGCTCTCTCAATTACCACAACCAGAGAGGAAAACAACTTTGTAGAGGAACTAATGTTCTGAGTTGTGTGTTCTGAGAAGCCCATATACCCCTCTATTTATAGTAGAGGGCAGGGTCAGGGTTCCCAGTCTGTGTGGGAGTAGAAGGGTCTGTATTTTCCCATGAACTAATTATACTACGGCAGGAGAACCGATCATTTCATAACTCAAACGGTCATTTGGTCAGGTGAGCCGATCAGTTCACTTTTAAACCTGTCGATTCACTTAGTGAACTGATTGTTTCACTTCCCAAACTTGCCCATAATTGACTTTCCTTATTCATTTCTAATGAATGCAAAGATTAATTTGTGTCCCAATAAAATTGAACAAGTGAAACAAACATCTTTTCTCACAAACTGGGAAACCCAACACCTGCTCGGTTGGTCCATGTGAACTGATCAGTCCACTAGAGTGAACCAATCATCTCATTGACCATGAGCCAATCAGTTCACCCAGTGAACCAGCCGGTTGGTGGTCCAACTTGTACAAAACTCAGTCAATGCAGTTCTCAATCAATCTGACACTAATCAATTTGTTCAACAATTGAATTTGATGATATTGAGTCAAGTCTATTGATTAAATGTTTAATTGAGTACCTAAACACTGTAGTAATCAATCTAAACATCATTCATGGATAAACTCCTCTTCCAAGTTAATCATATGTTTGTGACCCTATATGTTCCATTTCACGTTGGCAGTGAATGTCCATAACTAACTTATGACATCACAAGAAAAGAGTGGTGCCTAGTCGCACATTAGTGCTGCCCAAGTGAAGAGGAAAGTTGGAGAACAACTTTCAACCTACAATATGTCATTGTTGTTGTAGTGAATGTATAGTCCCTTTGTCACTGATATCAAGATTGAACTAGAGGCATGGACTTGTCATCCTCTACAAACATTCAATCCATGTTTCTTGACTCATCGTAGACTGTCAGAGATATATGTAAGCTCAATGTCATACATTGACTCACATTTGCATGGCCATGCATTTCTCAATCTCACTCCTCAAGTGGCCAGGATATCACACTCCCTTAGGAGGGACAAATTCAATATCTATCACTCACAGTCAAGTCCCCATGTGTCAAAGTCACCCAATCATCTAGGATTGTGTTTGATGATGTCAAAGTGTACCCAACAACATGTGATGAGTGGAGTGATTTCAGGTCTAAGAACAACAGTCACCACCAATACTATAAGATATGATCCTGACTAAACAAGTGTGGTTTCCATGCATCACTCTTATGGTGGGTTTGTCTGATACATTGTTCTCTAACATGTATCTGGGTGCTTGGTTTGATATCATATATCATGACTAATGAGATTTTATCATCAACGAACACACACTCTAGTCTTCTGTGTTCTTGATGTCTACGGTTATTTCCACAATAACAACCGATAGAAAGAATGTATACTCTTAACATCTGCATGATCTCATTGTTTAGGTCCTTAACCTGAAGTATGTTTCTTTAGACATCTAACATGTTATATCATTATCTCAAAACAAATTAAGCATATAGACAAAAATTGCCTTTATTATTATTCAAATCATTTACAAAATATGCCATTACAATCCTCATATGACTAGCTTTATGGGCATACATACCAACAAAGAGTACACACATTCTTTTTATGTCCTTGGTCAAACAGACAACAATAAAGAATTATAGTAGAATGTGTGTTGATCAGTGATAGAGTCTCATTAGTCATGATATTGGTTATTAAGTCAAACACATAGGTACTTTCTAGAGAATAGTGTGTTGAATAGACCACCTTGAGAGTGATACATGGAAACCATGGACTAGTAGTCAGAATCAACTTTCAAAGTGATAGTGGTGATTTTGGTTCATAGACCTGAAGTCGCTACCTAATCACATGTCATATGATGAACTTTAACACTACTCAACATAACTTTGAATAAGGTTTTCTATAGAAATGGTGCTTGGGTACGTTGTGACACATGGGGATTGATTGTGAGTGATCTAGATGGGTTTCGTCCCTCCTAATGGAGTTGATATTCTGGCCACATGATAAGCGAGACTAAGAAACATATTTCCATTCTCATGTGACTCAATATGTGATATGTGAACCCACATGCATCTCATACAATCTACTCTAATTGAAGGAACATATATTGAATATTAAGAGGATGACAATTCCATGCCTCATGTTTAATATGGATATCTTTTTGTTCACGCAAAAATCATGTTACTAGAGAACCAAAACTTTGGGTACAAATAGTGCCCCGAGGGGAAATGCAAGATCCCTGACAGTCCCACACAAGGGCTCAAAGACATGGATAAAAAACAAAAACAGAAGCAACTCCAGCTAAGAAAAGACCAGAATTAATACAAATCGGCTAAACCACACATTTAGAAGAGGAGGAGGGGAAACATACGGACTCAATAATGCATACCCACAAAGAAGTCTTTAGAAACACCATCTCATCAACCGAACAAGTAATCAGAGACCTCCCTGATCACAACTCCCAGTCAGAACTCAGCTGGATCACTAAAAAACCCAACTAAAAAAGGTAAGCCTACCACTCCAACATTCTTCCTTGAAGAATAGAAGCACTTCCACTGGTCCTAAACTTCATCCAACAGACCAAAACTCACGATTCCCAGTGCCATACCAGGGAACACTAAAAGAGGTCATCAATTGGATAACTACAGTTGATAAATTGAAACTTAGAACTGTTGCAATCAATACACCCACAAATACAGATCATATAGTAAGACCCAAATAGCCACCCAAACACAGAGTCAAACACATGCAAGGGAACCAAAGTATTGTGATTAAAAACCTATTTTGGACTGTCCAAGCTTTAGAGAAACTGATCAGTAAGGGGGAAGATCCTCACTTCCAGCTTCTTTATGCTTCTTCTTCTTTTCCTTTGCCTTGATGACTTTGTTAACAATGAAGTCATCGAGCACCTCTGGGTCAATATCACAGGAACTAACCGGTGAGGCTTCACTCGAGTTCCAAGCAATTTTCTTCTAATATTCCAGAGCTAGTCTGGTGTCAATTGCAAGTTGCTTCACGTGTAGAGGAGTAGCACTTAGTCTTGACATTAGGAGCTCCCAATTGAGGTTAAGTGGCTCACATCCCCTCTCCGATGAGCAGCAATGCATGTCCGGCTCCTGAGTCACAAAATGTCCTCTTCCACCCACAATGGAACTAACTTCAATGGAAATACCAGTAGTTGGTTCACACGTCACCTGACCTGAGTTCACTTCAGCATTCCTACGAACACCTTGGCTTCCCCCATTTTCCCTACTTTGAGTTGCACTTGGCTGGGAAATGACTTGCTTCTTACTGTCAATGGACATGATGGAAGTCTATGCCCAAATTTATTGCAATGGGAGCAAATCTTGGGCTTTGCAACGTACCCAACCTTCAACATCTTGGGAGATGCATTGACAAAGATCGTCACCTCCTTCAGAAAAGCAGAGCTCGCATCCATCTCAATGCAGACCAAGGCATCTTTGAGATAGTCCATTGATAGACAAGCATCTTCGATGTCCAGAGACTTCCCAACCAGGCTTCCCACCCCGCCTAGCCTTCTCGACGTCCAGTAAAGGACTGGATTCTCAAGAATGACCCAGACATGAAGCTTAGGAAAGGATAATAGGGGGAGGGGGAACCCGACTCCCATGCTTGTGCTATGATGAGTGATCCATCCATCATCCATGATGCTTCTTCTAAGATCCTCTCCCTTTTCATAGTCATTGGGAGCTTAACAACAAAACACTCTTCTTCCTCTGTGATGACCTTGAAAGGGCCGCTAGGGCTCCAATGGCGGAAGATCCATCCATGGAGTTGGCTCCAATTGGGCTTCCTGTCCGTGAATCTAATAGGAATGTACTCTTCCCATGACGGGAGAGCTTCATCATCACTCGAGATTGAGAAACATTTGACGCCATTCCTGACCTCGGGCTTAATGAATTCTATCACAGAGACTTATTCACACTTTCTTCCAGTGCGACTGACTGACAACCAGTCTACCGTAGTGCTTGACGAAGAGGAACTATGTTCTCCCATCGGCTTGTCTCTCCTGCAGCCTCACCTGAGCTCCTCGGAGGAATCGGGGACGATTCAATTGGGGAAATTCTCGCCACCATGAAGCTATCATCACCTCTAGGGATCCTCCCCCTCCCTCACCCTCTTCCGCCTCTTCCACCTTACATATAGAGCAAGTTACTTATCCAACTCGCCACAATAATATGAATATCATAGATAGAGGAACTATATGATCATGGTAACACAGATCACAAATGTAGGTTGAAGTTGTTGTCCAACATTCCAATTACTTGGGTAGCAATTATGTGTTTCTAGATAACACTCATTACTTGTATAGGAATAATAGTTATGGAATTTACTACCAACATAATTTGGAATCTATAGGGTCACACACATAGTATGTACTTGGAATATGAGTATACTCATGGATAAGATTTAACTTGGTCACTAAAAGTATTTAGGTAATCAACTTAAACAACACTGGTTGTCAATCGACTGATTTGAGTGATCTTGAGCTTAAACAACACTGGTTACAAAAAGTGTTTAGGAAATCAACTTAATCATCTTAGTAGTTTACTCATTGATAAGGAGGGGGTGGCCAAGGTTCTCACAACACAAGATTTCTTGTCACAGTTGTAGTAATATGTGAGTGAGCCTGAGAAATTTTACTGGAGAAAGGAGAGACAACAAGAGGAAAGGAAGTACACTAGCACACTGAAAACCGGAAGGACAACTCCTTCCTATTTCATATGAACGTGCGAAGTAGTACTCTGGGTGGTCTACGTGGGATAGTAGATTCATGGAAGCCATTGTTTCCACACTGGGAGGATGCATTCAACTACCATCTATGGTGGTTACACCAATAGAATGATGTCCACTACCATCTATATGATACATGTGAAGGGATCACATCACCATGCAATGATTGTCGATGGATTGGCTCCAGGATAAGGTATATCTTGCATTCTCTTTTATAGATACATCATTGTTGACATGATCTGTTGGTTAGGAAATATGGAAAAAACAATTGTTTTCACTACCTACTCTACATCCATATTCTTCAATAGTTCAATCACTTACGCACTCCCCCCTCCAAGCATTCCCTCACTTCCATCTTGAGTATACAGCAAGTTACTTATCCAACTCACCACATCAAATCTGTTGGGTTTTGTGGAGGCAATAGGTGCAGTGGAAACAATAAAAATGTATCCACATATCCTACGAGTAGATCTCATAAACAATGACGTATTCAAAAGGAGGGTGTAGGGATATGCCTTATCCTAAATCAAGTCCGGCGATGTCCTTTGGCACGGTAATGTGCGTTGCTCCTAGCATGCACTGAAGGTCCTCATCCGCCCTCTGAAAGTAGGCAACTCAATGCCTGCGTCTCTACTTCATCCACACGAATGGACTAAAACTCCCGTCCCACTTCTCAAGTCAATGCGAAGAAGTAGCCTTCTGCTTGATGACATGCTAGCATCAATTGCTCTTCTTCTCTCTCACTTGAGGATGAAGATGTATAGCATTCATGTATAGGATTGTGTATCTAACTGGGTATCAAAATATGGATATCATGCCCCTATATATTGCATAAGAAAGGAAGTAGGGTTTTCCAAAACCCTTGGGAAAATAAAAGGTTGTGGTTTTTTTTTAAATGAGCTAGTCGTGGACTATTAAAAGAATATCCTAGAATGCATTAACCAATTGATCATATTAATTTATTAACTAATACTCATCAGACAACTCTAGTCAATCTTCTTGGGAATAGCCGGCCGGCGTAACAATTAATTTGCTTAAACACTTTAACCAATTTACTCATATTACATTCCATATTAATCTAAGATTATCGAAATGTTTTAGTAATCAGTTTGATTTACAACATTTCCTATCACGTCCACAATTATAATTCTATTCTAATTGCATCCTATGTTTTTTGGAAATAGGTAAATAGTATTGCCAAAAGACGTAAAGCAAGCTATACTTCCTCCCTGGATGGGTAGAACTTGCTTGGGCTCTCTCAGTTACCACAACCAGAGAGGACAAAAACTTTACAGAGCAAATGATGTTTTGAGTTGTGTTTCTGAAGAAGCCCCTTGTACCCCTATATTTATAGTAGAGGGTAGGGTCAGGGTTCCCAGTCTATGCAGAAGTAGAAGGGTCAGTAATTTCCATGAATATTTTGCACTGCGGTAGGCGAATCACTCGTTTCATAACTAAAATGGTCATTTGGCAAGGTGAGTCGATCAGTTGGGAGTGTGAGCTGATCGTTCCACCTAGTGAACCGGTCATTTCACTTCCCAGACCTTCCTGTAGTTGACTTTCCTTATTCGTTTCTAATTAATACAAATATTAATTCTTGTCCCAATCAAATTGAATAAGTGAAACAAAAACCTTTTCTCACAAATTGAGAAAACTCAACACTGCTCATTTGGTCTAGTTGAACCGATCAGTTTGCCACATTGAACCGGTCATATCACTTACCATGAGTCAATCGGTTCACCCAATAAACTGGTTGTCTCACTAACCAGCCGATCAGTTCACCCAGTGAACCGGTCTGTTGGTGGTCCAGATTGTGAAAAACATAGTCAATTCAGTTCTCAATCAATCTGACACTCTAATCAGTTGGTTTAACACTTTAACTTGATGATTCTGAGTCAAGTCTATTGACTGAATGTTTGATTGAGTACCTAAATGCTTTAGTAATCAATCCAAACATCATCCATGGATAAACTCCTCTTCCAGGTTAATCCTTTGTGCGTGACCCTATAGGTCCCATTTCATGTTGGAAGTGGATTTCCATAACTAGCTTATGACATCACAAGCAAAGAGTGGTACCTAGTCACACATCAGTGCTACCTAAGTGAAAAGGAAAGTTGGAGAACAACTTTAAATCCTACAATCTGTGATTGGTGTTCCAGTGAATGTATAATTCCTTTGTCTCAGATATCCTGAATGAACTCAAGGCATGGAGTCCTCATCCTTTTAATGTTCATTCATGTTTCTTGAACTAGAGAAAACTATCTGAGATATGTGTGACATCAATATCATATATTGATATACATGTGCATGCACATGCCTTTCTCTGTGTTACAACCTCAATTTTTGCATATGTTTCCATAATTGAATTATAAAGATTTTGTGAATATGGACTTAATTGAAAAGGTTGTATGCTTTGCTTCAAAAGATGGATTTCTTTGCAAATATCCCTTTGGATAGGAATTTCGTGATTCCTATTATTAGATTAATCCATTAATGGATATAAAAGAGAAGAAAAGAAGAAAAGTACAAATAAAAGGAAAAAATACAAGATAATGGATATTAAGGAAAGTAATTATGAGAAATACATAGAAAACTCTAGATAGTGGAATTAATGGCCACAACTAAGAAAATTTCCTTTCTATGTGATTTCTAATAAAAGAAATATGAAAAGAGGAAAAAGGAGATGAAAGATAATGAGAAATCTTTTGAATGAAGGAATAGATAAGATAATGAATAAAAGATAAGGAATAGGCTAAGGAATATTCCCAAGATGGGACTTCAAGCCATTAAGGTTCCTTGAGGTCCAAGGAATCCATGAAAATAATTTAATAGCAAAGGAAAGAGAAAAATAGGTGAGAAATATACATAATTGACTAATAATTTGAAACTAAATAAAGGGATCCTATTTCTTTAGATAATGAGACAAAATTGTCATGATGAAACTTTAAGTTATTATTAACTTTCCCTCAATATTTGGGGTTAATTATATGAGTAGTTTGGGAGATATGAATTTTACAAAAATCCATAAAATGTATAGGAAAGTTACTAAAAGTCACAATTTTGATTTCTACTAGGATTATTATTTGCTAATGCGTGTGGCATGACAACTATTGATCTAATATCCAATGACGTCTGCATTGTCACCTACCTTGTGCTAGGTAAGGAAGGTAGTAGAGATTTCCAAAGGGATTCTCTCGCGATGGAATGCATAGGCAAACTCAGGGACCATTCCTTTAGATTTGGGAGACCCGGGCAAACCTGCCTACCCTGAGTTTGGCCTAGTTTAGAGCTCTCTAGAAGCTTTGCCCAATCCACTTGCGCTGTGAAACCCAACTCTCAATCCTAGTAGATATATAAGGGCATTAGAACCCAATGCAAAGGATTGGATGAGTCGTAAGGCTTGGATGATGTTAGGGTATCCATCCCAACCTCCAATTATGCCAACTAGTCTCTACTTTCTTTCCTTCCTCTTCCTCTGTTCTACCAGCAAGATATCAGGCTGCCTCTCTTATACCAACCAATGCGAGAGGAATTGTTAGGTCCTATGATTTCAAGAGGATCCGGTGGAGGTGATGGAGTATTCACATGGAGGTTTTGGGTGCTAGAAATGAGGGTCAACTCAACAGCTGACCGGCCAAGCCGCCGCTCGCGTGGGCTGCTGCGGACGGGAGGAAGAAGATGAATACCCGAAGAATTACTAGTTTGCCCCTATGTGATGTGCTATGAGTCGGGGGCGTTAGGGTCTTTCTGCTGGCCTGGTTAGCCCAAATAAAAGAAAAGAAAAAACTTAGTAAAGGGATGATGTGGTAGCAGCCTATTAGTTAGTTAATCCTTATCTTGTTTAATTCCTAGTAAATAATTGGTAACTCAGATTAAAGAGTATTATATATAAAAATTGATTAGAAAAATGTAAGGAATGTAATAAAAATGTAATTGAAGCCCAATTCTTCTTTCAATTCAAAAAGTATGTAAAGGTGATATTTTTAATGGTTTATCTAATGAAAAATCCTAATCTTTATTCATTAATGATTTGGGAAGAGTTATATGGATGTGTCAAGTTGATATTAACTCGTTGTTAATAAAAAGGACACATTAGATCTACAAGGATGATCATTATGGATAATTTGATTAATTTAGGGTTCCATTTACATGAATAAGCTTTAATGGGCCTTGAAACCCTAATGTTAGTAATTATGTTTCTTAATGGCGTTAATTGGTCAAATTCATGTATAAAGCTGAGATTTGATGGTTCTAAGCTATTTTGAGTATAAAAGTTCCTAATTGTGGATAAATACCCTTAATTTGGTAATTAGGGTTTTCTAATGAATAAATGAGGAATTAGTGATATATAGAGTTCATATATAAATTGAACTATAATGAAATATGAGTTGTAAATTTGAAAGAAATCCAAGGTGATAATTGAGTCTATTGATCATGAAATAAGTTAAAAGGATAAAGATGGTGATGTTAGTGTAAAAGAGAAATAATAGACTTAATGGACATTTAATTGTGCCTATGATGCTGGAATTGGAGTTTGTGGACTAAGAGAGCATTAAATGTGATAAAATTATTATGGGGGCTAAAACCCTAATAAAACCCAAAAAGTGCACTAGAAACCCTAGGAAGCGATCTAGGTTTAATAGACCTTGATGGCCTGATCAATGATAGGAAAATCGGATGCATATTTCAGGATCATCTTGTGTGCTTGCTTGTTTACTGGATTTCTTGCTTAGTCGGATTATTTCTACACTCAAGTCAGCCTGACTGGTATGTGGTTAATTATGGTTAATCATATTAGTTTCTCGAAGTTTTTCCAGATGATTAATCGCATTGAATGCAACCTATCCATTTGGATGTTCGTACTTGCAAATCATAAAGTCACTATGGTTATCACAATTATAATATAATTGTGTATTCTCGCACCTACATGCCACCCTGATGGATGATGCAAAAAGGTCAAGACCAGGAGGGAAGACCCATGGGTACCATGAGTGGTAACCCCAGACACCAAGCTTAGGATTGAGAATGTGGTCTTTGTTGCATGACTAGTGGGCACCATGAGAGGTGACCCCAGGCACCAAGATCGGGATTGAGAAGGTGGCCTTAAGTCAATGGCAAAGGAGAAACCCTAAAGAGGGTATTCTAAGGTTAGGGCAAAACTGGTGGAGAATGGCACTTTGAAAGTGTAAATTGGCTTGTTAACTAATTTGATTGTGATATTTAGATTATTAGTCATATTTGTGAAATTTTGGTTGTCCCCACATACCAAAATATTCATTTATGCTGACCGACGTTTTGTTTGTTGGCATTTTAGGTACAATGCTGAAAAGAACAAACACTAAAGTGACACATTGTGAAAATAAGAAATAAAGTGTGAGGAGGAATAGATAGAATAGATTCAAGCTGTGGATAGAAGTAGATATCCAAAGTTTTTAAAAGGTATCAAAGTTTTATTTTATACCATCTTTCAGTATAGTCATGGTAGAATTTAATAATTATTACTGATTATCTGTCGAACCATTGATCCTGTTAATTTGGATAACAGCTCTGACCTCTTGGTCTCCCTTAATTGGGGGTTATCGGGAGGCGGGGTCGTTACATTTGGTATCAGAGCACTGGTTCCTCATTTAATCTTTAGTAATTATTAAATTTTACAAACTTTGTAGAACCCAAGGGAGTTATTAGAGAATTTTCTGAAAGACAAAGGTGTCTAGAAAAGGATCACGTTTGGGGGCTGGAAATATTTTCCTCTACACCGCTAGTCAGAATATGAGGACTCCCAGATATGTGTGACTGTCTTGCCAATGTCTTAGGATCTAACTCGAAATAAGATACCTTTAGGACTCTCTCACCTATTTTCATCCCTTCTCAACCCTAATTCTATTAGGATTATAAGGTTTAGGGTTTTCTCTCTCTTCCTCACCCTCTTGAGGATAGGGTATGCATGATAAGGTTAAGGAATCCTCCACCAAAATTAGTAAAAAGCATGTAAATAAGATGTCATGGACATAAGCTTAATAGTTTAAGTGTAAACTAAAGAATAGCTGCATGCTTAGGTCGTATGGCATGTGTTGTCATGAGAGGCCTGAGGTTAGACACTCTGGTCAGGAGGACGAGTAGAGAGTTGGTTTTGGAGGCATAGATCTCCATTAAAGGTAGAGACCTGGTACATCCTCTGAGGATGATGCTAACCCTAACCCTAAGTGGTGGTTAGAGAGGGATGACACAATGAGTTAGATGTCATGGTATACCATGTGTGTGGGTGGACATGCTTTTGGTTTGGATACCCATGACGATATGAGCCATGTGAGGTTGGTTGACCTAGTACCTTTGACAACCTAACCCTAGGAAGGGTTGTACATGGTAGAGTGAAGGATAGCTCCTTCATTGATGAGGTTAGTGATGACCATATAGAAACCCTATGTGCTTATTTGAGCATGGCAAAGTTGCACCCAAAGTACGTTAGTAGGGCTGACAGTAGGCTAAAACCATGGTCAGGAGAGTATGTTGGATATCTTATGAGATAAGCATGAAGAGTTTTGGATAATCTTAGGCGAACATAGGTTTCTCTCATGTAGGTGTATGCTTGTGAGCTTTATCCACCTTAGAGAGATGACCTCCAATGGTAAGGTTGTTGTAGGGTTAAGCTCTAGAGAGAGAGAGTAGGGTCCGAGCTAGAAGGATGGAAGTTTAGACTTCGGGATAGGAAAAACCCTGAGAAGTTGAGGATGATGCAACCTAAGAGAATGGTTGTGGTTGCATCATGCACGATCCCTGGAGGCTGATGGTATCTTGCTTTCCATTAGAGGAACTAAACCCTAGAGAGAGGATAAGGCTACTGGTACATATGTGCCTATGGTATAGGTGTTTACCCTTTTAGGGTTAGGAAGAAGAGTTCCTTAGACCACGAAGAGGTTTAGTAACAAGTTGTGAGACCTTATACTTAGTTGGTTGTCCTTGAGGAGGACTCCACCCTAAGGTTCTATTCAAGTGGAATGATAATAGGAACTACATGTCATACCTTGTACATGCTTGGTACGTGGTTACAGGGTTGAGCATGCAGTTGGACATCAGAAAGGTGAACCTAGGGTTCCTAGACCTAAGAGGGGAAGTAGTAGTACTGGGTGTACCTGATTCTCATGACGAGATTTGAGGTTCCATAGACTGAGCATGGCACTCCTCATGTTTAGAGGAATGGGAAACCCCTTGTTTTAAGGTGTATGTTTGATGAACCTCTCATAGGTTGGTGACATATGATGTTGGTCCAATGTGAAGGAATAGAAACAAGTAGGACCTACCATGGAGACCTAGCATGGTTTAGAAGGTGGTCTACTTGTGAGCTACATGCCTTAGTAGCTTGATAGGACTATGCATGCTCATGTTGATGTAAACCATGGACATAAGGACATTGTGACCTTTGTTATCAAGATGTAGTTTCCTCCCATCCTGGGAGAGGGACCCTTTTGTAGGGTGTATATCAGTTTTTTTGGGTTTGAGGAAACCCTAAGAGGTCTCATAGGATCTTAAGAAGCTATGTGAAAAGTACATAGTATGAGAATAAACCTATAGACCCATAGATAATCATCTCTAAGTGCATGTGGATGTGTTACCAAGGAGGTAACTGGTATGGGGCATGACCAAGGTAGGTAGGTCGCCATGGCCCCTAGGAAAGGATGAAAGTTAGAACACGAATGTCGAGAGAGATGATGGAGACTTGGGCAAGTTTCTAAGTTGGACACGTACTATATTAGAATCCTAATTCTATCCTAGGGTCAGGTAGGGATAAGACCGATGGAAGTAGGAGTTACCTAATTCCCTAGATGCACATGACCATAAGGTCAGGAGGTAACAACTATCATTATATGAGGGCCATGGGTTAGGATATTAATCACCTTCATGAACTCATGGGACCCAAAGGGTAGATAAGGAGGGCACTCTCTGGATGCATAAGGGAAGAGGGATGACTCCAAAAATACGAGAATGCCACAGACCTAGAGGAGATGACCAAGGATGGTGTTTGGACCCAAATGGGTTCGAGACCAGTTTTTCATGGAAGTAACCTATATATTGAGATGTTCATGATGTAGATGCATGTGAGGCACATTTCAGTTTAAATTTGTAGGTGTACTACAAATGCAGGATGTACCATCTCTACTCTTGGAATGGGAAGAACTCTATATTTGGACTACAACCAAATGCTTATTTCCTCTTGTTATGGGAGTGAGAGATAGAACATTATGCATGCCATACACCAAGGATAAAGATAATGTGAGTGGAAATGTTGCTATGATGCATGAGGATGGAGATAATAACATACCCTTGTGGAGTGTAAGATGTGTGTATGTTGTACAAACACCCAAAGTACTAAGCTAGTCATCTTGTGAGGATGCTTTTATCATGTGCTATGTGTAATTTGTGAACTATACAAGGTTGAGTTTGAAAACTAACAGGATGAGATCTAAGTTCCCTTGATGAAGGTAGATGTAGAGTCTGAGATGAGATAATAAGTGGAATATAGGGAGGTGTATGTCTTCACTGTTACCTTACACATAATGATGTGAGGTGGTGATGGATGCTCTGGTTGAGATGTAGTTGCCTAGTTTAGCTAGAGGCTAGAAGAGGTTGATAGGTTAGCCCTCAGTTTGAAAAAGGGAGATATGTTTGGCTAACACTCAGATGTAACAGGATCTATTGATCAAGTTAGTGGTTGTTTGGTTAGCCAACCTGGCCTTGATGTGATAAAAGGATGGTTGTAGAACCTCAGATACACTTCTCTAGAAAAGAAGGTGATGAAACCCCAACTAGAGTGATTTAGGGTTTCCGAGGAATCAATCTTGAGGAATCATGACATATAGGAGATCATGATTTTAAGTCACCATACACCATGGTACTACTAATATGGTAAGTTTAAGTAGTACTTTGGATGTCTAAGATGAAGTTGCATGTGGCTTGTCTCCATTCATGCCAGGAGGTGAAGGACAAACACCAGTAACCCAATGAGTTTCTATAGAGGATAAAGAGTCCCCGAGAGGGAATGGGAGTTCATCACTATAGATGTTGTGGTAAGTCTCCCATGGACCGAGGAAGGTCAAGATGCAATATGGGTTATGGTAAGATCGCATTACTTAGATGACATAATCTATGAAAAAGAGGGAGTACTATCAAAAGACAGATCTGATTGAACTACAACTAAGAGAGATGGTTCAACTGCACCAGGATGCAAGTTCAAAAGTTCTTGAATATGACCGAAAGATTCACTTCCATAAAGTGGAAGTAGATACATGAAGAACTCGATGTGAGTACAACTTATCACCCCTAACTAATGGTTAGTATGATCCAGACAAGAGGGTATGATGAGAGCATGTGTTCTCATTCATGGTGATACATGGGGGGGAGTTCTTGCCCTATGAGAGATGTGATGATAACCACTTTAGCCAGTATAAGGATGTAAAGAAGCTCTATAAGGGAGGTTGTGTTAGTCACCACTTCATTAAGATAATGTTGGTGAAGGGACCTCACGAAGGTCATAAAAGAACCACAGTGTGTGCACATGAAATCGCTTTGATCATGTGATGGCTGAGGAAGCCCTGGGGCAACATGAGTCGTGAGCTGATGCGAAGCAGACTGACATGTAGTTCACTGTGGGAGAATATGTGATGTGAAAATCTGACCCCTCTAAGATACAACTGAGAAAGCTGAGTCCCCGATATAAGGGTCCAGTTGAAATGCATTGGTGGAGATGGTTATGTTCAGTCTTACCCGTCAGGATAACATGATGTGTTCCACGAGTCCGATCTAGAGCATTATGTGAGGTACCAAAGCCATGTGCTGATCCATGAACCCAGTTAGCTTTGAGAGAAGCTGATATGTCCTGAGTCACCTATGAGGGTACAAGGTACGAAGGTGACAAAGAACTCAGATGCAAGAATATGAGATGATGAAGGTTCTTGGGAGGCACCATGGAGAGGGTAAAACCACATGGAAGCCATGATGGACATGAGGAAGTCTTATCTTGTTTGTTTGAATGCTTGAGGGTAACATTTCTATAAGAGGGGAAGGATGTTACAACCTCAATTTTTTCATATGTTTTCATAATTGAATTGTAAAGATTTTGTGAATATTGACTTAATTGAAAAGGTTGTATGCTTCACTTCAAAAGATGGATTTCTTTGCAAATATCCCTTTGGATAGGAATTTCGTGATTCCTATTATTAGATTAACCCATTAATGGATATAAAAGAGAAGAAAAGAAGAAAAGTGCAAATAAAAGGAAAAAATACAAGATAATGGATATTAAGCAGGTTAATTATGAGAAAAACATAGAAAACTCTAGAAAGTGGAATTAATTGCCACAATTAAGTAAATTTTGTTTCTATGTGATTTCTAATAAAATAAATTTGAAAAGAGGAAAAAGAAGATGAAAGATAATGAGAAATCCTTGAAAAGAAATCTTTTGAATGAAGGAATAAATAAACGAATGAATAAAACATAAGGAATAGGCTAATGAATATTCCCAAGAGAGGATTTCGAGCCATTAATGTTCCTTGAGGTCCAAGGAATCCTAGAAAATAATTTAATAGGAAAGGAAAGAGATAATAGATGAGAAATATACATAATTGAGTAATAATTTTCAACTAAAGAAAGGGATCCTATTTCTTTAGGTAATGAGCCTAAATTCGGCATGATGAAATAATAATTTATTATTAACTTTCCCTCAAAATTTGGGGTTAATTGGATAAGTGGTTTGGGAGATATGAATTTTACAAAAATCCATAAAATGTAGAGGAACGTATTAAAAGTCGTAATTTTGATTTCTACTAGGATTATTATTTGCTAATGTGTGTGGCATGATAGCCGTTGATCTAAGATCCAACAATGTATGAATTGTCATCTACCTCGGTCTAGGTAAGGAAGGTAGCAGATATTTCCAAAGGGATTCTCTCGCAATTGAATGCATAGGCAAACTCGGGGACCATTCCTTTAGATTTGGGAGACCAGGGCGAACCCGCCTACCCTGGGTTTTGCCTAGTTTAGAGCTCTCTAGAAGCTTTTCCCAATACACATGTGTCGTGAAACCCAACTCTCAATACTAGTAGCTATATAAGGGCATTAGTGCCCAATGCTTTTAATTTGGTAATTAGGGTTTTCTAATGGATAAATGAGCAATTAGTCATAAATAGAGTTCATATATGAATTGAACTATAATGAAATATGAGTTGTAAATTTGAAAGAAATCCAAGCTGATAATTGAGTCTAATGATCTTGAAATAACTTAAAAGTATAAAGATGGTGATGTTAGTATAAAAGAGAAATAATAGACTTAATGGACATTTAATTGTGCCTATGATGCTAAAATTAGGGTTTATGGACTAAGAGAGCATTACATGTGATAAAAGTATTATGGAGGCTAAAACCCTAAAAGTGGACTAGAAACCCTAGGAAGCTAGCTAGGTTTAATATACCTTGATGGCCTGATCAATGATAGGAAAATTGGATGCATATTTGAGGATGATCTTATGTGCTTACTTGTTTACTGGATTTCTTGCTTAGTTGGATTATTTCTACACTCAATTCAGCCTGACAGGTATGTGGTTAATTATGTTTAATCGCATTAGTTTCCCGAAGGTGTTCCGGATGATTAATCACATTGAATGCAACCTACCAGTTTGGATGTTCATACTTGCAAATCATAAAGTCACTATGGTTATCACAATTATAATATAAGTGTGTATTCTCGCACCTACATGCCACCCTGATGGATGATGCAAAAAGGTCAACACCAGGAGGGAAGACCCATGGGTACCATGACTGGTAACCCCAGACACCAAGATCAGGATTGAGAATGTGGTCTTTGTTGCATGACTAATGGGCACCATGAGAGGTGACCCCAGGCACCAAGATCGGGATTGAGAAGGTGGCCTTAAGTCAATGGCAAAGGAGAAACCCTAAAGAGGGTATTCTTAGGTTAGGGAAAAATTGGTGGAGAATGTCAATTTGAAAGTGTAAATTGGCTTGTTAACTAATTTGATTGTGATATTTAGATTGCTAGCCATATTTGTGAAATTTTGGTTGTCCCCACATACCGGCATATTCATTTATGCTTACTGATGTTTTGTTTTTCAGTGTTTTAGGTACAACCTTTAAAAGAACAAACACTAAAGTAACACATTGTGAAAATAAGAAATAAAGTGTGAGGAGGATTAGATAGAATAGATTCAAGTTGTGCATAGAAGTAGATATCCAAAGTTTTTAAAAGGTATGCAAAGGTTTATTTTATACTAGCTTTCAATATACTCATGGTAGAATTTAATAATTATTACTAATTATTTGTCGAACCATTGATCCTATTAATTGGGATAACGGCTCTGACCTCTTAGTCTCCCTTAATTGGGGATTACTGGGAGGCGGGGTCGTTACACTCTATCTCACTTTATCAAGTGGCCTGGACATCATACTCCCTTAGGAGGGACAAATCCCATATCTATCACTCATAGTCTATCTCATCGGTAAAGCCACCCAATCATCACTGTTATAAAAACCCATGTTTTAGGACTACGTTTGATGATGTCAAAGTGTACCCAATCACATTTGACAAGTGCAGTGATTTCAAGTCTAAGAATCACAATCACCACCATCACTATGAGAGATGATTATGACTATCGTGTCATGGTTCCATGTGTCACTCTCATGGTGGGTCTGTCTGATACACTGTTCTCCAACATGTATCTATGTGCTTGGTTTGATATCATATATCATGACTAATGAGACACTATCATCAATCAACACACACTCTAGTATTGATATGTCATTGTTGTCTATCAACCTTCCACAATGACATCAAACTAGGGACATAACAAGAATGTACATACTCTTAGCATCCATATGATCTCATTGTTCAGGTCCTCAACCTGAACACATACATCATTGAGTATTGTCATTCTTAAGACATTCATTTTGTTCCATTATTTATCTCATAATCGATTGAGCTAGAATAAATTTGAAGCTTGCCTTTGATATTTATCAAATCAATCATGATGTATGACAATCCAATCATCATATGATTATCTCTCAGGACATACATACCAACACAACTTTCTCTAAATAGATTTCACCTGCTGGAAAATTTTAATAATGGCAGAGATGTTTCAAGGTCAAACTTGAATGATAGCACATGAGGGTCAAGGTCTGTATCCACTCGTCCCAATGGTTAGTCCTATTACTATTTCTTCTTGGAATGTGAGGCACATTCACAACAAGATCCCTCACATTCAGAAGGAGATGTAGAAGAATAAAGATGATGTTTATGTTATCTTAGAATCAAGAGTTATGAAAAACAATGTTGAATATATGGTTGAGATGTTATGGTCAGGTGCTAATTACATTTCAAATTCTAATTTCTACCTTTATACTCAAATTATTCTGATGTCGAGGAATCCTTCATTGACAATTAATAAAATTTCAGAGAATGAATAGATGGTGCACTGTGACATGACACTAGGCGTCTATAGTTTTCTTTTGTCTGTAGTTTATGGAGAAAATGGGGATTCTAATAGATCTCATTTGTGGGACTCCCTCAATCAATTTTATTCTTCTTCTATTCCTTGGTGCATCTTGGGAAATTTTAATGTGGTTAGATACAATTATGAGAAGGTTGGCAAGCACCCTCCATCTTCCAGGAGTATAGAGGATTTCAATCATTTCCTTTTTGTTACAGGATTAATTGAGGTTCCCCTAAAAGGCAATTTTTTTCTCATGAGATAGCAACAGTAAGACTAGTAGAAGCACCCTTTCACAAATTTATAGATGCTTTTGTAATATTCCTTTTATGGTGATTTTTCCTTCGTTGTGGGGGGATATGGTTCCTAATTTGGGAAGTGACAATTGTATTCAAGTCATTCATCTAAATTATTGTAAGAGGAGTAGAGCTCCTTTCAAATTTATGAATTCATGGGTAGACAAATAGGTTTTTTAGCTGTTGTTCAAAAGTCCTATTCTAGTTCTTGCCCTAGGGGAGACCCGATGCTAAGGCTTTATACAAAGTTTAACTCTCTCATTGTTGATTTGATAGTTTGGAATAAAAATTTTGTTCCAAATTTCTCTACTACAACGAGGGATCTAGAAGATAAAGATCTTATGTTACAAGGCAAGTGTACTCACAGCCCTTTAATGAATCTCTTCATATTGATCTTAAAGAAGTAAGAAAAAAATCAACATTACCCATCAATGAAGAGGAGGCCTTCATTAGACAAAAATCAAGGGTTCTTTGATTAAAGGAAGGGAATAGTTATACTACTTTATTCTACACCTCTCTAAAATCAAGAAGAATAGACAACAATATTTATGTGCTACATGAAGAGGATAGAGTTCTTAAAGATCCTGAGCATATCACTAATCATGTTGTTCAATATTATTCTAGTATCTTTAATTCCTATGTGACTCATCAGGTTATTTGGGATTATTCTTGGCACATTCCTTTCATTTCTAGTGACCAATTTGATTCTCTAAGAAGATTGGTAACAAAGGAGGAGGTTGAAAAAGTTGTTAGAAGCTTGAATGGTGACAAAGCCCCTAGTCCTGATGGACTGAATGCTTTCTTTTTCCAGTCTTGTTGGAATATTATTGGTGAGGATGTCATCAAAGCTATTATGAATTCCTTGAATCTGGTAAACTTCTTGGGGAGTGTAACAAGTCTTTCATTACCCTCATTCCTAAAGTTCTGGTAGCCACTTTGTTAAAAGATTTTAGACTTATTTATTTATGCAATGTGATGTTTAAGATAACCACAAAAATTCTAGCTAACCGGCTAAGTGGTGTTCAACCTGGTCTTATTGATTTGATTCAAGCTACTTTTATTAAAGGGAGGAACATTTGGGAAGCTATTCTTCTGGATAATGAAATGTTGAGTTCCTTTCCTACTGGGGGTAGAAAATTATGTGGGAATGTGGACTTGTCCAAGGCTTATGATATTGTTTGAAGGGACTATATTCTTTTTATTATGAAGAAAATGGGGTTCCCTGACTGCTGACTCTATTGGATTTTTGTTTGCTTTGACAGAGCCTCATTTCAAGTTCTCATTAATGGATCCTCATCTCCTTCTTTTCGTGCTACTAAAGGTGTAAGACAAGGGGACCCTTTGGCCCCTTATCTTTTTGTCATGGGCATGCATGGGCTGTCCTCTCTCTTTAATTCTCATTTCAAACATGGGTTTTTGCCTCCGATTAAAGCCTCTGGCAGTGTTGGAGCTTCACATATTATTTTTGTTGATGATTTGTTGGTTTTTCCCAAAACCAATCTCTCAAATGTGCACGTTATTTCTAATATATTCATTCTTTTTTAGAATATTTCTGGTCTCACACTTAATAATTTGAAGAGTCAAGCTTTCTTTAGAAAAGGTGAGGATAATAGTAAGGAGTTATGTTCTATCTTGAATATTTCCCCTTGCAGTCTCCCTATCCGCTACTTGGGCGTTCCCCTTTTCATAGGTAGGCTGACTAAAGCTCTTTGTGCTCCTATTTTGTATAACCTTAGGAAAAAATTGTATTCTTGGAAATGTAGGATGTTATCTTTTTCTGGAAGGGTATAACTTCTTATTTCTACCCTTGCTTCATACCACATGTTTTGGTCAACGACTTTTACATTGCCCAGGATTGTCACTTTGGAGATAGAGAAAGTAATGAGAGATTTCTTATGGAATGATAACGAGAAGCAGAAGTGTATTCATACTATATCTTGGGAGACTATTTGCAAGCCTCGATCAGAAGGTGGGCTAGGAATAAGGTTTGTGGAAGACTGGTCTAAAGCTGGGATGCTTCATAATCTATGCGATGTGGCTAGTTGTAAAGAACCTATATGGGTGAAGTGGGTGCATGAGAGGTACATTCAAAATGAATCTATTTCGACTATGGAGAGTAAGTCTAACTCTTCATGGTTGTGGAAAAGGCTTCTTCAATATAGTAATCTATTGAAGATTAACATTGATTTCTATTTGGGAGTGGTTGACAGATTTATGTTCAGGAAGGATCCTTGGTTGCCACATCAAAAATCTCTCAATGACTTGTGTGATCATCAGCTGATCTTGCGCTATGGAGAGAGTGATGTTTGTAAAGTGAAATCTTGTTTGGTGAATGGGGAGTGATGCTTCCCGAATATTAGGGGTGGTGATCATGTTATTAATATTTTGAGTAAGCTTCCTAAACCAGTTGCTAGTACTGATCATATTAAATTTAGAGGTAGCACTTCCTTTCAACTTTGTGATGGATGGAATATAGTTAGAAATGGGAATCTGTAGGTGGTGTGGTCTTCTTGGATCTGGAAGAAAGATATTCCAAGGAATTGGGCTTGTTTCTTATGGAAATGTTTCCTTTTTCTGCTACCTACTTTGGATTATCTAAAAAGAATTGGGATTAGCTTAACCTCTCAATGTTTCTTGTGTATGGGCTCTGAGGAAGTTATGATCCATTTATTCTTTCATTGTTCCTTCAGTTTTAAAAAATGGTGTAGCTTCAACAATATGTTTGGAATGACTCCTCATGATTTAAATGACCTTATGAAGTTCGAAGGTGGGAAGAAATTAGCTTCCATTGCCATAATCTACCAGTTTTGACTTGGGAGAAATTTGAGGATCTTTGGTGGCTCCAAAAGTAATCCTGATGCTGTCTAGTTGAGATGCCATATGTATATGAGTAGTCTAGGCACATAATTTTCTTTGATCCTTTATACAGTTTTTCTCTTTGTTTCCTTCTTGGTCCCTAAGGTTTCTTAGCTTGGGGAGTATTGTTATTTCACCTGTACATTTTTATAGTAATAAGAAAGGGCAACACACCATTTACATAAAAAAGACAAAACTGTAGTCTATGCATACTATTGAGTGGGACTCTCAACAAAAACATCATTATACTTACTATTTACTACTCTCTTGTTGCAACCCTAGCCACACTAGCGATTAGGACGGCGATGGTGAGCACATCCATTTCCCTTGTATTTACTCTATCTGACATGTAATTCTCTCTCTTAAATGTTCAAGGAAGGTTTGGGCTTTGTTTCTGATCAGATAGTGGAAGAAGATCTGGCAGAGAAGTATGAACTGGCAGGGATACAGGAGGAAGGCGTTGATGTTGTAGATTTGGTAGTAGAGGATAAAACAAAAATGTAAGAATGTGTTGATGGTGCTGGTTGTGCGTCTGCTGACTAATTGATCATATAATTTTTGGGCAAAGAAAAAAACCCTAACCCAGGTGTGGTCATTGCCCAATAAGGTGCTTTTGAGGACAATTGATTCAACAATCTTCATCATCCAATTCTTGCATTGGAAGGACAATGGTGATCGTGGGAGATCTGAGAATAGTTTGTTCTTAACAAAGGAGGTCGATGATTCTAATCTTCCATGTCAAATCCAGTTCATGTAGTCTCTGAAATGGAACATAATTTATGGCCTCTCTCTCGACTAGTGATCAGAGGTTGTGATATCATCCATTGCGGCAGGAGTGGATCACATGGTTCAAATTGATAATGATGATATTGGTTGGGAATCATTGTCCTGGGTCAGGGTGTCTCTCGATATCTCGCATCCTCATAAGAAGTCACAAAATCATCAATGATAAGATCCTATTGGAGACCAAATACAAGTGTCTACCATCCTTCTGCTTCTTGTATGGGCACCTTGGTCACGTTGATCGGGATTGCACACTAGAGGAGTATGATGACACCCAACAGATGCATTGAGAGCTTGGTTGAAGGCATCACCACACTAAACAAAAATTTCATTGTCAGAGGAATTGTATGGTGAGGTAACAATAACGAATAAGCATGTATTTCATACCAAACGTAGGAGATCATATTGGTATGTATACCCATAGAGCGAATCATATAATGATTGTAATGGAATATCTTGTAAAAGATTTGATTAATAATAATGGCAATCTTACAATTTATTCTAATATATAGTTATGAGATAATGATGTAACATAATAAATGTCTAAAGATTGATATAACTCAATGACATATGTCTTCGGGTTGAGGACTTGAATGATGAGATCTTACATATTTCAAGAGTATATGCATTCCTGTTATGCACCTAGTCGGATATAACTGCAGAAGGCTAATAGACAACAAAAATAGTTAAGACAAGAGTGTGCGTTGGTTGATGATGGAATTTCATTAGCCATTATATGTGATATCAAACCAAGCACATAGATACTTGTTAGATAATAGTGTATTCGACAGATCCACCTTGAGAGTGACTCATGGAAACCATGATTGGTAGTCAGAGTCATCTCTCATGGTGATGGTGGTGATTGTGGTTTTTAGACCTGAAGTCACTACACTCATCCTATGTCATTCAGTGTGCTTTGAAATCATCCACAGTGATCTTGAATAAGGGTTCTCAGGTGTAGTGTGACACATGGGGAAGACTGTGAGTGAGGTAGATGTGATTTGTCCCTCCTACAAGAGTTTGATATCTTGGCCACTTGATAATTGAGACTGAGAAATGCATGGTCCTACTGTTGTGAGTCAATATGTGACATTGAGCTTACACATATCTTAGACATCCTACTCTAATTCAAGGAACATGGATTGAATGTTGAAGATGATGATGATTCCATACCTCAAGTTCAATCTGGGTATTAGAGACAATGAAACTATACATTCACTATAACACCAATCACAGATGATAGGTTAAGTTGTTCTCTAATTTCTCCAATTACTTGGGAAGCAATGAAGTGTTTCTAGATACCAATCATTGCTTGTAAAATCATAATATGCTTTTGAATTTCACTGCCAACATAATGTGGAGCCTATCAAGTCAATCACATAGGATCCAATTAAAGATTACATGCTTCTCTCTCTTTGGGACGCTTTGCCTTCTCTCTAGATTGGGAGTTCCATGGTGGGTGGGGGCGACAGACCCCCCCTTGCTTCTACCGTTTCTTCCTCTGGCCCAAGAGGGGCAGTCAGGGATGATTGGTTCTCCCGCATTACAGATGTGACAGTGGCAGGTGAATGGTTGCACGCTATGGTCGGGCCTCCTCCCACTCTGAGGGGCACCAGCGTGGATGATCCGAAGATGTCGTTCCGGCGTGAAGGCGATCAGAGGCTGTGGACCAAAATGACGGACCCCATTTTGGAAGAGATGGATGACTTCCACCACCACTCTGTGATTGTTCAGATCCTGGGCAAGAAATGCCACCCATCGCAGCTCAGAGGGTGGATGAAGCGCTTCTGGAGGCCGAGAGGAGCTCTGGATCTCTTTACTCTTGATGGCGGCATGTACCTGGCTCAATTCTCCAATGTGGCAAATCAGAAGAAAGCCACCGACGGTGGTCTGTGGTTTTTTGACGATAAACTCGTGCTGGTGAGAAAATGGACCAGGGAGGCAGACACACACAGAGTGGCGTTCACCACTGCTCCTGTTTGGGTCTCTCTTCCTGATGTGGGTCGTCACTGGACACCCTGCGCCATCGCGGTCATTGCCCACGCCATTGGGATCCCATGAGCCATGGATCGTAGATCTGATGGTTCCACCATGTGCTGCACTAGGTTCTGTGTTGACATCTCAGCGGACACTGAACCACCACCGGAGGTCATGGTGGAGTTTCCTAATGGAGAGGAATTGGTAGTTAAAGTTAGATATGAAGCTCTTCCCGATCGCTGCGAGGACTGCAAGGTCTTTGGGCATAGCACGGGCCAATGCCCTGGTGCTAGGAGAGCCATCAACAACGAACCGCCTATTGTTCCTGAACCTACGCGGGGAAGGCAGGGTAGAGCCGGTAAGTCTAGGCCGCCCAAAGAAGAACCAATGGCAAGGAGAAGGTTAATGAAGTGTTGAATGTTGTGGTGGACACTGCTAGCACTTCGGGGATGCTTACAGCACTGGCGAGGCTGTGTTTCAGGTGACGGAGGAGCCTCTCATTGTCGTTGGTCCAGTGGGTGATGGCGAGGTGTCTGAAGCTTTGCCTGTGACAGGGCCTGAAGACCCCGACACGCTTGTTATAACGGAACTTGTGGGTGATACAGAGACTGAAGGAGTGAGCCAGTAGGATGCTAATCCGTTTGCTGCTTTAGAGAATATCAATGAGGAAAACTTCATTGAGGGACACACCAGGAGTCGTAGCCCACAACAAACTAGAAATACAGCTAAGAAGAAGAAGAAAGGGAGTTGCTCTGGGGAAGGGAGCGGCTCCAAACAACTGTAATTATGTCCATCCTCGCATGGAACGTGTGAGGTGCATCGCTGCCCAGGACACAAAAGAAACTCAGAGTCATCTTGGGAGAGTTGAAGGAAGATCTCATTTTTTTCTTTGAAATAAAGATTCAAAGAGTTAACAGGGGTAGGACCAAATCCATCTTTCCTGAGAGTTGGCATACTATTGACAACTTCAATCAGGTCGAAAGAGGTAGGATTGTGATTGGTTGGAACCCACTTGTGTGGTAGGTTGAACCGATTCAGTTCTCTGACCAAGTTGCTACGATCAGCTGCTTCAATGCAGGTGGTTTCTCGGGCATCATCACAAGTGTCTATGGCGAGAATTTGGAGAACAACCGAAGGACCTTATGGGAGGACATAAAAGGGGTGGCACAAAATGAGATCCCCTGTCTTGTTTTGGGGGATTTCAACAACGTCCGAAGGTCCAGGCGGCTTCCTGTGCCAGAAAGAGTCATGGCAGCGTTCAATGAAACCATGGATAACGCCATGTTGCTGGAGTTACCTTCCATTGGGGGCATCACCTCCTGGTCGAATAAGAAAAATATCAATAGAAGAATAGCTAGCCACCTTGACAGAGGGCTAGTGAATGAGCAGTGGCTGAACACCTTCCCGCACACCGTCATCAGAATGGGCTCCCACCAATTCAGTGACCATGCCTGGATGAAAATGGAGCTAACGAACTCATCTCATGGTGTGAGACCTTTTAGATTTTTAAACCTGTGGTGTGATTGGTCGGGCATCAAAGGCATAGTAGTGCAAAGCTGGAGCATAGAGGTGGTGGGCAACCCTCTCTTTGTATTCCTTAAAAAGCTGCATCATACGAAGATTTCCCTTAAGAAGTGGGCGAAAGAGAAAGTTAATCTGCCAAACCTTACAAGGGAAGCTTTAGCTACTTATAACAAGGATGCTTTAGAAGTCAGAATGCACCCGATGGACATCCTTTCCATTAAGGAGGAGAACAGGGCTGAGGAGAGACTTCGACATCTTAAAAAATCTAAGGAGTTGTTTCTTTGGCAAAGAAGCCGCATGAGATGGGTGGTTGATGGTGATCGCAACTCCAGACTTTACCACAGTGCAGTGAAAAAGAAGGAAATGCTTGAAACTATACACGAACTCATCAATGAGGAGGGACATACGGTTGGGGGACAAGGTGAGGTGGCGTGCGAAGCTGTGGAGTTCTTCAACAAACTCTATAACAAACACACTAGCTGCTCCAACCTTAAAGAGGTTCACCTGCCTAGTATGAGAGTTAATGCTGCCATGAATGATGAGATGTGTAAGACTGCCTCTATGGAAGAGATAAAGAATGCATTGTTCTCAATCCACTAGTCCAAGGCACCTGGTCCTGATGGCTTTAATAGCCTCTTCTTTCAAAAGATGTGGGTTCTTATTGGGGTTGATGTATGTAATGTCGTCAACTGGTTTCTGAATGGAGGGTGTATGGTCAGAGCTGTCAACCATGCCTTCATTAAGCTGATTCCTAAATCCAAGCATGCCACCACCATCACTTATTATAGGCCCATAGCATGTTGCTCGGTCCTTTATAAAATTATATCCAAGCTTCTCACGGGCAGGATGAAGACCGTTCTTCCCAGCATCATTTCCATCGAACAAAATGCCTTCATTAAAGGAAGAAACATTACTGATTGTGCTTTGCTTGCTACAGAGTTCCTGGTGGACTTCAATAAACAAAGATCGAATTCTAAAACCTACGTCAAGATCGACATCATGAAGGCGTATGATTCTGTTGCTTGGAACACCTTGTGGCGTATCATGGAGGCTATGGGGTTTTCTAGAACCTGGATTAGTTGGATGAGGGAGTGTACTGAAACAACTTCCTTTTCTATTTTAGTGAATGGTACACCTGCTGGGTTATTTGGTGCGTTTAATGGGTTGAGGTAGGGGGACCCGTTATCACCCCTTCTCTTCACCATCATGATGGAGGGGCTTACTAATTCCATAAAGATTGTTGAACACGACGGCAATATCAAAAGCTTCAGAGTTAAAGGTTGTGTTTCTATGACACACCTAATCTTTGCTCGCGATGTGTTGCTCTTTTCTGTGGGTCATGTGAAGAGACTAAAAGAATACAAGAAGGTAGTGACTGGCTTTGGACGTGCTATTGGATTGTACATCAACACAATAAAATCATAGATTTTCAATTGAAAATCTTGTGATTCTAGAAGAGGCAGATTGAAAATGGCTATGGGGGTCAGAAGAGGTAGATGGCCCACTAGATACTTAGGTATACCCATCATGGGTGGTAGAGGCTCTGTGAAAGATTTTAATATGTTGGTGGACAAGATCAAAGACAAAGTGGAAAAGTGGTCTGGTATCAACATCTCTATGGTTGGCCATATGGTTCTCATCAGGACGGTGATTCAAAGTATGCTGAGATACTAGAGTGATCTTTGTGATCTTCCGAGTGATGTTCTGAACAAGATTAAGTCCATGTCTGCTGCTTTCCTTTGGGGTGGGTGTGGCCATGGTGTTTCTTGGGAAAAGGTTACTAAACCTTATAAGAAAGGTGGTCTTCAGCTTTCTGAGGGCCATAAGATTATGGAGCTAAGCACTATGAAGAGAATTAACAAATTCTGTAATAAACCGAACAATGTTTGGGTCCAGTGGATGAGAAATAGATATGGACCCATCATTACTATGGAGGGCTGCTCCAACCCATCCAGGATATGGAGGAGTATGTGCAAGCTCTATAAGGACAATTTTGGTGTTCCTTCTGTGGTTTTGTTGGTTCAGGTTGGCGCCTTGCCTACTCTACCCAACATCAACACTAGTAACGAACCTGATGTTTAGTGGTTCGACGCTATTTGGGGCAGGTTTCACTATCCTAAATGGAGCACTCTCTTGTATAGAGCCTTGCTTAACAGACTCCCCTCTAAGGATAGGATCGACAGATGGGGCATCCGGGTGGACATGGTCTGTTCCCTGTGCTCTTCAGGGTCCGAGACTAAAGAAAGACAACAACAGAAAAGTAACTGGTGGTGGGAGAGTGTGTCGGTGACTAATACGCTGATAGAAGGGGACAACTCCTTCTAGTCCATCCTTCACGATGACTAGAGTTCCCGGTAGTCCATGTGGACTATCTATGGAGGTAGGAGACTTTTGCCGCTTAGGAGGATGATAGTCAACCACAGTCCGGGTTAAGACCAGGAGCTGCACAGACTCCGTCAAAGATAGGTGGTTGAAGACCACACTTGCTGTACGGTATTGTCACTGATCAAGACTCAGGACCAGGTATATCTTGCTAAAACCATCATTCCCATTATATAGAAATTAACGCAATTTGCTGGTTATCGGTTTATGGTCAAGTAAATTTTTGGTTTCTACTGCCTACCACGGCCACAGAAAACCCAACAGTGGTATCATAGCCACGCCAATACTCTATGTTTTGGGATAATTGATATGATCAGATTTTGGTTTCACCTTCTTTTATTTATTGCATATGATGCGATTATTAAAATTCCTAATGTGAATATCTGATTAATACCACATGATCCCAAACTAATATATACATATATGATATGGTATAAATGCAATTGATATGCGTCACCCTAAAATGGTTTTGATGGTGGATGTGTAGCATGATTATGGCATATAAACCCTATGTACATGTATGTGGTTGGTTATGGTTGGTTGCATCTCGGTCTGCACACTGATCCCTCTTCTTCTATTTTGAATGTAACTTGAGATAACTCAAGATTCTCTTCTACCTTTGCACCCCTTGAATATAACTCAAGGTTTCACAAAGATTATGTAAAATGGGATTAGCTTTATTTCTTATTATGGAGAAGATTGAATATAACCGCTTGATGGACCAAGATGACATACTGAGGAGTAGTTGGTGGACCGACAAGAAGCCCAGACGATCAGACGAGCCGACAATCTGGAGGAACTAGGTGACCGGCTGGAGGAGACCACCTGACCGGGCAAGAGGTGAGTCAACCAGTTCGAAGGTTGAACCAGTCAACCTAGATTGGCAAGCACAAATTTTCATCAATAATAGGTGGCATGTTATTTAGACCTTAGATGATCTTAGTTCCTTGTGGCTCCAAGGAACTACAATAGGATGGCCATAATCATCGCTTTATCGTTATTGCAATGTTTTTGTTTGTGGGATATAGAATGTATATGATATGTACTATATATGTGGTGATTGGATACATAAATGCGTATATAAACATATTTCAAACCCCTCAAATATAAATATTAAGTTGAAGATGCCTTCCAAAAGAAGCACGCAAGAAAAGCTTGATCGACTAAGTGTGGCCATGCCTTCACATGGTGCACCATCTATCTCATGGAAGTGTGATGGTGAATATGTGGGTCTGCCTTCGCATGGTGCATATTCATTGTGTTGTCTTTTGGGTTGGACTTAACAAGGTGATCTTAATAGGATTAAGCACCTTGAGGCATGCAGATGTTCTTGACAAAGAGTTGAGCATAACATCTATCAAGAGTTGCATACGATGCAATTGGCAAAATTTGCCTACCTAAAAGAATCTAGTTTTGGGTGACAACCCTCGCTGGTCCATAACTAAGAGAAAGTCAGGATCTTGCTCACTAGAAGGTTCCACATTGCAATCTTCTAAATTGATGGTGAGGGCTATCAGTCTGATCAAAATAGTGGGAGCGATAATTAATTAAAGACCTAATTATATCGGCAATTTTCAAATCAAATCAAATCAAAAGAGTTTTTGTGACAATGTGAGTTTTCCCTCTTCTCTATTATTTAATTTAGATTTTTACCTTTATGGTGGTCATTCATGATCTCATTTGACTCTTAGATCAATGTAGATACCCAAAATCTAATTCTATTTTTTTCTATGAATTTCATGCACTCTTGGACACCTTAATTAGCTTTATACACCTCTTTGTTCAAAAACTTGAGTTTGACTAGTTGACTATATCTTTTGGTCTCCAAACTTGTACACATTATTCTACACTTCATGTTGTAAATATGGTCCAAATTTGAGACCATTTGGACCTTCCTATGATTTTATACAATTTTCCTAAGATCTAGCCCTTTCCTAGCTCATTTTAGCCCTTTATACTCTTTTCTCTTCTTTTCCCTTGTTGGGCTCGGCCCATCTTGTGCTTTGGGGCACCTCTGGGCAAGACTTGCCTCACGGATTGACACAGTAGCCTTGGATCTCAATCTAACGGTGTTGGGGTCATCCCCTACCTTGCGCCTGGTATGGCAAGTCCACGGTGTACCAACCACCCTGGCTCCTAACCCAACCAACAAACCCAACCTGTTGTGCCCCGATGACTTGATCAATGGTTCCCATACCTTCTCTCGAAGCTTCCCCATGCTTCAGTATTGAAAAATCATCTCTTGGAGGCCAAGGAAATGAGCTGCCTCCATAGGGCATGTCTCCCCCCTCCTTAGCCCTAACCCTAGCCCCCAAACTCCTATTTAAGGCCCCTACTGACTTCGGCTTGCCCCCACGGACACGAATGACATCTCCTCTCCCCTCATCCTACTCTCCCTCTCTCGCACCCTTTTTCTTCGGCCACCGCACCACCGCGGAGCAACCCTACTCGCGACTGGGTTCTGCTGCTTGGGATGACTAGCAGCGACCCTCGGATCGGAGCCCACACTAATGTAAGGTGAGATCCACGGTCCTCGTGCCCCCCCTGCTCCTTCATCTTGCACACACTCGATTAGAAGTAGCCGTTAGATCCAATCCGATCAATGAGACCAAGGAATCCGACGGTGGTCGTTTTTCTCGTTCTAGGTAATTATTTTCCTCTCTGCCCAAAATTCCAGAAAATGACTCAAACTTGCAAAAATGATATCTTGAGATTCCTAGCTCCAAACATATCGAAATTCAGTCCATTTTCATCAGAAAATTAGCCTGGTTTAATACAAATGGTTTTAGAAACTATTTCATATCTATGTTCTCTATTTTGATGCAAATATCTTTGGATAACCTTCTGTTGGTATGTATTCCCTGAGAGCCAATCATGGGATAATTGGTGGGATACATTAAGATTGATTTGATAAACATCAAAGGCAAGCTTCCAATTCTTTCTGGTTCAGTCATATGAGATAGTGTTAGAACAGATTGAACGTCTAGAGAATGACATTACTCAATGACGTATGCCTTTAGGTTGAGGACCTGAACGATGAGATCATACGGAGGCTAAGAGTTTGTACATTCTTGTTATGTCCCTAGTCGGATGTCATTGTGGAAGGTAGATAGACAGCAATGACACACAAGACTAGATTGTGGTGTTGGTTGATGACAGAATCTCATTAGTCATGATATAGAGATATCAAACCAAACACATAGGTACTTGTTAGAGAACAAGTGTACCGGACAGACCCACCGTGAGTTTGACACATGGAACCATGACATGGTAGTCACAGTCAGGTGTCACAGTGATGGTTGTACACATGGAACCATGACTTAGAGGATTTCAGGATCTTGCCCACTAGAAGGTTGTACGCTAAAATCTTCTGAATTGTTGGTGAGGGCTATCAATTTGAAGTAAAATTGTGGGAGCGATAATTAATTAAAGGCCTAATTTTTATCGTCAACTTTTCAAATCAATCAAATAAGTCAAAAAGAGTTTTGAACTAAAATTGCATATATTTCCTTTTGTTAAAATAAATGGTTAATCAACAAATCACTTTATTTGTGATCGGTCCTTGAGACCAACAAATTAAATGGGAATAATTCCACGACTGGTTAGGATGATGAAAAGTGTTCTCAATCAAAGAGTGAAAGCTCTAAGTCCTAGTTATACCAGAACCAGATAAACTCGATCCCACCACATCAATGGCTGAAAGTATGCTTATGGAAGCATACTGAGGATGACATTGATGAGGAGTGCTTGATGTTGTGTTATCTGAACTATGAGTTGCAGAGACAACATGAGACATATAATGTCTCCAAGACACTATCCCAATATGTCATGACAGAAGGAGATCCAGTAAGGTATTCACACACTCAATGTGATTGGGTATGTGGAAAACCTGACTAAGAAGGATTCCCTCTGAGCCAAGGGTTGGCTATTTGTATGATACTGCAAATGTTGCGAGAATCATACAATTCATGATAAACTACAACATGAACAACTTTGACAAGCATTGACAGAGTTGTTGGACATGTTGATGATAGTAGAGGCAAAGATGAAGAAAGACAAACCATAATCTTTGATGTGATCAAAGATAAAGGTAATTCTTAAGGGCAAGGATAAGGACAAAGCAAAGAAATGTTCTGATGCTAGCCAGCAATCCAAGCCGTCTTCAGCCTCAAGGCACATGGGGAAAGGGTGTATGAGGGAACTGCCCTCTATATCTGGAAGAATAAAAGAAGATGAAGGAGGGGATGGAGATCTCCACCTAAGGTATCAGGAAATGAACCGCTTCTTTATCTGAGGTATATGATACCAAGATATGGATATGTCATATATGATATGCAATATCTGCAAAGAAGTGATTGCCTTTGTGAAAGGACCAAGAAAGAAGCACCCATCATTGGAGCAAGTGTTGTTTCCATAGATAGGAGTATCTTTCAGTTCATTTTAGCCTAATAGGCACGAAATAGAGTTGAGAACTACTATTTCATATATTGCCAATAGATAGAAAAACTTTATTTTTGCATATTGTATGACAATGATGGAAATTAATAAAGTTGATGTTTCAATCTTAAAGATATGATCTTTGTGGAAATGTCTTGTTTATCTTGTGATACATGGCATGCATAAGATAAAATGATACTTTAAAGTTATTGATAACTCAAACAATCAAATTAGCAACAATCATGATAAATTCATTTCTAGTTTCCATGTGATGGATAAATCTAGACTCTTTTGGTTAGAGAACCAGTAAGAGAGATGAATATTTTGGACATGATTAATCAATCTTCACTAATGGTAGTGGGAGAATGATTATCCCATTAGGTATAATACATATGATGTATTTACATACCTATTGGAACAAATGCTAATACTTCAAATGGTGTTTAGAGAAATACCAATATGAATATCTTGAAATGTTCAAGATTATCATAGATGAAGTACAAATTTGGTAAAGTATTAATTCTTGATGAGATCAATGAATGAAATACTTGGACCAAATGTTTGAGATCATTATGAGTGATTATGATAGTGTATCATAGTGAACTCATGATTAAGGCATAGTGATGTCTAAATCAAGAAGGAGTCATACTCTAAGGAGTTAGAGAATGATTATCAAATAAATGAATTCTTCTTAATAAATGAATACCCCACACTAATAAAAGAAGTTAAGAATCACAAGTGTTGTGAGTTCTTATATCCTTGACAGATACACCTCAATTATCTTTGTGATGAGTTGTTCATGTGATGAGTCAACTATCTAGATGAATATGAGGAACCAAATTTTGAGTTATGGTTTATGACCATTACATCCTAAATGACATCCATGTCAACCATAAGGTGTGACCTTGATGGTGGCACTCATTGGATGAAATCCATAAGTGAAATGAGTCTTAAATGTTAAGACACATGGATAACATTTGAGAAGGATGATGCTTGTTCATTGCAAAATTAATGACTGAGAGATTTGGCATATGGATACTAAAACCGCATTCCTATGAGGAATAAAACCAGGATGTGTATGTGACACATCCTATAAGGTTTATGAATCCACTAATGCAAATGAAGTCTAAAAGTTACAATGGACTAATCAATATGATTGATTGAGTACAAACAACTCAAAATTGGATCTTTACTTTGATGATATAGTCAAAGGGTTTAACTGATATGTCAAAGATAAAGAAGGGATCTGTGATTTAGTGGGAGCGTATTCACATTCCACATGTTGATGTGAAATGGAATCATTCTAGAATGAAAATCCAAAAGTGGAAATTATCTTTAAGGAAGATAGAGATGTTTCCTATATGATAGGAATCGAGATCTATAGAGATAGTTCTAGAAAACCTCTTGACCTGTAAAGAGAGAGAATACATTGGTAATATGTACTGAAGGGTTCAGTATACACAGATTCAGTGGGAGAAAACTTGTCCATGTTATATGGATATTAGTATCCCAAGGCCAAGTGTCCAATTCTTATGAAGAATGGGAACACTAAGAATATATATGGATCTATCATGTATGTAATCATTCCATTATCTTGCATGGCAAGAATAAAATGCATTCATCATCTTGTATGTAGGACATGGCAATATGATGTGCTCATCCTGATAACTCGTATGTGGGACACAACGAGTGGATGTCTGTCTACTTCCAGTAAGGGTTACTGGAATACCATGAGAACTTGATAAGTACTTGTGAAGTACTAGTTCTATGGAGATAAGGAAGAGTTCAATGTAAAGAGTTACATTGATGTGAACTTCCGAAAGGACAGAAAATTAATCACAAAATATATATATATGATATATAAAAGGGAAAGTTTGTTCATAATTGGAAACGTTCCAATAAAACCATTTAAAATGAAATGTCGAGTATCTATGCGTTAGAGAACTGCAGTGGATACTATATGGATCTGAAAGTTCATGAGATGAACTTATAATCCACTCATTGATGACAAGTCTGGAATCCTTGATCATGCAATGTGGCTAAAGGTTAGCAAAGGAATACTAGATCGCATATTATGACAACTCCATCTCATACGTGTGACGTACAGCGAAGAGATGTGAGACATGCAATTTAAACTGAATTTGGCAAGGTGTTGCCATTACTCACTATGTTGGCACTAGAGCATAGTAACATGTGGGACATGTTTGAAGATCACTATGAATATGATTCATGGGTGATTGGCTCGCAGTGCAAGTGGGAGTCTGTTGGTATGTATGCCCCGAGAGCCAATCATGGGATGATTGGTGGGAAACATTAAGATTGATTTGATAAACATCAAAGGCAAGCTTCCAATTCTTTCTGGTTCAGTCATATGAGATAGTGATAGAACAGATTGAATGTCTAGAGAATGACAGTACTCAATGACGTATGCCTTCAGGTTGAGGACCTGAACGATGAGATCATACGGATGCTAAGAGTTTGTACATTCTTGTTATGTCCCTAGTCGGATGTCATTGTGGAAGGTAGATAGACAAAAATGACACACAAGACTAGATTGTGGTGTTGGTTGATGATAGAATCTCATTAGTCATGATATAGAGATATCAAACCAAACACATAGGTACTTGTTAGAGAACAAGTGTACCGGTCAGACCCACCGTGAGTTTGACACATGGAACCATGACATGGTAGTCACAGTCAGTACTCACAGTGATGGTGGTGAGTGTGATTCTTTGACCTAAAATCACTACACTCAACACATGTCGTTGGGCACACTTTGACATCATCAAACGCAGTCCTGAAACATGGGTTGTTATAAAGGTGATGATTGGGTGGCTTTGACACATGGGGCTTTTGATGGGTGAGTGATAGATATGGGATTTGTCCCTCCTGAGGGAGTTTGATATCCAAGGCCACTTGATGAGTAGGATTGAGATAGGCGTGCACACTCATGTGTGAATCAGTATGTGATATTGATGTCAAACATATCTCCTTCAATCTACTCTGAGATCAAGAAAGTGAATGAACATTGACAGGATGATTGTTCCATGCCTCGAGTTCATTCGGGATATCAGTGACAAAGGAATTATACATTCACTGTAACACCATTCACGAATTGTAGGATGAAAGTTGTTCTCCAACTTTCTACTTTCACTTGGGTAGCAATGATGTGTGACTAGGCACCGCTCTTTGCTTGTGAAGTCATAAGTGTTATGGACTTTCACTGCCAACGTGAAATGGACCTGCAGGGTCACACACATAGGATTTAACTTGGAAGAGGAGTTTTGTCCACAAGCAATGTTTAGATTGATTACTAAAGGAGTTTAGTATTTCAATTAAACACTCAATTAATCGATAGCTCAATATCATACTGTTCAAGCTGTTGGACGCATTGATTGGAGTATCAGATTGATTGAAATCGCAATTGACTGATTCTGCACAACCTGCACTCCCAACCGATTGGCTCAAGTGTTGAACCGGTTGACTGAGGTTGCTGAACCGGTCGGCTCAAGTGTTGAGCCGATCAGCTCAAGCCCAGGGTGAAACGAGTGGTTCAAGTGTTGAACCGATCGGTTCAACTGGTGCAACCGAGCAAGTTGGGAAAGTCAGGTCGGTGAGTATTTTCCTTGCGTTTCACTTGCCCAATTTGATTGGAACAAGGATTGGTATTCGATACCAATTAGAAACGAAAGAAGGAAAGTCAATCGGGAACCGACCAAGACCACAAACCGACCGGTTCAGAAGTGAATCGATCGGCTCATGGGTCCCAACCGATCGGTTGGTGCTCCAACCTACCGGTTCAGGTCCACAACTGACCGGTTCACTTGTGAACTGATCGGTTCAGGTTGCGAGTTGGTTGTTTTTTTATAAAATCTCGAACCCTTCTACTCCTACTTTAGTCCCATATTGCCAGGGACAGAGAACCCTGTCCCATGACCCTCCTATATATAGGGGTATTGGGGTTTCTCAGAGATTAGCTCAGTGCAACCAGTTGCTCTGCAAGTTGTCATTCTCTCTGGTTTTGGTAACCGAGAGAGAGCCCGAGCAAGTGCTTCCCGCAAAGGGAGGTGCAGTAAGGGAAGGACAACTGCAGTTGCAACTGGAGGCAGGAGAGTGTGTTGGCGACTAGTATGTCAACAGGAGGGTGCGACTCCTTCCACTTCCTTATGGGACAAGGAGTGTGGAGTTGCAGGTGGTCCGTGTGGAATACTTCAGAGGCGGGAGGTTTCTGCCGCTCAGGAGGACAACTGTCATCCGACAGTCCGGTAGGAGGAGGAGTCATCAGTCCCGGTGCGACCAGGAGCTGCACAGACGCCGTCTAAGACCGTAGTTGAAGACCGCGCATTGCGCGAGGTATTGTCGTCGAGCAAGCCTCGGGACAAGGTATGATTCCACAAACTATCCTTTCCTAATATATAGACGTTGACGCGTTTCCTCGGTATGGGTTTGGGGAGAAAGTTTTTTTTGTTTCCGCTGCCTTCTCTCTCTCCCCTAAAACCCAACAGTGGTATCAGAGCCACGTCAACTGCTCTATATTTTAGGAATATCGATATGATTGATTTTGGTTTGTCGCCTTTATTTATTGCATACGATGTGAATAATATCATCTTTATGCATGTCCAATCCTAAATCCACAAATCCCAATTACATATATGATATGTATTATTAATGCACTCGATACGCGTCACCCTTAAACGAGTTTTGTGGTGGATGTGTAGCCTGATTATGGCCTATAAACCCCTATCTATGTGTGGTTGTTTGTGGTTGCTTGCATCTCGGTCTGCGCACCGATCTTCCCTTTCTCTTATTCCTGATGTAACTCGAAATAAATCGAGATTCTTTCCTACCTTTGCTCCCCCCGATTGTAACTCGGGGTTTCCCTTTTAAGAAATGTAAAAATAGGATAGATTTTATTTCATGTTATGTCAAAGACCGGCAGACATCTAACGACAGCTGAAACAATCGGTTCAGGTGTGAACTGATCAGTTGACATTCCAGACAGTCGGTTCAAGGAGTGAACCGATCGGTTGATGACCGGTTCGAGGAGCGAGACGAGCGGGTGGCAGACATGATGAGATGCATGACGACCAGGCGAACCGATCGGTTGGAGGAGCCAACCGATTGGCTGGTGGCACCCAGACGACCGGCTGGAGAGAACAGATCATTCATGTGATGAGATGATCTACTCGGAAGGCAAAGGCACAAAGTTCATCTTGTACAGGTTGCATGTGATGTTGACCTAGATGACCGTGATTCCTCTTGGCTCGAGGAATCACATTAGGATGGCCATAATCATCGCTTTTATCATTTTGTGCATGTTTTCTGTGGGATATAGCATGTATATGAT